>OX451737.1:311112146-312312146 GCA_948472305.1 Vicia faba
TTTCAGTATTTTTGCATAAAGTAAATATATATATATATATATATATATATATATATATATATATATATATATATATATATATATATATATATATATATATATATATATATATATATATATATATATATATATATATATATATATATATATATATATATATATATATATATATATATATATATATATATATATATATATATATATAATTCCTAAAAGTTGTAGAGGTGTGATTTATGTATTAATAGGATAAATAGTTGAGTCAGAAATTGATAGAAGTTAAGAAAAAAGTTTAAAAACTTGTTGAACCAATTTCTTATAGTGCTTTTGTAATTTATTTTTGAGACTCTTGATTTGTAGTGAATTAAAGACTTTCTTTCTCTTTTAGAGCGTATCATTTTGGATCAAATTAGATAAATAATATAATATATATATTAATTTTCTTCTATGTAATATTGATTGTCATTGTTCTTTGTTTAAGACCTTATTATTTTTGGTGTGTTTGAATCACCCATTTCACAAAAAGTGGCACCATCATAGGACAAAAAAAGTCTAAGTTTACAAGTGAGCACCACATATTATAAATGAGATATCCAGAAGTTTGTTAAACACAATGATTTTGGTTTGTGAAATGTGAAGATGCAAGCAAACTTGATTAAACAAAAGTGTGCACATACATTATAAGGCTAGACTTTGATATCTGCAAGTTTGACACAATCAAAGAAGACCAAGATGATGGATAAGACTATAACTGTTACATTATTGTGTCTTAGAGACAAAATTTTAAGGGGAGTCGCAAGGAAGAAGACTGCATCAAAAATATGAGTTAAACTTGAATAATTGTATATGACCAAGTCCTTGACTCATATGTTATGTCTCAAACAATAATTCTACTCATTTCAGACGAGGGTGAGCAAATCTATTATTGAGAAATTGATGAAGTTTCAAAATTATTGATGACTTGTAAAAGATTGAGGTGAAACTTGGTGAAAAAGATACAACTATACTCTTGTTGAGCTCATTACCTAGATCATTTGGGCAATTCAAGGATTCCTTTATTTATGGTAAGGAAGACATTATCACCTTTGATGAGGTCCAATATGTTATTAAAAATAATGAATTAATCAATATGGAAGAGTTGAAGATTGATGATAATAGAGGGGGCTTGAAGGTTTCAAGAGGAAGAAGTGAGAGTAGGAGAAACCAAAAGGGGGGAGAAATTTAGTTTTAAGTTCAAATGTTAGTGGTTTGACAAGTCAAAGTATAAATGTTTCATTTTTAATAAAAAAAACTAGTTACTTCAATAAGGATTATCCCGAGAGGGGGATTCTAATACGGTGGGAGAATTGACTTGGTTGTTTTTCATTTTATCGCAATTATTGTGGATAGCAAGAGTCGCCACCGATTTTTCTTTTATCCAATAAAGGAAAGGGTGAAAAGAACAAGAAAGACCTTTTTGAGATATTTTCTTGAGTTCGGGGGATAGGTTATGAAAAGGGAAGGTGTTAGCACCTTTTTCATCCGTAGATATCTACGGGCTCTTAGTTGCTAGCTCACTTGAAATGCTTTGTTTGAAATGTGTTTGTGATGGGTTTTGAAAGTATTTTGAAAAGTGCCTTCGTTTAGGAGAACTTTGTAATGATTCTTGTCTATATAAGAATGTATACAAAGTGTTAATTTTTGAAAATATTTCATGTTTGAAAGTGTTGATGTGTTTTTTGAAAGATGTTTTGAAGAATGATTGTGAGCAAGCAATTATGAACGTTATACCTACTCAAAAAGTCTTTGTTCATTTCCTCCTCCTTTAGATATTTCAATCTTACCATTGATTGATAAGAAGGCCTATCATTGGATGCAAAGGGACATGCGTGGGTCACTAGTCATAGAAGGCAACATTGTAGGATATCTTAGCAATTTGTTGTAATGGTCTAAGATTGTTTATGAAGGCAACATCAAAGGGTTATCGAGGGACTATAATCTTGTATTTGAGGGTCATTGCTAAAGTATCCCACGTTCGAGGGACATGACTATTTTATTCGTAAGGAAACAAGTGGAGTTAACCCTAGAGATGCAAGTGTACAAGTTTTTATTTTCCAGTTGACTATCTTGTGTAAATTCCAACACTCCTTTGTCGATCAGGTCTTGAATCTCGTTCTTCAACACCCAGCAATGATTAGTATTGTGTCCCTGACTGTTGGAGTGGTATGCACACCTTTCATTGTATTTGTAGTGGGGAGAAGAAGTGTTAGGTTTTTGAGGAGGCTCCCTTAATGTAACTAGCTTGGCTTCCAATATATGATGCAATGCTTGAGCCAAGGGCATGTTGATCTCGGTAAATTGTCTTTTGGCCGTATCTTGCTTACACTGACTACCTTGTCGTTGTTGGCAAGGTCGGTGTTGGACTCTTGGTGTAGTAGCCATTTTGAAGGATGTTATCTCGACCAAACACTCTTCTTGTCTCTGAGCTATGTTTTAGATAAGAGCCATATGTCTTAACTTCTGGATTCTCATTGTTGCTATCTCGGTTTGTAATCGCTTCAACTGGTCATCCTTGTCGTCTTCAGGATTCTTCTCGGTCATGCTCTCAATGAGCAATGCTTTTACTTCTTCTTGCCCCTTGGACAGGTTTAGGAACAAATCTTGAAGCTGGTCATTTTGGGTCTAAAGATCTTGGACAGTCTGCTCGAGAGCCATTTTTACTGAAATAAATAGTAAGCGGATGAGAAAACTTGTCATGATATGATGCATGATATGTGGATGCAATGTTTCCAAGGATCTCGCAGAGTAAACACAAGAAAATGTTAGTAGTTGAATTTTGATCCAACTTTGATTGGAGAACTTCGTATCGCTGGATGTCCTTCTATGAGAATCAAGCTCACCATGTCAAGTGGGTCATAGCCCTTGACTCTTTGGATTTTTGACAGTATTTGGCTAGAGGAAAATAAATCCTCCTGCCCGCCCCTTGATAGACGTCTGGTTCAACATAACCTTGCATCACAGACCCTTGAGACTCTTGAAATGGTTATCGAAAATGTTATGGTATGATGTTATGATGCTATGTACAAATAAACATATACAAGAAAAAGAAACAAATCCTTGGGTTTAGGCTTGCATGAGGTTTCACAGGTAAGTACCCTCTTGAAGTTTAGTTGGTTCAACCTGTCCTAGAAAGTAATCGGGTTCTAGGGAGTCTCAATATCATTGATCTTTCTTCACCGGGCATTGTTTCAGCGCGAGCCTCTATTTTTGTGACCGAAATATCTTGAAAGTCTGATCTCAATAAGCGTAGCATCGAGTATCAACAAACTTTAGACTGCACCAAAGTCGGCTATCTCACAACTTCCTAATGGCCAAGTTGTTCAATTAAGGGTACTAAGGTTCGTTAGTGCTTCATGACATCGCTCAGCGGCCCTGTATTCTCCTTAATTCTCCATAAGGGATACTGGTACCCATAAATATGTCACACTAATATAGCTATTGTCTCAACCATATCGGTCTACGCCATACAATTTCCACAATTTTTTCTATTTACCTAATGACATTCCCAAATCCGGGTAGAGGATCAACACAAACCCAAACAAGGACCCATAAATGTAAAGCAAACAAATCAGACAATGAAAGCATTTAAAGATGATCTGGCTCTAAGGTAACCCCACTTTTAAACATTCCACAACAGAGTCGTCAGTTCTGTAGTACGGTGGGAGAATTGACTTGGATGTTTTGCGTTTTATCGCAATTATTGCGAATAGCAAGAGAAGCCACCGACTTTTCTTTTATCCAATAAAGGAAAGGGTGAAAAGAACAGGAAAAACCTTTTTGAGATATTTTCTTGAGTTCGGGGGGTAGGTTATGAAAAGGGGAGGTGTTAGCACCCTTTTCATCTGTAGTTATCTACGGGCTCTTAGTTGCTAGCTCACTTTGAAATGCTTTGTTTGAAATTATTTTTGAAAAGTGCCTTCATTTAGGAGAACTTTGTAATTATTCTCGTCTCTATAAGAATGTATACAAAGTATTGACTTTTTGAAAATATTTCATGTTTGAAAGTGTTGATGTGTTTTTTGAAAGATGTTTTAAGAATGATTGTGAGCAAGCAACTATGAACGTTCTACCTACTCAAAAAGTCTTTGTTCATTTCCTCCTCCTTTAGATATTGCTATCTTACCATTGATTGATAAGAAGCCCTATCATTGGATGCAAAGGGACAGACGTGGGTTATCATATAGTCATAGAAGGCAACATTGTAGGATACCTTAGCAATTTGTTGTAAGGGTCTAAGATCGTTTACGAAGGCAACATCGAAGGGTCATCAAGGGACTACGATCTTGTATTTGAGGATCATTGCTAAAGTATCCCATGCTCGAGGGACATGACTATTTTATTCGTAAGGCAACAAGTGGAGTTAACCCTAGAGGTGCAAGTGTGAAAGTGTCTTATTTTTCATACATTTTTTTGTCTTGAATTAGGGTTTTCTAGTTATTGATTTTATCTTGCCATACAAACCCTAATTACTAGCATTATATTGAAAGTGATAAATTATGGAAATTTAAAGTTCTACGCTATTACGTCATTTGGGGGATGGGGACACAAATTTATAAATAGGGGAAGACAAGTAATTTAAACCTAAATTACTATTACAACCATATTGAATTGAACGATAATGTACAAGAATGAATAAATATACAAGAATATAAATGGAGAAGGAAATGAATTTTGTTTAAGAAAAGGGTTTTAAACCTAATTAACTAGAAAAAAATAATTAACTAACATAAGAAAATTAAAATTAAGTTAATGAACAAAGAAATTAATTTAATTGAAGAAAGAAAAAATTTTAGGGTTTTTTTTTGAAAAAAAAAGGTTTTAATTAAATTAAACTAGCATAAAAATTAATTAAGTAAAAGAAATCCTAATTTCTAAGTGAATTTTAATTAAAAGAAAATAAAATAAACTTAAGTCTAATTATTTAATTAATAATTAAGAAAAGAAATTAAATTTAATAAGAAAATGTTTTTATCTTTTTTAGTTTAGAAAAATAAATAAAAATAAATTAAAAGAAAATAATAAGAATATAAAATCTTTTTGGGTTTTTGTTAATAAAAATAATGATAATAATAATAATAATAATATTAATAATAACAATGAAAATAATAAAAATAAGATAAGATATAATATAAAAATAAAGGCAGCGGGTGTGGAATGAGTTGAAGTGTTTTTGTAATAAAAACTGTTTTGTTTGAATGTTAGGCCCAAGGTGGTTTTTGAGATCAGAAAGAAAAAATTTAAAAAAAATCAGTGGGCTGGAGATGCAGGGCCCAACAGAACTTTGATCTGCAGTACAAGTGAGAAAGGAGGTGAGCGTGAGTAAATAGGGAATTTGGGATGGGCTTGTTGTTTGGTGGAGACCCAATGGGGGTCGAGGACAGGAGCAAACCGGGGGGGGGGGGGGGGGGGGGGGGCGCTGAAGAGAAAGAATTGGGCCTGCTGAAGTTCCTCTTTGTTGTTGGCCCACCTACAAAACAAAACAAACAAAATTAAAACAAACAAAAACAAAAATTTGTTTTAGACATTGAGAAATAACTTTATTCTTCCCTTCGCCCTTTCTCTGTTTTCTCTATCCAAGGGGTTCGCCAAAAATCGCCCTAGCGGCGGTGGATGGTGGCTCCCACGGTGGAGATTGCTCTGATCGTGAAATTTCTTACATTGTTTGATTTCCCTTATCCTCCTGATTACTAATCTCTAACTCGTTTTTACAGATTGTGCATGTTTTTGCGTAGATCTGAAAAGGGATGATCGGAACCCTAATCGCTATGATTCAGTTTCTGACGTTGTTTCAGTGAGATCTTTCCTCTTTATTCTTCTTTGTTAAATTTTTGAAGGGTATGGTTTTGCGAAAATGATGTGAAAATTTTGGGTTAGGGTTTGTGGCTCGGTTTGTGCTTCTGTATATTTTTGTGTATGATTTTGAGAGGTGTTCATTCTTGTTGGCTTTGTGGTCGTTATGTTTTGTATATGATGTTGTTGTTTGTTATTGGTGGTTCGGCCTCTGTTCCTATTTTGTGAATTTTGTTTTCTTCTTATACTACCAGCCTGCTTGTTTCCTTTCTGTAAAAGTCTGCTATGGATTTAAAGGAGATGGCCTCTTGTCACATTTGCTGGCCCTTGATAAATCAATTTTGTTAGACATTACTGTTGTACCCCAAAATTTGCCCTCCCATATTCTTCAAGGTTTATCAAGAGTCATCTGCAAATGGTTCAAAAGATTGCACAAGGATTAGACAGTCAAACACCTCCTAAGCCAGTCAAAATTAGGGTTTTGATTCTTTCAAGGAATTTGAGGTTTTCAATGGCTCAATCAAGTCTCATAGGCCTATATGCATGCTCAAGCATCTACATGTCAAGTTTCAAGACTCACAGTCCCAAGTTGCACAGTCAAAAGCCCTATTTGGTTCATAATCAACTGCAGGGGTAAAATGGTCATTTTACAGTCAAAAGTCAGAATTTTTGGTCAACATCTTATTTTGAGTCCACAATCATCATTTGATCAAGTCTTGATCATGATTCCACAAGCATGGCTCAAAAATCATCAAGATGTCAAAAGTTACTATTTTTGGACAGCAGAAAAGTCAACTGTATCTTGACCAAGGCATAACTTTTTCATGGTTCATCATAAAAATCCCATCCAATGCTCATTTTGAAGGGGATGACATTTCCTACAACTCATATTCACATTCCAAGTCCAAGAAATGCTCTCACAAAAAGTTATCAATTTCTACATTATAGGTCAATTTCAAAAGTCAACAAAAATGCACTTTAAGTCAAAGACCATAACTTGAGATTGGTAAATCCAAATGACAAGGGACCAAAGGCATTGGTTAGAGGACTTCAAGACCTTTCCAAAATGTCCAAAAACATGTTCATAGGATCAAAATTGAGCAAGATATGCATTGGAGAAGTTGGGAAATATTTGTGACTTTGCAAAAGTCAACTTTGCTCAAAATACCTTATTTTTGCTAATGGGCCTCAAATTTCTTCTTGAAACATTGTACAAGGCCTATGCACAACCCATCAAGCTTACATTGAATTGTTTTCTTATTTTTATTAATTAATTGGATTTTTAATTGATTTTAATTCATTTAATTAATTTAAAATGTAGGAAATTCAAAGATATGATTTTTCAATCTTTTGGTGAAGCAAAGATGACCAATATATGCTGGAGATCTCGTGTGCCAATCAAGGATGTCAAAAACTCCAAATTTAGCAACTTTCTTCAATCAAAAAGATTGAAAAATATTTGATTTTCAATCAAATATTGAAACATCAATGTAATGGATTTTTGGTCAAAGATTTAACCTAAATTCAGTCCATTATATATACAGAACCTAACCCTAATGCATTGGAAGTGAGAATTGCTGCAGAAAGCCATAAACAACATTGAAAAAAATCAAAGAAAACTCAAAACTGTTTTCAATCTTCCAGGCCAATTCAAGGCATTTTCTTGATTCTTATACACTGCAGGAGGTCCCCAGGATGATTTGCAATCAATTTCCAGTTTCATGACTCCAGGAATCGCCCATTACAGTGTCACGGTTTGAAGCTTTTTTCCATAATTGTATATATTGATTCATGCATATTTAACATATTCTTGTGGTTGGTTTGTGTTCATAGGAATCATACGAAGCTAATGGTGTGGTTTAATTGCATTGAAACGCCCTAAATCCAAAGTTACCATTGACAAATATTAGGGTTCCGAAGCTTTGATTTTGGGGCTTTCCACATCCAGTAAAATTGGAACCTCTAATGCCTATGGTTGTAATCCTGAGAACCAGACGAATTTAACCCAACCATCGCGCCATATTTATATAGCCTAGGGAGCTAATCGCTATTATTCGTGGATGCAGGTTGTGGGGGTTAAAAACCCCCGCTATCTATTGTTCTTTTTGCAGGCAAACGAGGAAGATGACTGCGTGTTGATTCGTGATTGGAACATTTGAAAACGCGCGCGTGTTTTGCTTTGGTGCAGCGTCTGAATTAATTACCTAATATAATAATTGCTTCATATATTATTAATGATTAAAACGTGCAGCTCAGTTGGCCAAGGCGGGTGTGTATGATCATTGGGACCTGGGTTCGATTCCCAGGTCCACCCAAATTGTTTCTATTATTTTTCATAACATGATTGTGTGTAGATTGCCAACCACGTCCTACCATGCGCTTCAATCATCAATGTGCCATGTGTCCTCAGGCATATATCTGAAGGTCATGAGTGGGTGACCAGGGTGTTCCCTAGTCAACCATGCGTTGGACAAGTCAGAAAGTCAAACAGGCTTGTGTGCTTCTTGGGCCTCAGATTGCTAGAACACCTCCTTGTTGGCCCATCACCCCCCTGGTTTCTTTGTTCTTTCCTTTTTATTTTCTTTTTCTATTTAATTATTTTTTATTAATTATTATTATTATTATTAACTAATGAATTATTTTTATAATAAATTCTGAAAAATAATATTATTATTATGTATTAATTTCACTATTAATTATTATTTTGTAAATAAATACTAATAAATTGATTTAGTTTAATTAGGGTTAATATTGAATATTTTTGCAATAAATAAAAATAGATTAGAACTAGGGTTTTTCTCTTGGGAAATTTTAATTTCTTTTTCTTTTATTTTATTAAAACATAAAAAAACAAAAATACTTTTTCTTTTAATTAATTAATTGATTAGAATTAGGTTTAATATTTAATTAATTGTAAAAAGGGACCAAATTCAATTCTTTTCTCAAAAAGGGTCAAAACCCTAAGGACGTCCCAATTTAATTCTTTCGCACGCATATTTATTTTTAATTCATTATTTTGATTATATTTATGTATCTGCTCCGAGAATGTAATAGATAATTAGGGCTTTTATCGCTTTCTTTTATTTTCTCGCAATTTATTTTTCAAAGGGTTATGTTTTTGGAGATGTAAATACCCGACGCCTTGTAATAGCGTAGATTCACTTTCCGCAATTTATTTTTCGCAAATTATTAACTGTTAATTATGCATGACAAGACTCGCCTGAAAAATAAAATCAACTCGTAGCTCACCATGAAATATGCAAAGACAATTTAACATGAAACCTGACACACGTGCACATGTCACTCCTAGGGTACGCCTCACTTGGTTGCCTCGACGTGGTCATTGAGTATAGGAAGTTTTAGAGGTCGCCCTCCTGTCTAAAGATCAAAGTTGCCTCAAAACGGTTGCCTCGATAAAAAAAATGATCTAAGACATTAGGGTTACCGCTAAGGCGTCCTAACATTGCTTTAGTGACCACGTGTCCCTTAATCGAATTGACCTGAAAACTCCAACGACGGTGCTACCTACTTCTCAATAGTGGGATAGTACTGTCTAAAGGACATTTACACAATTAATTTCTTTAGAGTAGGTAGATTTCTCCTGGGTACTTGCTCTTTCAAAAACAAAAACAACTTTTCGCACCTACACTTTCAAAAAAGTTTTCAAACAAATACTTCATACACTCTTGAGGACAGATACAAGAGTTACCTAGAAGTTTTCAAAACAAACTTTTTCAAAACCCACAAACACAAGAAAGGCAAACATTTTTGAAAACATAGTGAGCAAGTACCTAAGAGCCCGTGGATAACCACAGATAGAAAGGGTGCTAACACCTTCCCTTTCTATAATCTACCTCCCGAACCGAGAAACATCTCGAAAAGGAATTTTGTTGTGCTTTTGTCCTTTCCTTGTTGGAGAAAATAAAAGACGGTGGTGACTCTTGCTTACCGCGACATTTCGCGAACCAGCATTTCAAAACAGTCAGTTCTATTTCCACCGATCACAGAACTGGCGACTCTGCTGGGGAAATTAATAAGTGAGGTGTACCTTAGGATTAGATCACCATGTTTTCAATTGTATGCCTTGAATGCTTTAATATTGTGGGCCTGTTTTGGAGTTTCATAGATCCTAACCCGGATATGGGGGATACCCTTTTAGAAGTAGCAATAAACTGTGAGGGAACTGTGCGGGGTATATCGACACGGTTGAAGCAGTTGCTACATTGATGTGGCACTTTGGTGAGTACCGGTAACCCTTGAGTCAAGTCAAGGAGAGTACGGGGCCGCCGCATGGTGTCGTGAAGCATCAACTGACCTTAGGAACCTTACTTGACCATCCTGGCCTCTTTAGAGGTAGTGAGATGACTGACTTTAGTGCAGTCCGAAGTTGGTAGATACTCGATACTACACTCGTTGAGGGTTGTTTTCTTGGAATATTTTGATCGCCAGTTCAGTGGCTAAATCAAAACAATGAACATAGAAAATAACCCAATGATATTGAGCTCCTTAGAACCCGGTTACTTTTGATAGGACAGGTTTTGAGCCCACCAACTTCAAGAGGGTAGTACCTAAACTCCATGCTAGCCTAAACTCTAAGGGCTGTCTGGTGTGACTTGTGTGCCTTATCATGTTTGCTTTTTGTGAATACTTGTGGTGTGTCTTTATCATAACATCATAAAATATCATATGCATTTACTAACCACTTCAAGGGTTCGAATCTTCATCTTTGTTCTTGTTTTGTAGGACATGGAGACTATCCGCAGGAAGACAATTCAGGTCAACCTTGTAAGGATCCCTCCTCAGCTTAAGGAGCTTACATCCAGGATTCCCGAGAACTCTTCCTTCAGTGAAAGGCATGGCAGACTGCTCAGCTTTGTCAACACCAGCATTGAAGAGGATATGGTGAAAGTGTTGTTCCAGTTCTTTGACCCCTTGCACCACTATTTTACTTTCCCGGATTATCAATTTGTGCCTACTTTGGAAGAGTTTTCTCAACTTCTGAAGGTTCCTATTCTTAGTCAACTACCCTACAACGGTACGGAAAGGGAACCAAAGCTTGAAGAGGTTGCTAAAGCATTACGCCTACAACCATCTGACATCAAGGGGCATTGGGAAATCAGAAGTGGTATCAAAGGATTCTTGGCAAAGTTCCTGTTTGAGAAGGCACAAGAATGTTGGAATTCCCTTGACCTACAAGCCTTTGAAGAAGTTGTGGCACTCCTTGTCTATGGGTTGGTGTTGTTCCCGAATCCGGATCAGCTTATAGATATCAATGTTGTCAAGATTTTCATGTCCAGGAATCCCATACCTACGTTGCTTGGGGACATCCTCTACTCATGTTACACTCGAACCATGAGAAAAAGAGGTGTTCTCATGTGCTGCACTCCTCTCCTGGCAAGGTGGTTTATTTTGCACCTTCCACAATCAGTTTTGAAGAACGAGCGGGGTTTGAGATGGTCACAACGATTAATGACTCTTACACATGCTGATATACATTGGTGTTCTCGGTCCAGAGAAAATGTCACTATCATTGTTCGTTGCGGAGAGTTTCCTAATGTTCCTTTACTTGGAATCAGAGGAGGCATTACTTACAACCCCTGTCTGGCTTTGAGACAGTTTGGATATGCTCGGAGGGATGGCCCTCATGACATGTTGATTCCTGACATAGTTTTTGACTTCGACAACGATACGCAAGGACTTCGCCAGAGGTTTATCAGAGCTTGGAGGATGCCTAACAAGGTGGATAGTAAGACACTGGGGCATAAGAATTCCATCCCCCTTGAGCCTTACCTCAAGTGGGTACGAGCCTGCTCCCAGAAACTTGTGATGCCATATCCTCACATTCTCCCCGTGATCAAAGAGCCAGTTTTGGAAGGAGAGGTGCCATACACCATTCTACATCCTGACATGCCAACGTCTTGGGAAGAAATGCAAAAGAGCTGGATCCAACTCAAGGAAGAGCGGAATTCTCTTGAAGCCAATCTACATGCCAGTGAGAAGAAGGTCTGAGAGCTCACCCGCCTACTTTACGAGGAAAAGACCCTCAACACTTACATTGCTCCAAAGAGGATGCGTAGTGTCTTTTGGGATTAAGCATTTTGTAATATTTCGCCCATGAGGCATTGATGTACTGAACATATTATTTCTTAATATAACGTGTGTTCCTTTTTTGTCTACAACGAAGTTAAACTTTCGAACCCTTGAATGCATTGCATAAATAGCATACCATGCATCATATGCACAACAGGTACCCTCTTTTTTACAGGTCACTCATCTTCTTCGCTGTTTATTTCAGCAATCATCATGACTTCCGAACCTACTACTGAACAAGCCATCAAGGCCCTCCAGGCCCAGAACGCTCAGTTCCAAGAGTTGGTAATGAGCTTAGCCCAGGGTCAACAGGAGTTGAAGACTCTGCTTTTGAAGAAGAAGAAGAAGAAGAGGACTGTGCTGTTCAACGTTGGACGGAGGTTTGGGAATGCATTGCAAAATGAGGCTGATCTGGCTACTTCCTCTGTAGGGAAAGACAGTCCCCAAGAGAGAAGAGTTCCTAGTCCCGTGGTCTCCGACAACGAGACAGATTATAATGATGAGCAGTACCCTCCTGCTGAGGACAGGTACAAATAACTGGAGGACCGTCTAAGCGCTATGGAGATTCAACACGTGCCCGGGTTAGACTTTGGAGACCTAGGCTTATCCTCTGGGGTGGTGATTCCTCACAAGTTCAAAGCACCTGCTTTTGCAAAGTATGACGGAGCTTCCTGTCCTAAGCTGCATCTCAGATCATATGTAAGGAAGATCCAACCTTATACTGCAGACAAGAACTTATGGATCCATTTCTTCCAGGATAGTCTTTCAGGGACTCAACTCGAATGGTTCTATCAGCTAGATGGAGCCAGCATTCGTAACTGGGAGGACTTGGCTACTGCGTTTTATAAGCAGTATCAGTATAATTCCGACCTCGCTCCTACGTGTACCCAACTCCAGGGTATGTCACTAGGGACGGGCGAAGGATTCAAGGAATATGCGCAAAAGTGGAGAGACTTGGCTGGAAGGGTGCAGCCACCTTTGACCGACCGTGAGCTCGTTGATATGTTCCTGGGGACCCTGTCTGGTCCTTTCTTCAACCATCTGATTGGGAATTCTTCTGTTGGGTTTACAGATCTGATCTTGACTGGTGAGAGGATAGAAGCTGGTATCAAGTATGGGAAGATACAAAAAGGTGCCTCCTCGAGTACTGAAAAGAAGCCCTTCAGGAAAGAATCTAGTGTTGTTTATGGTTCGAGGAGACAAAATAAACCGGAACGCCGCCAAGCTGTCAACGCGGTGGTAATCTCAAAGCCTGTTGCTGCTCCTCAGCAATATAACCAACCAAGAGGTGAGAGGCCCAAAAGGCAGTACACTCGGCTCAGTATGACCTTGTCTCAGATATTGCCGCAACTACTGTCAACCAATCTGGTAACTATAAAAGAAGCTCCGAAGGTTATGAATACAACATCTCCAAAGTACAATCCTAACGCCTGCTGCGCTTATCACTCTGACAGCCCGGGGCATACTACGGATGATTGTTGGGCTCTGAGGAATAAGGTTCAGGACCTTATTGATGCTAAAGAAATACAGTTCGAGGCGCCCGAAAGGCCCAATGTTGTGACTGCTCCCATGCCCCAGCATGGAGTGAATGCCGTGGAAGAAGACCTGTATGTAGCCTCTGTGGATGATATTGTTACTTCGTTGTTGATTGTCAAAAGGAACCTGTTGCTAGCCGGTTTATTTCCGGGATGTAGTAAAGGTTTCCATCTATGTTCTGTTTCACCTGCTGGTTGTCCTTTGTTGAAGTCGGGCATCCAAAACCTGATGGATAACAAAGAGATCTTGTTCGAGAAGATTGATGTTCCTGTTATCCCTACTGAAGAAGTGTCCATTGTTACTATTTTCAACAACTCTCCTAAGGCTCCCTCAAAGGAGCCTGTCAAAATCATGTCTACTCAGAAGGTTGCTCCTATCATCATCACTGTTCTGGGGCCCCTCCCCTATACATCTGACAAAGCTGTCCCGTGGCACTATGGGGCAGACGTTTATGTGCTTGGAGTAAAACAAGAGTTTGATACTAGTACCTGCGTCAGCAACATCACCGGACCTGCCAAAGTCACCCGCAGTGGCAGACTTTTCTCACCAGACATTGCGCCACCAGCTATTCAGAGACATCTTGTCATCACACCTGTAAGTGTGCCTGCTTCCCTTCCTGACCAAGTTCTTATTTCTACCCCTGCTGCCGAATCATCTGACGCTCGGGGCAAAGGGATTGCTACTGATGTGCCTGCCCAGACGGAGGCACCGAAGACAACCAATGTTGAAGCTTCCAAGCAGGAGATGGAAGAGATCCTTAAGATTATTAAGAAGAGTGATTTCAATGTAGTTGAGAAGTTGGGGCACACCCCATCAAATATTTCTATGCTATCACTGCTGTTGTGTTCAGAGGCCCATGCCAAGGCTCTGATTACCTTTCTGAAGACGGCCCACGTGCCACAAGAGACATCAGCTGATCAATTTACCGAGTGTGTATCCAACTTAACTGTTGATAATGGTTTGGGTTTCTCCGACGCCAATCTGACTGCTAAGGGGAAGAACCATAACGATGCCCTGCATGTCTCCATTGAATGCAGGGGCACTACTCTTGCCCATGTGCTGGTTGACACTGGTTCCTCGTTGAACGTATTACCCAAGAAAGCTCTAGACAGGCTGGATTGTGAGGGTTTAGAGCTCAAGCCAAGTAACATTGTTGTCCGGGCCTTTGACGGGTCCAAAAGGATGGTACATGGTGAAGTTGACATTCCAATCAGGGTTGGTTCGCAGGTCTTTGATTCAACATTCTATGTGATGGACATCCGACCATCCTACTCTTGTTTGCTGGGTCGTCCATGGATCCATAAGGCTGGAGCTGTGACCTCCACTTTACATCAGAAGCTGAAGTACCCGATCAGAGGGAAGATTGTGACAGTGCAGGGGGAGGAAGAATACATGGTCAGCCACCTCAACTCGTTCCGGTACATAGAGATGGATGGGGAGTTCATTGAGACCCCCTTTCAACACTTTGAAGAAGTGCCTCAGATACTGGCGTCAGCAGAGACTGTGACTGAAGAAGATTCTCCTTTGAAGATGGCTTCCTTAAAGGATGTCCGGGTTGTTATTGAGAAGGGTGAGTGTGCAAACTGGGGCCGACTTCCTGATTTCACTCCGAAGACTGACAAGTTTGGTTTGGGTTTCACTGCAGAAGCTCAAAGGGCTATTCGTAAAGCAAGGATTGGAAGACCTCCTGTGTTCATCAGCAACCCGGGAGTGAATGCTATTGAAGACGACGTGGAGGAATCTAAATTCGACAGCTGGATCTACCCAACGACCAATGGTGGACCAAGAAACTGGACTGCGAAAGACTTCGTACCTATTACTTTTGTCACTCAGTAATGAACTCCTTTGTTTTGAATTTGTAACAAACAATAATTTGAAACTTTATGGCCCGGTGTCTTACCCGGGGCACCGTGGCTTCATTTATGAGGGCTTTTGTGTGTCATTTTCATATATCATTAATAAAAGCATTGGACGTTTTTTGCATTTCAAATCTTGCGCTCCTTGTCTTTCTTTATTATATATTGCAAAACAGCTATATTTACACACACTCACCTATACAGGTTCCAATCCACTCTGGATCCCACTGGTAACGACTCTGCTACTGCCAGTTATGACTTCGAAAATCCGATCAACTTAGCCGAAGACAAAGGTGAAGATGATTGTGAAGTGCCTGGTGAGCTTGCAAGACTGCTACTCCAGGAAGAGAGGGCCATTCAGCCACATGAAGAGCCAGTGGAAACGGTAAATCTGGGTACTGAGACAGACAGAAAGGAAGTCAAGATTGGTGCCAATCTGGAGTCTAGTGTGAAACAACGGTTGATTCAGATGCTGCATGACTATGTGGAAATCTTTGCCTGGTCTTACGAAGACATGCCTGGGTTGGATACCGACATTGTGGTTCATCATTTGCCTACCAAGGAAGAATGCCCTCCGGTAAAGCAAAAGGTCCGCCGTATGCGTCCAGAGATGTCCGAGAAAATCAAAGCTGAGGTTATGAAACAATTCGACGCCGGTTTTATAGCAGTAACTTCTTACCCTCAGTGGGTCGCCAACGTGGTTCCGGTACCGAAGAAAGATGGTAAGGTCCGAATGTGTGTTGATTACAGGGATTTGAACAGGGCAAGCCCCAAGGATGATTTCCCTTTGCCTCACATCGACGTTCTGGTTGATAACACTGCTCAGCATAAGGTATTCTCCTTCATGGACGGGTTCTCCGGTTATAATCAAATCAAGATGGCTCCTGAAGACATGGAGAAGACCACTTTTGTTACTCAGTGGGGCACCTTTTGCTACAAGGTCATGCCTTTTGGGTTGAAAAATGCTGGGGCAACCTACCAACGTGCCATGGTTGCTTTGTTTCATGACATGATCCATCATGAAATCGAAGTATATGTCGACAATATGATTGCAAGGTCCCAAACTGAGGAGGAACACCTTGACCATCTACAGAAGCTGTTTGACCGTCTGAAGTTGTACAAGCTGAGGTTAAACCCGAACAAGTGCACCTTTGGGGTGAGATCTGGAAAATTGCTAGGCTTCGTCGTAAGCGACAAAGGTATTCAAGTGGATCCTGCCAAAGTGAAGTCCATACAAGAGATGCCAGTTCCCAAGACAGAAAAAGAAGTCAGAGGCTTTCTAGGACGGCTGAACTACATTTCCCGATTCATCTCGCATCTAACTGCTACCTGTGAACCAATCTTCAAGCTGTTGAAGAAAGATCAAGTGGTACGTTGGAACGATGAATGTCAGGCCGCTTTCGAAAGAATCAAAGAGTATCTCCAAGAACCACCCATTCTTATGCCACCGGTTGAAGGGAGACCTCTAATATTATACTTGACAGTACTTGGCAGCTCAATGGGGTGTGTGCTGGGGCAGCATGACGAGTCTGGCTGAAAAGAGCACGCCATTTATTACCTTAGCAAAAAGTTTACCGACTGTGAGACCCGATACTCACTGCTTGAGAAAACTTGTTGTGCTTTGGTATGGGCTGCTCGCCGGCTGAGACAATATATGTTGACTCACACTACTCTATTGATTTCAAAAATGGATCCAATCAAGTACATCTTCGAAAAGCCTGCCTTGTCCGGAAGAATAGAAAGATGGCAGATGATCTTGACAGAATATGACATCCAGTACACGACTCAGAAAACAATCAAGGGAAGTGTATTGGCAGACCATTTGGCACATCAGGCAGTGGATGACTACCAATCTATGAACTTTGAATTTCCAGACGAGAATATCACGGTAGTGACTGATTGTGAAGTACCGGGACCGGATGAAGGACCTGAGGAAGGATCCCGATGGTCTATGCACTTTGACGGAGCCTCAAACACTTTGGGTAATGGTATTGGCGCTGTGATCATATCTCCTAAAGGCTCTCATACTCCACTTACTGCCCGACTATGTTTCAACTGCACCAACAACATGGCGGAGTATGAGGCATGCATCATGGGTCTTCGAGCTGCAATTGACCTAAGGATCAAGTTTCTGAGTGTCTTCGGAGATTCTGCTCTCGTGATCAGTCAGATCAAAGGCGAGTGAGATACGAAACACCCAAATCTTATTCCCTACAAGGAGTGTGTATTGACGTTGATTCCCCATTTCGAGGAGATAACTTTTGAACACTTCCCAAGAGAGGAGAATCAGTTGGCGGACGCGTTAGCTACGATGTCTTCCATGTTCAAAGTAAAATGGGACAACGAGGCTCCCCGGATCATTATCTGGAAATTGGATGAACCTGCACATTATTGTGATCTTGAGACCGAAGAGGTAACGGAAAAACCCTGGTATCATGAAGTGAAGAGGTACCTTGAAGCTCAGGATTACCCCAAGGGTGCATCTGTTAATGACAAGAAGTTTCTGAGAAGGTTCGCGGTAAAGTTCTTCCTCAGCAACGGCATTCTCTACAAACGAAACCATGATTCAACCTTACTGCGTTGTGTGGATAAGACTGAAGCAGAAAGGATCATGGAAGAGCTGCATGAAGGTACTTTCGGAACGCATTCCAGTGGGCATACCATGGCAAAGAAAATCCTTCGGACAGGATATTTCTGGTCCACAATGGAAGCCGACTGTTACCAACATTCTCGGACGTGTCACAAATTCCAGATCTATGCTGATAAGGTGCACATTCATCCAGTTCCTTTGAACGTCTTGACATCACCTTGGCCTTTTGCAATGTGGGGCATTGATATGATCGGCGAGATCAGACCTACGGCATCCAACGGGCATCGCTTCATCCTGGTAGCGGTTGATTACTTTACGGAGTGGGTTGAAGCAGCTTCCTATGCTACCGTAACCAAGAACGTCATGGCACAGTTCATTCGGCATAACCTGATTTGTCGATATGGCGTACCAGAGAGGATCATTACAGACAATGGTACCAATCTTAACAACAAGATGATCACTGAGCTCTGCGAGCAATTCAAGATACAACACCACAACTCTTCTCCTTACCGACCGAAGATGAATGGGGTTGTCGAAGCGACAAATAAGAACATCAAGAAGATTGTACAGAAGATGACGGTGACCTACAAAGATTGGCATGAGATGTTACCGTTTGCTCTTCATGGGTACCGTACCTCAGCAAGGATGTCAACAGGGGTAACACCCTTTTCCTTGGTCTATGGTATGGAGGCAGTCTTGCCTATCGAAGTTCAGATACCCTCTCTCCGGATAATGAAGGATGCAGGTTTGAGCGAAGATGACTGGATCCAGACTCGGCTTGATCAATTAAACCTAATTGACGAAAAGAGACTCACTGCTATTTGTCATGGTCAGACGTACCAAAAACGGATGATCAGGGCATTTAACAAGAAAGTCAGACGACAAGAATATCAAGTTGGGGACCTGGTAATCAAGCGCATCATTCTACCTCAAAGTGATCCCAGGGGAAAATGGACCCCTACGTACGAAGGGCCATTTGTGGTTAAGAATGTCTTCTCAGGAGGAGCTATGATTCTAACCACTATGGATGGTGACGGCCTTCCTCACCCCGCCAATGCAGACATAGTAAAAAGATACTACGCATGAATTAAAGACTCGCTAGGTTGACACACCTAGGCAAAAATAAGGGCTTCTCGGCGAACCAAAAGGGTTCGGACAAAAATAAGGGATGAAAAATGAAAAAATCTATACACCCGGCAAGTCGAAAACCTGAAAAGGCGGCTTGGGCAAAAATGGGTATCCCGGTGGACTGAAAACCCGAAAGGGCGGTCCAGGCAAAAGTTAGGGATTAAAGCGTAATACTATGTCTCATTGGATCACCCTGCATCCAGACTTCAGTATCAACTATCAGGCTCAGACGGCATCGATCAATCAGTTTCATCTCCAACTAAGCAGCCAAGTGATGAGACGCTTGAAGACATAAAGGCGATAGCAGAGTTGGAACCCAGTGGGATTTTTCACATAGCTGTTTTGTTTTCCTTTTTACAAATTGTATAAACTCTATTCTGTTCGGCGGCGTTCTCTTACTAGGACGTCAGCCTCTTGTACAAACGCCTATTTACAGGCAAATTTCAAAATCAATACAAGCTCATCTTTTCCAGACAAATTGCTAATTATTTTTTCCTTTATCTGTTTTGTTTTGCGAAGAACGTCCAATGTTCATTTTTGATATATGCATTTGACATTAATTGCTAATCATAAATATTTGCATGCGAAAAAAAAGGACTAATTACAGGTGACATCAGAAACAGGGGCAATAAGAGTTGTCTAAGCGATCTAGTTGCTCTGTCCACCAAGGTACCAAGGTAGGTTCGGCTGAAGAATGTAACCAGGATACCTTCACTCCCCGTTGAGTAAGACAAGAATCAACAATACTCTCCCCGAGCAGAGTTGGTCTCCCATCAGCCCTAAAAAGGTACAGTATCCCTAGCAAGTCAGCAACGCTCTCCCCAAGCAGAGTTAGTCTACTGTCAGCCCCAAGGAAGTTGGACATCCCCAGAAAATCTTATCATTCCCCAGCGGAGTATATATATTCCTCAGCAAGCATCCCCGACAGTCTTAATATTCCTCGACGGAAATATAAGATTGTTCCCCGGCGGAATACAGACACCCCAGTGGAGCCATTTCCCCAGTGCAGTTCAAAAGTTTCCCCAGGAGAGTTGAATCATCCTCCCCAGTAGATTCTGGAAGCTTATCCCCAGTAGATTCTGGAAGCTTATCCCCAGTAGAGTCTAGAAGCTGGTCACCTGCAGAGTACATGCATCTCTCCCCGACCATATTTAAAGGTTATTCCCCACCAGAGCCTATAACTGGGTTATCCTCAGCTAATTACAACGGAAAGATCATCCTCAGCGAAGTTCTTCCTATCCCCAGTGGAGTTCATCAAATTCTCCAACAAAGCTTATCAACGGAATCCCCAACGAAGTTATCATCAAAACCTCAGCGAAGTATCTCTTCCCACAAAGTAATTCCCCGCAGAGTAATCTCTTCACCAAGTTTATTCCCCAACGGAGTCATCTTCTCCTACCGGTTTATTCTTGCAATCATCATCCCCAGCGGAAACGAAGAACTCTACTCTTCAACATCAGCCCAGGATTCAACAAACTCCCGGCATTCGTCAAGGATTTATTTTCCCAGACGAAAACACATTTCACATTTCATATATCCTATGTACATACATGATAAAGTGCATACGACACGATCTCATGACATCATGCATTTCATACATCTTGACATTGCATACAACTAATGTTTTGCCTTTTCAGGAAAAGGTCAATCCAAAGATGATTACCATCAACCTTTAGTTCCAGATTCGATACCTGTATCTAGCCAGGGCATATCTGTGAGCGATTGATTGTAGATTCGATACCTGTATCTAGCCAGGGCATATCTGCATGAAGAGTTTAAGGATCAACCCCTGTAACAGGCCATGAAATTATCTTTCATTCTCAGGTCAGGGGTCTACGCCTGTATCCAGCCAGGAAAGCTATCTCGACCAACCTTTTGAAGTTCCAGATTCGATACCTGTATTTATCCAGGGCATATCTGTGGGCGACTAATTCCAGATTTGATACCTGTATCTAGCCAGGGCATATCTGTAGACGACTAATTCCATATTCGATACTTGTATCTAGCCAGGGCATATATGTAGACGACTAATTCCAGATTCGATACCTGTATCCAGCCAGGGCATATCTGTGAGCGAAGTTCCGGATTCGATACCTGTATCTAGCCAGGGCATATCTGTGAGCGATTGATTGTAGATTCGATACCTGTATCTAGCCAGGGCATATCTGCATGAAGAGTTTGAGGATCAACTCCTGTAACAGGCCAGGAAATTATCTTTCATTCTCAGGTTAGAGGTCTACGCCTGTATCCAGCCAGGAAAGCTATCTCGACCAACCTTTTGAAGTTCCAGATTCGATACCTGTATCTAGCCAGGGTATATCTGTGGGCGACTAATTCCAGATTCGCTACCTGTATCTAGCCAGGGCATATATGTAGATGACTAATTCCAGATTCGATACCTGTATCCATCCAGGGCATGTTTGTGAGCGACTGATTAGAGGCCTACGCCTGTATCCAGCCAGGAAAGCTATCTCTACCACCTTTTGAAGTTCCAGATTCGATACTTGTATCTAGCCAGGGCATATCTGTGAGCGATTGATTGTAGATCTATACCTGTATCTAGCCAGGAAAGTTATCTACATGAAGAGTTTGAAGATCAACACCTATAACAGGCCAGGAAATTATCTTTCTTTCTCAAGTACGCAAGTTCTCGCTAAGGAATCTCTTACGCGATCAACATCTCCAAATGGCATCCATAAGCCCATTCCCGACAAGGTTCTGTCATATCTCCAGATGGCATATATAAGCCCATCCCCCTATCCACTATCTCTCCAAATGGCATCTGTAAGCCCATTTTCGACATCACATTGCTGATACTCCACTATGCGAGTGCAAATTTCTTGGCACTTTAGTGTTCAATCATCTTCCACCTTCGGATCACGAAAGGCACGCAAGCCAATCTACATCCTCAGGTCTAAGAAGATTGAACAGGGGCAACTGTTGTACCCCAAAATTTGCCCTCCCATATTCTTCAAGGTTTATCAAGAGTCATCTGCAAATGGTTCAAAAGATTGCACAAGGATTAGACAGTCAAACACCTCCTAAGCCAGTCAAAATTAGGGTTTTGATTCTTTCAAGGAATTTGAGGTTTTCAATGGCTCAATCAAGTCTCATAGGCCTATATGCATGCTCAAGCATCTACATGTCAAGTTTCAAGACTCACAGTCCCAAGTTGCACAGTCAAAAGCCCTATTTGGTTCATAATCAACTGCAGGGGTAAAATGGTCATTTTACAGTCAAAAGTCATAATTTTTGGTCAACATCTTATTTTGAGTCCACAATCATCATTTTATCAAGTCTTGATCATGATTCCACAAGCATGGCTCAAAAATCATCAAGATGTCAAAAGTTACTATTTTTGGACAGTAGAAAAGTCAACTGTATCTTGACCAAGGCATAACTTTTTCATGGTTCATCATAAAAATCCCATCCAATGCTCATTTTGAAGGGGATGACATTTCCTACAACTCATCTTCACATTCCAAGTCCAAGAAATGCTCTCACAAAAAGTTATCAATTTCTACATTATAGGTCAATTTCAAAAGTCAACAAAAATGCACTTTAAGTCAAAGACCATAACTTGAGATTGATAAATCCAAATGACATGGGACCAAAGGCATTGGTTAGAGGACTTCAAAACCTTTCCAAAATCTCCAAAAACATGTTCATAGGATCAAAATTGAGCAAGATATGCATTGGAGAAGTTGGGAAATATTTGTGACTTTGCAAAAGTCAACTTTGCTCAAAATACCTTATTTTTGCTAATGGGCCTCAAATTTCTTCTTGAAACATTGTCCAAGGCCTATTAACGACCCATCAAGCTTACATTGAATTATTTTCTTATTTTTATTAATTAATTGGATTTTTAATTGATTTTAATTCATTTAATTAATTTAAAATGTAGGAAATTCAAAGATATGATTTTTCAATCTTTTGGTGAAGCAAAGATGACCAATATATGCTGGAGATCTCGTGTGCCAATCAAGGATGTCAAAAACTCCAAATTTAGCAACTTTCTTCAATAAAAAAGATTGAAAAATATTTGATTTTCAATCAAATATTGAAACATCAATGCAATGGATTTTTGGTCAAAGATTTAACCTAAATTTAGTCCATTATATATACAGAACCTAACCCTAATGCATTGGACGTGAGAATTGCTGCAGAAAGCCATAAACAACATTGAAAAAAATCAAAGAAAACTCAAAACTGTTTTCAATCTTCCAGGCCAATTCAAGGCATTTTCTTGATTCTAATACACTGCAGGAAGTCCCCAGGACGATTTGCAATCAATTTCCAGTTTCATAACTCCAGGAATCGCCCATTACAGTGTCACGGTTTGAAGCTTTTTTCCATAATTGTATATATTGATTCATGCATATTTAACATATTCTTGTGGTTGGTTTGTGTTCATAGGAATCATACGAAGCTAATGGTGTGGTTTAATTGCATTGAAACGCCCTAAATCCAAAGTTACCATTGACAAATATTAGGGTTCTGAAGCTTTGATTTTGGGGCTTTCCACATCCAGTAAAAGTGGAACCTCTAATGCCTATGGTTGTAATCCTGAAAACCAGACGAATTTAACCCAACCATTGCGCCATATTTATATAGCCTAGGGAGCTAATCGCTATTATTCGTGGATGCAGGTTATGGGGGTTAAAAACCCCCGCTATCTATTTGTTCTTTTTGCAGGCAAACGAGGAAGATGACTGCGTGTTGATTCGTGATTGGAACATTTGAAAACGCGTGCGTGTTTTGCTTTGGTGCAGCGTCTGAATTAATTACCTAATATAATAATTGCTTCATATATTATTAATGATTAAAACGTGCACCTCAGTTGGCCAAGGCGTTGGTGTATGATCATTGGGACCTGGGTTCGATTCCCAAGTCCACCCAAATTGTTTCTATTATTTTTCATAACATGATTGTGTGTAGATTGCCAACCACGTCCTACCATGCGCTTCAATCATCAATGTGCCATGTGTCCTCAGGCATAAATCTAAAGGTCATGAGTGGGTGACCATGGTGTTCCCTAGTCAACCATGCGCTGGACAAGTCATAAAGTCAAACAGGCTTGTGTGCTTCTTGGGCCTCAGATTGCTAGAACACCTCCTTGCTGGCCCATCACCCCCCTGGTTTCTTTGTTCTTTCCTTTTTATTTTCTTTTTCTATTTAATTATTTTTTATTAATTATTATTATTATTATTAACTAACAAATTATTTTTATAATAAATTCTGAAAAATAATATTATTATTATTATGTATTAATTTCACTATTAATTATTATTTTGTAAATAAATACTAATAAATTGATTTAGTTTAATTAGGGTTAATATTGAATATTTTTGCAATAAATAAAAATAGATTAGAATTAGGGTTTTTCTCTTGGCAAATTTTAATTTCTTTTTCTTTTATTTTATTAAAACATAAAAAACACAAAAATACTTTTTCTTTTAATTGATTAATTGATTAGAATTAGGTTTAATATTTAATTAATTGTAAAAAGGGACCAAATTCAATTCTTTTCTCAAAAAGGGTCAAAACCCTAAGGACGTCCCGATTTAATTCTTTTGCACGCATATTTATTTTTAATTCATTATTTTGATTATATTTATGTATCTGCTCCGAGAATGTAATAGATAATTAGGGCTTTTATCGCTTTCTTTTATTTTCTCGCAATTTATTTTTCAAAGGGTTATGTTTTTGGCGATGTAAATACCCGACGCCTTGTAATAGCGTAGATTCACTTTCCGCAATTTATTTTTCGCAAATTATTAACTGTTAATTATGCATGACAAGACTCGCCTGAAAAATAAAATCAACTCGTAGCTCACCATGAAATATGCAAAGACAATTTAACATGAAACCTGACACACGTGCACATGCCACTCCTAGGGTACGCCTCACTTGGTTGCCTCGACGTGGTCATTGAGTATAGGAAGTTTTAGAGGTCGCCCTCCTGTCTAAGGATCAAAGTTGCCTCGAAACGGTTGCCTTGATAAAAAAAAGATCTAAGACATTAGGGTTACCGCTAAGGCGTCCTAACATTGCTTTAGTGACCACGTGTCCCTTAATCGAATTGACCCGAAAACTCCAACGACGGTGCTACCTACTTCTCAATAGTGGGATAGTACTGTCTAAAGGACATTTACACAACTTAATTTCTTTAGAGTAGGTAGATTTCTCCTGGGTACTTGCTCTTTCAAAAACAAAAACAACTTTTCGCACCTACACTTTCAAAAAAGTTTTCAAACAAATACTTCATACACTCTTGAGGACAGATACAAGAGTTACCTAGATGTTTTCAAAACAAACTTTTTCAAAACCCACAAACACAAGAAAGGCAAACATTTTTGAAAACATAGTGAGCAAGTACCTAAGAGCCCGTGGATAACCACGGATAGAAAGGGTGCTAACACCTTCCCTTTCTATAATCTACCTCCCGAACCGAGAAACATCTCGAAAAGGAATTTTGCTGTGCTTTTGTCCTTTCCTTATTGGAGAAAATAAAAGACGGTGGCGACTCTTGCTTAACGCGACATTTCGCGAACCAGCATTTCAAAACAGTCAGTTCTATTTCCACCGATCACAATTACTAAACTGACTTTGCTTATTGTGTTGTTGGACTCATCATCTTTTTTCTGATTTTCTGAACTCTAGTACTTTTGCTATACTGACTTTTCTCCTTTGCTTGCTTTAGGGTTGTACTTGTTTGTTGACTTTTGTGATTGTTGTTGCTGACTTTGTATTGATTACTTGCTTTTGTTGTACTGATTTCTTGGGGCTTTGATAACTTTAATTTTCTGTGACCAAAAGCATTGTCTTTGAGATTTTGCAGTACAATTGATTGGCCTGTGATTTTACATTATAGTTCTTATTTCTTTCATTGGAATAACACAAAATGTGAGGCCTTTGAATTCTGACTTTTGAATCCCTTGCGTGAAAACATGATGTTAATTCTGATTTTTTCCTTGATTTCTTCTCCATCTTTTGTGAACCAAACTTTGTAATTTGCAAAAGTCCTACTCCTAGCCAATGATAGAGTTCTCACTTGCGAGGCTTGTACAATTCTGTTTTGTCTTGTTTGTGAATCAAGCTTAGATTTGTGATTTGCAATGATATCTTTTGGCCAATGATAGGACAATGTTTTGAGGCCTTTGTTGGGCTTGAATTATTTATTTGTGATGTCGCTATTTTGAATTTTGCATTTTTCTGTTGTGAACCAAAGTCAATTGTGATTTGCAATGATCTTAGGCCCATGATTAAATCCATTTTGTATGAGTCTGTTTTGACACAAAAACATGGCTGAAAAAACACCTTTTTCTGATTCCATAAACCAACCCTAATGATGAGTTTAAAATAAATTGTAATTTTTGTTCACTTTGAATTGCTACTAACCCTTGTTTTATTTTTGTTTCATGTATGGTTGATGAGGAATAGATGAAGATGGCAAGGAAATTTAGAAGAAAAGGCTGTGGCTTGACATAAAAGCTTGGAGAGAAATCAAAGAAGTGAAGAAGTAGAATCTTAGGACTTTGAATTATTTTTGAAAGGCAAACTTGTATTTGAATTTAGCTTTGTAATCATTTTGAATGTATTTGAACAATAATTTTTAAAAATGTATTGAATGATATTTGAAAAGGGAATGAAACTTTGTAGAAGTTCTTTGATTTGAATGAAGATTGAAAATGGATGATGAAAGAATGATATGGACTTTGAATCCTTGAATATTTTAAGTTGGAATTAGAATTTTAGACTTTATGACATAAGATCAAATGAAACTCAAATTTCAAATTTCACTCACAAACTTAAAATATTTTGCATCCTTAACTTCAAATTCTCATAATCCAAGATAACTTTATAGTTGAAATGACGAGTCCGCCTTGATCACATCATGAATTCAACAATTGCATTGCTTGTATCGTGCTTTGCATTTACTCCATTTTCAAATAGTAACGCCTTAGCCTTGTAAATAAAACCCTGAATCTTTTGAAGATGAAAGCCTCGTAGCTTAATGAAATAGAAAATCTTCAATAATCTCAACTTCCAAATACTCGAGCCTTTAAAACCATTGCAAACTTAAATTATCTTGATGACACAAAGATTCAACTTGATACATCATAAAGCCTTAGAGGTCTTAGTAGCTTGAACCAATAGTGTATGAGATCTATCTCAGATTGATTATCAATAATCAAATTCTACTGCTTGAAGAAGACCTTGATCATGTCTAAGCGCATGAACGCATATAATGAAACACAAGCTATGTAAAGTAAAATGAAGAGGGAAAATTTTGGGGGTACAATAGCTTCCCCTGTTCAATCTTCTTAAACCTCAAGAGTTAGATTGGCGGATCCGCCATTCATGACTTGAAGGTGAAAGATGATTGAACACTAGAGTGCCCATAAATTTACACTCGATGATGTGTTGATTGTATCAGAAATGGGCTTAAAGATGCCATTTAGAGAAATGATGAAGAGTTTGTCGGAGATGGGCTTATAGATGCCATCTAAAGGTGATTGTTGATAAAAGTAATAGAATAAGCTATGTTTGAATATATCTGAAGAATGCTTTCCAAAATGAACTTCTGGTAAGGGTGTTTGAGTAGTTGTTTATCATATAGATAGTTGCCCTGTCTTGTTTCAGGAATTGATCTATGACCAACTTATTGGTAAAACCGTCCTGCTTTGGGAGTTCATACCACTTGGTGATAAAGATAGTCGCCTCATCTTGCTTCGGGAATTGATCTTCATCTGACCAAAGAGAAAGAAAGATAGTTTCTCTGTCTCGTTTCGGGAGTTAATCTTCAATTTGTTCATGTAGATAGTTGTCCTGTCTTGTTTCAGGTATTAATCTACAATTTGTTTGTTGGTAAACTCGTCCTGTTTTGGAAGTTCATACCATTGGTGATAAAGATAGTCGCCCCGTCCTGTTTCGGGAATTGATCTTTATCTAACCAAAGAGAAAGAAAGATAGTTTCTCCGTCCTGTTTCGGGAGTTAATCTTCAATTTGCTCATGTAGATAGTTGTCATGTCTTGTTTCAGGTATTAATATACAATTGGTTGTTAACATATAGTTGTCCTATCTTGTTTCAGGTATTAATCTGGACCCGCTTTTTGTTGGTTGTAGAGATAGTTGCCCCGACTTGTTTCGGGAATTAATCTCTGACCTATTTGGGAAATGTTGATGATATTTGCCTGTCTTTAACTGGAAGAAGTAAATCTAACCAGAAGAGGTATTTGATTAGCATGTCTTTAACTGGAAGAAATAAATCTAACTGGAAGAAATAAATCTAACCATAAGAGGTCTTTGATTGTTGATTGAATTTTCCTGCAAGGAAGAAAGTTAGTTGTATGAAGATTTATGCATAGCAAATGATGTTATCAAAATAAATGAGATTATGCTATATGCATTTGTCATGTATGTAATATGATGTATGAATGTGAAAAATTATTGAAGTGTAACTTTGTCTCGGAAAATAAATCCTTGACAAATGTTGGGGAGCTTTTTGGGAAGCTAAATCTCGGACTGCTGCTGGAGATGAAGAGTATGTGTATCTCCAAACCTTGTTTAGAGTGTTTCCGTTGGGGATTCCTGTTTTGTTGTTTGAGGAGAAATTCGCCGGGGAACATTGACTTTGCTTGAGGAAACTCTACGGGGAGCGTTGATTTTTGCTTGGGGAATATAGTTCAGGAGTTTTAGTTGTCCATTGCTCTACTAGGGAGAATAAAAGTTAGTTGTTATTTGGTCGAACTCCATGCTTCACAACAACTTGCTGTGGAAAATAAAGTTAACTGTTATTTGGTCGTATTCCAGGCTTCACAACAACTTACTGGGGAAGATGAAGTTAACTGTTATCTGGTCAGATTCCAGGCTTTGCAGAAAATTGAAGTTAAACTGTTATCTGGTTGGGCTCCAGGCTTCGCGGCAACTTAGATGAAATTAACTATTTTCTGGTCAGATTCCAGGCTTCGTAGAAAATTGAAGTTAAATTGTTATATGGCCGGATTCTAGGCTTTGCAGTAACTCAAACTGTTATTTGGTTTGATTCTAGGCTTTACAGTAAATTGAATCAACTGTTATCTGGTCGGATTCCAGGCTTCGCAGTGATTAAAGATGAAATCAACTGTTATCTGGTCAGATTCCATATTTTGTAGTGATCGAAGAAGTTAAACTGTTATCTGGTCGAATTCCAGGCTTCATAAAAAATTGAAGTTAATTGTTATCTTATCGAATTCCAGTTTTTGCAGTAACTTGCTAGAGAGATGAAGTTGAATTGTTATCTGGTCGGATTCTAGGCTTCACAGTAACTTTCTTGGAGAAATGGAGTCAACTGTTATCTGGTCGGTTTTCAGGCTTCACGGTAACTTTTGGGGATAGCAACAACTCCGTTGGGGATTACAATGACTTTAACGGGGGTTAAGGGGTTTTGTCCATTGATTTGTAAAAGTCTGAGAGACAAACTTGAGCTGGGGAATTTGTAGTTTGTTGGGGAAATAAACCTTATTGAAGAGAGTATTTGACGATCTGCAGGGGAGATGTTTTTCTTTAGGAAGAACATCACAGGACTTCTTTTTAAGACCAAATCAGCTGGGAGAGAGTTTTCCGTAGATTGAAACTCTGGCTAGGGATTACATGGATCTAACATTGTGGAGATAATTTTATTGAAGTAACTTTATGGGGATATCCATGAAATTGGCCTTGTGGGGATTTGAACTTTGTCAGAGTGACAAATCTTTTTACTGATAGATAAAATGATGAAATAACGGGACATAGTCATACGCTTTAATCCCTAACTTTTGCCTGTACCGTCTTTTCAGATTTTCAGTCCAACAGGATACCCTTTTTTTCCCAAGCTTCCTTTTCAGGTTTTCGACTTACCGGGTGTACAATCTTTTGTATATATCTCTAATTTTTTTTCCGAACCTTTTGATTCGCCGAGATGCCCTTATTTTGTCTAGGTATATCAACCTAGCGGGTCTCTTTTCATACGTAGTATTTTCCGACTATGTCCATGTTTAGAGGGTGTAGAGAATTTGTCAATGTTTATGGTAATAACTGTTGTAGAAATGCCAGAGATTATTTGCTTAATATGACAAATTTTATAAATAAAAAAGTAGAACAAATTTAGAGTATGACACATATTAATTACTTAATATCAATGCCTTTGTTTTTTCCAATATAGTAATACATTGAAGTGTGTTAACTATGATCGAAAGATTTTTCCTCTAGTGCAGTCTGATAAAGTCTAGGTTTAGGACAAAATGACTTCATCGTGCCTCAAATATGTAATATGGACCTTTTACACTAACATCAATCATGATCTCTTATCATCATTTATTGACAAATAGAACTTCAAGACAACTTCTTCCCATCTATCTATTAGTGAGATAGAAGTTACTTTGGATATTGTGTCTTATCTGTTGCACCTTCTAACCACCAGTTGTCTATTTGACCATTCATCGATTCACAAGGTTGAAGCATTAGACATGTTGGACGGGGACTTATGAGATTAAAGAGATACACAATGAGACATTGTCAACTCAAGGTTTTCATGTGAGGTTCATATAAGAAGTTGAATAATAATTATCAAGATAATTAATTGGATTATCACGAGGATGAAGAGCACAAAGATCAACATAAGTTATATTCAATGATGTCTTATTTATTATATTTGGTTACCATCACCATTTTTGTTGATAATAGTGACACCAATACAAATATTATATACCTTAAATATTTCAAAGAAGTAGATGATGTTCATGGCGAACTGTTTGGAGCTTTTTGTCATGCTTACTTGTACAATCAACTAGTCAAATTTGCAAAATCAAATATTTCTTGCAGAATTACCTGCGGATTCTGTAATATAGTTTGGTTATTATACAAAAATGATATTTCCGCAGCAAAATCCGTAGATATTCCTGCAGAATTTGCTACGGAATCATGTTCCATAATAATTTTCACAGAAAAATCCGCAGGAAAACTTAGTGTTTCTGATAGTGAACATCTAAATGGTAAGTTTAAGAACTGGCCTTATGAAATATATTACTATTACCTTTATCATTAATTTCTAATGTCATTGAGATTTTGTGAATTGTATATTCATGTGTGAGAGGAAATGGACTTGAAATTGGTGAGCTTTAAAGTAAAAATTCAAGATAAACACATTGGCTTGAAACACATGTTTCATTCAAGTAAAATTCTTAAACTAAGTATTATACAATTATTTTTATGCATAACATTAAAATATTACCGATATGATCCCTTTTCAAGCCTAGATATTGCAACATTTTCCTTCCAGAGTACAACAGAAAGAATTCGATGAGTATGACAAAAATTTACCATAAGCATCCATGTGTTTACCACTAAGTGGGGTCAATGTTTATACAGTTAAAATAATAATTATTTTCATATATAAAAGCAACAAATAATATTTTACATAAAAAATTATATACTAAATAAGAATATCGTTTTGGTTATAAGCTTTTCGTCATTTAATTTTCTCTAGGCCGCCATTTGAAATTTTGTTTAAATAATTTTTTTTTTTTAAATTCTCAAAATAACTATATTTTCAAAAAATTTATTAAACTAACCATTTTTTAAATAAAAAAATTTCGCTATGTGAAATTTTTTTTTTGGAATAACTATGTATTAAAAAAAATTCACAAATAATCATATTTCGGAAAAAATTACGCAAATAATCATGTTTCAGATGACTCTTCAAAGGAGGAGTCATCTCACTTGGCACCTACACCTACATTTTAAGGGGAGGCGCCATCTCACTTGGCGCCTAGGTGCTTAGGGCAAGCCCTAAGCCAAGTGAGATGATGCCTTAGTGCATTTGTTAGGGTAATTTTCGCGTTTTTTTTCAATGCAGTGCGTTACGTATTCGATATAGGATCAACAAAATTGACTTTTTATTTACAAAATATGATTACACATATACGTATTACATTAAAAAATAGATTAATCAATGGTCCCCCGGAACCCGGTAATAACCCCCGGTTCCGCATCCTCGTCCTCGCCTTTCCCGTGCTGGATTTCGTCGCGTTTCCTGTTGTGGCAGGGTCGATGGCCCAGCGAAGTCAATGTGTTCCGGATCCATGAAATCAGTCAGATCTCCATATCTAGAAGATCCGCTTTGGTACAGTCGGTTACCCATATCCTCGAAGTTTGGTCGTGTTGGCGGTGGGTGGGGTTCCATGGTTGGTCTGTAGCATTGGTCGTCTGAGTAAGGGGGTAGAAAGGAAATGGATCTTGGGGTGTTTGATATTGAGGATGTTGGGTGGTTTGGTGATATTGTGGTTGATGGTAAGTTGGGTCGGTTGGTTTATAATCTTCCGACATTCCTAGATCAGGGTTAAGGTTGGATGTTGAGGGGCCCATATTGGGATATGCAGAAGACTGAAATTGTGTGTGGGGTATGCGGGTGTGTTGGTATTGTGATTGAAATTGCGGTTGGGTGTGAGGCATATGAGGGTATTGGTACTGAGGTGGTGATTGTGGTTGGTTGTGGGGCATGTGGGTGTAATTGTATTGTCTGTGGTTGGGTATTTGTGGTTCTGTTTCGTCTGGGGGGTTGGTGGGAGGTTGATGTGTGTTGGGTTTGTTGTTGGGAAAATGAGGGTTGTGCCCATTGTGTTCGTGGGTCAACCAAATACCTTGGATGAGACACGTGCATTTCAGGGTTACTAACCGATCTGTACCAAGATAAATACTGATTCGCGTGTCGCATATTACCGTGATTAAGGAAAACTGGGAATTGTAAGACATGTTGGTGACGCCTCTGCCACATCTTACACCATTCTGGAGCAAAGTCTTTCCAGTTGGTAAGACCCCATTGGGCGTCGACCCTTTTGAGATGCCACGGGGATAAACAAGTTGGATCGTCGGGTATCTCTTGATGCATTCTAAACTTCATCTTCACACGGTCGCTGTGGTGCATCTCCACAACATTGAACCGTATGATTGCAGTCTTGGCGCTCCAAATTGCTGCATCCTCGGGGTTTGGTTCATGGCCCAAACCCAAATATGGTCTCCAGACAAACTGCGCATAAAATTAAATCAGGTTAATGAAAACGTAATATATAAATTATTTTAGAAGTAGAAAAGTTGAAAGGTACGACGTACATCATTCGGGTCAAGGTGATCCAATAGATTATGGTATAGTGCGACATTGAATCTTGGATTCTTGCCGTAATTCATACCCCTCACGCAATACCTAAAGGAAATGAAAAATATTTTATTTTTATCATATATTTGGTGAAGAGATGAATAGTAATAAATGATATAACTTGATGACTTACTTTGTTGCGTACGGGAAAACGAATGTGTTGTTGTTGACGGGGTTTAGGGACTCCATCCTGCACCAACCCCAGGCTTGAAGTAAAAAAGCGCAACCATAAAATATACATTTTTCGTTGATTGCATTTTTGCACAAGGAATTGTATAGGTGGGCTAAAATAACAGAACCCCAACTATACTTTCTAGTTTTTTCGAAGTCTCTAAGTAAATTTAAATATATAAAATTTACACTATTTCCCGTACTTTCGGGAAATAAAAAGGTTCCAAATAGTATCATTATATAAGTTCTAGATTTTATTACCTTGGCTAGCTCGGAGGAATTTTCGTTTAATTCCAAAGTCGCATAATGATTTTTAAGCTCAGTTAGTAGTATACCTGTTGGCTGAAGATTTTGATGGTATTATTAGCGAAGCAAATTAGACGTTTCGATTGAAATAAAGCAAGATGTCATGTTTCGAAATGGTAGAAGCAGTGCTTCGAATGGGCATATCAAAGCTTGGAGCTTCGAGTGACAGTTATGAGGATATATTCAAAGAAGTCTCGAAATGTTAACAAGGCTGTGTCCAAGAAATGCATTCGAAGCGAAGAAATGCCAAAACATTTGAAATTCAAATGCAAGCGGGATGTTCGAAATTTGAAATATATGCGCTGGAGCATTCGAAGACGCGTGGAAGCTAGGGAGAGACATTGCTCTGCATGTTCTGAACGTGGCTGAATCTTATAGCAAGACCGTTATGGTCGAAGTAGTATAAATAGAAGTCTTAGCATTAGGATTTCGTGTGTCATATCTATTGTACAAAAAACTCAGTAAACATTCAAAATACCACATGGCTAGGGAAACGAATGCACGAGCAATGTACGTATGATAACACCAAGTGTTTATGATTTAATAAAAACTCTTTATCATTTCCAGTATTTTCCTTTATCTTCATGTCAATACCATTCAAAAGCTTTTGCACTAAAATGTTTTCATTCGAAGTCTTTTTACTGATGCCTTACATTTAATTGCTTTCTTTCCATTTCAAACGCTTTACATTTCAGAAACTGTTGTACATTTCATGCCTTTATCTTCAAGCTTTTATCATTCGAACACCTTTTTTTCACTTAAAGTCATTTTACTGTTTTCTTGCATTTAAACGCTTTCTTCATATTTCGAAACTTTTACATTCCAGAGAATCTTTTACATTACATGTTTTTATGCTTCGAAGTCATTTACTTGTCTTTCCTGCAGTTTTATATGTCTTTACAATTGAACTTTATTCATGTAATTTAGTTTCGCGCGCATTTACTTTATCAAGTTATTAGATCTTCAATAGAGTAATCGAAATAAGTTAAACACCTACACAACATTCTAAATACAAACCATGAATACCAGTTCTATAATGAGAGTTACCAAAATGACCAATACATCCTAGGATCAATCTAGTCGATCCTGCGAGTTACCAGAGATATTGAATAACAGTCAGTAAGATTATTCGATAGTTTGGAGGACTAGCGGTTGTTTACCAGAAATCACTGTAAACAAATTGGCACACCTGGTGGGACAAGTCGTTGGCCATTACGGAATTTAGAACAAAATAAAAATTGTTGAGACGTAACCATTGTAAAAATACTCTGAGTGATAAGTTTGTTGTTTTATGAACCTTAGAAGTGGTAGAATAACCAATAGCAACCAACCCTTACCCAGAAGAAAACGTTTGAACAAGATGTCTAATTCTGACAATCAACAAGGGGAACAAAATTCCCCACATACAACAGCCACTAATATGACCGCTTCGATGGGAACATCTAATGTGATCCCTTCGAATGCACAGTCCGTTGCATCCTCTACCAGTAATATAGCCACTAATGGAATAAGTGGCATATCAACTAATAGTTCGATCCTAGGAAATACTGGAACCATTGGCTATCCTGGGGGATTCATCCCACCATCAGGGACACAAACCCATTTCGCCACCCCACTAACTAGACCACCCGGTTTCGATGGTAATAGAACCAGAAATTCCTCTTATGGAATGCCAACATCTTTTATGGCAGGCTTACACAATTCCACATCGAATTCATCACCACAATTAGGGTCTGGGGCAAATCAGTTTATGACCAATAACCAAGGGTCAGTGGGCTATAGTGTAATGCCTATTTTAACCACAGAAAACCAGTTGGATTTTAGGAAATTAATGGATGACAGTAACCATAATATGATAGGGGTATTAGCACAAACTATGCAGGAAATATTTGCCCCAATAGTATAAAATGTGACTGTGACAAACAGAGAAAATGCAGATGTGATACGGTGAGAGAACTGACTATGAGTTTTGCGTTTGTTTTCGCAAATGTTTCGGTTGAGCAAGAGTCGCCACCGACTTTTTATTTTATCCTAAGGAAAGGTTTAAAAAGCACAGCAAAAACCTTTGAGATATTTTCTTGGGTTCGGGGAGTAGATTATAGAAAGGGAATGTATTAGCACCCTTTCTATCCATGGTTATCCATGGGCTCTTAGGTACTTGCTTAGATCAACTTGCCTTGGTTTTCAATTGTTTGAAATGGTGCTTTGTGTATGGTTTTGAAAATGTTTTGAAAAAGATGCCTTGTCTAGGCTAACCTTGTAACAATTCTTTACTCGAATGTTTTACAAAAAGTGTTTGTCTTTTTGAAAAGATGTTTCAAGGTTTTTTGAAAGTTTGTTTTGAAAGTGTAGTGATGTGTGGTTTGAAAAATAGGCAAGTGTTTTGTTTGTCAAGTTGACAAGTACTTAAGAGCTATCTACCCTAAAGTTCTCAAAGATTTTTGCTATGTTTTAACCCTTTTAACAATTTTGCTCCACCATTGTATTTGGTGGACAATCTTGTGTTAGGATGTGAGAGGGACGGGCGCGGGTCATCGTTTAGACCATAATTGCAATAGTGCTAAGTATCTTTAGGCAATTTTCTTTTAAGGGACTTGATCATTTTTTAGGCAACTTTCGAAAGCGTCATCGAGGGACTATGATCATTTGAATTGTTTGCTTTGCCCAAAGAGACCTAACATGCAATATGGCCTAATTTTGAAAGGCAGCAAGTGGATGTAACCCTAGGGGTGTTAGTGTGCAAGTGTTTTTATTGCATACAAGAGTTTTTTCTTTGAATTAGGTTTTTCTATTTCATTGATTTTATCTTGCCATACACGTCCTAATTACTAGCAATAAGAAGCGGAAATATAAAATCCTATGCTATTACAACAATTAGGGGAGGGGGATACACATTTGTACATGGGGGGTTCAACGAGAAAAATAGACAAAAAAGAAAATAGCAAAAAACAAGATATAGAGAGAGAGAGAGGGAGCCCACGCGCTGCTGAGAGGTCATCAGAAGTTCTGACTCAGATCCGCTGCCAGATGATCAACCTCTTGGTTAAACTGTATGAGTCAGAACTTCTGACGCTAGCACCTGCAAAACAGAACCCTGTTAGTGGGGAAATCAGAAGTTCTGACTCCCCTGCGCTGCAAGACAGAAGTTTGTTAGTGGAGAAACCAGAAGTTCTGATTCTGCTGAAAAGGCAATAACTCTCAGAGGTTCTGATATCATTAACAACAAAACAGGCTTCAGATGTGCTAACGTCAAAGTCAGCACTTGGCTTTTCCATGTACTAATCAGAACATCTGCAATTCTGGTGTTATTCCACAAAACAGGAAACATATTTGGAACAGATCCAGCAAATGTAAAAAATGTTTCAGAGGTCAGAACCAACAAGGTCTCAGGCAAGTCCTATACTGACTCAGAACATTCTGAGGTATGAAAATCCTCAGAATATAAACAGCAACAACATGATATTTACATTATGTTTATTTGAGTATGTACAGCTGATGATGCTTAGCAGCGTGGTGAAGGTCAGCAGGTGCTTACCTGGCTGTTGGAAAAGTTTGTGGGTGAAAGCTAGCTTTTGGCTCTGGTGGTGTTCTGGACAGATTCTCTTTGAAAAGGGTAGGTAAAGGTGTATGCGTATGTAGGGTCAGAAGTTTGGAAAGGGTGTCTTTTGATTCACAAAGAAAACTGGGTATTTGATGAAGTTTGAAGGTGAGAAACTCAAAGTTATGAAACAAACTGGAGATTTTGGCAGAGTTTCAGAACGCTATGTTGCTAAGAGTTTCTGTTTCTCTCTTAGCAATTTTTCTGTTTCTTTTTTGAACCCCCTTTGCAGTGGACAATGACTCTCTATTTATAGGCAAAGTTCTTGTAGGTGCCTTGAACATTAAAGCGCCAACAGAGTTTGAATTGCTCTTTGACAGAAATTCCTGGGAAGTTGTGATAACAGATAGCCTTCAGCCTAGGCTGCAGCAGCAGGCGTAGATTGGGGAGAAGTGACCTCTGAAGTGGGCGGTGGCGCGTAGACCCATGCCAGAATCTGCACAAAAGCGTTCTCCAAGCCACACGTGAATGTTCAGGAGTGGTTGGAAGCATTAATGGGCATTAAATGGTGATAAGACCTATCAACATCAATATTCTGGTAATGGAAACCAACGTTGAATCAGCAGTTCTGTTTCAAAAAGAACAGCGTAAACCATGCTCTGGCCTTGGCTTCCTGTTGTCTTAGTAAGCTCTAGAGATTCTCCTGATTTTCTGATACGTTCCTTGGATTTACTTCTGGACCTCCTGGGCTTAGAGATTCTGTATCAGTGTAACACCCACTCTTCTGATATTTTCATCTTCTGATTTCAGCACGTTCTGAAAGAGCCTTCAGACTTCCCTGCTTCTCTTGTACTCCTTTAGCAAATTCTGACTGAACTTGTGTAACTGCTGAAAGGGGCATGTTCTGTCTGAGGCTTACATACTGAACCACGTTTACAACTTCTGATTGAGCTGATGTAGCTGCTGAAAAGCCAACTTCTGACTACGCTGAGCCAAGCTTGCAACTTCTGACCGTTTTTATCTGGAATTGGTCCAGAAGTTCTGAAGCGCTGATTTTTTTCTTAAACACTCATTTTTTAGAGAAACGTTCCAAGTACTTAGAATTTGATTTTTCTCAAGATAAAAGCGTTGTTTTTTTTTGGAGCTCGTGAGATCATCTTGCTCCTGTAAGTGGCTTGCTTGGGCAAAAAGGATAACTCAGGACTTGGATTTGTTTCAGAGGGACCTTGAAAATCCAAGATGGTTTCCTGAAGAAAGAGAGGGCAAATTTTGGGGTACAACAGTTGCCCCTGTTCAATATTCTTGAACCTGAAGAGTTAGATTGGCAATCTTGCCTTTCGCGACTCGAAGGTAAAAGGAGATTGGACACCAGAGTGCCCTTAAATTTGCACTTGTCAAAGCAATGGATGCGGGAATGGGCTTAAAGATGCCATCTGGAAGGGTGGCAGAATCTTGTCGGGGATGGGCTTAAAGATGCCATCTGAAAATCAGAAAGGTGTCCATGTTTTGAACCATCTCTGAACTAGGGCTTGAATAAGCAATAGATTGACATCCGTATCTGGAGGCATCCGTAAACTGTTTTCAAAAGTTGCATCTGAACAAGCGATAGATTAACATCCGTTGTTGGGAAGAATCCATAAACTGTTTTCAGAAGTTGCATCTGAACAAGCGATAGATTAACATCCGTTGTTGGGAAGAATCCATAAACTGTTTTCAGAAGTCTTGAAAAGAAACTGAACAAGCGATAGGTTAACATTCGTTACTTGGAGAACCCGTGAACTGTTTTCAGAAATCTGGAAGTTGAATAAGCAATAGAGCAGCGTCCGTTGTTGGGAAGCGTCCGTAAACTGTTTTCAAAAGTTGTATCTGAACAAGCGATAGATTAACATCCGTTGTTGGGAAGAATCCATAAACTGTTTTCAGAAGTTGCATCTGAACACGCGATAGATTAACATCCGTTGTTGGGAAGAATCCATAAACTGTTTTCAGAAGTTGCATCTGAACAAGCGATAGATTAACATCCGTTGTTGGGAAGAATCTATAAACTGTTTTCAGAAGTCTTGAAAAGAAACTGAACAAGCGATAGGTTAACATCCGTTACTTGGAGAACCCGTAAACTGTTTTCAGAAATCTGGAAGTTGAATAAGCAATAGAGCAGCGTCCGTTGTTGGGAAGCGTCCGTAAACTGTTTTCAAAAGTTGCATTTGAACAAAGCGATAGATTAACATCCGTTGTTGGGAAGAATCCATAAACTGTTTTCAGAAGTCTTGAAAAGAAACTGAACAAGCGATAGGTTAACATCCGTTACTTGTAGAACCCGTGAACTGTTTTCAGAAATCTTGGATTTGGAGGAAGAACCGGTGTAGGGTTTCCTGATGATGAGCTCGTGAAAAACTGCATCCGGATAATCCTGGAATAAGCATTAGAATGTTGCCATGTCTGGGTCACATCTGAACTATTCCTGGAAAGAATCTCGGAAGATAGTGATTTTAGTCTGTCGACTGATCTTACCTGAAAAGGTAAAGAGTTAGTTATATGCAATGTTATGATGTATGTCATATGATATGAATGTAAATGGATGCGCATGTAAGCTGGAGAGCTGTCTTGCAAAGGATAGATGAATCCGGGATGGCTGAAGACAAAAGTATCTTGACTGCTGCTGGGAAGAATAATTCCTGGTTGTTGCTGGAGAATAAAGAGCTTGGGTTGCATACCAATCTTCTGGGGAATTCCTGATGACTTCTACTGGGGAGTTCCAATCTAATAGACTCATGCTGGGGAGGTAAGATTGAGAATCTTCAGTTTGGTGGGAAGTATTTCTGGCGACCTCACTGGGGAACTCAAGATTTGCCCTCCCAAAATTCTGTGGGGAGAAGGTTCACTAGTATGGCTCCGCTGGGGATTGATAATTTGAAGCTTTAGCTCGGCTGGCGATACGGAAACTTAAACTCTGAGGGGAACTGAGTTCTGGAGGATTCTCTGGTTGGGGATTGTATTGATAGGTTCCTCTGGGGGATTTGTATTGATGAGTTATGTTGGGGAAATCTGATGAACTCCGCTGGAGGTAGGAAGAATTTTGGCGAGTGCGATCTTCCGTGGCAATAAGCTGAGGATAACCCAGTTATAAGCCCTTGTGAGGAATAACTTTGAATAGAGCTCGGGAGAGACGTCCGTAATTTGCAGGGGATAAGCTTCCAGAATCTACTGGGGATAGGCTTCAGAACTTGCTGGGGGTAAGCTTCAAGACTTGCTGGGGATAGGGATTCCAAATCTCCTGGGGGTTTCCTTTGAGAGGGTATCAAGATATCCAACTGTACCTTCAACCTATCAGTAATCCTCCTTCTTGATTCATAAGGAAATGATTGTGTTTCAAATGCATATGCCTATTTAACAAAACATTGGACGTTTCTCAAAATAAGACAATTAGTGCAAGAGAAAAAGAAAAAAGGAAATGACACAAATTTTTGGGAAACGTATTTGTATTGACTTTCTCTTAGTATATTTGTACAAAGGAGACAATCATCCTAGTAAGAGGATTTTGTCGTAAATATTGAAAGATTTATACAAAATAAAGATGGCTATGTGAAATAATTCCATGGGATTCCGTTCTGCTATAGCCTTCACAACTCTGAATATCTGTCCATTCAATGCTTCGTTTGCCGATGACTGGATTGATCAGAAACCTGGAACTGGTTGATGAAGAGATCGTCTTTGAAGTGATCCGACGAGACATAGTCATACGCTTTTAATTCCCTAACTTTTGCCTGAATCGCCCTTTCAGGTTTTCGATCCACCGGGAAACCCCTTTTTGCCCAAGCCGCCCTTTCGGGTTTTCAACTTGCCGGGTGTACAGATTTTTTTGTTTTTATCCCTAATTTTTGCCTGAACCGCCCTTTCGGGTTTTCGGTTCACCGGGATGCCCATTTTTTGCCCAAGCCGCCCTTTCGGGTTTTCGACTTGTCGGGTTATTTTATGCGTAGTATCTTTTGACTATGTCTGCGTTCGCAGGGTGCGGCAAATCGTCGCCGTCCATGGTGGTCAGAATCATTGCCCCACCAGAAAATATGCTCTTGATCACAAATGGTCCTTCATATGTAGGAGTCCATTTGCCCCTGGGATCACTCTGCGGCAAGATAATCCGCTTGATTACGAGATCTCCGGCTTGATACACTTGACGTCTGACTTTCTTATTGAAGGCCTTGAGCATTCGTTTTTGATACGTCTGACCATGGCATATAGCAGCGAGTCGCTTCTCGTCGATCAAATTGAGTTGATCAAGTCAGGTCTGCATCCAATCATCTTCATTCAAACCTGCGTCCTTCATAATCCTTAGAGAAGGAATCTGAACTTCCATAGGCAAGACAGCTTCCATGCCATATACCAACGAAAATGGGGTTGCCCCGGTTGAAGTACGTGCCGTCGTACGGTATCCATGTAGAGCAAACAGTAACATCTCATGCCAGTCTTTGTAAGTGACTGTCATTTTCTGAATGATCTTCTTAATGTTTTTGTTCGCAGCTTCAACAACACCGTTCATCTTCGGCCGATAGGGAGATGAATTGTGATGATAAATCTTGAATTGTTCGCACAATGCGGTGATCATCGTGTTATTCAGATTTGTACCGTTGTCTGTGATGATCCTGTCTGGAACACCATACCGGCATATGAGATTTTGCTTGATGAAGCGGGCAACCACATTTTTAGTAACAGAGGCGAAGGAAGCTGCTTCGACCCATTTGGTGAAATAGTCAATGGCAACCAGGATGAAGCGATGTCCGTTGGAAGCTGTGGGCTTGATCTCTCCAATCATGTCAATGCCCCACATTGCAAATGGCCAAGGAGCAGTCAGAACGTTGAGAGGGACATGAGGGATATGAACTTTGTCAGCGTAGATTTGATATTTATGGCAAGTGCGGGAATGTTGATGGCAGTCAGCCTCCATGGTAGACCAGTAATAGCCTGCCCTCAGGATCTTCTTAGCCATTGTATGCCCGCTCAAGTGAGTGCCAAATGTGCCGCTGTGTATCTCAGTCATGATCATCTCTGCTTCAGCTTTGTCTACACATCAGAGTAATACACAATCATGGCTTCGTTTGTAAAGGATGCCGTTGCTCAGGAAGAATTTAGCAGCGAATTTCCTTAAGAACTTCTTGTCATTTACGGAAGCTCCTTCGGGATAATCTCTAGTCTCGAGATACCTTTTAATTTCATGGAACCAAGGTTGTTCCACTACTTCTTCGGTATTAATCTCGTGACAATGTGCCGGTTCATCCATTTGCTCGATGGTGATTTGGGGAGCCTCGTCATCCCAGTTGAGTTTAAACATGGAGGACATTGTAGCTAGAGCATCTGCTAGCTGATTCTCTTCTCGCGGGAAATGCTCGAAGGTAATTTGCTCGAAATGAGGCAACAACGTCAAGACATGTTCTTTGTATGGGATAAGATTAGGATGCTTGGTATCCCACTCTCCTTTGATTTGACTGATAACCAAAGCCGAGTCCCCAAATACGATCAAAGATTTGATCCCCAAGTCTATAGCAGCCTTGAGACCAAAGATGCAAGCTTCATACTCAGCCATGTTATTTGTGCAGCTGAAGCAAAGTCGGGCCGTGAAAGGTGTGTGACAACCTTCCGGAGAAATAAGTACCGCACCGATACCGTTTCCAAGTGCGTTTGAAGCACCATCAAAGTACAGGGTCCATCGGGATCCCTTTTCGGGTCCGTCATACGGTCCGTCACCTTCAATATTGTCCAAATTCATGATGTCCTCGTCTGGGAAGTCAAATCTCATGGGTTGATAGTCTTCGATAGCTTGATGAGCCAGATGGTCAGCTAGTACACTCCCTTTTGTAGCTTTTTGGGTGGTATACTGGATGTCATACTCTGTTAGGATCATCTGCCATCTGGCTATTCTTCCAGATAAAGTGGGCTTTTCGAAGATATACTTGATAGGATCCATTTTGGACATCAACAAGGTAGTATGAGTCAACATATACTGTCTTAGTCGGCGAGCAGCCCATACCAAAGCGCAACAAGTTTTCTCGAGCAGTGAGTAGCGAGTCTCACAGTCGGTAAACTTTTTGCTAAGGTAATAAATAGCATGCTCTTTTTGACCAGACTCGTCATGCTGGCCCAAAACACACCCCATTGAGTTATCCAAGACGGTCAGATACATGATCAATGGTCTTCCTTCGACGGGTGGCATCATAATAGGAGGTTCTAGCAAATACTCCTTGATTTTATCAAAAGAAGCTTGGCAATCGTCGTTCCATTCAACTACCTGATCTTTCTTCAAGAGTTTGAAAATTGGCTCACAGGTAGAAGTCAGATGAGAGATGAATCTGGCAATATAGTTCAAGCGCCCCAAGAATCCTCTAACCTCCTTTTCAGTACGGGGAGCAGGCATCTCTTGTATTGCTTTCACTTTTGCGGGATCAACTTCAATGCCTTTGTTGCTCACAATAAATCCTAGAAGTTTACCAGACCTAACTCCAAAAGTGCACTTACTTGGATTCAGCCTGAGTTTGTATTCTTTCAACCTGGCAAACAGCTTTTCTAGATGTTCAAGGTGCTCTTCCTCTGTTTGTGACCGAGCTATCATATCGTCTACGTAAACTTCAATCTCATGATGTATCATATCATGAAACAAAGCTACCATGGCGCGTTGATAAGTTGCCCCTGCGTTCTTCAGCCCGAACGACATCACCTTGTAACAGAAAGTGCCCCATTGCGTGACAAAAGTTGTTTTCTCCATATCCTCGGGGGCCATTTTGATTTGATTGTAGCCCGAGAATCCATCCATGAAGGAAAACACTTTATGCTGAGCTGTATTGTCGATCAAAATGTCAATGTGTGGAAGTGGAAAATCATCTTTGGGGCTGGCCCTATTCAAATCCCGGTAGTCCACACACATCCTGACTTTGCCATCTTTCTTAGGTACTGGCACGATGTTAGCGACCCATTGAGGATAGGACGTAACAGCCAGAAAGCCAGCGTCGAATTGCTTCATCACTTCTGCTTTGATCTTTTCAGACATGTCAGGCCTCATTCGGCGGACTTTTTGCTTGATCGATGGACAATCCTCTCTTGTGGGGAGACGGTGAACCACGATGTCTGTGTCTAAACCCGGCATGTCTTCATAAGACCAAGCGAAGATCTCAACATACTCATTCAACAACTGTATCAGGCGTTCCTTGACACTTGGTTCCAGATTGGCACCCACTTGCACCTCCTTCCGGTCTTCCTCGGTCCCTAAGTTGACAGTTTCCAATAACTCTTCATGCGGTAAGATGGCCCTTTCCTCTTGCTGTAGAAGTCTGGCTAGTTCCCCTGGTACTTCACAACCTTCGTCATCTTCATACTCGGCTTGACTGACCAGATCTTCAGAGTTATTGAAGGATATAGCAGAATAGTCACCCATGGAATCCGGAGTGGATGGGTACCTGCATTTGTGAGTGTGGGTGTGTGTAAGGGATAGCCATCCTTAAACAAAAATGCAAAAGGAAAGAAAATGAACACAAGCAGTTTATCAAATGAAAAACGTCCAATGAATCATTAAACATGGCATATGGATATGAAAAATAATCAAAACCCTTACAAATGGACCTACATGCCCCGGGCAAGGCATGAGGTGAAAAGATAGTGTACGGATTGTTTGAAGATAAAATATTATAGACCAAATAGGAAATGTTTGACAGATAAATTATTGATGAATAAAAGTGATGGGGACAAAGTCTTTTGCCTCCCAGTTGCACAATCCTCCTTTGACAGTGGGATAAATCCACTCCTCGATGTTGCTCTCTTTGTCTTCATCCTCCAAAGAGTTGATTCCGTAGGGAGAAATTTTGACTGGCGCTCTCTCAATCTTCGAACGGCGCATAGCTTTCTGGCCCGCGGTAGTGAACCCTAATCCAAATTTGTCTGTTTTATGTGGAATATCAGGCAACTGCCCCCATGCTGAATTCTTCCCCTCCTTTATTGCGGCCCTTGCGTCCTCCAGAGATGCCATCCTGGCCATCTGCCTCGGTGTCTCAGCTGCCAACTTTGCTACTGTTATTTCAGGAAGGACTTCTTCGAAATGCTGAAAAGGCGTCTCAATGAACTCCCCTTCTACCTCCACATACCGGAAAGAGTTCAAATGGCTAATCATGTATTCCTCTTCGCCATGGACAGTAATGATCTTTCCCTTGACAGGATACTTCAACATCTGATGCAAGGAGGAGGTGACTGCCCCAGCATGGTGTATCCAAGACCTACCCAACAAGCAAGAGTATGACGGACGGATGTCCATCACATAGAAAGTAGATTTGAACACCTCAGTGCCTATCTTGATGGGAATTTCAACTTCCCCATGGACCATTCTCTTCAAACCATCGAAAGCTCTGACAACAATATCACTTGGTTTCAACTCCAACCCTTCACAATCTAGTCGGTCCAAGGCCTTCTTAGGCAGTACATTCAGCGACGAACCAGTGTCGACCAAGACATGTGCGAGAGTAGTTCCTTGGCACTCGACTAAAATGTGCAAAGCCTCATTGTGGTTTCTACCTTTAGGAGTTAGGTCGGCATCAGAGAAACCTAATCTATTGTCCGCAGTCAGGCTAGCCACGCAATTTTGAAATTGATCCGCAGAGGTTTCCTGGGGCACATGGGCTGCCTTCAGGAATTTTATCAGAGCTTTAGCGTGCGCTTCCGAGCAAAGTAGCAGTGCCAGCATGGAGATCTTTGAGGGGGTTTGCCCCAGTTGTTCTACCACATCGTAATCACTCCTTTTGATTATCCTCAAGATCTCATCCATTTCCTTCTTGGAGGTTTCCGGGATGACCAAGGGTTGAGCCCTCGTCCTGACGAGCTCATCTTGAATTCCCTTACCTTTATCAACAGTGGTAGGAGGGACAATACTAGGAACAACAACATCTTCAATCAATGGGGTTTTAGCGGAGAGTTTTATTGGTGCAGGGATGACCTTGTCAACAGATGAGGGTCCAAAGATTACTCTTGGAGGGGCAATCTCTGGAGAAAATATTCTCCCGCTCCGGGTGATTTTGCTCGTGCCTGCAATGTTACCAATGCTGGCTTCTTCATCATCCGAACTTTCTTCAGTTATTTCGATTTGCTTAATACCATGGTAGTAGACGTCACCGCCATAGTTCCATGGTATTGACTTCTCAGAAACATAGGGGACAGGCCCTGGCATTGTTATCTTCAAAGGAACAAATTTCGTAGCTGGTGTAATCTTAACAGGCTTTCTGACGGCCTTGGAAAGATTGGCGTGAATGGTTATGATTGAGACATCTTCAGTATGAGTTGGAACAGCAGAAACTTTTTCAAACAAAATTTGTCGACTATCAATTAGGCCTTGGATGCCTTTCTTCAGTAACGGACAATCAAACGGCAGAGAGTAACAACAATAGCAGTCTTCTTTACATCCCGGGAAGATCCCGGCCCTTAACAGATTCAACTTGATGGTTAACAATGGAGTTATCAGATCATTGATATCAGCAACATACAAATCTTCTTCAATGGCATTGACATTCCGGCCGTGTTTCGGCATGGGAGCAGATATCACATTAGGCTTCTCCGGAGCGTCAAACTCTACCTCCTTCGCCTCTATCAGGTCTTGGATTTTATGCTTGAGTGCCCAACAATCATTGGTGTCGTGCCCGACACTGTCAGAATGGTAGGCGCATTTAGCATTAGGATGATAATGCGGAGAGGACGTATTCACATTCTTTGGTGCCTCTTTGATGGTGGCGAGATTCAACTTCAACAGATGGGGAAGCACTTGCGCTGGAGTCATATTAATGCGGGTGAACTTCCGTTGTGGCCGTTCCACTCGTTGCTGATTTGGTCTGGATTGGTTATAGCGAGGTTGTTCACTTGAAGGGTTTTGAATCATTACGGCCCCCACGGTCGGCCGGCGCTCAGTCTTCCCTGCTCTTCTTTGGGAGTATACCACAACCGTTTCCTTCTTAAAAGGTTTCTTCTCAACACTTGCAGCAACACCCTTCTGAATCTTTCTTGACTTGATGCCAGCTTCTATTCTTTCGCCTGTTAAGATCAAATCGGTAAACCCCGCGGAAGAGTTACCAATTAGATGGTTGAAAAATGGCCCAGATAGGGTCCCTAGAAACATATCAACAAGCTCACGATCGGTTAAAGGAGGCTGCACCTTGCCAGCCAAATCCTCCACTTTTGTGCATATTCTTTGAATCCTTTGCCTGTTCCCAATGACATACCCTGAAGTTGGGTACGAGTAGGGGCAAGGTCAGAATTGTATTGGTATTGTTTGTAAAAAGTGGTGGCCAAGTCTTCCCAATTTCGGATGCTGGTTCCCTCTAGCTGATAAAACCACTCCAACTGAGCTCCAGAAAGGTTGTCTTGAAAGAAATGAATCCAAAGGTTTTTATCTGCCGTATAGGGTTGGATCTTTCTTACGTAGGACCTGAGATGCATTTTTGGACAGGACAGCCCATCATACCTCACAAACACTGGCACCTTGAACTTTGGGGGAATCATAATCCCGACAACCAAACCCAAGTCTTCAAAATCCAAACCCGGTACTCTTTGTAATTCCATGGCGGCCAACCTGTCTTCTAAACCCTTGTACTTATCATCAGCTGAAGGGTATTGTTGATCAGAATAGTCTTCATCCTCTTCGACCTCTTCTTCTTCCACATCGGACTCGGAAGGTACTGCAGCCCCACCTCCTTTGATGGTTCCTTCATCAGAAGTAGGAGGAAATTCAAGCACTCTCCGAGCTTCTCCGTCAAATCTTCTCCCTAAAGTAGCCACCCCGAGTCTCTTTTTCTTCTTTTTCACTGGGTCTTTATTCCCCAGCAAGGTCTTGAGATCCTCCTGACCTTTAGCCAAGGTTGTCAGGAGTTGCTGGAACTGTGCATTTTGAGCTTGTAGGTCTTTGACTGTTTGCTCGAGATCCATCCTACTGAAATAAACAGCAGACAGATAAGGAAACCTGGCGTGAGACCTGCTTATGCACATGATGAATGGTATGCTTATGTATGCAATGCATTCAAGGATTTAGGACATTCAAAATTGTTTCAGACAAAGAAGAAAGCACGTCATATTAAGAAGAAATTTGTTAGTACATAAATGCCCCATGGGCCAAATATTACAAAAACTTCTCAAGGTAAAAAGACATTGCGCATCCTCTTTGGCGCAATGTAGGTGTTGAGGGCCTCTTGCTCATGGAGTCGGCGGGTAAGCTCTAAAACCTTTTTCTCACTGGCGTAGAAGCTGGCTTCAAAAGTGTTCCGTTCCTCCTTGATTTGAATCCAGCTTTTCTGCATTTCCTCCCACGATGTAGGCATGTCAGGATGTAGGATGGTGTAGGGAACCTCTCCTTCCTTGACGGGCTCTTTAATCACAGGGAGAACATGAGGATAAGGCATCATTAGACTCTGGGCTCGGGCTCGTACCCACTTGAGATAAGGCTCAAGAGGGATGGAGTTCTTGTGTCCCAGAGTCTTGCTATCAACCTTGTTGGGTCTTCCCCAAGCCCTGATGAATCTTTGGCGAAGTCCTTGCGCATCGTTGTCGAAGTCAAAAACTAGGTCAGGAATCAACATGTCATGAGGGCCATCCCTCCGCGCATATCCAAATTGCCTCAAAGCTAGGCAAGGGTTGTAGGTGATACCTCCTCTAATTCCAAGTAAAGGAACATTAGGAAACTCCCCACAACGATCGATGATGATGACATTTTCTCTTGACCGAGAACACCAATGTACATCAGAGTGAGTAAGAGTCATCAACCGTTGGGACCACCTTGAGCCTTGGTCATTCTTCAAGACAGATTGTGGAAGGTGCGAAATAAACCACCTTGCAAGGAGAGGAGTACAACACATGAGAACACCCCTCTTTCTCATTGTTCGTGTGTAAAATGAGTGAAGAATGTCCCCAAGCAATGTTGGTATTGGATTTCTGGACAAGAAGATTTTGACGGCGTTGACATCTATCAATTGGTCAGAATTTGGGAACAAGACCAACCCATAGACAAGGAGTGCCACAATTTCTTCAAAGGATTAAAGGTCCAATGAATTCCAACATTCTTGTGCCTTCTCAAACAAGAATTTTGCTAAGAATCCTTTGACGCCGCTTCTGGTTTCCCAATGCCCCTTGATGTCGGATGGTTGTAGATGTAATGCTCGAGCAACATCTTCCGGCTTTGGTTCCTTTTCCGTACCGTTGAAGGGTAGTTGATTAAGGATAGGAATTCTCAGGAGTTGAGAAAACTCCTCCAAAGTGGGCACCAACTGGTAATCAGGGAAAGTGAAACAGTGGTGAAGAGGGTCAAAGAACTGGAATAGCACTTTCATCATGTCTTCTTCAATGTTGGTGTTGACTAAGCTGAGCAGTCTACCATGTCTTTCACTGAAGGATGAGCTTTCCGGAATTCTTGAGGTGAGCTTCTTGAGTTGAGGAGAAATTCTCACAAGGTTGACTTGGATGGTGTTTCTGCGAGGAATATCCATGACCTACAAAACAGGAACAAAGATGAAGATCTAAACCCTTGAAATGGTTAGTGAATGCATATGATGTTTTATGATGTTTATGATGTATGCACAAACATATGTACAAGCAAATCACACCAAACCCTAGTTTCAGGCTTGCATGGGGTTTCATAGGTAAGTACCCTCTTGAGTGTAGTTGGCTTAAAAATCTGTCCTATAAATAGTAACCGGGTTCTAAGGAGCTCAATATCATTGGATTGTTTTCATCGTTCATTGTTTTGGTTTAGCCACTTAACTAGCGACCAAAATATTCCAAGAAAACAACCCTCAATGAGTGTAGTATCGAGTATCTACCAACTTCGGACTGCACCAAAGCCGGTCATCTCACTACCCCTAATAAAAGGCCAAGATGGTCAAGTAAGGTTCTAGGTCATTAGTGCTTAGTGACATCACTCAGCGGCCCCGTACTCTCCTTGATTGAACTCAAGGGTTACCGGTACTCACAAATATGTCGCACTAATATAGCTATTGCTTCGACCGTGTCGGTATACCCCGCACAGTTTCCACAACGTATTGCTATCTATGAATGTTTCCCAAAATCCATGTGTAGGATTGCAAACCCAAACAATAGAGCCAAGATATAAAGCAATCAATTCAAACAATTAGTCATGCAAGAGGGTGATCTAAGCCCTAAGGTTACTCCACTTTTAAAATTATCCCCAGTAGAGTCGCCAGTTCTGTGATACGGTCGGAGAACTGACTATGAGTTTTGCGTTTGTTTTCGCAAATGTTTCGGTTGAGCAAGAGTCGCCACCGACTTTTTATTTTATCCTAAGGAAAGGTTTAAAAAGCACAGCAAAAACCTTTGAGATATTTTCTTGGGTTCGGGGAGTAGATTATAGAAAGGGAAGGTATTAGCACCCTTTCTATCCATGGTTATCCATGGGCTCTTAGGTACTTGCTTAGATAACCTTGCCTTGGTTTTCAATTGTTTGAAATGGTGCTTTGTGTATGGTTTTGAAAATGTTTTGAAAAAGATGCCTTGTCTAGGCTAACCTTGTAACAATTCTTTACTCGAATGTTTTACAAAAGGTGTTTGTCTTTTTGAAAAGATGTTTCAAGGTTTTTTGAAAGTTTGTTTTGAAAGTGTAGTGATGTGTGGTTTGAAAAATAGGCAAGTGTTTTGTTTTGCAAGTTGACAAGTACTTAAGAGCTATCTACCCTAAAGTTCTCAAAGATTTTTGCTATGTTTTAACCCTTTTAACAATTTTGTTCCACCATTGTATTTGGTGGACAATCTTGTGTTAGGATGTGAGAGGGACGGGCGCGGAAGCAAGAGTCGCCACCGTCTTTTATTTTCTCCAAATGGAAAGGACAAAAGCACAGAAAAATTCCTTAAAGAGATTGCTCTCGGTTCGGGAGGTAGATTATAGAAAGGGAAGGTGTTAGCACCCTTTCTATCCATGGTTATCCATGGGCTCTTAGATACTTTCTCAATGTGTTTTCAAAATGTTTGCTTGCTTTTCAATTGTGGGTTTAAAAAAAGTTTCTTTGAAAAATTTCAGTTCGACTCGTACGTCAGAGTGTTTGAAAAGTTTGCTTTGAAAGCTTTTGAAAAGTGTTGGTGTGAAAAGTCTTTGAATTTTTGTTTTGAAGAGAGCAAGTATCCATGAGTCGTCTACCTATCCTAAGGAATTCGTCTGTGTAAATGTCCTTTAAAGTAGTGCCATCCCACCATTGAGAGGTAGGTAGCACCACCGTTGGAGGTGTTCGGGTCAATTCGAGTTTGTAGGGACATGGTGATCACCGGAGCAATGGGAAGACACCTTAGAAGCTACCCTCATGCCAGGTTCCCGGATCATGAGGACTTACTAAGACATCCTCTACTCGACGATCACCTTTCGAAAGGCAACAGTGAGGCGTACCCTAGGGGTGGTGTGTGCGATTCGTGTGTTGTTTCCAATTATTTGTCTTGTCATGTTTATTTGTGTTCTACGCTTGATTTTAATTAGGGCCATTCATTCTTGCATGCTTGGTTAACAGTTAATATTTGCGGGAAAATAAATCTAAACTATTACAAATGGCGCGGGTCCACATCGCCAAAATTAAACCGAACCCGATTTGACTGAAGGTAAATAAAGTGCGAATAAAAGTACGAAAAGTTTAAATTACAAAGCTTTGGGAGAATTACATAATTATAATAAGCGAAATAAAATAAATATGCAAATTAAATAATAATGAACATGGGCGTTGGACCCTTTTGCAAAAATAATTAAATTAATGAGAATTAAAATTAAAAATTAAATGTTTTTGGTATTTTTTGTATTTTTTAAAGTTTAGAAGGGGAAATTAATTAAAATTAAAAAGGAAGCGTCAAACCCTAATTCTAATGTTTTTTTAAGTTTATTGTGAAAATATTAAGTTTTAACCTAATTTAAATCTAAGTTAATTTACATGCAAAATTTAATTTAGAAAATAAATAAAATAAATATTATTATTAAAAAAAAAAAGGGAAATTTAAAAGGTATAAAAATTATTAATTAACCTAATTCTATTTTTGGATTTTTATTTATTAAAAGAAATAAAGTTAAAACCTATTTTACTAAATTTGTTTACATGTTAATTATTTACAAGAAAATAAATAAAATAAATATTTTTTATGTTTTTATCCTTTTTCTGATTTTTTGTGATGTTTTTATATTTTGTAAAGAAAACAATTAATCAATTAAAACAATGAAAATAAATAACCTAATAATTAAAAAAACAATAAAACATGAAAAGAAAAGCAAACCAGGGGGGGGGGGGGTAGCCCCAATTTAGGAGGTAAGGCCTTAGCATTTCAGGCCCATTTATGTTATGGCCTTGTTGACTTTTTGCTAGCTTGCTTCAGCGTTGACTGGAGTTTATTGTGCTCCTTGAATCCTTGCCTTTGAATTGGCCCAACTGGACGCATGGACGATCAGGCTTTGAGGTGTATGGTATGCCCTGGACGTTAGCGCTGCACAAGATCTTGTATTGAAAAATATTATTGAAATTTATACAGACCTGGGGTTCGAACCCAGGTCTTGGACACTAATGCCTTGGTGGTTTGCCAGCTGAGCCATGAAACATATGTTAATATATTATAAGAAACAAATAATAAAAAAAGAAACAAATGCGTTAGTGGGTTTCTGGCGCGAATTTCAAACTGGCCTATCACGTATTGACACGATGTTGTCTTCTCCAATTTTCCTGAAAACACAAACCTTAAGCAACGGTTTTAGATGCGTGGTTTTAGAGGACTTTTGGAAAAATAGCGAATAGCATTATAAGCTTCATAAATTGTTCGCGAATGGTGGGTTTTCTTCGTCTAGTTGAGCTGAGTGTAATGGTGTGAGTCTGGGACCTTAATTTTACCTTGGGTAGAAAACCCCAATTTTGAAACCTGCAAACCCTAATATTTAACAATGGCAAAATCGCCTATATTGCACAAAAATGAAATTAATTGGTATGGTTAGCATCAGATCATCACGAGGAACAAGAACCAATAACCAAAATGTTATGAGGATGCTTAGAATTGAAAACACGATGGTGATTTTTTTACTGTACAGGTGAGGTCTTTATTACCAATTCTTCGCGTATTGATGGATATTTGGAGTTGGAATATGATCAAGAGTCCACGAGCAAGCTTTTGGAATCAGTCTTAGGGCTTAAAACCACCTAGAACCTTGATTTCAGAATTGAGTTATATGGCCAATTTTTCAAGTTTTCAATAAGCTTTTGAGCGCATCATTTGGTGTGTTGTGGTTAGGGTTTGACTTAGCACTTATGAGGGAAGGAAATTAGGTCATTAGTTGGCCTTTATCCATGCCCATGAGAGAATTGGTCTTAGGTCTTTTACCATTAACAAACTTTTCCTTCTTTTAAGCCAAGACCAAGACTTGGTGTATAATCTAACCCTAGCATGAGTTTGTGAGCTGGCACATGATATATGGAAGCTATCCCAATTCAAATGACACTATTTCATTGACTTTTGAATTTTATTTGAATTTTTAAAGATTTAAAATGAATTAAATTATCAAAAATTAAATAAAATAGAAAAATCAATATTTGGTCTTGAAATTAATCATGGGACACGTGTGTGGCATGACAAGGCTGAATCAAGTGGAAGAAAGTGGGCCTTTTTGTCAAAAATTGAAGTTTCAAAGATAGTTGACTTTTGCCATTTCACAAACATTTCCCAATTTCTCCAATGCATAACTTGCTCAATTTTTAAGCTTTTCTCATGTTCTTGGACATTTTGGAAAGGTCTTTGAGTCCTTTAACCAATGCCTTTGGTCCCATGTCATTTTGATTTACCAATCTCAAGTTATGGTCTTTGACTTAAAGTCCCTTTTTGTTGACTTTTGAGAATGACCTATAATGTTGAAATTGATAACTTTTTGTGAGAGCATTTCTTGGACTTGAAGTATGAAGATGAGTTGTAGGAAATGTCTTTCTCTTCAAAATGAGCTTTGGATGGGATTTTTCTGATAATCCATGTGAAAGTTATGCTCTGGTCAATTTCAGTTGACTTTTTCAGCTGTCCAAATAAGGAAACTTTTGCATCTTGATGATTTTCTGAGCCAAATTTTGAGAATCATGATCAAGCATTGATCAAATGATGTTTGTGGCTTCAAAATGATATGTTGACCAAAAATTTGAACTTTTGACTGTCAAATGACCATTTTGCCCCTACAGTTGACTGTAGTGCAATTTAGGGTTTTGACTGTGCAATCTTGAGCTGAATGCCTTGAAACTTGATATGAGGATGCTTGACCATGTTTGTAAGCATATGAGACTTGATTGGGCCTTTGAACACTTCCTTTTCTTGATCAGACTCAAAACCCTAATTTTGACTGTATGGGAGACTGTTGCACTGCACAACCCTTGGGGAATTTTGTAGCTTGGCTTGGCAATTTCTTGAGGAATATGGGAGGGCAAATTTTGGGGTATAACAGTTGCCCCTGTTCAATCTTCTTAGACCTGAGGATGCAGATTGGCGGACGTGCCTTTCGTAATCCGAGGGTAGAAGATGATTGGACACTAGAGTGCCCAGAAATTTGCGCTCACATGGTAGCAGTGTGGTGGGAATGGGCTTATAGATGCCATTTGGAGATTGCTGGATAGGATGATGGGCTTATAGATGCCATCTGGATGTTGATCGCGTAGGCGATTCCTTAGCGAGAACCTGCATACCTGCAAAAGAAAAATGAGTACCTGACACGTTGCAGGAGCTGATTTCAGATGCTTGATATAGATGTGTCCTGACTGGTTACAGGAGCTGAGTCTGGAGCTTCACATGATGATGAATGAAACAGGGATGGTTACTGCCTTAGCATGAATGGTAAGAGAACCTTGGGTGATTTTAACTTCAACAACGCTCGTTGGGAAAAATCTGGGGTGTCTTCTACTGGGATAAGAATCAGGGAGATCTTAGGGTCGATCTGACTGAACCAGAAGAGGCCTTTGACTGGATAAGCATCAGGAAAATCTTAGGGTCGATTTAACTGAACCGGTCTAGGTCTTGAAATGTCTTCAACTGGATTAGCATCAGGGAGATCTTAGGGTCGATCTGACTGAACCAAAGAAGGCCTTTGACTGGATAAGCATCAGGAAAATCTTAGGGTCGATTTAACTGAACCGGTCTAGGTCTTGAAATGTCTTCAACTGGATAAGCATCAGGGAGATCTTAGGGTCGATCTGACTGAACCAGAGAAGGCCTTTGACTGGATAAGCATCAGGAAAATCTTAGGGTCGATTTAACTGAACCGGTCTAGGTCTTGAAATGTCTTCAACTGGATAAGCATCAGGGAGATCTTAGGGTCGATCTGACTGAACCAGAGAAGGCCTTTGACTGGATAAGCATCAGGAAAATCTTAGGGTCGATTTAACTGAACCGGTCTAGGTCTTGAAACATCTTCAACTGGATAAGCATCAGGGAGATCTTAGGGTCGATCTGACTGAACCAGAGAAGGCCTTTGACTGGATAAGCATCAGGAAAATCTTGGGACGATTTAACTGAACCGGTCTAGGTCTTGAAACATCTTCAACTGGATAAGCATCAGGGAGATCTTAGGGTCGATCTGACTGAACCAGAGAAGGCCTTTGACTGGATAAGCATCAGGAAAATCTTGGGACGATTTAACTGAACCGGTCTAGGTCTTGAAACATCTTCAACTGGATAAGCATCAGGGAGATCTTAGGGTCGATCTGACTGAACCAGAGAAGGCCTTTGACTGGATAAGCATCAGGAAAATCTTGGGACGATTTAACTGAACCGGTCTAGGTCTTGAAACATCTTCAACTGGATAAGCATCAGGGAGATCTTAGGGTCGATCTGACTGAACCAGAGAAGGCCTTTGACTGGATAAGCATCAGGAAAATCTTGGGACGATTTAACTGAACCGGTCTAGGTCTTGAAATGTAGCTTGAGAACTTAACTGGATCTTTCCTGAAAGGTAAAAGTCAGTCATATGCAATGCATGATATGGATCAAGCAATGATGTTCTCAACATAAATGAGATTTGTAAGATATGATGTGTACATGCATGTTATAACGATGTATGTGATGTTTTATGTATGTTTTTGTCTAGGAAAGTGAATCCTTGACGGGTGCCGGGAAGTCGTATCCTGGGCTGATGTCGGAGAATAGATTTTGCTTCCGCTGGGGATGATAACTGCAAGGATACCGGTAGGAGAAGATGACTCCGTTGCGGAATAAACTTGGCGAATGGAAGATTCTGCGGGGAGAAAAGATACTCTAGCGATCATGCTGGGAAGCAATACTCTGTGGGGAGAGGGATGCCTTGTTGAGTTGTTGATAATAACTTGCTGAGGACATCTTTGTTGTTGGGAGTGTTGATAGACTTCGCTGGGGATGAGAAGGCTTCGTCGATGACGCTCTTTTCGTGGCTTTTGGCTGAGGATAACCCAGTTATATCCTGTTAAGGAAATAACTCTTTAAATCAAGCCGGACGATGCGTTCGCGTTCTGCGAGGGGATAAGCTTCCAGAATCTACTGGGGATATGCTTATTGCTTGGGGATATGAATTCTAAATTTCCCGGGAAACTAGATTGGACTCTTCTGGGGAGTTTTGAACTGCGGGGGAAGTGATTCCTTTGAATGTTTGTATGCCGCCGGGGAACAATCTTTAGACCAAGGCTGCCGGGGATGCTTGTTAAGAATGCTTGTATGCTGCTGGGAAACGTTGAGATCTGCTGGAGGATACCCAACTTCCTTAAGTTTGATAATAGCTTTGCTTGAGGAGAGTGTACGGACTTGCTAGCTCACTCTCTGGGGAGTCGAGATATCTGGTTATCTTCTTCAGCTGAACCTACCTTGATACCCTGATGGACAGCACAATTAGATCGCTTGGACGGCTCATCATTGCCCCTGCTTCTGAGGTGGGAGAGGAAGACCTGTGAGGAGCTGATAGTTGTTGATGGACCCACCTTCTTCTGGTAGGCAGGTGACAAGATGACAGGACATAGTCGTACGCTTTGATCCCTAATTTTTGCCTGGACCGCCCTTTCGGGTTTTCAGTCCACCAGGATACCCATTTTTGCCCAAGCCGCCTTTTCAGGTTTTCGACTTGCCGGGTGTACAGATTTTTTCATTTCATCCCTTCATTTTGCCCGAACCCTTTTGGTTCGCCGGGAAGCCCTTATTTTTGCCTAGGTGCGTCAACCTAGCGGGTCTTTGATTTTGCGTAGTGTCTTTTCGACTATGTCCATGTTCTCAGAATGTAGGGAATTGCCCCTGTTATAATTGTTTTGTCATGCCACCAGAAGATCTTCGTTTGATCGTCCAATGCCCCAAGTGACTTAGACGGAGATTTGCCCCAGGCTGGTTGGCCTTTTTGAGAGATTCTCCGAATCTTGACTTAACTGCCCCAGATGATGGACAATAGTCATGCCATGCCCCTTGATTGGAGGTACTTCTGTTCATTAGGCATTCGTCGTGTGAATTTCCTTGCTGTTCAAACAAAAAGTCATATGCAAACAAAGTTATGTTAAAAATGCAAAGCTCATGTCTGTCTTGAAGATTTTGAAAATGCATTCTTTTTCATAAAACAAGTAAATGTTTGTAAAGACATTGATGTCAACTCCGTATTTACCGTAGGCCTTCAGGAGTCAGGATACCTTCCGTAACAGTATGCTTTCGAACTAACCCCTGCTTCAGCTGGGACTTTTGAGGGTTATAACGTGGCCTGGTTCATGGTTTAAGAAACAAAGAATAAAGGCTCAAATTATTTGTACCCACCCACTCTTCGTGACGTTCTTCAAACCTAGACTCAGTTGATCATGCGTTAGACCTTGTTTGAGTCTTCGTTCTGATTTTCCGGTGATGGTTCAGTCATTGATGATTTATTCTGAATAGGCAGTCATCATTTTTTTGTCGAGGGTTTGTAAGACCTTTTTCTTGTCTGATTTTTGTTATCCCTTTCTTTTTTGCCTGAACTGTTTCCTTTTTTTGGAATTTCAGTCAGCGGGATGCCCCAGTTTTGTAAGTCTCCTTCATGGGTTTTGACTTAATGGGTTTTTCGTTTATGATTTTTTTTTTATCATGACTGCCTCTCCTTTTGATTGTTCGGAACCATCACTGTCTTTCTTTTATTTAAGGACCTCTTTGGTGCCATTCGTTATGCACTTGGATCAACTGAGAGACTACCCTGCCCCAGGTTATGATTAAGGGTTTTAAATTTCGAAAAGAAAAATTCCTACTTCTTTGGCTCAGAGGGGTTGACGAGGGATTATCTTCCTTATTACTCCAGTGTTTAGGGATTGAAACTATGCCTGTACCTCATCAGCGGGGTCTGTTCAAAAGCATACTGTAGATTATGGTATCATTTTCGTCATCCTCCCTCAAGAGGCTTAGAGTTTAGATCCAGAGTTGACATCAGAAAAAATATGAAATAGTTTGCATATAGTGAATGCGAATATATTGATTCAAAAATAGACATAAGCGATGCATTAATGGAATAACAATGTTTTAACATGAATAAATGTTTGAACAAAAGAAAATTGCAACTTGAACATTCGAATGAACAAAACTTTCCAGTCTCAGGATTTGTCACTTCAAATGGAAGATTCTCAGCAGAAGAATTTCATTTGGCCACCCGGCATGAACTCCAGCACCCTTCCGTCGACCAAGTCCTGGATCTTGTTCTTCAAGCTCCAACAGTCATTGGTGTCATGTCCAGGACTGTCAGAATGGTAGGCACATCTTTTATCAGGGTTATAAGTAGGAGCAGAGGTGCCAGGATTCTGGGGAGGACCTTTCAAAGTAATCAGATTGGCCTCCAATAAGTGTTTCAGCATTAGAGATGGTGGTATGCCAGTCTCAGTGAAATGTCTTCCAGGAGTGTATCGCTTGCGCCGATTACCCCGTTGATGCTGGGCTTGTGAAGTAGTAGCAATTTGGAGAGGTCTATTCATTGGGCCCGGCCTTTGCCCTCTTGGAAGCTGTTCCATGACTTGGTCCTTGACTTGGGCTGGTTGCTTCATGTCTTGATGAAGCTGACTGATCATGGCCCTCAGCTCTCCTTGCTCCTGAGCTAAACCTTGAATGAGGGTCCTTTGCCCCAGCATCTGGGTCTTCAATGTGTCTACCTCAGCTTGTAGACGTTTCAGCTGTTCGTCCTTGTCATCCTCAGCATTGTTCCTGACCAAAGTCCCCGTGAGAAGTGTCCTTAACTCCTCCTGCCCCTTGGATAAATTCAGGAGGATGTCCCCGAGCCGAGCCTCTTGAGCAAGAAGGTCCTGGTTGTCTTGTTGTGAAGCCATTGCTGAAATAAACAGCGGGAAAGGTAAGTGACCTGCAACAAAGATACCTGTTATGTAAGGATGAGTATGATATGCATGCAATGCTTTCAAGGATCTCGCGGGGTAAACAAGAAAATTTGTTAGCATTGGAATTTAGAGCTTGATTGAAGGACACCCATGTTATTGAGAACTCTTCTTCAAGAGTCAAAGGCTCACCATATCAAGTGGGTCATAGCCCCTGACTTTATTCATCATGTCTGGTTTTGATTTCCAAACAACCTTGGTTAGGGAACCTTCTTCAGGAGTCAGAGATCACCATATCAAGTGGGTCATAGCCTCTGACAACTTTGTCTAGAGGAAAATAAATCCTCTTTGCCCCTTGCTGGGATAGTTGATTCACCATGACCCGCATCACAAGCCCTTGAGATCCTTGAAATGGGTTAGGATGTATGCAATGGTATGATGTTATGGTATGCATGGGATAATGTGAGTAACACTGTTATGAGTCCCAATTAAGGACTGCAAAAACCTGCAAGAAACTTAGGATACCCTGTTATGAGTCCTAATTAAGGACTACAAACACAACCTGCAAGAGACAAATGTCAGGTAATAAGCATGCAAGTAGTTCAAGTAGGAAGGCACACAAGTCACACAAGAGAAGCCCTTAAAGTTTAAGCCAGCATGGAGTCTGGGTAGTACCCTCTTGAAGTTGGTGGGTTCAACCTGTCCTATCAAAGTAACCGGGTTCTAAGGTTCCCAATATCACGGGATTGCTTTCATTGTTCATCGTTTCGATTTAGCCACTGAACTGGCGACCGAAATATTCCAGGAAAGCAACCCTCAATTGGATGTAGTATCGAGTATCAACCAACCTCGGACTGCACCAAAGTCAGTTATCTCACTACCCTAAAGAGGCCAAGATAGTTCAATTAAGGTTCCTAGGGTCAGTTGATGCTTCACGACACCACGCGGAGGCCCCGTACTCTCCTTGACTGAACTCAAGGGTTACCGGTACACACCAAAGTGCCACATCAACGTAGCAGACTGTTTCAACCATGTCGGTATACCCCGCACAGTTCCCTCACCGCCTTGTTGCTACTTTCTAAGAAGGTATCCCCCAGATCCGGGTTAGGATCTATAGAACTCCCAAGCAACCCACAATAATAAAGCAAGCAAAGAAGACAATTGAAAACATAGTTATGACCTAGCCCTAAGGTATACCTCACTTTAAGTTTTATCCCCAGCAGAGTCGCCAGTTCTGTGATCGGTGGATCTGGAACTGACTGTTTAACGCTGGTTCGCGAAATGTCGCGGAAGCAAGAGTCGCCACCGTCTTTTATTTTCTCCAAATGGAAAGGACAAAAGCACAGAAAAATTCCTTAAAGAGATTGCTCTCGGTTCGGGAGGTAGATTATAGAAAGGGAAGGTGTTAGCACCCTTTCTATCCATGGTTATCCATGGGCTCTTAGATACTTTCTCAATGTGTTTTCAAAATGTTTGCTTGCTTTTCAATTGTGGGTTTAAAAAAAGTTTCTTTGAAAAATTTCAGTTCGACTCGTACGTCAGAGTGTTTGAAAAGTTTGCTTTGAAAGCTTTTGAAAAGTGTTGGTGTGAAAAGTCTTTGAATTTTTGTTTTGAAGAGAGCAAGTATCCATGAGTCGTCTACCTACCCTAAGGAATTCGTCTGTGTAAATGTCCTTTAAAGTAGTGCCATCCCACCATTGAGAGGTAGGTAGCACCACCGTTGGAGGTGTTCGGGTCAATTCGAGTTTGTAGGGACATGGTGATCACCGGAGCAATGGGAAGACACCTTAGAAGCTACCCTCATGCCAGGTTCCCGGATCATGAGGACTTACTAAGACATCCTCTACTCGACGATCACCTTTCGAAAGGCAACAGTGAGGCGTACCCTAGGGGTGGTGTGTGCGATTCGTGTGTTGTTTCTAGTTATTTGTCTTGTCATGTTTATTTGTGTTCTACGCTTGATTTTAATTAGGGCCATTCATTCTTGCATGCTTGGTTAACAGTTAATATTTGCAGGAAAATAAATCTAAACTATTACAAATGGCGCGGGTCCACATCGCCAAAATTAAACCGAACCCGATTTGACTGAAGGTAAATAAAGTGCGAATAAAAGTACGAAAAGTTTAAATTACAAAGCTTTGGGAGAATTACATAATTATAATAAGCGAAATAAAATAAATATGCAAATTAAATAATAATGAACATGGGCGTTGGACCCTTTTGCAAAAATAATTAAATTAATGAGAATTAAAATTAAAAATTAAATGTTTTTGGTATTTTTTGTATTTTTTAAAGTTTAGAAGGGGAAATTAATTAAAATTAAAAAGGAAGCGTCAAACCCTAATTCTAATGTTTTTTTAAGTTTATTGTGAAAATATTAAGTTTTAACCTAATTTAAATCTAAGTTAATTTACATGCAAAATTTAATTTAGAAAATAAATAAAATAAATATTATTATTAAAAAAAAAAAGGGAAATTTAAAAGGTATAAAAATTATTAATTAACCTAATTCTATTTTTGGATTTTTATTTATTAAAAGAAATAAAGTTAAAACCTATTTTACTAAATTTGTTTACATGTTAATTATTTACAAGAAAATAAATAAAATAAATATTTTTTATGTTTTTATCCTTTTTCTGATTTTTTGTGATGTTTTTATATTTTGTAAAGAAAACAATTAATCAATTAAAACAATGAAAATAAATAACCTAATAATTAAAAAAACAATAAAACATGAAAAGAAAAGCAAACCAGGGGGGGGGGTAGCCCCAATTTAGGAGGTAAGGCCTTAGCATTTCAGGCCCATTTATGTTATGGCCTTGCTGACTTTTTGCTAGCTTGCTTCAGCGTTGACTGGAGTTTATTGTGCTCCTTGAATCCTTGCCTTTGAATTGGCCCAACTGGACGCGTGGACGATCAGGCTTTGAGGTGTATGGTATGCCCTGGACGTTAGCGCTGCACAAGATCTTGTATTGAAAAATATTATTGAAATTTATACAGACCTGGGGTTCGAACCCAGGTCTTGGACACTAATGCCTTGGTGGTTTGCCAGCTGAGCCATGAAACATATGTTAATATATTATAAGAAACAAATAATAAAAAAAGAAACAAATGCGTTAGTGGGTTTCTGGCGCGAATTTCAAACTGGCCTATCACGTATTGACACGATGTTGTCTTCTCCAATTTTCCTGAAAACACAAACCTTAAGCAACGGTTTTAGATGCGTGGTTTTAGAGGACTTTTGGAAAAATAGCGAATAGCATTATAAGCTTCATAAATTGTTCGCGAATGGTGGGTTTTCTTCGTCTAGTTGAGCTGAGTGTAATGGTGTGAGTCTGGGACCTTAATTTTACCTTGGGTAGAAAACCCCAATTTTGAAACCTGCAAACCCTAATATTTAACAATGGCAAAATCGCCTATATTGCACAAAAATGAAATTAATTGGTATGGTTAGCATCAGATCATCACGAGGAACAAGAACCAATAACCAAAATGTTATGAGGATGCTTAGAATTGAAAACACGATGGTGATTTTTTTACTGTACAGGTGAGGTCTTTATTACCAATTCTTCGCGTATTGATGGATATTTGGAGTTGGAATATGATCAAGAGTCCACGAGCAAGCTTTTGGAATCAGTCTTAGGGCTTAAAACCACCTAGAACCTTGATTTCAGAATTGAGTTATATGGCCAATTTTTCAAGTTTTCAATAAGCTTTTGAGCGCAGCATTTGGTGTGTTGTGGTTAGGGTTTGACTTAGCACTTATGAGGGAAGGAAATTAGGTCATTAGTTGGCCTTTATCCATGCCCATGAGAGAATTGGTCTTAGGTCTTTTACCATTAACAAACTTTTCCTTCTTTTAAGCCAAGACCAAGACTTGGTGTATAATCTAACCCTAGCATGAGTTTGTGAGCTGGCACATGATATATGGAAGCTATCCCAATTCAAATGACACTATTTCATTGACTTTTGAATTTTATTTGAATTTTTAAAGATTTAAAATGAATTAAATTATCAAAAATTAAATAAAATAGAAAAATCAATATTTGGTCTTGAAATTAATCATGGGACACGTGTGTGGCATGACAAGGCTGAATCAAGTGGAAGAAAGTGGGCCTTTTTGTCAAAAATTGAAGTTTCAAAGATAGTTGACTTTTGCCATTTCACAAACATTTCCCAATTTCTCCAATGCATAACTTGCTCAATTTTTAAGCTTTTCTCATGTTCTTGGACATTTTGGAAAGGTCTTGGAGTCCTTTAACCAATGCCTTTGGTCCCATGTCATTTTGATTTACCAATCTCAAGTTATGGTCTTTGACTTAAAGTCCCTTTTTGTTGACTTTTGAGAATGACCTATAATGTTGAAATTGATAACTTTTTGTGAGAGCATTTCTTGGACTTGAAGTATGAAGATGAGTTGTAGGAAATGTCTTTCTCTTCAAAATGAGCTTTGGATGGGATTTTTCTGATAATCCATGTGAAAGTTATGCTCTGGTCAATTTCAGTTGACTTTTTCAGCTGTCCAAATAAGGAAACTTTTGCATCTTGATGATTTTCTGAGCCAAATTTTGAGAATCATGATCAAGCATTGATCAAATGATGTTTGTGGCTTCTAAATGATATGTTGACCAAAAATTTGAACTTTTGACTGTCAAATGACCATTTTGCCCCTACAGTTGACTGTAGTGCAATTTAGGGTTTTGACTGTGCAATCTTGAGCTGAATGCCTTGAAACTTGATATGAGGATGCTTGACCATGTTTGTAAGCATATGAGACTTGATTGGGCCTTTGAACACTTCCTTTTCTTGATCAGACTCAAAACCCTAATTTTGACTGTATGGGAGACTGTTGCACTGCACAACCCTTGGGGAATTTTGTAGCTTGGCTTGGCAATTTCTTGAGGAATATGGGAGGGCAAATTTTGGGGTATAACACCTGGCTGTTGGAAAAGTTTGTGGGTGAAAGCTAGCTTTTGGATCTGGTGGTGTTCTGGACAGATTCTCTTTGAAAAGGGTAGGTAAAGGTGTATGCGTATGTAGGGTCAGAAGTTTGGAAAGGGTGTCTTTTGGTTCACAAAGAAAACTGGGTATTTGATGAAGTTTTAAGGTGAGAAACTCAAAGTTATGAAACAAACTGGAGATTTTGGCAGAGTTTCATAATGCTACGTTGCTAAGAGTTTCTGTTTCTCTCTTAGCAATTTTTCTGTTTCTTTTTTGAACCCCCTTTGCAGTGGACAATGACTCTCTATTTATAGGCAAAGTTCTTGTAGGTGCCTTGAACATTAAAGCGCCAACAGAGTTTGAATTGCTCTTTGACAGAAATTCCTGGGAAGTTGTGATAACAGATAGCCTTCAGCCTAGGCTGCAGCAGCAGGCGTAGATTGGGGAGAAGTGACCTCTGAAGTGGGCGGTGGCACGTAGACCCATGCCAGAATCTGCACAAAAGCGTTCTCCAAGCCACACGTGAATGTTCAGGAGTGGTTGGAAGCATTAATGGGCATTAAATGGTGATAAGACCTATCAACATCAATATTCTGGTAATGGAAACCAACATTGAATCAGCAGTTCTGTTTCAAAAAGAACAGCGTAAACCATGCTCTGGCCTTGGCTTCCTGTTGTCTTAGTAAGCTCTGGAGATTCTCCTGATTTTCTGATACGTTCCTTGGATTTACTTCTGGACCTCCTGGGCTTAGAGATTCTGTATCAGTGTAACACCCACTCTTCTGATCTTTTCATCTTCTGATTTCAGCATGTTCTGAAAGAGCCTTCAGACTTCCCTGCTTCTCTTGTACTCCTTTAGCAAATTCTGACTGAACTTGTGTAACTGCTGAAAGGGGCATGTTCTGTCTGAGGCTTACATACTGAACCACGTTTACAACTTCTGATTGAGCTGATGTAGCTGCTGAAAAGCCAACTTCTGACTACGCTGAGCCAAGCTTGCAACTTCTGACCGTTTTTATCTGGAATTGGTCCAGAAGTTCTGAAGCGCTGATTTTTTTCTTAAACACTCATTTTTTAGAGAAACGTTCCAAGTACTTAGAATTTGATTTTTTTTCAAGATAAAAACGTTGTTTTTTTTGGAGCTCGTGAGATCATCTTGCTCCTGTAAGTGGCTTGCTTGGGCAAAAAGGATAACTCAGGACTTGGATTTGTTTCAGAGGGACCTTGAAAATCCAAGATGGTTTCCTGAAGAAAGAGAGGGCAAATTTTGGGGTACAACAGCAGATAATATGAGTCGAATAGCAGATTTTTTCGCTCCCCCAGAGAGGCGTAGGTAGAATCAGGTGGGAGTTCGAGCGAACGTACCTATTATAGAACAAGTTGCTAACGACCCAACCTATAGACCAACCAAAGAGGAGGTTAATTTGGGGGCAAGGGCACAAAGGCTAGAAGCCCCAATGATCCAAGGCCCACAAAGGGAAATTATGGAACCAGGGGCAAGGGTCAAAAGGCTGGAAGTCCCAGAGTTTCGAGAAGAACAACCTAGAGGGGTTGTCATGGTGGGTCGAAATCAAGATGCTGATTCAGTCGTTCATAGAATTCGAAACGATAACATCTTGGCAGAAAATAATTTAACCACCATGATAGAGAGAATCATGGCCCAGAATGGCCTCAACACAGGAATTAGAAGGCCAAATTATGCCTCCCCTATATTAGATTACATAATGCACACTGATTTACCAAGGGGATATAAAGTCCCTAAGTTTACAAAGTTTGCTGGGGATACCAATGAGTCAACAGTCGAACATATAGCCAAGTATCTAATCGAAGCGGGAGATATAGCCAATAATGAGGACCTCAGGATCAAATATTTCCCAAGTTCCCTGACTAAGAACGCTTTCACATGGTTCACCACTTTGCCTCCTGGGTCCATTGATACTTGGGCTCTTTTGGAGAGATTATTCCATGAACAGTTCTACATGGGACAATCAAAAATAAGTCTGAAGGAACTAGCCAGTGTCAAGAGAAAGTTCACTGAACCCATAGATGATTATCTGAATAGATTCAGGCTTTTGAAATCCAGATGTTTCAAAGTAGTGCCTGAACATGAGTTAGTCGAAATGGCCGCTGGCGGCTTGGATTACTCTATTCGAAAGAAACTAGACACTCAATATTTGAGGGATATGGCTCAATTAGCCGATAGGGTTCGACAGGTCGAAAGGCTAAAGGCCGAAAAGGCCAGAGTCTTTAAAAATAACAAGAAGGAAAGGATCTCCTATGTTGGAACTGAGGAAGCAGAAGATTATCCTGAATTCGAATTCGAAGAGGTCGAAATCGACCTCGCTGAATTAAAACAGGCACCACCTTACTCTTGCAAATTATTAGTTCCCACAAAAGGGAAAGAAATGTTGAAAATGAGAAAAGTGACAAATTCCCAAAGAAGGTTTATACCTTCGATGTCACTAAATGTGATGAGATTTTTGATTTACTTGTCAAAGATGGCCAACTCATTGTGCCATCAAATGTCAAAATACCTCCTTTAGATCAAAGAAAGAAAAGAGGATTTTGCAAATATCATAGTTTCCTAGGCCACAAAACCTCACAATGTTTTCTTTTCAGGGACCTAATTCAGAATGCAATTAAAGATGGCAGACTGAAGTTTGCTGATAAAGCAAAAATGAAAGTGGACGAAGACCCTTTGGACGTCGCAGACACCAATTACTCCGAGCCTGCATGCATTGGAGAAATTAACATGGTGGAAGCTGACCAAAGTGACGCTCCAGTGGGAGAGAAAGTGTAGCGATAAAAAATGTAGCGGGGTAAATCAGAGATCGAATTATTGATTAATTCGTCTCACAAAAGCAAGAGTCGCCACCGCGCTTTATTATTTCCAAGGGAAAAGGGGAAAGAGCGAAATAAAACCCTAAATATGTAATGTAAAATAATACTTTTTAAAAGTAATAAAAATACAAGGCGTTTTTGAAAAGAGATCTATGGCTCGGGGACCTTTTGAAATATCTGTTGTGATACGGTGGGAGAACTGACTAGGGTTTTGCGTTTGTTTTCGCAAATGTTTCGGTTGAGCAAGAGTCGCCACCGACTTTTTATTTTATCCTAAGGAAAGGTTTAAAAAGCACAGCAAAAACCTTTGAGATTTTTCTTGGGTTCGGGGAGTAGATTATAGAAGGGGAAGGTATTAGCACCCCTTCTATCCATGGTTATCCATGGGCTCTTAGGTACTTGCTTAGATCAACTTGCCTTGGTTTTCAATTGTTTGAAATGGTGCTTTGTGTGTGGTTTTGAAAAGGTTTTGAAAAAGATGCCTTGTATAGGCTACCCTTGTAACAATTCTTTACTCGAATGTTTTACAAAAGGTGTTTGTCTTTTTGAAAAGATGTTTCAAGGTTTTTTGAAAGTTTGTTTTGAAAGTGTTTGTGAAGTGTGGTTTGAAAAATAGGCAAGTGTTTTCTTGGAAAGTTGACAAGTACTTAAGAGTTCATCTACCCTAAAGTTTTCTCAAAGATTTTTGTTATGTTTTAAACCTTTTGACAATTTTGTTCCACCATTGCATTTGGTGGACAATCTTGCCCTAGGAGATTAAAGGGACGGGCGCGGGTCATCGTTTAGACCATAGTTGCAATAGTGTTAAATGTCTTTGGGAAATTTTCTTTAAAAGGGACTTGATCATTCATTTAAGCAACATTTTGTGGGACTATGATCATTTGATTGTTTGTTTTTACCCAAAGAAATTCAACATACAATATGGCCCAATTATTTGAAGGCAACAAAGTGGAATACCCTAGGGGTGCAAGTGTGAAATGTGTTGTCTATTTTTCATGCTCATTTATCTTGTATTAGGTCCAACTATTTTGTTTGTTTTTATTTGCATACAAAACCCTAATTCTAGCATAGTATGTTTAGAAAGCGATAAAATGCGAAATTTAAACTCCTACGCTATTACAACACAATAATATAGGGAGGGGGGTACAATGTTTCAAATGGGGATTTTGACAAGGAATTTAAACCTAAAACTATTACATCAATTTTGAATTTATACAATTTAATTAAGGTACAATAATTAAATAAAAATGGAACAAAATATGCAAGATGCAAAAAATGTTTTGTATATGTATGAAAAAAAGTATTACTTATGTAAGATAAAAAAAGAAAATAAAAAGGTATTATTTTTGAGGTATTTTCAAATTTAGGGCAAAACCCTAATTTTTAAATCAAAAGGGACATTAATGAATTAATTCAAATAATATTTATGATTTACATACACAAAAAATAAAATATAGTATATTTGTAAAAAAAAGTATTTTCCATATCAAATATTAATAAAAATAAAAATGCATGTATTTTAGTATTTTTGTCCTAAGTATATTAATATATATATATATATATATATATATATATATATATATATATATATATATATATATATATATATATATATATATATATATATATATATATATATATATATATATATATATATATATATATATATATATATATATATATATATATCTTTATTATTTATGAAATAAATACTATATATATAAAAAATAATTATATTCAATATTTATAAAAAAAATATATTTTGTATAAAATATTTTCAAAAGGGAAAATGCAATAAAATCAGAAAAAAAACAAATATATTTGTATTATTGTTTTCTATTTATCCTAAATACTATATATCTATATTTATGTATAAATAACTCCTATAAACAAATAAATGCTAAAAAAATAGGAAAATGATATAAAAATATATTTTTTATTTTTTTATATTATAAGCAAAAATAAATAAGTCAACATGAAAAAGAAAAATCAAAAAAATCATGAAAGTCAAACAAATGGGCTCAGGGGGTGTGAACTTAGAAATGTGGTGTGAACAGAAAATGCAACACAAGCCCAGCCCAGATCACTTCTTCTTCAACCTCTGAACAAAAAACGCGCGCCTGCAAGCTTCATTTGAATATCCTAATTCTTTGATTTTTTGAACAAACTTCCAACACAAAAGATGTTAAGCATGAAACCACGATTCCAAATATATAAAGAACATCTCCTAACTCTAAAAAATGAGAGAGAATTTTAACAATCCCAAATCCTAACCTAAGTTTTCTGCCATTTTCAAACCTTAAATTCTCTCAACTCAGGCAAAAGAAATGAAAAGTAAAAGAATGTACATGTTCAGTGGTATGAGTAGGACATTGTTTATTCACAAACTTAAAGCTAATGATGCCTGATAAGAGAGATACGAGTTCACCAAAATACCTGTTCAGATGAAGTTCTATCTTGCAATGTAGGAACTTTCAGTGCAAGGTGATGATTGGAAAAGCTTCCTTGAGGTCCAGGGATGCTATTCCAATGTTTACTTTGTCTTGAAAGCTTCTGAATCGAGCTAGAGAACTTCACCTGCAAGTCAGAAATGTGAAAATGGTGGAAATGGTTAGAGTGATTACAGGTCGTGCCTTTGCTTTTAGTTAGCTTGCATAGATGGTATGGAAGGTGTGTGGACTGGTTTGGGCAAGAGAGCTCGAGAGAAATGAGAGATAGCACTCAAACTGCAGGGCCTGCCCTGTTTTTGCAGTTTGAGAGTGATTCTGAGATGGAGGGTGTTTTGAAGGCTAAGGGCTCGTGTATTAGCTTGGTTGTGTTGTGTGGAATGTGTTTGATAACTTTGTCTAAGTGTACTTGAGCTGATATGGAAGTTGGTCTTAGTTATGTAATGTTTCTTCACTCTTAAGCAAACAAAGGCAACTTGTGTTTCTAGGTCAGTAGAGGACCCTTAATCCTGCTGCAAAGCTTCTCTTGATCAGTGTGTTATGCCCATAATCTTTTGCCAATTAGATTTGCAATGTACTTGTTGGATTTGTAATTGGACATAAAGTGAACTTTTGCAAAAATGGATAGTTTGCTTTATCTAAAAATAGATTAAACCTTCATGTAATGCTTTAGCTCAAAGAACATGGTCTTGGCACAAAGAATATGCATTAAATTATTGAGTGTAACTTGGTTTAAGGACCTGTAATCTAGCCTAAAGCATGTTGAGTTCAAATTGCAAGGTTATGGACATGTAACTTGGTCATGAACAAAGTGAGTTTTTGCCATATTATGAAATTCGATTCTCCCTAACCATGAGGTTGTTTGAGAAGTTCTTGGACATTTTGGAAAGCTTGGAATGTGTACTACAATCCATCTTTGAAATGCAATTTGAAATTACAAGTGGAAGTGTATGGAAAATGGTCTTGAAGTTAGGTAGAAAACCTTGTCAAAATAGGTCAAATTTCACTAAGTTAAGAATGGTTTAGTGCCCTTATTCAAAAATTTGTAACTTGATCTGCAAGCTTCAAATGAGAAAACTTTGTGAATCAAAGTTGTAGATTATGCAACAAGATACAACTTTCGTGTTTGGACTTTTGTTTGAATCCAAATGGATCTTGGTGAAAAAGTGGGGCAAAGTTGGGAAAAAATTAGGGTTTTTCATAACTTAGAAAAATTCTAAGTTATGAAAAATTCTAATTTTTAACCCTAATTTGCATTTTGTGATTTCTTGGTGAACAAGTTTCATAATTTGGCATGTTTTGATGAAAAATGAATCTTGACTCTTGATTTTGACCAAAAAGTCAAAGTTTGACTTTTCAGTATACAGTCAAAATTGATCAGTTGACTGGGAAATTCAACCGTCAACCTTGTGTACTTGGGATCTTTTGAGCTTGTTGAGCATGTCAAGATAATTCCATGGGGTCCTTGAGTCCATGTGTGAGCTTGGTTTGCCATTGGTTAAGTCAAACAGTCAAAAATTGCCTTTGTGCAGTCAAAACCCTAAAAATGACCATTTTGCCCTTTTGGTGATCTGATCAAATTTCTTGGGGAATTGTGATCCAAACTTGATCAAATGGTTCATATGAGTTCATAATGTTGATGTGGGTCAAATTTCATGAGGTTTGACTGTCAATTGGCCACAGTTGACTTTTTTCCCCAATATAGTTGATTTCTAGGTCAACTGTCCAATTGACTGGGCAAAACTTGGAATCAAGACTTGAAACTTGATATGGGTAAACTTGGGAGTCCAATATGAAGCATGAAAGTCATCTTGGGAATTTTAGGTCAAAGCATCTTTGTGCAAACACAAACCCTAATTTGGGTCCATAGTGCAAGGAGAAGTCTTGAGCAGATGAAACCCTAACTGGATCTTGAGCTTCAAGGGCTTTGTGGTGAGAAATCAATGAGAAATGGGAGGGCAAATTTTGGGGTACAACATCTGTTTATTAAAATTGTTCGTTTGATTAAAAAATAAATTGTTTTGGCCGAAAAGGGTACGGACGGGTTTTTGAAGATACGACGACCTAATGTCGAAGTTTTTGCTTAAAAGGTATGAGTTTTGAAAAGATTGAGTTTTGGGGGGAAAATTGTCTTAAGCTTTAATGAAATGCAAAAAATATTCGCGTGATCGGACTTGAGGACATGAAGTCAACAAATTTAATCGTTTTTCCCTTGGATTTAGACGTAAACGGAATAATCGAATAAAGGTGAAGTAAAATAAACTGAAAATCAGATAGATAATGATTTAAATAGCTGAATGATATACAACAATGATTAAATAACAGATTAAGCGATATGGACATGCATTTTTGTATTTTTATTTGATATTAATAACGCAAGAGAATTAATAAAGTAAAATGTTTTTTTAAGTTTTTTATTTTTATATGTTTTTTGGTATTAATATAAAGGTATTATTAAAAATTATTAAATAATTCTAAACTTAAATTAAAACCTTAAAAAAGCTATTAACTTAAATCTAATAAAAGGGAATACCAAAACTATTAAATTAAGCCTAAGGTTAAACTTAATAAAAAAATGGTCAAATATTAAAATTATCTAGTTAGATTACACATCTATTATTTGATTAAATAACTAATTAACTAAACTAATAATATTCTAAGAGAAAAACTAAAGGAAAAAAAAAAAAAAGAGTATCAAAATTAAAGGGTGTGGATAGGAAATTGTATGGGCCAAAGGGACTTTAAGGGGGCCCAAAACAAGAAAAGGGATGGGGGTGCCTTAAGGAAATCGTTGGGCTTAGGCAGGAAGCAGATCCATACGTTTTAGAGTTTGTTTTTAGGGTTAAACAAGTGTTTTAGCATTTTGGGAAAACGGATTAGGGGTTTTGGACAGAAGCGGCGCTCATCTTTCTCGTTCTCGTCTTCTTCGCGTCCTTCTTCGTCTTGGTCTAAGCTTCTGAGTTCTCTTATCCATGGCCACCAGTACCACAATCTTCCTCTTCCCTCCAATGAGATGCTCGGGCGATCGATTCAAGGTGATCTTACATCTTTTATTTGTTAGGGTTTTGTACTACTGCATGTTATGATTTGATTCTGTTTGATTCTGACTTCTTGTTATTACCGGTTGTTTGAGGTATTTGAAAGTAAGAGAAGGAAGAAGTTACCTTTGGAGACGGAGGAGGGAGGTTGGACGTGTGCGTAGGAGGCCAAAGCGGTGGGGAAGACGGTGACGGCGTGATATTTGCTTCTGATTACTGGTATTTCGTTCTTATTTTTGGTTTGATGATGAAAATCTTGAAAACCAAAACTTGTCTTCTTCCTCTGGCCTTGCTTTTATCTGCTTCACTGTTGCCTCTGAATACTTTCTCTCTTCTTCTCTTGCTATGATTTTGTTGCCTTGGATGCTATGTTATTTGTTTTGACTAGCTTCTCAATATCGATGCTTGACTGTTGCCTCCGTTATATGCTTTTCCTCTTCTTCTTCACTTGCTACTGTTGCTTTCTATTGGCCAATGATGATTATTGTGAGGCTTTTCTGGGTTTGCAAATTAATTTTATGGTTTATACTTCATTGGTTTTTTGGCCATGGTTTCGGTTGGATTGCTTCAGGTTACGGTTTGACATGGTATACTGTTTGTTTAGGCCATGGGTACCCCGGTTTATGCAGGTTTATTGGTTTTGATATGGTTTGGGGTTTGATGGTGTTTATGCTGGTTTGGAATGGTTTTAGGACATGTTGGTTTGTATGGTGTATGCTGGTTTGGAATGGTTTTGATTTTGGTGATGGCAGGTTCTATGGTTTTAGGCCATAGGGTTTGGAAATGGTTATGTATGTTCTGGTTTTGCAATAGGTTCTACTGGTTTATGCAGTAGGTTCTACTGGTTTTTTGTTTTGAGACTTGGAGAAATGGTTTTGTATCTTTGTTTTACAGTTTTGGAGTATTTGAAAACTTGAAGGCAGGTTGTGAACTCTCTTTTGTTTTTGAAAGGGGTTTGCTTGTTATAACAGCTTGCTTGGCCTTTGTTTACGTTACAGGTTGTATATTTTTTATATTTCTTGGCCTTCTGCACCTCTACTGCTCCAACAGTTTGTTTGTATTCCTTTCTTATGCTTTCTATTTCTTACTGACTGTGTTACTGCAGTTTGTTTTGTATCTCTTCCTGCCTAAACCAAAACCTGCAAAACCATACTTTTATCTCTCTTCTCTCTCCTCAATACAACTTGACATAAAAATGATGTTATGTTGTACTTGTTCTGAAATTGCATAGGCTGGAAAATGATGTAAATGGAAAATATGCTTTGCTTGCAAATTGGTTTTTAAACTGCACACTTCTTTTGTCTACTGCATGGGAGCCTAAGTCTTTGGCCTCTTCCCACATGTTTACGTTGGCTTTGGTTTTGAAAATGCATATGTGACTTGCATATGCTGTTGCTATGCATGTGATGTTAATTTGTTTGTATGCTGTTTTGACAAACAATTGAGTCTATGCATATGCTGTTTGAAGTATGCAGTGGACTTTTTGAAAATGCAATTGATTTTTTTAATTATGCAGTTTTGAAAACAAAAATGAATTTGTGCATCTTTAAATTGTGCATTCATTTTGAAAATAAAAATTCATCCCTTTTTGTGAACCGGGAGAAATCCCGCGATTTGCAAAAAGGGTAAAAACTGATTCCAGCCGTTTGCTTTTAATGATGAACACTAAAAATAATTTTCTGCTTTTAATTATTTATTTATTTCTGACTTTTTCTTTTAATTGTTTTGCAGGTAAAATTAAATGAGCAGACAAAGAAGCATTGGATAGAAGATGAAGATTTAGAATTTAGGAAAAATTAGAATAGTTTTTATTTTACTTTAAGCATTTTATATAATTGTTATTGTAAATATTTTGTAAATAATACAATATTTAAATAACAATTGTAATAATTAGAATAAAGTAAATAAAATTCCAATATTTTACCAATTAATTCTTTCTTCTTTCCAATTATTTATTTATCGTTTATAATTCTTTAAATTATATAGTAACTGAAAATCAATTTCAATTACTTAAATTCAGAATAATAAACAAATAAATAAACATCATTGATCAATTAATAACTTCAATTATTTACTTCACTATTTTTAATTCTTCTAAATTATAATAATTGAAAATAAAATTTCAACTATTTAAACTTAGAACAATAAATAATTAAATAAATATTGCTTGATCAATTAATAAACTCCTTTTCAAATGTTTATTTCATTATTCATAAATCTTTAAATTATATAATAACTGAAAACAAATTCCAATTATTTAAATTTAGGATAATAAATAATTAATAAACATTGTTTGATCAATTAATAAACCTCTTTTCAAATATTTATTTTATTATTTATAAATCTTTAAATTATATAATAATTGAAAATAAATTCCAATTATTTAAATTTAAGATAATAAATAATTAATAAACATTGTTTTAGCATTGATCGATTAATAAATTTAGCGTTCAAAAAAATAAACAGCTCTCGAAAAAGTTATGAATTTTAAAAATTGAAAGATCAAAACGCTCGCAATGTAACGATGCAGATGGGAGATGGTATCTTAGGTCAAAATTTGGGGTACAACAGCTGCCCCTATTTAAGTTTCTTCTATCCGGAGATATGAAGATTAAAATCTTCGTTTCGACGGGATTGAAGGTACTTAAATACATAATACGCAAATTTTTACCCTAAGATACCGCCATTATGTTTGATATGAATGCAGTGATTGAATTCACAGAGAAAGATATTGTATGAAACAAGACAATGCTGGAGGAATCAAACACCAACAAAACACAGAGACGTGGATTATACACTACTGGGGAAACGAGCCATCGATTTCAAACGACAGACTCTTGACAGCGAATAAAATTGAGGGAATACGACCTCTGACCCTAACAAAGAAGGCATCTTGCATAGGCCATAAAACAGATTATTGACCCAAAATAACAGTGAGTTCGCAACTCAAGGTCAAAGATAGGCAAAAGATGTATTAATTTTGCTGATAACAGATTACCGACTTCTGAAGGTAAAGATTCATAACAAACTTTCTCTGCGAGATTTCCGGAGATATACTCATTAATGCTGAGATAATAATAAGATTGTAGATACGCAAGCTGCTCAAATAAAGAAGCTGCCACTCGCCGTCTTCCCAAAATATTATGACATACAAGCTACTCAAATAAAGAGGCTGCCACTTGCTGTCGTCCAAAAAACATTATGACATACAAGCTGCTCAAATAAAGAGGCTGCCACTTGCTGTCGTCCAAAGAAAATACCAATAACATACAAGCTGCTCAAATAAAGAGGCTGCCACTTGCTGTCGTCCAAAGAAAATACCAATAACATACAAGCTGCTCAAATAAAGGAGATGCCGCTTGCTGTATTCCGGGAAAAATAATAACGTACAAGTTGCTCAAATAAAGAGACTGCCGCTTGCCGTTTTCCAAAATAATAACGCACAAGTTGCTCGTGAAGAGATGCTGCTTGTCGTTTTCCAAAAATAATAATAACGCACAAGTTGCTCGTGAAGAGCTGCCGCTTGTCGTTTTCCACAATAATAATGCACAAGTTGCTCGTGAAGAGCTTCTGCTTGTCGTTTTCCAAAAATAATAATAACGCATAAGTTGCTCGTGAAGAGCTGCCGCTTGTCGTTTTCCACAAGATAATAATGACGCACAAGTTGCTCGTGAAGAGCTGCCGCTTGTCGTTTTCCAACGATGACTATAACGTACAAGTTGCTCGTGAAGAGACCACCGCTTATCGTTTTCCAAAAATAATAATGACGCACAAGTTGCTCGTGAAGAGCTGCCGCTTGTCGTTTTCCAAAAATAATAATAACGCACAAGTTGCTCGTGAAGAGCTGCCGCTTGTCGTTTTCCAAAAATAATAATAACGCACAAGTTGCTCGTGAAGAGCTGCCGCTTGTCGTTTTCCGATGTCTATAACGTACAAGTTGCTCGTGAAGAGCTGCCGCTTGTCGTTTTCCGAAAAGTAACTCAGAAGGAAGTTGCGATGACACTGGCAGAGAATAAAATCTTCATCAAGGAGAATCATGAATCAAACCTTCCCGAGGAGATCACATACTTAAATGTGCAAAATAAATGCGCCATACGTCTAGGTCGCGACTTCACTGGGGAAAATCATGAGATAGCCTACACAAGAGACAACAACTTCATCCAGGAATAACTAGAGAGAAGACAGTCAACAAGACTCCACCCAATGAGAAAGTAATTCGATTGGGGATTCACCCTATCCAGAAATGGACAGGGTAGGCTAAATCAAAAATCATCCACGAGGATTAGCTCAGTTGGGGAATTTAGAAAGGAAGCACATTTTCTGCCTAAGCTAACCTTCTACTTGGAAAGAAACATGTACGTTGTTTGAATAAACAGAGTATAACCAAAATCAACGGCAAATGTGAATATGCGTGCGGGATATGAGTGTAAATGAATAAATGAATGTTATGCTAACAAAACGAACAGAAGGAATATCTTGAAGATAATATGATGTCACAGCATAATAGATACTCGGCCAATCTTAAAAAAGACGAAAAATAACTGGAACTGGAACCCCAAAGCAACGTCAGAGCATATCACGCCACAAGGTTCAAGTCTTCTGAGGAGAAAAGCATTCAAATCCAATCTTACAATACCAATAGACCACTGGCAAAAGACAAAGCGTACCACACTTCCGAAATCTGCTCAAATAAAGATAACTGAAACAAATCTTAACTGGAACAGTTGGGGAGTCACCAAACTTAGTACCACCAGAAACACAAGCTTACACAACCAACACCTCAATGACGATTTTGAAACGAAACATGTTCATCATGCAAGGATAAACTACTGTACTGTTGCATTTCATGGCTTGACCATCCTCGGAACAACTGTTAATATTCCTTTCATTATTTATGACGCATTTTAAAATAAAAATACTTCAAATAACTTTATTTCAAATATTTCCATAAAAATTAAAATTTTGCCCACAAAAGGTAAATGCTCAAATTTCATTAATAAGATGGTAGTTCGCTAACAATGCGACTCCAACGGTTTACAAAAGCTTGGGAAATAGTACATGAAAGGAAAAGGTTACACAAAAACAATGATCGCTATTCTTTCTAACAACTTCGAATCCCAAATGTACTCATATGCCACAGTCGGGATGACCAAAAGCCTGCCTAAGCCGCCCCTTCGGGTTCTCAACTTAGCAAACTGTCAACCCAAACCTAAGCGAAATACTTCTTGACTGCATCGGCGTTCATGGAGCGCGGGAGCTCTTCACCGTCCATATTGGTGAGAATCAAAGCACCTCCAGAGAAAACTTTCTTAACGACATACGGTCCTTCATAATTCGGAGCCCACTTGCCCCTAGAATCAGGTTGGAAAGATAATATCTTCTTGAGCACAAGGTCACCTTCTCTGAACTCGCGTGGTCGAACCTTCTTATCAAAAGCCTTCTTCATTCTCTGCTGATATGATTGACCGTGACACAAAGCTGTCAATCTCTTTTCTTCAATTAAATTCAACTGATCATATCTACTTTGACACCATTCAGCCTCAGAAAGTTTAGCTTCCATCAACACTCTCATAGACGGAATCTCAACCTCCACGGGGAGTACTGCTTCCATACCATAAACCAGGGAAAAAGGAGTTGCGCCCGTTGAAGTCCGAACTGAAGTACGGTACCCGTGTAAAGAAAACGGAAGCATTTCATGCCAATCTTTATAAGTTACCACCATCTTCTGGACAATCTTTTTGATATTCTTGTTAGCAGCTTCAACAGCCCCATTCATCTTCGGTCTGTAAGGAGAAGAATTATGATGTTCGATCTTGAACTCTTCACAAAGCTCTCTCATCATCTTGTTATTCAAATTCGAACCATTATCAGTGATGATCTTGCTCGGGATACCGTATCGACAAATGATCTGGTTCTTGATAAATCTGACTACCACCTGTCTGGTTACATTAGCATAAGATGCTGCTTCCACCCATTTAGTAAAATAATCGATCGCTACCAAGATGAAACGATGACCATTTGAAGCTTTGGGTTCAATCATTCCAATCATGTCAATGCCCCACATAGAGAAAGGCCAAGGTGAAGAGATAACGTTGAGGAGGGTCGGTGGCACATGTATCTTGTCCGCATAAATCTGACATTTATGACATTTCTTCACATACTTGCAGCAATCAGATTCCATTGTCATCCAATAGTAACCAGCTCTCAACATCTTTCTAGCCATTGCATGTCCGTTGGCATGAGTGCCAAAGGATCCTTCATGTACTTCTTGCATTAGCATGTCTGCTTCACGTCTGTCTACACATCTGAGCAAGACCATGTCATAATTACTCTTATACAAAACCTCTTCATTGAGGAAGAAACTGCTTGCTAATCTTCTCAATGTCTTCCTATCTTTATTGGATGCCCCAGGCGGGTACTCTTGAGTTTGAAGAACACGTTTGATGTCATAGAACCACGGTTTGTCGTCGGTAACCTCTTCTACTGAGAACACATGAGCAGGTCTGTCGAGGCGCATAACTCGGATTGTAGGCACATCGTTCCAACCATTCACTTGGAACATGGAAGACAAAGTAGCTAAAGCATCATCCATTTGGTTCTCATCTCTAGGGATATGATGTAATTCCACCTTATTGAAGAAAGTTAACAATCTTCTAGCATAGTCTCTGTAAGGGATCAACCCAGGATGACGAGTCTCCCATTCTCCTTTGATCTGATTAATCACCAATGCCGAATCTCCATAAATATCAAGAATCTTAATCCTTAGATCCACCGCTTCTTCGAGACCCATAATACATGCCTCATATTCAGCCATGTTGTTCGTGCAGTCAAACTTCAATCTCGCCGTGAACGGGATATGGGTACCTCGGGGAGTGACAATGATTTCCCCAATTCCATTTCCATAAGAATTCACAGCTCCGTCAAATATCAAACCCCAATGCGATTCGGGATCAGGTCCTTCTTCAGGTAACGGCTCTTCACAATCTTTAGCTTTCAAGTACATAACATCTTCATCTGGGAAATCAAACTTGATGGATTGATAATCGTCAATTGGTTGGTGAGACAAATGATCGGCTAAAATACTCCCTTTGATTGCTTTCTGAGTGTGATACTCAATGTCATATTCGGACAACAACATCTGCCAACGGGCTATTCTTCCAGATAAGGCGGGCTTCTCAAAGATATACTTGATCGGATCCATTTTGGAGATCAACCAAGTGGTGTGGTTAATCATATACTGACGCAGACGGCGAGCAGCCCAAGCTAAAGCACAACAGGTTTTCTCAAGCAATGAGTATCGAGATTCACAGTCTGTGAATTTCTTACTCAGATAATATACGGCATGTTCCTTTCTTCCAGTCTCATCTTGTTGACCAAGAACACATCCCATGGAATCTTCCAATATAGTCAGGTACATAATCAAAGGTCTTCCTTCCACCGGAGGAATCAAAATGGGAGGTTCAAGCAAATATTCTTTGATGCTATCAAAAGCTCTCTGACAATCTTCTGTCCACACACATCCTTAGTTCTTCCGGAGAAGCTTGAAAATCGGCCCACAGGTAGTAGTCATATGAGATATAAACCTAGAAATGTAGTTCAGTCTCCCAAGGAATCCTCTTACTTGTTTTTCCATCTTGGGTGCGGGCATTTCCCGAATAGCTTTGACTTTATCAGGATTTACCTTAATACCTTTCTGACTGACAATGAAACCCAGAAGTCTTCCAGAACGAACACCAAAAGTGCACTTGTTGGGATTCAGGCGGAGTTTATACTTTCTCAAGCGCTGGAATAACTTCAACAAGTGTTCCAAATGATCTTCCTCAGTCTGTGATTTGGCAATCATGTCATCCACATACACTTCGATCTCTTTATGCATCATGTCATGGAACAAAGCAGTCATGGCCCTTTGGTATGTCGCACCAGCATTCCTCAAACCAAACGGCATAACCCGATAACAAAATGTTCCCCAAGGTGTAATGAAAGTTGTCTTCTCCATATCTTCTGGTGCCATTTTGATTTGATTGTAACCAGAGAAACCATCCATGAAAGAAAAGACTTTGAACTTTGCGGTACTGTCGACCAATACGTCAATGTGCGGTAATGGGAAGTCATCCTTTGGGCTAGCTCTATTCAGATCTCGATAGTCTACACACATCTGAACTTTGCCATCTTTCTTAGCAACAGGCACTATGTTGGCTAACCACTGAGGATAGACCGATGTAACAAGGAAACCTGCATTAATCTGCTTCTGAACTTCCTCTTTGATCTTATCAGCCATATCGGGACGAGTCCTTCTCAGCTTCTGCTTAATCGGCGGACATTCAAGTCTCAACGGTAAACGATGCTCCACAATATCGTTGTCCAAACCTGGCATATCTTGGTAGGACCAAGCAAACACATCAACATACTCTTTGAGAAGCTCCAACATTTTCTCTTTGACCTCTGGGATAAGCAATGCTCCGACTTTGACTTCCTTTCTATCTTCTTCATCACCCAAATTGACTACCTCTACAGGTTCTTCAAATGGCTGGATAATCTTTTCATCATGCTCAAGCAAACGGGAAATTTCAACAGGAATCTCTTCACTATCCTCTTCTTCGGCTCTGAACACAGGGAATTCAAAGTTGGGAGAGGGCATAGGATCATTGTTTTCGATGGTTAAGTCATGGATTAATCTGCACATATGATTATGCTTTAATTTAGAAATCGATTTGTGCAAATAAAACAAAAGGTTATTATATTTCCTATTACTACCAATTAATTTTCATTACTATTTCCCAGAAAAAAAAATGTGAAAAGTAAAAACAGTAGTGGACAAAATAACATTTTTATTCATTGAAGGGAAATACTTGAAACAAAGAGCCCAGACATTTCTCTTTTGCCTTGGGCAGAGAAAAAGGAATTATTTTTCATAGCCCGACACAAAATACTTTTCGCCTTGGGCAGAGCGAATTTTTTTCAAAAAACAAAACAAAACATTACTCGGAAATGTGCATAATAACAGGAACATCAACAGCTATCCAGTTTTGGCGAGCCAATCCATGCGTCACAAAATCGGGTAAATCCTCCTCGGAATCATCCTCTATGATAGCATCAACCTCAGGATGTATAAAACCTGCACTTCGGAAAACCTCTTGAATCGGACGAACAACCACCTCCTGCTTGACTCTCGCAGACACGGGACGAAAACCAAGACCCTCTCCAGACTTGTTCTCGGGCAAAGTCAACACCTAGCCCCATCCTTCGGCCGAACCACTTTCCACCACTCGTCGCGCATCCTCAAAAGAAGAAATGGATGCCCCTTGCTTCTTCACTTCATCCTTGGCAACAAATAGACCTTGGAATTGGGTTCCAACATCCTCATCAGCATCAATAAAAGAGAAGGATGACAAATGGCTTACCACCATAGCCTGCTCTCCCCCAATCATTACTAGTTTCCCATGCCTCACAAACTTCAGTCTCTGATAGAGCGTGGAAGTGACTGCCCCTGCATCATGGATCCATGGACGACCCAATAAGCAACTGTAGGCAGCACGAATATCCATTACTTGGAAAGTGATTTGAAAAGTATGAGGGCCAATTATTATAGGAAGATCCACTTCACCAATGACAGTCTTCCTAGAACCATCAAACGCTTTAACAATTACTCCACTGGGTCTCATGGGAGCACCTGGATATGAGAGCCGAGATAATGTAGTCTTGGGCATCACATTCAACGACGAACCTGTATCTACCAACACGCTTGATAAGGTATCATTTCCGCAACTTATTGAGATATGCAAAGCCATATTATGGTTTCTCCCCTCTTCCGGGAGTTCTTCACCACTGAAACCAAGATTGTTACACGAAGTAATATTTCCCACAATTCCATCAAATTGGTCAACCGTCACATCATGATCCACGAACGCCTGGTCCAAGACCTTCATCAAAGCTTCTCTATGGGCACCAGAATCTCTCAGTAAAGCAAGCAAAGAAATCTTGGAAGGAGTTTGCAAAAGTTGGTCCACAATCTTATATTCACTTCTCTTGATAAGCTTCAGAATCTCATCATCCTCAGGGCGAGGGATAGGTTCACTGGATCGGCCTATCTCAACCCTTGGTTCAACATTTCTCACTGGAATTTCTGGCGGTATGGGTCTCCTGACTTGAACTTCTGGTCTCTTCAAAGGTACTGCTGCAAAGACACGTCCACTTCTCGTAACTCTACTCACATCAACAATGTTAACAAAAGACGGTCTTGTCGGTATAGGGACTTCTACCCCATTCTCAATCATTGTGGCATTATACTTGTACGGCACAGCTTGGTCTGAGTTGTAAGGCACAGGACCAGGTGGATAAATAATCAAAGGATCAACAGGTGCAGTTTGACTGTCGTAAATGATCTCTACTGATTCAGGCAAATTGAATTGTGGTATTATAACATTCACTTCATCCTCTGGATTTTTGTCATACGTAATAGTGATAACTCTTTGGTCTAACAACTTTTGAATATCCTCCTTCACAATAGGACAATCAACCTCTCTTGAACAAAACTCACAAACATCATAATCATGCTGATGCCTAACAAAGGCAAGTCTTCTCAAACTCCGATGTAACCTGATCAACGACTCTCTTATGTGTTCAACTTGAAAAACTCGAAACTTTCCCGGACAACCTTCCACCATATTCACTGATGCTGCCCCATGTCGAGGCAAGGGATTATCTCTAACATTTGGATTAACATCCTTGAAAGACAAGATACCATTCTTAATCAATCTCTGCACGTCCGCCTTCAAAGAAAAATAGTTTTCAAGGTTGTGCCCCGACGACCCTTGATGATATTCACAAAACTGATCCGCCTTGTACCACGGAGATGTACTATTTGGTGCGACAGGAGGAGGCTTTGTCGTTATGAGGTTCTTTCTGATAAGAGCAGAGAACAATTCAGTATAAGTCATAGGAATGGAATCGAACTGCGGTTTTCTAGGTGAACGGTTCTGATTGTTGAATGGATAAGCCTGTTGTCGAGGCTGCTGCTGAAATGGCCGTTGTTGAGTTGGCGGGGTTTGATGAGCTGGGGTCATCAAAGTTGGGCGGACAGCCGGAGTGACTGCCGCAACGTGAGAGTAACCTCTCCTCGGTCTCCCTGGGAACAATGCGCTGACATCCTGCTCTTTTCTTTTCGGGAAAACACTTCCAAACTTCTTAGTACTGCTAGACGGACTTCCTTCTTTAACCAAACGCCCTTCACGAATCCCTTCCTCTAACCGCATGCCCATGCTTACCATTTCGGTGAAGTCACTGGGTGCGCTGGCGATCATTCTTTCATAGTAAAAGGAACCTAAAGTCTTCAAGAATATCTTCGTCATCTCTTTCTCCTCAAGAGGTGGATAGATTTGAGCAGCAATTTCACGCCACCTTTGGGCGTATTCCTTAAAAGATTCTCTGTCTCTCTGCGACATTTCCCGGAGTTGATCCCTGTCCGGTGCCATGTCAACGTTATACTTATACTGGTGGACAAAAGCTTCGCTAAGATCGTTGAAGTTGCGGATCCGAATACTGTCTAAACCCATATACCACTTTAGAGCAGCACCCGTCAAACTGTCTTGAAAATAGTGAATCAACAAGTCATGATCATCGGAATACGTAGACATCTTTCTCACGTACATAGTCAAATGACTTCTAGGACACGAATCACCCTTATATCTCTCAAAGTCTGGCACTTTGAATTTTGCTGGAATCTTGACATTCAGAACTAAACAAAGGTCATGCGTGTTCTTCCCAAACAGATCCTTCCCCTTTAACGCTCTGAGCTCCTTCTACATTTCTTGGAATTGATCTTGAAATTCTTCCATTCTATCAAAAAGACCCAAACTTTCAGCAGGCTCGGCAGGATAAATAGGTTCATTCAAGTATGGCACGGAGTGGACCACAGGAGCGACAATTGTCATTACCGGTTGCGGAAAAGGTGTTACAGACGGGATTACCAGCGGCATGGCAGTTGTCTCTGGCTGAGGAGGAGACAAAGCAGGTTGAAACAAAGGTTGTACGGCAGGCTGATACCCCTCTGGCACAAAGTTGTAAGGCATTCCCCACGGAAAACCTTTCAGCATCTGATGTTGAAGCGGAGAGTTGATTTGAGTCACGGATGTTGGAACGGTGACAATCTCGGAAACCACTGGAGTTGAAGTCTGAATCTCAGCAACTGTAGTCGATGGCTGATTCTGAACAGCCACCAAACTTTCCACTAACGCAGTTAACTTTTCCATCTCGATACGAAGGGTAGCGACCTCCTCACGAAGCTCATGGTTTTCCTGTTCCAGATCTTCCATCTTCCTCTGTCGATTGGCTCGAGTATCGTATCGATGAGACAGCTTGACAACCCTTTAGAGTGGAAAAAGAAACAAGGATAAGACTCTAGAAAACATGTGAAGTGGAATGTTGAATGATGCATGATGTGCGATGCAAAATGACGATTCATTTTAATAGTTTTTCAAGGAACTTTAATAATTTTGCACACATCAATGGTAAAGGAATTTGGAACAACAAAAACTCAGTCCATTAATCAAAAACAGTAAATTACAACTTACAACTTTGAAACAACAAAATAATAAATTACACTTTGGGATAACAACCCAATAATAAAAGCAGTAAATTACAACTTCGGAGCATGAAGCCCTTAATAAAAGCAGTAAATTACAACTTCGGAGCATGAAGCCCTTAATAAAAGCAGTAAATTACAACTTTGGAGCATGAAGCCCTTAATAAAAGCAGTAAATTACAACTTCGGAGCATGAAGCCCTTAATAAAAGCAGTAAATTACAACTTCGGAGCATGAAGCCCTTAATAAAAGCAGTAAATTACAACTTCGGAGCATGAAGCCCTTAATAAAAGCAGTAAATTACAACTTCGGAGCATGAAGCCCTTAATAAAAGCAGTAAATTACAACTTCGAAGCATGAAGCCCTTTTACAAAGTTTTACAAAATGACATTAATAAAATAAAACTAAAAGCTAAAGATCACTCAGAATCATCAGATGAAGGACCAAATACCAACTGTAACCGGAGCTTCTTGATCTTCTCTTCATAGAAGTCTTCCATCTCTTTCTTCTCAGCTACCAGTCGATCAATGATTTCCTTTTGCGGATTAGGAACAAGAGCAACGCTTACCGAACCCCCCTTCTTTCTCTTCCTTTCACTAGCATACTTCTTCAGTAAAGCATCCTTTTGACGAAGTTTCTCATCATGATCAATGAACCAGCCGTCTTGGATAAAGAGTAAATCCTCCTTTTCCTTTAGCTGCCGAGTCAGGACTCGATTCTCATATTCAGACATATTATACTTTTCTTTCCAAGCATCCCTCTCGGACTTCATCCTAGCCAGATTTCCTTGGTATTCTCCTATATTTGCGATAGGGATAACAACAGATGATGAGGCAACGGTAGGGAATAAAGGTTTCTTAAGTTTATAGGGCATCTTAAGAGCACAAGCCCTAGCACGGACCCATTGTAGGTAAGGCTCCAAAGAAACAGCACCCCTATGTCCTAACATATCTCTCCCTTTCCTATGGATGTGGCGCCAAGCTCCTTCGATCTCCCTCTTAGCTGTCTGGTGATCTTGTCCTTCCTGTAGAAAGAAACCACTCACATGGATGTTGTTCGGCTTGTCCCTCATCGGGTATCCAAACTGACGGCGCGCGAGAACAGGGTTATAGTTAATTCCACCTCTCGTACCAAGAAGAGGCACGTTAGGAAAAGCACCACAGCTATCGATGATCTTCACGTCATAGTAAACTCGATTATACCAATCAATGTCGAAATGAGTGAGAGCCATAATCTTTGGCGCCCAACGCGGCTCCTTCTCGAGATCCCAGAAAACATCAGACCCAGGTAGATGCGAAACATACCACTGATACAGCAACGGTGCACAACAAATAATCATCCCTCCTTGATAAGAGTTTTGAAGATGGATGGAGTAGTAGGTATCTCCTAGCAGCGTAGGGACCGGATTTCCAATCAAGAAAATTCTGATGGCATTGATATCCACAAACTTATCAACGTTAGGGAACAAGAATAGACCGTAAGCGAGTAAAGCAAAGACGTCTTCAAAGGCAATAGTATCTTCTATCTCAGCGAAATGACGAGCTTTCCTCAACAAAAACTGCGCAGACAAACCTCGGATTCCCCCTTTTGTAGTCATGTTCTCCTCTATCTCTGATTTCTTCAAGTGGGTGATGGTCACGATCTCGTGAGATTTGGGTTCCTCTTCTAAGCCAGAAAAAGGAACACAGTCGGTGATCGGCAAACCAAGTATGTAGGAATACTCTTCTAAGGTGGGCATCAACTGGTAATCCGGAAAGGTGAAACATCGGTACAAAGGATCGTAGAATTGAACCAACGTATTAAGAATGCCTTCCTTTATCTTGCGCTTCATGAGAGGTATAATGGACCCAAACTTCTTCTGAAAATCCGTCGGGTTCTCGATCTTCGGAATTAAACTCTTCAGTTCTTCGATCTCGGGCTCCTTAAAACTAAAAATTCGAGTGTTTCTCCTTCCAAATTCCATAATAGTACCTGAGATGTCTGCAAAATCATTCCTAAGTTCCTTGAAAAACAAGTTTTTTATAAAAAATGTTGATGGATGCATGGATGAATGATAATGCAACAATTACACACAAGTTCACAAACATGGGGTTCAAAGGTTCAACGTTCAGCATGGAGTCGAGGGTAAAGCCCACCCAAAGGTATGTACTAACGGTTCAATCGCACCTGTAAGACAATGTTCTAAGAGTTCCCAGAGTCTACATTCCTCCTTCGGATATTACCAACGTCTTGATTACTCAATAATTAGCAATATTCTCAAGAGAAACTCGTCTGAGCGTAGCATCGCGTAACAACTACTTCCAAATTACTCCGTTATAGTCTCCGCGCTACACCTAAAAAGGCCAAGATGGGTTAGGGTTCTACGGTCCTCAACTTCTCGGGCTCCTAGGTCGAAAACAATAATGTCTTCCCGATTACTCGGTAAACAAATATTAAGTTCAAGAGGGCCTTCCATTGAGTGGGGGATTTCATGCCTCCTTCTTCGGGATTACTCCCTCAAAGTTAACATGACTGTACCGCCCGTCCTATTCTTAAGTGTAACTTAATCCGGGTAGAGGATTCGTCCTTTGCAAAAAAACCCAAATACCCCAATTTAAACACATAATCAAACAAATCAAATAATAATAAAACAGATAAAACAAATTAGGCTTAACCCACTTAGGGATGGACCAGCAAGAGGTCAATCTTTCCCCAGCAGAGTCGCCAATTCTATAGCGATAAAAAATGTAGCGGGGTAAATCAGAGATCGAATTATTGATTAATTCGTCTCACAAAAGCAAGAGTCGCCACCGCGCTTTATTATTTCCAAGGGAAAAGGGGAAAGAGCGAAATAAAACCCTAAATATGCAATGTAAAATAATACTTTTTAAAAGTAATAAAAATACAAGGTGTTTTTGAAAAGAGATCTATGGTTCGGGGGTTGGTTATACAATGGGAAGGTATTAGCACCCAATGTATCTATAGTACTCTATAGGAACCTTTTGAAATATCTGTTTATTAAAATTGTTCGTTTGATTAAAAAATAAATTGTTTTGGCCGAAAAGGGTACGGACGGGTTTTTGAAGATACGACGACCTAATGTCGAAGTTTTTGCTTAAAAGGTATGAGTTTTGAAAAGATTGAGTTTTGGGGGGAAAATTGTCTTAAGCTTTAATGAAATGCAAAAAATATTCGCGTGATCGGACTTGAGGACATGAAGTCAACAAACTTAATCTTTTTTCCCTTGGATTTAGACGTAAACGGAATAATCGAATAAAGGTGAAGTAAAATAAACTGAAAATCAGATAGATAATGATTTAAATAGCTGAATGATATACAACAATGATTAAATAACAGATTAAGCGATATGGACATGCATTTTTGTATTTTTATTTGATATTAATAACGCAAGAGAATTAATAAAGTAAAATGTTTTTTTAAGTTTTTTATTTTTATATGTTTTTTGGTATTAATATAAAGGTATTATTAAAAATTATTAAATAATTCTAAACTTAAATTAAAACCTTAAAAAAGCTATTAACTTAAATCTAATAAAAGGGAATACTAAAACTATTAAATTAAGCCTAAGGTTAAACTTAATAAAAAAATGGTCAAATATTAAAATTATCTAGTTAGATTACACATCTATTATTTGATTAAATAACTAATTAACTAAACTAATAATATTCTAAGAGAAAAACTAAAGGAAAATAAATAAAAAAAAGAGTATCAAAATTAAAGGGTGTGGATAGGAAATTGTATGGGCCAAAGGGACTTTAAGGGGGCCTAAAACAAGAAAAGGGATGGGGGTGCCTTAAGGAAATCGTTGGGCTTAGGCAGGAGGCAGATCCATACGTTTTAGAGTTTGTTTTTAGGGTTATGCAAGTGTTTTAGCATTTTGGGAAAACGGATTAGGGGTTTTGGACAGAAGCGGCGCTCATCTTTCTCGTTCTCGTCTTCTTCGCGTCCTTCTTCGTCTTGGTCTAAGCTTCTGAGTTCTCTTATCCATGGCCACCAGTACCACAATCTTCCTCTTCCCTCCAATGAGATGCTCGGGCGATCGATTCAAGGTGATCTTACATCTTTTATTTGTTAGGGTTTTGTACTACTGCATGTTATGATTTGATTCTGTTTGATTCTGACTTCTTGTTATTACCGGTTGTTTGAGGTATTTGAAAGTAAGAGAAGGAAGAAGTTACCTTTGGAGACGGAGGAGGGAGGTTGGACGTGTGCGTAGGAGGCCAAAGCGGTGGGGAAGACGGTGACGGCGTGATATTTGCTTCTGATTACTGGTATTTCGTTCTTATTTTTGGTTTGATGATGAAAATCTTGAAAACCAAAACTTGTCTTCTTCCTCTGGCCTTGCTTTTATCTGCTTCACTGTTGCCTCTGAATACTTTCTCTCTTCTTCTCTTGCTATGATTTTGTTGCCTTGGATGCTATGTTATTTGTTTTGACTAGCTTCTCAATATCGATGCTTGACTGTTGCCTCCGTTATATGCTTTTCCTCTTCTTCTTCACTTGCTACTGTTGCTTTCTATTGGCCAATGAGGATTACTGTGAGGCTTTTCTGGGTTTGGAAATTGATTTTATGGTTTATACTTCATTGGTTTTTTGGCCATGGTTTCGGTTGGATTGCTTCAGGTTACGGTTTGACATGGTATACTGTTTGTTTAGGCCATGGGTACCCCGGTTTATGCAGGTTTATTGGTTTTGATATGGTTTGGGGTTTGATGGTGTTTATGCTGGTTTCGAATGGTTTTAGGACATGTTGGTTTGTATGGTGTATGCTGGTTTGGAATGGTTTTGATTTTGGTGATGGCAGGTTCTATGGTTTTAGGCCATAGGGTTTGGAAATGGTTATGTATGGTCTGGTTTTGCAATAGGTTCTACTGGTTTATGCAGTAGGTTCTACTGGTTTTTTGTTTTGAGACTTGGAGAAATGGTTTTGTATCTTTGTTTTACAGTTTTGGAGTATTTGAAAACTTGAAGGCAGGTTGTGAACTCTCTTTTGTTTTTGAAAGGGGTTTGCTTGTTATAACAGCTTGCTTGGCCTTTGTTTACGTTACAGGTTGTATATTTTTTATATTTCTTGGCCTTCTGCACCTCTACTGCTCCAACAATTTGTTTGTATTCCTTTCTTATGCTTTCTATTTCTTACTGACTGTGTTACTGCAGTTTGTTTTGTATCTCTTCCTGCCTAAACCAAAACCTGCAAAACCATACTTCTATCTCTCTTCTCTCTCCTCAATACAACTTGACATAAAAATGATGTTATGCTGTACTTGTTCTGAAATTGCATAGGCTGGAAAATGATGTAAATGGAAAATATGCTTTGCTTGCAAATTGGTTTTTAAACTGCCCACTTCTTTTGTCTACTGCATGGGAGCCTAAGTCTTTGGCCTCTTCCCACATGTTTACGTTGGCTTTGGTTTTGAAAATGCATATGTGACTTGCATATGCTGTTGTTATGCATGTGATGTTAATTTTTTTGTATGTTGTTTTGACAAACAATTGAATCTATGCATATGCTGTTTGAAGTATGCAGTGGACTTTTTGAAAATGCAATTGATTTTTTTAATTATGCAGTTTTGAAAACAAAAATGAATTTGTGCATCTTTAAATTGTGCATTCATTTTGAAAATAAAAATTCATCCCTTTTTGTGAACCGGGAGAAATCCCGCGATTTGCAAAAAGGGTAAAAACTGATTCCAGCCGTTTGCTTTTAATGATGAACACTAAAAATAATTTTCTGCTTTTAATTATTTATTTATTTCTGACTTTTTCTTTTAATTGTTTTGCAGGTAAAATTAAATGAGCAGACAAAGAAGCATTGGATAGAAGATGAAGATTTAGAATTTAGGAAAAATTAGAATAGTTTTTATTTTACTTTAAGCATTTTATATAATTGTTATTGTAAATATTTTGTAAATAATACAATATTTAAATAACAATTGTAATAATTAGAATAAAGTAAATAAAATTCCAATATTTTACCAATTAATTCTTTCTTCTTTTCAATTATTTATTTATCGTTTATAATTCTTTAAATTATATAGTAACTGAAAATCAATTTCAATTACTTAAATTCAGAATAATAAACAAATAAATAAACATCATTGATCAATTAATAACTTCAATTATTTACTTCACTATTTTTAATTCTTCTAAATTATAATAATTGAAAATAAAATTTCAACTATTTAAACTTAGAACAATAAATAATTAAATAAACATTGCTTGATTAATTAATAAACTCCTTTTCAAATGTTTATTTCATTATTCATAAATCTTTAAATTATATAATAACTGAAAACAAATTCCAATTATTTAAATTTAGGATAATAAATAATTAATAAACATTGTTTGATCAATTAATAAACCTCTTTTCAAATATTTATTTTATTATTTATAAATCTTTAAATTATATAATAATTGAAAATAAATTCCAATTATTTAAATTTAAGATAATAAATAATTAATAAACATTGTTTTAGCATTGACCGATTAATAAATTTAGCGTTCAAAAAAATAAACAGCTCTCGACTCGAAAAAGTTATGAATTTTAAAAATCGAAAGATCAAAACGCTCGCAATGTAACGATGCAGATGGGAGATGGTATCTTAGGTCAAAATTTGGGGTACAACAGAAAGGTACTGAAAATGAAAGCTGGGTGATAGTCGAAGTCAATAAGGGGGTCACTGAAGACGTCCACAAGCAACCAGAGACTTCGATTGAAGCAGCACCTTTAGCTGTTGCAAAAGAAATCCAGGCTACTGAAGGCCAGGAAAACCAAAACCAAGAGTTGACACAGGTCACTGAAGGCCTGAGGCTTGAATTGGAGAAAGTCCAAATCACGAAGCCAACCTCCCCTCAGAAAGAAATATGGGACACTTTAGGGGAACCCAGTGGAAAATTTGACTATTTGGTCAAATATTCTGCCCCAGAGAGTTCAAAGGTCCACATTGAAGATATAAAACTCACAGGATGGGGAGATGATGACGCTAAGGGGGAGGATGTTGAGGTAAACATGGTGGATATGGAGAGACCTCGCTCTGAGATGGAGGAGGTAGAGAGATACTTAGAAAAAGAGAAGTATAAAATGGAGGATAATCATGCTGGAGATGCTAGTCTCAAGGATTACCTCATGATGTGCCACAAGGGAGATACGTGAATGATACCATGCCCTAGGTGCAGCATCCTCTGCAATCAGAGAATCGCTACGAACTTCGAGAGGGTAAGGGGCGCGAACTGGCAACAACTGGCGCCAGGATAACCAGCTATTCAGGTGTTATCCTAAGGCTGGAGAAAGTTTGTTGGAATTTGTCTTTCGCTGCTACAAAGGGGCAACCAAATGCTTGATATGCCCAAGGTGTTCTGTTGTGTATGATCAAAGCATGGCCAGAGCCTTCGAAACAGTCCCCTTCGCCCCTTGCTGGAACCATCAAGAAACTGTTCAGATGGGCCCACGTTTCGATAGCAAATACAAACAACGAAGGCCTGATAGTCCTCATCCCAAGGGTGCTCGAAGAGTGACGTTCAAACTCCCTGCTGAAGTGCCAACAGACAGATGGCTGCAAGTCAGAAATGACAAAGGCAAAGACAAATGGAGAAACGCTGAACGAAACGCACGCCATGCTATGACATATAGAAGGCAATTCAACATAGCAAAGAGGGAAAAGGTGAGATTAGAGAACTATAAAGGAAGAAACCCCATGTCAAGATCCCAGTGGCGAAGGCAACAGAGGATTCGAAAGGCTGAGAGAGAAGCTGTGGCAAATAAAGGGGCAACTTCAACAAAGAACCAAGGTGAATCTAGCACCAACAAACCCACACCAAAAAATCAAACTGAAGACAAACCCCCAGTTAATAGGAGGCTCTTTTCTGAAGTACAACTAGATGAACCAAAGGAATACACTCTAGGTCCAGAAGAAGACGAAGATATGATAACGGACAACTTCGAATCAAAGGGGGAGTCTTCGTTCAACCTCAATTGCAACGTGGTATCTGTGCTTCCCTGTGAGTTTGGACAGGAAACTGAAATTGATGAATATGAGGAAGAAGATACCATAGACCTGATGAAGCATAGGCCTGTGTGCTACTATGTGATAGATAATGGGGCTGTCGAGGAGCAGAATGCGTTCTTCGAACATCCAGAACCAGCTATGAAGAACCATCTTAAGCCACTATTTATTCGGGCAAAGGTTGGTGCCCATGGCGTGAATAAGGTTCTAGTGGATGGGGGTGCTGCAGTCAACTTGATACCCCACTTCATGCTGAAAAGGTTAGAAATACGCGAAGGAGACATCAAGCCCCACAATATAGTTCTATCCAATTATGAAGGGAAAGTGGGCAAAACACTGGGGGTGGTTCAATTGGACTTGACAATAGGCTCAAGCTGTAGGCCCACCATGTTCATGGTGATCGAAACCAAGGCCAACTACAACTTGTTACTGGGAAGGGAGTGGATCCATGGCGTAGGGGCAGTTCCTTCGTCAATGCACCAGCGATTAGTTCTATGGAGAGAAGATGGGATCGTGGAAAACATTGAAGCAGACCAGAGTTACTTCATGTCAACAGTCAATTTAGTTGACAAGAGGAATTATGACAAACATCTGGAAAAGATTGCTCCTTGTGTCCCAAATGATGAAATCAACGAAACCAGAAACGCCCACTACTATATGACCCTTCGCCATGATGGCCTATACTGGTATAGAAGGATAATCAGTGACGACGAAGGAGTCGAAAGTACTATACAAAGACGGCCAGAAGGCTGGGAATTCGACAGCCTTACTCATGACTGAGTCCTCCTTTTTCGAAAGGATTTCGGCCTATATGGCTGAGAACGAATCAAAGGCGGCCTTAGAGACTGAAATGAATAAACTGGCTGTGAAGATGAACGAAATAAGTGGGGATGGCTCGAAAGGCTCACCCTCTAAAGAACTTGAGATAGATCAAAGGCTGGACGCCATCTATGATAAAGAACCCTTAGGCTTCGAAAGGGACCCCATAGACTCAGGTGCCAAAATGTTGGCGCAGGATCCACTCGAAGAAGTGAACTTAGGGGATGAAAACACGAAAAGAATAACCTATATAAGTGAAAAACTTAGCCCAGGCCTCAAGCAGGAAGTGATCGAAGTCCTCAAGAAAAACAAAGATTGCTTCGCATGGGATTATGACGAAATGCCTGGTTTAAAGAGGGAGTTAGTCGAACACAGACTTCCAATCAAAGATGGCAAGAAGCCCATCAAGCAAACTCCTAGAAGATTCGCACCAGCGGTTCTCACAAAGATTAAAGCTGAGATCGAAAGGTTGCTGCGTTGCAGATTCATCAGAACCACAAGGTATGTCGAATGGTTAGCAAATATAGTACATGTTATTAAGAAAAATGGGTCTTTGAGAATCTGCATAGATTTTAGGGATTTAAACACTACAACCCCTAAGGATGAGTACTCCATGCCTGTGGCAGAAATGCTAGTAGACTCTGCTGCAGGATTCGAATACTTGAGTATGTTAGATGGATACTCTGGGTATAATCAGATTTTTATTGCTGAAGAAGATGTTGCCAAGACAGCATTTCGTTGCCCAGGAGCCTTAGGCACCTACAAATGGGTGGTGATTCCTTTTGGTTTAAAAAACGCTGGGGCAACTTATCAAAGGGCAATGAATTCGATTTTCCATGATTTCATTGAAACCTTTATGCAGGTGTATATTGATGATATAGTCATCAAATCTATATCTGCAGAAACCCATTTGCATCATCTGAGCCAATCATTCGAACGAATGAGAAAACATGGCTTAAAGATGAATCCCCTTAAATGTGCATTTTTTGTGCAGGCGGGAGATTTCCTTGGCTTTGTGGTTCACAAGAAAGGAATTGAGATCAACCAGAACAAAACCAAAGCCATAATGGAGATGAAAGCACCTACGTCAAAAAGGGAGCTGCAATCTTTGCTAGGGAAGATTAACTTTCTCAGAAGGTTCATTTCGAATCTGAGTGGAAGAACCCAAGCTTTCTCTCTGTTGCTTCGTTTGAAGCAAGGCCAAGCCTTCGAGTGGAACGAAGCTCATCAGGAGGCATTTGACAAGATAAAAAGATATCTCTCTCAGCCTCCCATCCTGTCTCCACCTTCATGGGGAAAGCCCATGAGATTGTACATATCTGCCTCTGAAGTTAGTATAGGTAGTATGTTAGCACAAGAAGATAGCAATGGCATCGAAAGAGCCATATACTATTTAAGTAGAGTATTGAATGATGCAGAGACCAGATATAGCAACTTAGAAAAGCTATGTCTCTGTTTGTATTTCTCTTGTATGAAACTCAAGTATTATATAAAGCCTGTTGATGTTTATGTTTCATCTCATTTCGATGTCATTAAACACATGCTTTCGAAACCAATAATGCATAGCAGAGTTGGTAAATGGGCTTTAGCCTTAACAGAATATTCTTTGACTTTCATGCCTTTAAAAGCTGTGAAAGGCCAAGTGATTTCTGATTTCATTGTGGACCATTCATTGGTTGAGCAGACTGTCATGAGTTACGTCGAAATGCAACCATGGAAATTATACTTTGATGGTTCGACCTACATGAATGAAAGTGGTGTTGGAGTCCTTCTAATTTCTCCTGAAGGAATTCCAACAAAATTCAAGTATAAATTAGATGGTCCTCGTTGCTCGAACAACGAAGCTGAGTATGAAGCGCTCGTTGTTGAACTTGAAGCTTTGTTGGAATTGGGGGCAACTAGAGTCGAAATTAAAGGAGACTCAGAATTAGTGGTCAAGCAAATAACAAAGGAGTATAAATGTATAAAGGAAAACCTGATGATATACTTCGTCATAGTTAACAGGCTACTTAGAAAATTTGAATACATGGATATTCAACATATACCAAGAATAGAAAACCAAGAAGCAAATGACTTAGCACAGTTGGCTTCAGGTTATAAAGTTTCTGCCAGAAACTTTGAGGATTTAGTTGAATTAAGGGGTAGAGTTATGGCTACTAGATTCACACCATCAGATCTAGAGAGTATGAGATTGGGTTATGCTGAGAAACAGGGATTTGAAATATTAGCCATAAACACTTTATCAGATGGAGATTGGCGAAGTCGACTTGTGAGTTATTTAACAAACCCAACTCTGAATGTTGATAGGAAGATAAAATATAGAGCATTGTCATATGTCCTCATGGGAAACAAATTGTTCAAAAAGACCCAAGAAGGTGTATTACTAAAGTGCCTAGGAGAAAGTGAGGCATACTTAGTGTTGTCAGAAGTCCACAATGGGGCATGTGGGGCACATCAAGCAGGTCATAAAATGAAATGGTTGTTATTTCGATATGGCATGTATTGGCCCAGCATGCTCAAAGATTGTATAGACTTTGCTAAAGGTTGTGAAGAATGTCAGAAACATGCAGGGATTCAACATGCCCCTGCAAGTGAGTTACATTCAATCATTAAATCATGGCCATTTAGAGGATGGGCATTGGATTTAATAGGAGAAATAAATCCTGCTTCGTCTAAAGGACAAAAATATATCTTGGTAGGAATAGATTATTTTACCAAGTGGATCGAAGCAATACCATTAATAGTTGCTGATCAAGAGGCTGTTATTGAGTTTATACAGAAACAAATTATCTATAGGTTTGGATTGCCAGAGAGCATAACCACAGACCAAGGCTCTGTGTTTACTGGTAGAAAGATGCAAGAATTTGCTCAAGAAATGGGGTTTAGATTACTAACATTAACGCCATATTATGCTCAAGCAAATGGTCAGGTCGAAGCAGCTAATAAAGTGATAATAGGGTTAATTAAGAAACATATTGGTAAAAAACCAAGGAACTGGCACAAAACTTTGGACCAAATACTATGGGCTTGTAGAACATCTCCTAAAGAAGCTACTAACACCACGCCTTTCCAACTCACATTTGGTCATGATGCAGTTCTTCCAGTAGAAATTCATCTACAATCAATTCGAATTCAAAGACAAAACGAAATTCCAGCTGCATTATATTGGGAGATGATGATGAATGAGTTAGTTGAGTTGGACGAAGTTAGATTACATGCATTGGAAATCTTGATGAGACAAAAAGAAAGAGTGGCCAGGACATATAACAAAAGGGTGAAAAGAAAAACATTCACTATTAATGACTTAGTCTGGAAAGTCATATTGCCCATGGACAAGAAAAATAAAACGTTAGGTAAATGGTCACCTCATTGGGAAGGGCCTTTTCGAATAATAAAGGTATTCTCAAACAATGCATATGAAATCGAAGAGCTGATAGATGATAAACGTATCCTAAAGGTTAATGGGAAATATTTAAAGAAATATAAGCCACGCCTGCAGGAGATTCGAATAGAAACAACGTAATCAGAATATCATAAAAATGCCAAAATGGCAATATGGGGTTGCCAAAATGGCGTTGTTCAAATGTTACATACAAAAAACCAAATTTTAACCAAATCAACACTAAGATTTAGAAATAGGAATTATTCTTCAATTTGTTAAAGGTACTTCAAAAAGACTCAAGCCTTTGTTGAGCAAAACGTCTTACTCCCTCTAAGGTAGCCACTTCTCCTTTGAGTTGTTCTGCAGTTTCCATTTCTGCAAGCCCCTTGTTGAGGAGCTCTTCGAATTGGTTACCAGCAGTATTGGTTTCGTAGGCTAATTGTTGTTCTTGAGCCTCTTTAACCTTCTGTTGAAGTTCCTGAATTTGCCTTTCCCAGAGAAGGATGGACTCAGCTCGAGCCTCATAATCAGTTTTTGCTTGCTTTAGATGCATGGCCTGATCCTCAGCTTCTTGAGAGAGTTTCGAAGCATGCTCATAAGTAGTGTCCATTGCAGTTCGTTTTTCTTGAACCTTTCTGGAAGCAAATTCATCTTGGAGAAGGTACCCAGTCACGTTGTCCAGCAAAGATTGAAGATCGAACAAGATAGTGCTAATTGGCAAGGAGCAGGTAGCAAGGTTGACTTTTGTAAGCAACTCCTTCATAGTGTAGCAAGCTGTGCTATCCTGTTTGAGCACTTCGAACAAATCCACATCAAGAATTGTTCTCCTGATCCTGTTAAGAAGTACAATTCTGTCATCTGTGGGCAACGGATGGCTAGTCGAACTTGTGCCAGCCCTAGTTGGTGGAATATCCCTTTGAGCCAGCTTCGCCTTCATGTACCCAATAGGATCATTTCGTCTCAGGAGCGCAAGCTTCTCGTCAGTCATTCAGGACAAAGACGGTTGAGGGAGTTCCACGCGCAGGGAAGTCACATCCATTTCGACTTCCATGGATTTATTGGTCGCGTCACCGTCACCTTCATTCGTTTCATGCTCGTCGTCTTCTTCATTATCATCCAAATCCACCACTTCGATATCTTCGTTCTCGCTGCTATTTGCATCTGACTCAATCCCAGCAGTCGAACCATCGTTGGCATCTCCTTCCTCAGACCCTTCTTCTGCAGATTCTTCGTTTCTTTGATCAGAATCAGCTTTCTCTCCTTCAGCGTGAATGTCCTTTGGATCCTCTTGAAGGGTTTCAAGAGGGAACTTTTGAAGAGAAGTTCTTTGTAAAGTCTCTGCAGATTCATGAAGCGTTGCTTCATTTGTTTCTTTTAGAGGAGGAGAAGTACTCTGATCATCTTGCTGCTCAGAATCCCCAGCCAGAACCGCCATATTGGAGGAACCTTTGTTCTGTACAAGGTTGCTAGAATCCCCTTGAGGAGAAGAGTTGATCGGAGCAGCAACTTTTGATGGTGAAGTCGAAGTGGTAAAAGCTGGATTCAAAATATCCTACAGAGGCAAAAGAATATTAAAAGCATGCACCAAGGTAATGAATAATTATTTTGTCAAAGATTTAAAGTTCAATTTACCTGTGGACTCTCAGAAGAGAGGTTGCTAGCTATGCGTTCCAACATTATGTTGGAGGTCGAAGGTGGAATTTTGGATTTAGGCGAGGGAGCAGCATCCCTGGAATCGAGTCCAGAGACACTAGTTGGTACAACACTTTTGGAAATTTCCTTCTTCTGCTTCTTCTTCGAAGCAGCTGGTAAATTCCCTCCAGCCTTGGGGTCTTCCCCAGTAGTGTTTGTTTTTCGCTTCTTTGGAGTGGTTGGCGGAAGTTTGTTGGTCTGAAAAGATTTAAACAATAAGTTAGATGCAAATCATGAAACATTAGTGTATTCGAAACATCAAGGCTAAGTGATTACCTGTGGAGTTGGGGCACTGGTTATTACTGGTGTTGTTGTTGTTGTTGTTGTGGCAGCAATTGTTGTTGGATTGGATAGAGTCACATTGTCAATGGTTTCAACAGAGGCCTGAGAGGCACTCCCTTCTTTTGACTTTGAAGCAGCAGTCTTTATCCTGATGGCTGAAAATCGAAACAATTAAGGCAAAAGTTAAAAATATAGAAAATGAGAAACGTTTGGGATTTTCCCAAGCATTCGCACCTGTGCCTTGATCAGATTTAATCGACATGGCAGAAACGTCATAGCGAAGATGTCCTGGGAAATCGTGGAGCCGATGTCGAGCCCATGTCACAGTCTCAGATGGCTTTGGTTTCTTTTGAAGATATTTGAACATTTCTTTGCAAGTGAACCACCAAGGGTATGGAGGAAACCAAGCCAGAGCCAGTTCTGAGGTAGGTAACCTAGGAAATTTAGGTGGATGCATTTCGAATGTCAACCTATACCTATCCTCAGGTGACAACCCTGAAGGAAGTTTTAACTTAGAAACTTTTTCTTTGAATTTTTCCTTCAAGGTCTCAGCCGCTTGATGCACAGTGGATTCCAAGTGTGTGGGATCATAAGTAGTTTCGAAATAATTTTGAAAAGCCTTAATCTCTTTGGCATGAGTGAACATACCTTTCTTGGATTGTACCTGCACATCGAATGCATCAGTTAGTTTCTGCTGAATAGTAAGAGTATCAAACATATAAGTCTGATAGAACTTTGTCCACCATTCCAGAAACCCCTTTGCTGTAAGGTGTGTAGGTTCGAAAGTTATTAGTTCGAAATGGGTGAAGCCTTGGTATTGTTCCTGCTGTAGTTTGGCTTCTCTTGCCTTGAAGGTTCGCCCAGAGGTGATGGCATTTTCCGTTTGGAATAGGGGTTCAGGCATTAGTTGGCACAAGCCAAATTGTCTCGAAACGAAGTTGGGTTGATAAGCAAAAAGGAAAATTTGATTCTTAGCAGGAGTAATTCTTGAAGAGATTAGTCTGGGTAGCAAAAAGGCTCTCCATACATCCTGAATTTCTTTGCTTTTGACAGCTTCTGAGAGGGCTATGGTGAACCATGAGGGCCCATGAGCCCTTGAAGCAAAAGGCACCATGGTCTCTTAGAATTTATGCCTCTTGGAGAATATCATGATATATTTTGAGAAGAGAACTTTGAAGTCATCCTTATCATCGTTTGGGGTTAGTCTTCGCAGCCTAGTGCCTTCGATGATTCTATCCGCTATTTCTGGGTCTTGTTCAGCAATAGTATTGGCAGTTGATAGTGAAGGTTCGAACATGGCATTTAGCCATAACTGGAGTAACCAGAAAGGGCCAGCTAGCAGGATGTTCTTGGAGGTGTGAGATTTCAGACTCGAAACAGCTGACCTTAGGCTTTCGTAAAGATCAACTAATAGCAGTTCGCTTAAACACACCCTCTGATTCTCATGCAAATCTCTAGCTAGAGGAATAAACCTACTGTCTACCTGTAGGGATCTGCTGCAGAAGATATACCTTGACAACCATAAGGTAAGGAAAGCAATGTGTTCCACATCCGACACACTGTCTCCTTCAGTGTGATAGTGGCTGATAAACTTTGAAAAGCTAGCTAGCTTGACTTCGAAGTCAATAATACTCGAATGCTCTTCATTGTCAGGAATATAGGTTTCCCCTATTGGTGATAACCCAGTAATGGCTGCTATGTCAAAAAAGGTGGGTGTAATCATTCCACCAGGGAGATGGAAAGTATTGTAAGTACTGTCCCAGAAATATAGGGACGCGAATAACAATGGGTGGCTTTAAGTAAAACCTGGTTTCGATAGTTTAATCAAGTTGTAAATGCCTAACTCTTCCCATTGCTGGGATTTCTTAGCTTCTACCTTATTAAACCAGTTGTGATAAGCTGTGTCGGAGGTGGGGCAAGATCGAAATGGTTTGAAGTTACTCTTTACATAATCTAGCACAAAAGGGTCCTTAGGGGGAACGATTGGATTTTCCACGGTGGTTGAATCAGAAGACTCTATTGTCTTAGGGGCATCCATTTTATTAAACAGAAGTTTGAAATTATAACAAACAGGGAAAAATTTTCTGGTGTCTTTTAAGATTTCAAAGACTGTAAGAGGGCCCATTAAAGCTAACCTCTTGCCAGCGACGTTAGTAGGAATTAGTACCTGGGATGCATAAAGCATTTCTTTCTCTTTTGAGATCATCTGGGGAACAAGAACAGATTGACCTTGGTAGGCGCCAACCTTGCTTTCCATTATGGTTCCTGTGGTCTTCCCTTTCTTTTTGGAAGCCTTTTTCAGTTGAGATGAAGTTGAAGAAGACATTGTTGGAAGAATGTTGGAAGTTTAGGGTTTCAGTGAGAAAAGAGGAAGAAAAGATTCAGAATGTGGGAAGAAAAGAAAAGACTAAGTTGATGGGTTTTTATAGTGTGGAAGTTTAAGCATCCACTGAGTAATATTGTGATACGTGGTAGTCGTGGGTTGGTTTGATGAGGAGGTGGCGTAAAGTCAATATTGGTAATAGGCGTGATTAAAGATAATCATTGTTTTGTAACTGCACCATGCTGTGAAATGGTTCAAGGCGGTTAAGGAATCTGAAAAGCGTTGTGATTGACGTGACTGGAGTCATATGCAATAAATGTTACGATGATTCGAAGGTAGCATCAAAATCTTGTGTATATGTTTAAAATAATTATTTCTCAAAGGAATCGAAATACATATTTTAAAGGGGCATTTTGTTGGCTGAAGATTTTGATGGTATTATTAGCGAAGCAAATTGGACGTTTCGATTGAAATAAAGCAAGATGTCATGTTTCGAAATGGTAGAAGCAGTGCTTCGAATGGGCATATCAAAGCTTGGAGCTTCGAGTGGCAGTTATGAGGATATATTCAAAAAAGTCTCGAAATGTTAACAAGGTTGTGTCCAAGAAATGCGTTCGAAGCGAAGAAATGCCAAAACATTTGAAATTCAAATGCAAGCGGGATGTTCGAAATTTGAAATATATGCGCTGGAGCATTCGAAGACGCGTGGAAGCTAGGGAGAGACATTGCTCTACATGTTCTGAACGTGGCAGAATCTTATAGCAAGACCGTTATGGTCGAAGTAGTATAAATAGAAGTCTTAGCATTAGGATTTCGTGTGTCATATCTATTGTACAAAAAACTCAGTAAACATTCAAAATACCACATGGCTAGGGAAACAAATGCATGAGCAATGTACGTATGATAACACCAAGTGTTTATGATTTAATAAAAACTCTTTATCATTTCCAGTATTTTCCTTTATCTTCATGTCAATACCATTCAAAAGCTTTTGCACTAAAATGTTTTCATTCGAAGTCTTTTTGCTGATGCCTTACATTTAATTGCTTTCTTTCCATTTCAAACACTTTACATTTCAGAAACTGTTGTACATTTCATGCCTTTATCTTCAAGCTTTTATCATTCGAACACCTTTTTTTCACTTAAAGTCATTTTACTGTTTTCTTGCATTTAAACGCTTTCTTCATATTTCGAAACTTTTACATTCCAGAGAATCTTTTACATTACATGTTTTTATGCTTCGAAGTCATTTACTTGTCTTTCCTGCAGTTTTATATGTCTTTACAATTGAACTTTATTCATGTAATTTAGTTTCGCGCGCATTTACTTTATCAAGTTATTAGATCTTCAATAGAGTAATCGAAATAAGTTAAACACCTACACAACATTCTAAATACAAACCATGAATACCAGTTCTATAATGAGAGTTACCAAAATGACCAATACATCCTAGGATCAATCTAGTCGATCCTGCGAGTTACCAGAGAGATTGAATAACAGTCAGTAAGATTATTCGATAGTTTGGAGGACTAGTGGTTGTTTACCAGAAATCACTGTAAACAAATTGGCACACCTGGTGGGACAAGTCGTTGGCCATTACGGAATTTAGAACAAAATAAAAATTGTTGAGACGTAACCATTGTAAAAATACTCTGAGTGATAAGTTTGTTATTTTATGAACCTTAGAAGTGGTAGAATAACCAATAGCAACCAACCCTTACCCAGAAGAAAACGTTTGAACAAGATGTCTAATTCTGACAATCAACAAGGGGAACAAAATGCCCCACATACAACAGCCACTAATATGACCGCTTCGATGGGAACATCTAATGTGATCCCTTCGAATGCACAGTCCGTTGCATCCTCTACCAGTAATATAGCCACTAATGGAATAAGTGGCATATCAACTAATAGTTCGATCCTAGGAAATACTGGAACCATTGGCTATCCTGGGGGATTCGTCCCACTATCAGGGACACAAACCCATTTCGCCACCCCACTAACTAGACCACCCGGTTTCGATGGTAATAGAACCAGAAATTCCTCTTATGGAATGCCAACATCTTTTATGGCAGGCTTACACAATTCCACATCGAATTCATCACCACAATTGTGGGTGCAAGAGAAGTATGTTATGCTCCATATTTATAGAGTAAGTGAGGTGGTAGCTGGTGCATGCATGCATGATAAGTGTCACTCTTGCAGTGTAGGCACTGGCTAGGTGGAAGCCTTAGAGAAGGCATCTCTGCATGTATGTAACACGATTGGACATGAAGGGAGGCGCCATTGAACTTGGCGAAAGAGTGCAAAAATGAAAGGTGTCGCCATCCCCATTGGCAAATAAGAGGTGGCATGGGTTACAGAGTAGGCACAGACTAGGTGACAGCCTTGGAGAAGGCATCCCTGCATGCATGTAACACTATTGGATATGATGGGAGGAGCCTTAGAGGTTACAGTGTAGGTGCAGTGTAGGTGCAGGCTAGGTGACAGCCTTGGAGAAGGCATCTCTGCATGCATGTAACACGATTGGACATGAAGGGAGGCGCCATTGGACTTGGTGAAAGCGTACAAAAATGAAAGGTGTCGCCATCCCCATTGGCGAATAAGAGGTGGCATGGGTTGCAGAGTAGGCGCAGGCTAGGTGACAGTCTTGGAGAAGGCATCCCTGAATGCATGTAACACTATTGTACGTGATGGGAGGAGCCTTAGAGGTTACAGTGTAGGTGCAGTGTAGGCGCATGCTAGGTGACAGCCTTGGAGAAGGCATCCCTGAATGCATGTAACACTATTGGACGCGATGGGAGGAGTCTTAGAGGTTACAGTGTAGGTGCAGTGTAGGCGCAGGCTAGGTGGCAGCCTTGGAGAAGGCATCTCTGCATGCATGTAACACGATTGGACATGAAGGGAGGCGCCATTGGACTTGGCGAAAGCGTACAAAAATGAAAGGTGTCGCCATCCCCATTGGAGAATAAGAGGTGGCATGGGTTGCAGAGTAGGCGCAGGCTAGGTGACAGCCTATGTAACACTATTGAACGTGATGGGAGGAGCCTTAGAGGTTACAACCTTAGTTAATTCAAATTCAGTATGGCCTATTTAGTCTTACATTTATCAAAACACTGATTCACTTAATCTCTCAAACCTTCCAATCTTCAAACCCTCAAACAATCAAACCTTCAAACCTTCCAACCTTCAAACTTTTAAATAATCAAACCTTCAAACCTTCAAATAACTCATAAACTTTAAACCTTCCAACCTTCAAACCTTCAAACAATCATACGCAATGGCCTCTGCACCCCAATATGTCATCAGTGCACATTTCAACGGTGAGACATACATTTGTCCCACCTATGCGTTTTTGTTTAGAGACACAGAAAACATCCAATTTTGTTTAAACAGGAAAGCCAATTTCTTCTACTTCAAAAAATGATTGTAGGCCAAACTTGGACGAGGCCCGGTGACACAAATATTTTATCAGAATCCAGTTTTTTTTTGTAACAACCAAATAATATTTTATAAGGTTGAGGTTCAAGATGACGAGGATCTTCAGAATATGTTTTCCAGTCATGAGTATTCTAGGTACGACTCTATTGAGTTGTACATTATGCTGCGAGAGCCTCAGGTGACACAAGTGGTTTATCCTTTGGAGACCGAACAAGCAGAGGTAGATGCAGTTGATGAAGAAGAAGAAGATGACGAGTTAGAGTTTGACGAAATGGTCAATGATGATTCCGAAGACAATGGGATACCTGGTATTCCTGCAAACGAGATCTACACACCACCTATGCACATGACAAACTTCAACATGGGCGGAGATGAACCGTCTTCTGATTTATTTTTCAATCCGTATATGCAGTCGGATGAAAACTTAAAAGAGAAAGACAAGTTTCGCAACAGAGAAGAATGTATCAGAGCCATCAAAAAATCCCACATGCTCAACTCAGTCGATTTTAAGGTGGACCGTGTAAACCCATAAAGGTACAAGATCAAGTGTGTCCACCCTGATTGTATGTTCAAGCTCACTGCATCATACAGATTAAGAGGTGACTGTTGGGTCATAGGTTCCATGTCTACCCACACTTGTGTCAGTTCTACTCAATCACAGGATCATCGAAAACTTAATTACGATCTCATTTGTCAAGAAATCCTACCACTCGTCAGCAACGATCCATCTTTGAAGGTGAAAACCATCATCTCCCACATCACTATGGTTTTTAACTATACTCCGCCTTACCGTAAGGCGTGGTTAGCAAAGACCAAGGAGATTGAAAAGGTATACGGAAACTGGGAGGAGTCATACCAAGAACTTCCTCTCTACCTGAATGCACTCCAGACTTATTCTCCTGGTAGTATTTACATTCTAGAAACAGTGCCAGCATACGCCCCAGATGGTAGTCAACTGAATGGAAATGGAATATTCAGTCGAGTGTTTTGGGCATTTCAACCTTGCATCACAGGGTTTGCATCATGCAAACCAATTATACAAATTGATGGGACTTGGTTGTATGGGAAATACAAAGGCACGCTACTGATGGCAGTTGCAAAAGATAGCAACAACAACATTTTCCCAATTGCCTTTGCCCTAGTCGAGGGGGAGACTGGTGGTTCTTGGAGATTTTTTCTGAAAAATCTGTGAACACACGTGGCTCCTCAACCAGATCTCTGTTTGATCTTGGATAGACATGCATCCATTGAAAGTGCATACAATAATCCTGCAAACGGTTGGCATGACCCTCCGTCTACGCATGTCTATTGCGTTAGACATATCGTCCAAAATTTCACGAGGGAGATCAAAGATAAAACACTAAGGAAAGCGGTTATTAATGCGGGATATGCATTGACACAACCCACATTCAAATATTACCGCAACGAGATCCGTTTGTCAAATTTGGAAGCCGGTAGGTGGATCGAAAATATTCTGGTAAAAAAATGGACTAGGTCATACGACAATGGCCAAAGATGGGGGCACATGACAAAAAATCTAATTGAATCAATGAATGGGTTATTCAAAGGAATATGAAACCTCCCGGTCACTGCTTTGGTAAAATCTACGTATTTTAGGATGGCTTCGTTGTTTGCCAAAAGAGGTGAAATGTGGAATGCGGTGTTGCAATCTGGACAACTATGGAGTGAAAGCTGCATGAAGTACATTAAGGCAGAAAGTGCCAAAGCCAACACCCATATGGATATACAGTTTGACCGACACAGCCACAACTTCATTATAAAAGAGACAATCGACCACAACGAGGGACTGCCAAGGCAAGAATATAGGGTTATACTACCTTCTCGTTGGTGTGATTGTGGCAAGTTTCAATCCTTTCGTATGCCTTGCTCTCATGTCATTTCCGCGTGTGCCTATACTCATCAAGACGCGCTACAACTTCTGTCACACATTTACAAATCTAAAACGTTGCTCAATGTTTACAACAATAGCTTCCCTTTGATAGCAAAACCAGATTATTGGCCTGCATACGACGGTGAAATAGTATGGCACAATGACCAAATGCGAAGGAACAAAAAGGTTCATCCCAAAAGTAAGCGCATCACAACCGAAATGGACTCCCTTGACAAGCTGGAAAGAAAGTGTGGTTTATGTCGTCAGGTCGGACACAATCGCAAAAATTGTTTGAATCGGGCTACTGCCTCGACCACATAAAAATTATATTACATAAAATATTTCCTTTATTATGTTGTAAACATTAGGGTTTTTCGTTAACAGTATTTGTTACAATAAAGATTGCGCGTACAAGAAAAAAACACGATATTTCGTCTACGAAATTACAACTGTTAAAACAATATCATCTGACCCATGTATCATCAACATTACGTCGCTGTTTGTTTTGACTTCCTCCAACCAAACATTAGGTCTTCCTATCGCATGTGAGGTTATTGTTCGTCTTCGCTGGATCCGTTGAATTTTTCCCCTCCACGATGTCTCCATCTAGCCATCGCATCAACTCCCGCTTCAGGCGCTCCATGGAGTGAATGTGCCAGAATTTCATTTTCATCGCAGGTTTTGTGGCAGAGAAGATAACGTAACCATCTCTGGTAAAAATCATGGGCGATGTCATGACGCAAATAACAGAGTAAAAAATAAGAAAACAGTGCGAGAAAGTCTGAGAAATGACGGAGAAACTGACGGATTATTTATAAAAAATAGCATTTTGTCCTAGGAGCCAAGTGAGATGGCGCCTCCTCTCACTTTTGTAGTGCATGCGCCATCTCACTTGGCTAAAAGAGAGAGGAGGCGCCAAGTGAGATGGAGCCTAGGTGTGATCGGTGGATCTGGAACTGACTGTTTAACGCTGGTTCGCGAAATGTCGCGGAAGCAAGAGTCGCCACCGTCTTTTATTTTCTCCAAATGGAAAGGACAAAAGCACAGAAAAATACCTTAAAGAGATTGCTCTCGGTTCGGGAGGTAGATTATAGAAAGGGAAGGTGTTAGCACCCTTTCTATCCATGGTTATCCATGGGCTCTTAGATACTTGCTCATTTATGTTTTCAAAAATGGTTTGTTTGCTTTTCAACTGTGGGTTTTAAAAAGTTTCTTTGAAAATTCCAGTTCGACTCTTGTATCAGTCCTCAAGAGTGTTTGAAAAATTGCTTTCGAAAGCTTTTTGAAAAGGTGTCGGTGTGAAAAGTATTTTTGATTTGTTTTGAAATTAGAGCAAGTATCTAGAGTCGTCTACCTACCCTAAGGAATTCGTCTGTGTAAATGTCCTTTAAAGTAGTGCCATCCCACCATTGAGAGGTAGGTAGCACCACCGTTGGAGGTGTTCGGATCAATTCGAAGTTCGGGACATGGTGATCACCAGAGCAATGGGAAGACACCTTAGAAGCTACCCTCATGCCAGGTTCCCGGATCATGAGGACTTACTAAGACATCCTCTACTCGACGATCACCTTTCGAGGCAAGGCAACAGTGAGGCGTACCCTAGGGGTGGTGTGTGATTTGTGTGTCAGATTCGGATATTTTATCTTGTCATGTTATAGGCGATCTACGCGTTTGTTTTTATTTGTCATTCATTCTTGCATGCCATTATTTAACGGTTAAAAATTGCGAGAAGGTAAAAATTCTAAGCTATTACAAAAGGCGCGGGTCCACATCGCCAAAATTTCCAGAACCCGATTTGACAGAAAAGTAAAGAATTAAAGAAAAGTAAAGTGCGAAGAAATTAAATTTACACGGCTTTGGGAGAGGTACATAAATATTAAAAGAAAAAAGAAATAAATACGCGAATTAAAACTTTAAATTGAAACGAGGGCGTTGGACCCTTTTTAATGAAATTAAATTAACTTATTAGATTAATTAAATGAAAAGAAATTGTTTTTTGGTATTTTTTGTATTTTTTATGATTTTAATGAAAAAAGAATTAAATGAAATTAAAAGACTAACCCTAATTCTAATTGTTTTAGTTTATTAAGAAAATATTAAGTTTTAACCTAAAATTAAACCTAATTATTTACATGTAAATCTTGATTTATAAAAAATAAATAATATTTTAATAATTAATTATTGTGAAAGAAAGAAAAGAAAAAAGGATAAAAATTAATTAAAACTAATTCTACCAATTTCAAAATATTTAAGAAAATGTTAAGATTTAAACCTAAATTAGAAGAAAACTAAGTTAATTACGAATTTTATTTACAAAAAATACTAATTAAATAAAGGTATTTAATTTTGGTCTTTTCTGATTTTTTGTGTTTTTTATATATTGTGAAAATAATTAAATTAAAAAAATTAATTAAAATAAAGACAATAATTGAAATAAAAAGATAAGAAAAAGAAAGAAAATTCAAACCATGGGGGGTTCTGTCCCCAGTAGGAGGTGAATGGTTAGCAATTTAAGCCCAATAAGCCTTAGGCCTCGTTGACTCTGACACTAGCATGTGGCACCTTTGACTGCAGTTTACCATGTTCCTCAGATCGTGGCCTTCTGATCGTCTCCATTGGCCAAGTGGATGGCTTGATTTTGAGGGTGCATGATACACCTTAACATTGAAACTGCACAAGAGCGTTATATGAAAAATAACATGAAAGGGGGGTGAGGACCTGGGGCTCGAACCCAGGTCATGAGGATTACCACTAACCAGCTTTGCCAATTGAACCACTTGAATTCTTTGTATATTAAATAAACAACAAATATAATAAAACAAAACAAAAGTTAGTGTTGGTCTTTCGCGCAAAATTCAAACCAACCAACCATTGCTTCACACCTCAGCATCTTCTTCCTCGTTCTATTTTTTCCTGAAACAAAAAAAAGATTGGCAGCGGTTTTCAACTGTCCCCTTATACCCTATATTCCAAAATAGCGACTAGCTCATAGTGGCTCATAAATTGAGCGCGAGGGTGTTGTCCAAATCGTCCAAACACGCTGAATCCAGTTATGGTACTGTGAGGTTCTAATTTTTCTTTAACTGGGAAACCCCAATTCAAAGTTCTGCAAACCCTAAAATACGACAATGGTAGATTCGCGTAGGGTACATAAAAATTCAATCAAACAATTGGGTTAGCTTCAGAATCAGTTAATTAATAAGAATTCATGAACAAAATGCAATGAATATGCTTAAATTGTAAAATACGATTATGAGAAAAAGGTGAAAAAGTTTGACTTCTGTACAATGATTCAAAGGGTTAGGGACGTGGAAACCTATTCAGGCACGTTGCTTAAGGTATCAGGAAGGTGATGAGATGATTATCTCAGCTTGAATCGCCCTAGAAAGCAGTTTTCAGATTTGAGTTTTCTTGATAAATTTCAAGTTTGCATATGGTTTTTTCTGCGCAGCTTTTTGGTTACAGGCATTAGGTCTTGATCAAGCTTATGTATGGAATCAATTAGGGTTAAAATTTGATCCAAAAAACCTTTGCATTGATTGAATAATATTTGGTTTTCAAGGCAAAATATTTTCTAATCTTTTCATGCAAACTTAGTCCAAATCATGACCAATTATCTTCAATTCTTTCCTAATCTGACTTGCACAAGATCTTGGAGATATTATATGCACAAAAAGATTGAAAAACCTAGGTTTAACATTTTTTCATGTATTTTAATTAATTTAAATGAATTATTAATAATAAAAATCCAAATAAATAAATAAAAATGAAGAAAAACTTCCCTTTGGGCCAAATGGTCGTGCACATGCCTTGGATAATGAATTGTGGGAGAAAAAGAGGCCCATTAGCAATTTTAGGTCATTTGAATCAATGTTGACTTTTCAAAATATCCAAAAATTTCCTAACTTCTACAAGGCATAACTTTCTCAATGTTTAAGCTTTGCTCATGTTCGTGGACATTTTGGAAAGGTCTTTGAGTCCTATAACCAATGCCTTTGTTCCCATGTCATTTTTATTTACCAATCTCAAGTTATGGCCTTTGACTTAAAGTCCCTTTTTGTTGACTTTTGAAAATGACCTATAATGTTGAAATTGATAACTTTTTGTGAGAGCATTTCTTGGACTTGAAGTATGAATATGAGTTGTAGGGAATGTCTTTCTCTTCAAAATGAGCTTTAGATGGAATTTTTCTGATAATCCATGTGAAAGTTATGCCCTAGTCAATTTACAGTTGACTTTTTTCAGCTGTCCAAATAAGGAAACTTTTGCATCTTGATGATTTTTTAGCCAAGCTTTGAGAATCATGATCAAGCATTGATCAAATGATGTTTGTGGCTTCAAAATGAGATGTTGACCAAAAATTTGAACTTTTGACTGTCAAATGACCATTTTGCCCCTACAGTTGACTGTAGTGCAATTAGGGTTTTGACTGTGCAATTTTGTGCTGAAAGTCTTGAAACTTGGTATGAGGATGCTTGACCATATTTATAGGCATGTGGGACTTGATTGGACCCTTGGAAACTTCATTTTCTTGATCAGAACCAAAACCCTAATTTTGACTGTTTAGGAGGCTCTTACACTGTGCAACCCTTGGGGAATTTTGAAGCTTTGACTTTGCAATTCTTGAAGAATATGGGAGGGCAAATTTTGGGGTACAACAGTTGCCCCTGTTCAATCTTCTTAGACCTGAGGATGTAGATTGGCTGACATGCCTTTCGTAATCCGAGGGTGGAAGATGATTGAACACTAGAGTGCCCAAAAATTTGCGCTCACATAGTAGCAGTGTGATGGTGGAATGGGCTTATAGATGCCATTTAGAGATTGCTGGATAGGATGACGGGCTTATAGATGCCATGCTAAGAGATGATGGAAGGTGGATGGGCTTATAGATGCCATCTGGGTGTCAATCGCATAAGAGATTCCTTAGCGAGGACTTGCGTACCTGCATAAGAAAAATGAGTACCTGACATGTTGCAGGAGCTGGTCTTCAGATGCTTTGTATAGATATGTCCTGACTGGTTACATGAGCTAAATCTGGAGCTTCAAATGGTGATGAATGAACCAGGGATGGTTACTACCTCAACAGGAACGGTGAGAGAACCTTGGACGACTTCAGCTTCAACAGCAATCGTTGAGCGAATCTTGGGATTACCACCTCCGCAGGATCGGGGAGAGAACCATAGGCGACTACAACCTCAACAGCAAACATTGAGAGAATCTTGGATGGAATTATCATCTCCGCAGTATCGGGGACAGAACCATAGGCAATTACAATCTCAATAGCAATTATTGAGAAAACCTTGGATGGAATTATCATCTCCGCAGTATCGGGGAGAGAACCATAGGCAATTACAATCTCAATAGCAATTATTGAGAAAACCTTGGATGGAATTATCATCTCCGCAGTATCGGGGAGAGAACCATAGGCAATTACAATCTCAATAGCAATTATTGAGAAAACCTTGGATGGAATTATCATCTCCGCAGTATCGGGGAGAGAACCATAGGCAATTACAATCTCAATAGCAATTATTGAGAAAACCTTGGATGGAATTATCATCTCCGCAGTATCGGGGAGAGAACCATAGGTGTTGTACCCCAAAATTTTCCCTCCCATTTCTCATTAATTTCTCACCACAAAGCCCTTGAAGCCCAGGATCCAGTTAGGGTTTCATCTGCTCAAGACCTCTCCTTGCACTGTTGACTCAAATTAGGGTTTGTGTTTGCACAAAGATGCTTTGACCTAAAATGCCCAAGATGACTTTCATGCTTCATATTGGATTCCCAAGTTTACCCATATCAAGTTTCAAGTCTTGATTCCAAGTTTTACCCAGTCAATTGGACAGTTGACCTAGAAATCAACTGTATTGGGGAAAAAGTCAACTGTGGCCAATTGACAGTCAAACCTCATGAAATTTGACCCACATCAACATTATGAACTCATATGAACCATTTGATCAAGTTTGGATCACAATCCCCCAAGAAATTTGATCAGATCACCAAAAGGGCAAAATGGTCATTTTTAGGGTTTTGACTGCACAAAGGCAATTTTTTGACTGTTTGACCTAGCCAATGGCAAACCAAGCTCACATATGGACTCAAGAACCCCATGGAATTATCTTGACATGCTCAACAAGTTCAAAAGATCCCAAGTACACAAGATTGACAGTTGAATTTCCCAGTCAATTGATCAATTTTGACTGTATACTGAAAAGTCAAACTTTGACTTTTTGGTCAAAATCAAGAGTCAAAATTCATTTTTCATCAAAACATGCCAAATCATGAAACTTGTTCACCAAGAAATCACAAAATGCAAATTAGGGTTTAAAATGGAATTTTTCATAACTTAGAATTTTTCTAAGTTATGGAAAACCCTAATTTTTTCCCAACTTTGCCCCACTTTTTCACCATGATTCATTTGGATTCAAACAAAAGTCAAAACATTAAAGTTGTAGCTTGTTGCATAATCTACAACTTTGATTCACAAAGTTTTCTCATTTGAAGCTTGTATCTCAAGTTACAAATTTTTGAATAAGGGCACTAAACCATTCTTAACTTAGTGAAATTTGACCTATTTTGACAAGATTTTCTACCTAACTTCAAGACCATTTTCCATACACTTCCACTTGTAATTTCAAATTGCATTCCAAATATGGATTGTATTATACATTCCAAGATTTCCAAAATGTCCAAGAACTTCTCAAACAACCTCATGGTTAGGGAGAATCGAATTTCACAATATAGCAAAAACTCACTTTTGAATTGGCCATTTTTCATGTTCATAAGTTATGCAAACTTCTCAAAACCAGCATGCCCTTGATTACAGGTCCTTAAACCAAGTTACACTCAATAATTTAATGCTTGTTCATTATGTCAAAGTGTTATTCTATGAGTTCAAGTATTGTATACAAGTTTGATCCATTTTTAGATAAAGTAAACTATCCATTTTTGCAAAAGTTCACTTTATGTCCAATTGGTAAATCAAGCAAGTACAAACCAAATCTCTTTGGCACAAGATTATGAACAAATTACTCTGATCAAGAGAAGCTTTGCAGCAGGATTAGAGGTCCCCTACTGACCTAAAACACCAACTTGCATTTTGTTGCTTAAAGGTTAAGAAACATTGCATAACTAAAAAACTTCCATCTCAGCTTAGAGACACAAGAACAAAGTTATCAAACACATTACACACATCATAACCAAGCTATTGCATGAGCCTTTTACCCCCAAAAACATCATCAAACCAAAAAACACCATCAAACTGCAAAAACAGAGTTGCCTCTGCAGTTTGAGTGCCAACTTCTATTTCTCTCAAGCATTCTTGCCAAAACCAGTTCACATACCTTCCATACCATCTATGCAAGCTAACCAGAAGCAAAGGCACGACCTGTAATCACTCTAACCACTTCCACCATTTTCACATTTCTGATTTGCAGGTGAAGTTCTCTAGCTCGATTCAGAAGCTTTCAAGACAAAGTAAACATTGGAGTAGCATCCCTGGACCTCAAGGAAGCTTTTCCAATCATCACCTTGCACTGAAAGTTCTTACATCTCCAGATAGAACTTCAACTGAACAGGTAGTTTTTTTGAATTCGTATCTCTCTTATTATGCATCATTAGCTTTAAGTTTGTGAATAAACAAGGTTCTACTCATGCCACTGAACATGTACATGTTTTTACTTTTCATTTCTTTTGCTTGAGTTGTGAGAATTTGGAGTTTGAAAATGGCAGAAAAACTAGGTTAGGATTTGGGGGAGGAGAAATTCTCCCTCATCTTAGAGAGTTAGATCAAGTTATGCATATGGTTAGAATCGTGGTTTCATGCTTAACATCTTTTGTGTTGGAAGTTTGTTCAAAAAATCAAAGAATCAGGACATTCAAAGGAAGCTTGCTTGCGCGCGTTTTTTGAACAAATTTTGTTCAGAGGTTGAAGAAGGTGTCTTCTTGGGCTGGGCCTGAGCAATTTTCTTATTCACACCACTTTTTCTGTTTTGCACCCCTGAGCCCATTTGCTTCATTTTTGATATTTTTGACTTTTGCCTTTTTTTGATTGGTTCATTTATTTTTTCTCAGCATATTAAAAACATAAAAATATTTTTTCCATCATTTTTTGAATTTATTGAATATTTCTTTTGTTTGTACATGAATAGATAAATATACATATATATTTTTGTTTAAAATATTAAGATAATACAAATATATTTCTTATACACTTTTATTTTATTTTTACTTCCTGAAAATATTTTGTATAAAAAATGCCCTTTTTTATTTTTATATTAAATATTATTATTTTATATATATAATACATATTTAGAACTTAATACATAAATATATATTTATTAATATACTTAGAATAAAATACTAAAAATATACATATTTTATTTTATTAATATTAAACACTAAAAAAAATCATTTTTTACAAATATATTTCTTTTCTTATTTTATTTTTGTATATAAATGATAAATATTGTATATATTAATAAATAATGCATTTTGTTTAATAAAATTAGGGTTTTGCCCTAAATTCAAAAATACTCCAAAAATAGTATCTTTTTATTTTCTTTTTATTTTTACATAAATAATACTTTCTTTCATACACATACAAAACATTTTGCATCTTACATATTTTATTCCATTTTTATTTAATTATTGTACATTAAATTGTATAAATTCAAAATTGATGTAATAGTTTTAGGTTTCAATTTCTTGTCTAAATATCCCCATTTGAAACATTGTACCCCCCTCCCCATATTATTATGTTGTAATAGCGTAGGATTTTAAATTTCGCACTTTTATCGCTTTCTAAACATACAATGCTAGAATTAGGGTTTTGTATGCGAATAAAAATGAACAAAATAGTCGGACCTAATACAAGATAAATGAGCATGAAAAATGGACAACACATTTCACACTTGCACCCCTAGGGTATTCCACTTTGTTGCCTTCAAATAATTGGGCCATATTGTATGTTGAATTTCTTTGGGTAAAAACAAACAATCAAATGATCATAGTCCCACAAAATGTTTCTTAAATAAATGATCAAGTCCCTTTTAAAGAAAATTGCCCAAAGACATTTAACACTATTGCAACTATGGTCTAAACGATGACCCGCGCCCGTCCCTTTAATCTCCTAAAACAAGATTGTCCACCAAATGCAATGGTGGAACAAAATTGTCAAAAGGTTTAAAACATAACAAAAATCTTTGAGAAAACTTTAAGGTAGATGAACTCTTAAGTACTTGTCAACTTTCCAAGAAAACACTTGCCTTATTTCAAAACCCACTTCACAAACACTTTCAAAACAAACTTTCAAAAAACCTTGAAACATCTTTTCAAAAAGACAAACACCTTTTGTAAAACATTCGAGTAAAGAATTGTTACAAGGGTAGCCTATACAAGGCATCTTTTTTAAAACCTTTTCAAAACCACACACCAAGCACCATTTCAAACAATTGAAAGCCAAGGCAAGTTGATCTAAGCAAGTACCTAAGAGCCCATGGATAACCATGGATAGAAGGGGTGCTAATACCTTCCCCTTCTATAATCTACTCCCCGAACCCAAGAAAAATCTCAAAGGTTTTTGCTGTGCTTTTTAAACCTTTCCTTAGGATAAAACAAAAAGTCGGTGGCGACTCTTGCTCAACCGAAACATTTGCGAAAACAAACGCAAAACCCTAGTCAGTTCTCCCACCGTGTCACAGAACTGGCGACTCTGCTGGGGAGAATTTTTAAAGTGGAGTAACCTTAAGGCTTAGATCACCCTCTTGCATGACTAATTGTTTGATTTGCTTGCTTTATATTTTGGCTCTATTGTTTGGGTTTACAATCCTCCACCCGGATTTTGGGAAACATTCATAGATAGCAATACATTGTGGAAACTGTGCGGGGTATACCGACACGGTCTAAGCAATAGCTATATTAGTGCGACATATTTGTGAGTACCGGTAACCCTTGAGTTCAATCAAGGAGAGTACGGGGCCGCTGAGTGATGTCACTAAGCACTAATGACCTAGAACCTTACTTGACCATCTTGGCCTTTTATTAGGGGTAGTGAGATGACCGGCTTTGGTGCAGTCCGAAGTTGGTAGATACTCGATACTACACTCATTGAGGGTTGTTTTCTTGGAATATTTTGGTCGCTAGTTAAGTGGCTAAACCAAAACAATGAACATTGAAAACAATCCAGTGATATTGAGCTCCTTAGAACCCGGTTACTATTTATAGGACAGGTTTTTAAGCCAACTACACTCAAGAGGGTACTTACCTATGAAACCCCATGCAAGCCTGAAATTAGGGTTTGGTATGATTTGCTTGTACATATGTTTTGTGCATACATCATAAACATCATAAAACATCATATGCATTCACTAACCATTTCAAGGGTTTTGGATCTTCATCTTTGTTCTTGTTTTGTAGGACATGGAAATTCCTCGCAGAAATACCATTCAAGTCAACCTTGTGAGAATCTCTCCTCAGCTCAAGGAGATCACCTCAAGAATTCCGGAAAATTCATCCTTCAGTGAAAGACATGGTAGACTGCTCAGCCTAGTCAACACCAACATTGAAGAAGACATGATGAAAGTGCTATTCCAGTTCTTTGACCCTCTTCACCACTGCTTCACTTTCCCTGATTATCAGTTGGTACCCACTTTGGAGGAGTTTTCTCAACTCCTAAGAATCCCTATCCTTAATCAACTACCCTTCAACGGTACGGAAAAGGAACCAAAGCCGGAAGATGTTGCTCGAGCATTACATCTACAACCATCCGACATCAAGGGGCATTGGGAAACCAGAAGCGGCGTCAAAGGATTCTTAGCAAAATTCTTGTTTGAGAAGGCACAAGAATGTTGGAACTCATTGGACCTACAAGCCTTTGAAGAGATTGTGGCACTTCTTATCTACGGGTTGGTCTTGTTCCCAAATCCTGACCAATTGGTAGATGTCAACGCCGTCAAAATCTTCTTGTCCAGAAATCCAATACCAATATTGCTTGGGGACATCCTCCACTCATTTTACACACGAACAATGAGAAAGAGGGGTGTTCTCATGTGCTGTACTCCTATCCTCGCAAGGTGGTTTATTTCGCACCTTCCACAATCTGTCTTGAAGAATGACCAAGGTACAAGGTGGTCCCAACGATTGATGACTCTTACTCATTCTGATATACATTGGTGTTCTCGGTCCAGAGAAAATGTCATCATCGTCGATCGTTGCGGAGAGTTTCCTAATGTTCCTTTACTTGGAATCAGGGGAGGCATCACCTACAACCCTTGCCTAGCTTTGAGGCAATTTGGATACGCACGGAGGGATGGCCCTCATGACATGTTGATTCCTAGCCTAGTTTTTGACTTCGACAGCGATGCGCAAGGACTTCGCCAAAGATTCATCAGAGCTTGGGGAAAACTCAACAAGGTTGATAGCAAGACTCTGGGACACAAGAACTCCATCCCACTTGAGCCCTATCTCAAGTGGGTACGAGCCCGAGCCCAAAGTCTAATGATGCCTTATCCTCATGTTCTCCCTATGATTAAAGAGCTCGTCAATGAAGGAGAGGTTCCCTACACCATCCTGCATCCAGACATGCCTACATCGTGGGAGGAAATGCAGAAAAGTTGGATTCAGCTCAAGGAGGAACGGAACACTTTTGAAGCTAGCTACTACGCCAGTGAAAAGAAGGTTCTGGAGCTTACCCGCCGACTCCACGAGCAAGAGGCCCTCAACACCTACATCGCACCAAAGAGGATGCGCAATGTCTTTCTGCCTTGAGAAGTTTATTTTGTAACATTTGGCCCATGGGGCATTTATGTACTAACAAATTTCTTCTTATTAATATGACGTGCGTTCTTCTTTGTCTGAAACAATTTTGAATGTCCTAAATCCTTGAATGCATTGCATACATCAGCATACCATTCATCATGTGCATAAACAGGTCTCACTCCAGGTTTCCTTATCTATCTGCTGTTTATTTCAGTAGGATGGATCTCGAGCAAACAGTCAAAGACCTACAAGCCCAGAATGCACAGTTCCAGCAACTCTTGATGACTTTGGTTAAAAGTCAGGAGGACATCAAGACTCATTTGGAGAATAAGGACCCAGTGAAGAAGAAAAAGAGGGTCGGAGTGGCTACTTTGGGGAGAAGATTTGACAGAGAAGCTCGGAGAGTGCTTGAATTTCCTCCTACTTCTGATGAAGGAACTAGTAAAAGAGATCGAGTTGCGGTACCTTCCGAGTCTGATGCGGAGGAAGAAGAGGTTGAAGAGGATGAAGATTATTCTGACCAGCAATATCCTCCAGCTGATGACAAATACAAGGGTTTAGAAGACAGATTGGCTGCCATGGAATTACAAAGGGTACCGGGTCTGGATTTTGAAGATTTGGGTTTGGTTGTCGGGATTGTGATTCCCCCAAAATTCAAAGTACCAGTATTTGTGAGGTATGATGGGCTGTCCTGCCCCAAAATGCATCTCAGGTCCTACGTGAGAAAGATTCAACCCTATACGGCAGATAAAAACCTCTGGATTCATTTCTTTCAAGACAGCCTGTCGGGAGTTCAGTTAGAGTGGTTTTATCAGCTAGAAGGAACCAGTGTCAGAAATTGGGAAGATTTGGCCACCGCTTTCTACAAACAATACCAGTATAATTCTGATCTTGCTCCTACTCGTACCCAGCTTCAGGGTATGTCACTAGGAACAAGTGAGGGATTCAAAGAATATGCACAAAAATGGAGGGATTTGGCTGGCAGGGTGCAGCCTCCTTTAACCGACCGTGAACTCGTTGATATGTTTCTTGGGACCCTATATGGGCCATTTTTCAATCATCTAATTGGTAACTCTTCCGCGGGGTTTACCGATTTGATCTTAACAGGCGAAAGAATAGAAGCTGGCATCAAGTCAGGAAAGATTCAGAAGGGTGTTGCTGCAAGTGTTGAGAAGAAACCTTTTAAGAAGGAGACAACTATGGTATATTCTCAGAGAAGAGCAGGGAAGATGGAGCGTCGGCCAACTGTGGGGGCCGTAATGATTCAAAACACTCCAAGTGAGCAGCCTCGCTATAACCAGTCCAGACCAAATCAGCAACGAGTGGAAAGGCCACAACGACAGTTCACCCGTATTAATATGACTCCAGCACAAGTGCTTCCCCATCTATTGAAGTTGAATCTTGCCACCATCAAGGAGGCGCCAAAGAATGTGAATACGTCCTCCCCGCATTATCATGCCAATGCTAAATGCGCCTATCATTCAGACAATGTGGGACACGACACCAATGATTGTTGGGCACTCAAGCATAAAATCCAAGACCTGATAGAGGCTAAGGAGGTAGAGTTTGACGCTCCAGAGAAGCCTAATGTGATATCTGCACCTATGCCAAAGCACGGCCGAAATGTCAATGCCATTGAAGAAGATTTGTATGTTGCTGACGTCAGTGATCTGACTACTCCACTGCTAACCATTAAGTTGAATCTGTTAAGGGCCGGGATCTTCCCGGGATGTAAAGAAGACTGCTACTGTTGCCACTCTCTGTCGTTTAATTGTCCGTTATTAAAGAAAGGCATCCAAGGCCTTATGGATAGCCGACAAATTTTGTTCGAAAAAGTTTCCGCTGTTCCAGTTCATGTTGAAAATGTCTCAATCATAACCATTCACGCCAATCTTTCCAAGGCCGTCAAAAAGCCTGTTAAGATTACACCAGCTGCAAAATCTATACCTTTGAAGATAACAATGCCAGGGCCTGTTCCCTATGTTTCTGAGAAGTCGATACCTTGGAACTATGGTGGCGACATCTACTACCATGGTATCAAGCAAGTCGAAGTAATTGAAGAAAGTTCGGATGATGAAGAAGCCGGCATTAGTAACATTGCGGGCACCAGCAAAATCACCAGGAGCGGGAGAATATTTTCTCCAGAGATTGCCCCTCCAAGAGCAGTCTTTGGACCCTCATCAGCTAAAGAAGTCATCCCTGCACCAATAAAACTCTCTGCTAGAACTCCTTTGATTGAAGAAGTTGTTGTTCCTAGTGTTGTCTCTTCTACCATTGCTGATAAAGGAAAGGGAATACAAGATGAGCCCGTTAGGACGAGGGCTCAACCCTTGGTGATCCTGGAAGCCTCCAAGAAAGAAATGGACGAGATTTTGAGGATAATCAAGAGAAGTGATTACGATGTGGTGGAACAGTTGGGGCAAACCCCCTCCAAGATCTCCATGCTGGCACTATTGCTTTGCTCATAAGCGCACGCTAAAGCTTTGATTAAGTTTCTGAAGGCAGCTCATGTGCCCCAGGAAACCTCTGCGAATCAATTTCAACATTGCGTGGCTAGCCTGACTGCGGACAATGGATTAGGCTTTTCTGATGCCGACCTAACCCCTAAAGGCCGAAACCACAATGATGCTTTGCATATTTCAATCGAATGTCGCGGAACCACCCTTGCACATGTTCTGGTTGATACCGGGTCGTCTCTGAATGTTTTGCCCAAGAAGGCCTTGGACCGGCTTGATTGCAAAGGGTTGGAATTGAAGCCGAGTGATATTGTCGTCAGAGCTTTCGATGGGTCGAAGAGAATGGTCCATGGAGAGGTTGAAATTCCCATCAAGATAGGTACTGAGGTGTTTAAATCCACTTTCTATGTAATGGACATCCGTCCATCATACTCCTGTCTGCTGGGTAGACCTTGGATACACCATGCTGGGGCAGTCACCTCGTCCTTGCATCAGATGCTGAAGTATCCTGTCAAGGGAAAGATCATCATTGTCCACGGCGAAGAAGAGTACATGATTAGCCACTTAAATTCTTTTCGATATGTGGAGGTTGAAGGAGAGTTCATTGAGACACCGTTTCAACATTTCGAAGAAGTTCTTCCTGAAATAGTAGTAGCAAAGTTGGCAGCTGAGGCACCGAGACAGATGGCCAGGATGGCATCTCTGGAGGACGCAAGGGCCGCAATTAAAGAAGGGAAGAATTCAGCATGGGGGAAGTTACCCGACTTTCCGCATAAGACTGACAGGTTTGGATTAGGGTTCACAGCCGCTGGCCAGAAAGCTATGCGCCAGTCAAAGATTGAAAGAGCGCCAGTCAAAATTTCTCCTTACAGAATCAACGCCCTGGAAGATGAAGACAAGGAAAGCAACATTGAAGAGTGGATTTATCCAACTGTCAGAGGAGGATTGAGCAATTGGGAGGCTAAAGACTTTGTCCCCATCACTTTTATTCATCAGTAATTTATCTATTAAACATTTCCTATTTGGTCTGTAATATTTTACTTTTAAAACAATCCGTACACTACCTTTTCACCTCATGCCTTGCCCGGGGCATGTAGGTCCACTTGTAAGGGTTTTGACTATTTTTCATATTCATATGCCATGTTTAATAATTCATTGGACGTTTTTCATTTGATAAACTGCTTATGTTCATTTTCTTTCCTTTTGCATTTTTGTTTAAGGATGGCTATCCCTTACACACACCCACACTCACCAATGCAGGTACCCATCCACTCCGGATTCCATGGGTGACTATTCTGCTGTATCTTTCAATAACTCTGAAGATCTGGTCAATCTAGCCGAGTATGAAGATGACGAAGGTTGTGAAGTACCCGGGGAACTAGCCAGACTTCTGCAACAAGAGGAAAGGGCCATCTTACCACATGAAAAGCCATTGGAAACTGTTAACTTGGGAACCGAGGAGAACCGGAAGGAGGTGCAAGTAGGTGCCAATCTGGAGCCAAAAGTCAAGGAGCGCTTGGTACAGTTGTTGAATGAGTATGTTGAAATCTTCGCTTGGTCCTATGAAGACATGCCGGGTCTAGACACAGACATCGTGGTTCACCGTCTCCCCACAAGAGAAGACTGTCCACCCATCAAGCAAAAAGTTCGCCGAATGAGGCCTGACATGTCCGAAAAGATCAAAGCAGAAGTAATAAAGCAATTCGATGCTGGCTTCCTGGCTGTTACGTCCTATCCTCAATGGGTCGCTAACATTGTATCGGTGCCGAAGAAAGATGGCAAAGTCAGAATGTGTGTGGACTACCGGGATTTGAATAGGGCCAGCCCTAAAGATGATTTCCCGCTACCTCATATTGACATCTTGATCGATAATACAGCTCAGCATAAGGTGTTTTCCTTCATGGACGGATTCTCGGGCTACAATCAAATCAAAATGGCTCCCGAGGATATGGAGAAAACAACTTTTGTTACACAATGGGGCACTTTCTGTTACAAAGTGATGCCATTCAGGATGAAGAACGCAGGGGCAACTTATCAACGCGCCATGGTAGCTTTATTTCATGACATGATACATCATGAGATTGAAGTCTACGTAGACGATATGATAGCTCGGTCACAAATGGAGGAAGAGCACCTTGAGCATCTGGAAAAGCTGTTTGCCAGGTTGAAAGAATACAAGCTCAGGTTGAATCCAAGTAAATGCACTTTTGGAGTTAGGTCTGGTAAACTCTTGGGATTCATTGTAAGCAACAAAGGCATTGAAGTCGATCCGGCAAAAGTAAAAGCAATACAAGAGATGCCTGCTCCCCGTACTGAAAAGGAGGTTAGAGGATTCTTGGGGCGCTTAAACTATATTGCCAGATTCATCTCACATCTGACTTCTACCTGTGAGCCAATTTTCAAACTCTTGAAGAAAGATCAGGTAGTGGAATGGAACGACGATTGTCAAGCTGCTTTTGATAGAATCAAGGAGTATTTGCTAGAACCTCCTATTCTGATGCCACTTGTCGAAGGAAGACCATTGATCATGTATTTGACCGTCTTGGATAACTCAATGGGATGTGTTTTGGGCCAGCATGACGAGTCTGGTCGAAAAGAGCATGCTATTTATTACCTTAGCAAAAAGTTTACCGACTGTGAGACTCGCTACTCACTGCTCGAGAAAACTTACTGCACTTTGGTATGGGCTGCTCGCCGGCTAAGACAGTATATGCTGACTCATACTACCTTGTTGATATCCAAAATGGACCCTATCAAGTATATCTTCGAGAAGCCCGCTTTATCTGGAAGGATAGCTAGATGGCAAATGATCTTAACCGAGTATGACATCCAGTACACCACCCAAAAAGCTATAAAAGGGAGTGTACTAGCTGACCATCTGGCTCATCAGGCTATCGAAGACTATCAACCCATGAGATTTGACTTCCCATATGAGGACATCATGAATTTGGACAACGTTGAAGGTAACGGACCGTATGACGGACCCGAAAAGGGATCCCGATGGACCCTGTACTTTGATGGTGCTTCAAATGCACTTGGAAACGGTATTGGCGCAGTACTCATTTCTCCGGAAGGTTGTCACACTCCTTTCACGGCTCGACTTTGCTTCAGCTGCACAAACAACATGGCTGAGTATGAAGCTTGCATCTTTGGTCTCGAGGCTGCTATAGACTTGGGGATCAAATCTTTGGTCGTATTTGGGGACTCGGCTTTGGTCATCAGCCAAATCAAAGGAGACTGGGATACCAAGCATCCTAATCTTATCCCATACAAAGAACATGTCCTGACATTGTTGCCTCATTTCGAGCAAATTACCTTCGAGCATTTCCCGCGAGAAGAGAATCAGTTAGCCGATGCTCTGGCCACAATGTCTTCCATGTTTAAACTCAATTGGGATAACGAGGCTCCCCAAATCACCATCAAGCGAATGAATGAACCGGCACATTGCCACGAGATTAATACCGAAGAAGTAGTGGAACAACCTTGGTTCCATGAAATCAAAAGGTATCTCGAGACTAGAGATTATCCTGAAGGAGCTTCCGTAAATGACAAGAAGTTCTTAAGGAAATTCGCTGCTAAGTTCTTCCTGAGTAACGGCATCCTTTACAAATGAAGCCATGATTGTGTATTACTCCGATATGTGGATAAAGCTGAAGCAGAGTTGATCATGACTGATATACACAGCGGCACATTTGGCACTCACTTGAGCGGGCATACAATGGCTAAGAAGATCCTGAGGGCAGGCTATTACTGGTCTACCATGGAAGCTGACTGCCATCAACATTCCCGCACTTGCCACAAGTGTTAAGTCTATGCTGACAAAGTTCATATCCCTCCGGTTCCTCTTAACGTCCTGACTGCTCCGTGGCCCTTTGCAATGTGGGGCATTGATATGATCGGAGAGATCAAGCCCACGCTTCCAACGGACATCGCTTCATCCTGGTTGCCATTGACTACTTCACTAAATGGGTCGAATCAGCTTCCTTCGCTTCTGTCACCAAAAATGTGGTTGCCCGCTTTATCAAGCAAAATCTCATATGTCGGCATGGTGTCCCAGACAGGATCATCACGGACAACGGTACAAATCTAAATAACACAATGATCACTGCATTATGCGAACAGTTCAAGATTTATCATCACAATTCATCTCCCTATCGGCCGAAGATGAACGGTGATGTTGAAGCTGCGAACAAAAACATTAAGAAGATCATTCAGAAAATGACAGTCACTTACAAAGGCTGGCATGAGATGTTACCGTTTGCTCTGCATGGATACCGTACGACGACACGTACTTCAACTGGGGCAACCCCATTTTCTTTGGTTTATGGCATGGAAGCTGTTTTGCCTATGGAAGTCCAGATCCCTTCTCTAAGGATTATGAAGGATGCAGGTTTGAATGAAGATGATTGGATGCAGACCCGACTTGATTAACTCAATCTGATCGACGAGAAGCGACTTGCTGCTATATGCCATGGTCAGACGTATCAGAAGCGGATGATTAGGGCCTTCAATAAGAAATTCAGACATCAAGCGTATCGAGTCGGGGATCTCGTAATCAAGCGGATTATCTTGCCGCAAAGTGATCCCAGGGGCAAATGGACTCCTACATATGAAGTACCATTTGTGATCAAGAGCATATTTTCTGGTGGTGCAATGATTCTGACCACCATGGACGGCGACGATTTGCCGCACCCTGCGAACGCAGACATAGTCAAAAGATACTATGCATAAAATAACCCGACAAGTCGAAAACCCGAAAGGGCGGCTTGGGAAAAAATGGGCATCCCGGTGAACCGAAAACCCGAAAGGGCGGTTCAGGCAAAAATTAGGGATAAAAACAAAAAAAAATCTGTACACCCGGCAAGTCGAAAACCCGAAAGGGCGGCTTGGGCAAAAAGGGGTTTCCCGGTGGATCGAAAACCCGAAAGGGAGATTCAGGCAAAAGTTAGGGAATTAAAGCGTATGACTATGTCTCGTCGGATCACTTCAAAGACAATCTCTTCATCAACCAGTTCCAGACTTCTGATCAATCCAGTCATCGTCAAACGAAGCATTGAATGGACAGATATTCAGAGTTATGAAGGCTATAGCAGAATGGGTTCCCATGGAATTATTTCACATAGCCATACTTTATTTTGTATAAAATCTTTCAATATTTATGACAAAGTCCTCTTACTAGGATAATTGTCTCCTTTGTACAAATATACTCAAAGAAAATCAATATAAATACTCTTCCCAAAAATTTGTGTCATTTCCCTTTTCTTTTTCTCTTGCGCTATTTGTTTTATTTTGAGAAACGTCCAATGTTTTGTTAAATAGGCATATGCATTTGAAACATAATCGCTTCCTAAATGAACCTAAGAAAGAGGATTACTGATAGGATGCAGGTACAGATGGATATCCTGACACCCTTTCGAAGGAAATCTGCCAAGAGATTTGGAATCCACATCCCTAGCAAACCCTGAGGCTTATCTCCAGCAGACTCTCGAAGCTTATCCCCAGTAAGGTTCTGGAAGGTATTTCCCCGCAGAGCACGAACGTCTCTCCCGAGTTTTATTCAAAGTTATTCCTCACAAAGGCTTATAACTGGGTTATCCTCAGCTAACAACCACAGAAGATCGCACTCGCCAGAATTCTTCCTATCCCCAGCGGAGTTCATCAAGAGTTTCCCAACACAATTTATCAATATGATCCCCAGAGGAGCTTATCCTTGTTATCCCCAGCCAGAGGATCCTCCAGAACTCATTTCCCCTCAGAGTTTAAGTTTCAGTATCCCCAGCGGAGCCAGACTAATGAGCCTTCTCCCCACAGAGTCTTAGAAAGAGAAATCTTGAGTTCCCCAGTGAGATCGCCAGAGTTACCTCCCCTCAAACTGAAGATTTTCAGTCTTACCTCCCCAGCATGAGTCTACTAGATTGATACTCCCCAGTAGAGGTCATCAGGAATTCTCTTCCCCAGCAGCAGCCAAGGATTTATTTTCCCCGGCAGCAGTCAAGATGCTTTTATCTTCGGCCACCTCGGATTCATTTATCCTCAGCAAGATAGCTCGTCAGCTTACATGCGCATTCATCACATTCACGTCATAAACATTGATGTCACGTATATTGCATCATGCATCATAACATTGCATACAACTAATTCTTTACCTTTTCAGGAAAGATCAGTCGACAGACTAAAATTATTCAACTTCAAGATTTCTGAAAACAGTTCACGGGTTCTCCAAGTAAACGGATGTTAACCTGTCACTTGTTCAGATTCTTCTTCAAAGACTTCTGAAAACAGTTTATGGATTCTTCCCAACAACGGATGTTAATCTATCAACTTGTTCAGATGCAACTTTTGAAAACAGTTTACGGATGCTTCCCAACAACGGATGCTGCTCTATTGCTTATTCAACTTCAAGATTTCTGAAAACAGTTCACGGGTTCTCCAAGTAAATGGATGTTAACCTGTCACTTGTTCAGATTCTTCTTCAAGACTTCTGAAAACAGTTTATGGATTCTTCCCAACAACGGATGTTAATCTATCAACTTGTTCAGATGCAACTTTTGAAAACAGTTTATGGACGCTTCCCAACAACGGATGCTGCTCTATTGCTTATTCAACTTCAAGATTTCTGAAAACAGTTCACGGGTTCTCCAAGTAAACGAATGTTAACCTGTCACTTGTTCAGATTCTTCTTCAAGACTTCTGAAAACAGTTTATGGATTCTTCCCAATAACGGATGTCAATCTATTGCTTGTTCAGACCCCCCCAGTTCAGAGATGGTCCCAAGCTTGGACACCTTCCTGATATTCCCTTCCAGATGGCATCTCTAAGCCCATCCCCGGCAAGATTTCTGTCACTCTCCCCGATGGCATCGTTAAGCCCATCTCCAAATGGCATCTCTAAGCCCATTCCCACATCCATTGCTTTGACAAGTGCAAATTTCCGGGCACTCTAGTGTCCAATCTCCTTTTACCCTCGAGTCACGAAAGGCAAACTTGCCAATCTAACTCTTCGGATTCAAGAAGATTGAACAGGGGCAACTGTTGTACCCCAAAATTTGCCCTCCCATTTCTCATTAATTTTTCACCACAAAGCCCTTGAAGCCCAGGATCCAGTTAGGGTTTCATCTGCTCAAGACCTCTCCTTGCACTGTTGACTCAAATTAGGGTTTGTGTTTGCACAAAGATGCTTTGACCTAAAATGCCCAATATGACTTTCATGCTTCATATTGGATTCCCAAGTTTACCCATATCAAGTTTCAAGTCTTGATTCCAAGTTTTACCCAGTCAATTGGACAGTTGACCTAGAAATCAACTGTATTGGGGAAAAAGTCAACTGTGGCCAATTGACAGTCAAACCTCATGAAATTTGACCCACATCAACATTATGAACTCATATGAACCATTTGATCAAGTTTGGATCACAATCCCCCAAGAAATTTGATCAGATCACCAAAAGGGCAAAATGGTCATTTTTAGGGTTTTGACTGCACAAAGGCAATTTTTTGACTGTTTGACCTAGCCAATGGCAAACCAAGCTCACATATGGACTCAAGAACCCCATGGAATTATCTTGACATGCTCAACAAGTTCAAAAGATCCCAAGTACACAAGATTGACAGTTGAATTTCCCAGTCAATTGATCAATTTTGACTGTATACTGAAAAGTCAAACTTTGACTTTTTGGTCAAAATCAAGAGTCAAGATTCATTTTTCATCAAAACATGCCAAATCATGAAACTTGTTCACCAAGAAATCACAAAATGCAAATTAGGGTTTAAAATGGAATTTTTCATAACTTAGAATTTTTCTAAGTTATGGAAAACCCTAATTTTTTCCCAACTTTGCCCCACTTTTTCACCATGATTCATTTGGATTCAAACAAAAGTCAAAACATGAAAGTTGTAGCTTGTTGCATAATCTACAACTTTTATTCACAAAGTTTTCTCATTTGAAGCTTGTATCTCAAGTTACAAATTTTTGAATAAGGGCACTAAACCATTCTTAACTTAGTGAAATTTGACCTATTTTGACAAGGTTTTCTACCTAACTTCAAGACCATTTTCCATACACTTCCACTTGGAATTTAAAATTGCATTCCAAATATGGATTGTAGTATACATTCCAAGCTTTCCAAAATGTCCAAGAACTTCTCAAACAACCTCATGGTTAGGGAGAATCGAATTTCACAATATAGCAAAAACTCACTTTTGAATTGGCCATTTTTCATGTTCATAAGTTATGCAAACTTCTCAAAACCAGCATGCCCTTGATTACAGGTCCTTAAACCAAGTTACACTCAATAATTTAATGCTTGTTCATTGTGTCAAAGTGTTATTCTATGAGTTCAAGTATTGTATACAAGTTTGATCCATTTTTAGATAAAGTAAACTATCCATTTTTGCAAAAGTTCACTTTATGTCCAATTGGTAAATCAAGCAAGTACAAACCAAATCTCTTTGGCACAAGATTATGAAAAAATTACTCTGATCAAGAGAAGCTTTGCAGCAATATTAGAGGTCCCCTACTGACCTAAAACACCAACTTGCATTTTGTTGCTTAAAGGTTAAGAAACATTGCATAACTAAAAAACTTCCATCTCAGCTTAGAGACACAAGAACAAAGTTATCAAACACATTACACACATCATAACCAAGCTATTGCACGAGCCTTTTACCCCCAAAAACATCATCAAACCAAAAAACACCATCAAACTGCAAAAACAGAGTTGCCTCTGCAGTTTGAGTGCCAACTTCTATTTCTCTCAAGCATTCTTGCCAAAACCAGTTCACATACCTTCCATACCATCTATGCAAGCTAACCAGAAGCAAAGGCACGACCTGTAATCACTCTAACCACTTCCACCATTTTCACATTTCTGATTTGTAGGTGAAGTTCTCTAGCTCGATTCAGAAGCTTTCAAGACAAAGTAAACATTGGAGTAGCATCCCTGGACCTCAAGGAAGCTTTTCCAATCATCACCTTGCACTGAAAGTTCTTACATCTCCAGATAGAACTTCAACTGAACAGGTAGTTTTTTGAATTCGTATCTCTCTTATTAGGCATCATTAGCTTTAAGTTTGTGAATAAACAAGGTTCTACTCATGCCACTGAACATGTACATGTTTTTACTTTTCATTTCTTTTGCTTGAGTTGTGAGAATTTGGAGTTTGAAAATGGCAGAAAAACTAGGTTAGGATTTGGGGGAGGAGAAATTCTCCCTCATCTTAGAGAGTTAGATCAAGTTATGCATATGGTTAGAATCGTGGTTTCATGCTTAACATCTTTTGTGTTGGAAGTTTGTTCAAAAAATCAAAGAATCAGGACATTCAAAGGAAGCTTGCTTGCGCGCGTTTTTTGAACAAACTTTGTTCAGAGGTTGAAGAAGGTGTCTTCTTGGGCTGGGCCTAAGCAATTTTCTTATTCACACCACTTTTTCTGTTTTGCACCCCTGGGCCCATTTGCTTCATTTTTGATATTTTTGACTTTTGCCTTTTTTTGATTGGTTCATTTATTTTTTCTCAGCATATTAAAAACATAAAAATATTTTTTCCATCATTTTTTGAATTTATTGAATATTTCTTTTGTTTGTACATGAATAGATAAATATACATATATATTTTTGTTTAAAATATTAAGATAATACAAATATATTTCTTATACACTTTTATTTTATTTTTACTTCCTGAAAATATTTTGTATAAAAAATGCCCTTTTTTATTTTTATATTAAATATTATTATTTTATATATATAATACATATTTAGAACTTAATACATAAATATATATTTATTAATATACTTAGAATAAAATACTAAAAATATACATATTTTATTTTATTAATATTAAACACTAAAAAAAATCATTTTTTACAAATATATTTCTTTTCTTATTTTATTTTTGTATATAAATGATAAATATTGTATATATTAATAAATAATGCATTTTGTTTAATAAAATTAGGGTTTTGCCCTAAATTCAAAAATACTCCAAAAATAGTATCTTTTTATTTTCTTTTTATTTTTACATAAATAATACTTTCTTTCATACACATACAAAACATTTTGCATCTTACATATTTTATTCCATTTTTATTTAATTATTGTACATTAAATTGTATAAATTCAAAATTGATGTAATAGTTTTAGGTTTCAATTTCTTGTCTAAATATCCCCATTTGAAACATTGTACCCCCCTCCCCATATTATTATGTTGTAATAGCGTAGGATTTTAAATTTCGCACTTTTATCGCTTTCTAAACATACAATGCTAGAATTAGGGTTTTGTATGCGAATAAAAATGAACAAAATAGTCGGACCTAATACAAGATAAATGAGCATGAAAAATGGACAACACATTTCACACTTGCACCCCTAGGGTATTCCACTTTGTTGCCTTCAAATAATTGGGCCATATTGTATGTTGAATTTCTTTGGGTAAAAACAAACAATCAAATGATCATAGTCCCACAAAATGTTTCTTAAATAAATGATCAAGTCCCTTTTAAAGAAAATTGCCCAAAGACATTTAACACTATTGCAACTATGGTCTAAACGATGACCCGCGCCCGTCCCTTTAATCTCCTAAAACAAGATTGTCCACCAAATGCAATGGTGGAACAAAATTGTCAAAAGGTTTAAAACATAACAAAAATCTTTGAGAAAACTTTAAGGTAGATGAACTCTTAAGTACTTGTCAACTTTCCAAGAAAACACTTGCCTTATTTCAAAACCCACTTCACAAACACTTTCAAAACAAACTTTCAAAAAACCTTGAAACATCTTTTCAAAAAGACAAACACCTTTTGTAAAACATTCGAGTAAAGAATTGTTACAAGGGTAGCCTATACAAGGCATCTTTTTTAAAACCTTTTCAAAACCACACACCAAGCACCATTTCAAACAATTGAAAGCCAAGGCAAGTTGATCTAAGCAAGTACCTAAGAGCCCATGGATAACCATGGATAGAAGGGGTGCTAATACCTTCCCCTTCTATAATCTACTCCCCGAACCCAAGAAAAATCTCAAAGGTTTTTGCTGTGCTTTTTAAACCTTTCCTTAGGATAAAACAAAAAGTCGGTGGCGACTCTTGCTCAACCGAAACATTTGCGAAAACAAACGCAAAACCCTAGTCAGTTCTCCCACCGTGTCACAATAGGCAATTACAATCTCAATAGCAATCATTGAGAAAACCTTAGATAACTTCTACTGAGTCTTCATCAGAGAAATCTGTTTGGGGTCGATTTAGCTGGACTAGAGAAGGCCTTGGACTGGATAAGAAATCTTTGGAGTCGATTACCTGAACCGGTCTAGGTCTTGGAATGTCTTCAACTGGGTCTTTATCAGAAAAATCTGTTTGGGGTCGATTTAACTGGACCAGAGAAGGCCTTTGACTGGATAAGAAATCTTTGGAATCGATTTACTGAACCGGTCTAGGTCTTGAAATATGATTGAGAATTTAACTGAATCTTTCCTGAAAGGTAAAGGTCAGTCATATGCAATGCATGATATGGACCAAGCAATGATGTTCTCAACGTAAATGAGATTTGTAAGATATGATGCGTCTATGCATGCTATAATGGTGTATGGAAGTGCGATGTTTATGAATGTATTTATTTCGTCTAGGAAAGTAAATCCTTGACGGGTGCCGGGAAGTCACTCCTGGGCTGATGTTGGAGAATAGATTTGGCTTCCGCTGAGGATGATAATTGCAAGAATACCAGTAGGAGAAGATGACTCTGTTGGGGAATAAACTTGGCGAATGGAATAACTCTGCGGGGAGGAAAGTACTCTAACGATCTTGCTGGGAAGCAATACTCTGTGGGGAGAGAGATACTTTGCTGAGTTGTTGATAATAACTTGCTGGGGATACCATTGTGGTGTTGGAAGTGTTAATAGACTTCGCTGGGGATAAGAAAGAACTGTGTTGACGACGACCTTTCCGTGGCTTTTGGCTGAGGATAACCCAGTTATATCCTGGTAAGGAAATAACTCTTTGAATAAAGTCGGGAGACGCGTTAGTGCTCTGCGGGGATAAGCTTCCAGAATCTACTGGGGATAAGCTTACTGCTTGGGGAGATGGATTCCAACTTTCCTAGGGAACTGGATTGGATTCTCCTGGGGAAGTTTTGAACAGTATTGGGGGAGTGGCTCCACCGAATGCTGGTATACCGCCGGGGAACAATCTTTAGGTCAAGAATGCCGGGGATGCTTGTTATGAATACCTGTACGATACGCTGCTGGGGAATGTTGAGATCTGCTGGAGGATACCCAACTTCCTTAAGATTTGATACTATAGCTTCGCTTGGGGAGAGTGCCTCGACTTGCTGACGTACTCTCTGGGGAATTAGGATATCTGGTTATGTTCTTTAGCTGAACCTACATTGGTACTTTGGAGGACAGAACAATCAGATTGCTTAGATAACTCTTTTATTGCCCCTGTTTCTAATGTTACCTGTAATTAATCCTTTGTTTCGTATGCAAATTTTTATGAATTAGCAAATTATTGTCAATGCATATATCACAAATTGAACCTTGGACGTTCTTCGCAAGACAAAACAGAAAAAGAAAAACAATTGGCACTTTTAACTGAAAAATATATTTATATTGATTTTTGAATGGCCTGAAAATAGGCGTTTTGTATACAAGAGGCTGACGTCCTAGTAAGAGAACGCCGCCGAACAGAAGAGTTTATACAAATTTGTACAAGAGAAAATAAACAGCTGTGTGAAATGAACGATCCCACTGGGTTTCAATTCTGCTATTGCTTTTATAACTCCGAGCGTCTCATCACTTGATGACCTAAACGAAGATGAAGCTGACTGATCGATGCCGTCTGAATTTGATGTAGATACCGGATTCCTGACGCAAGGTGATTCAATGAGACATAGTATTACGCTTTTATCCCTAATTTTTGCCTGGACCGCCCTTTTGGGTTTTCAGTCCACCGGGATACCCATTTTTGCCCAAGCCGCCTTTTCAGGTTTTCGACTTGCCGGGTGTACAGATTTTTTTCATTTCATCCCTTCATTTTGACCGAACCCTTTTGGTTCGTCGGGAAGCCCTAATTTTTTCCTAGGCATGTCAGCCTAGCGGGTCTTTTTTTCATGCGTAGTATCTTTTTACTATGTCTGCATTGGCGGGGTGAGGAAGGTCGTCACCATCCATATTGGTTAGAATCATGGCTCCTCCTGAGAACACATGTTTAACCACAAATGGCCCTTCGTACGTAGGGGTCCATTTGCCCCTTGGATCACTCTGAGGAAGGATAATTCGCTTGATCACCAGATCCCCAACTTGATACTCTTGTGGTCGGACCTTTTTGTTAAATGCCCTGATCATCCGTTTCTGATACGTCTGACCATGACAGATAGCAGCAAGTCTCTTTTCATCAATTAAGTTTAGTTGATCAAGTCGTGTCTGAATCCAATCATCTTCACTTAGATATGCATCCTTCATTATTCGGAGAGAGGGTATTTGCACTTCGATCGGTAAGACTGCCTCCATACCATAAACCAAAGAGAAAGGAGTTGCCCTGGTTGACGTCCTAGCTGAGGTACGGTACCCATGTAGAGCGAACGGTAACATCTCGTGCCAATCTTTATAAGTCACTGTCATCTTCTGCATGATTTTCTTGATATTTTTATTTGCTGCCTCTACAGCCCCATTCATCTTCGGTCTGTAAGGAGAAGAGTTGTGGTGCTGTATTTTGAACTGCTCGCAAAGCTCAGTGATCATCTTGTTATTCAGATTGGTACCGTTGTCTGTAATAATTCTCTCTGGGACGCCGTACCGACAGATCAGGTTATGCCGAATGAACCGTGCCACAACAGTCTTGGTTACCGTAGCGTAGGATGCTGCTTCGACCCACTTTGTAAAATAATCAATCGCCACTAGGATGAAGCGATGTCCATTAGATGCCGTAGGTTTAATCTCACCGATCATATCTATGCCCCACATTGCAAACGGCCAAGGCGCAGTCAGAACATTCAGGGGAACTGGAGGAACATGCACCTTGTCTGCATAAATCTGGCACTTATGGCATGTCCTAGAATGTTGGTAGCAGTCAGCTTCCATTGTGGACCAGTAATACCCTGCCCGAAGGATCTTCTTTGCCATAGTATGTCCACTGGAATGTGTACCAAAGGTCCCTTCATGTAGCTCTTCCATGATCCTTTCTGCTTCAGTCTTATCCACACAACGCAGTAAGGTTGAATCATGGTTTCGCTTGTACAAGATGCCGTTGCTAAGGAAGAACTTTGCCGCGAACCTTCTCAGGAACTTCTTATCATTGACAGATGCACCTTCAGGGTATTCCTGAGCTTCCAAATATCTCTTCACCTCATGGTACCAAGGCTTCTCAGTCACCAATTCAGTCTCGAGATCACAACAGTATGTCGGTTCTTCCAGTTTCCAGATGATGATCCGGGGAGCCTCATTATCCCATTTGACCTTGAACATAGAAGACATTGTAGCTAACGCGTCCGCCAGCTGATTCTCCTCTCTTGGGAAATGTTCAAAGGTTATTTCTGTGAAGTGGGGGATCAAGGTCAACACACATTCTTTGTAAGGAATAAGGTTCAGATGTTTTGTATCCCACTCTCCTTTGATCTGATTGATCACAAGAGCGGAATCTCCGAAGACACTCAGAAACTTGATCCTTAGGTCGATCGCAGCTTGAAGACCCATGATGCACGCCTCATACTCTGCCATGTTGTTGGTACAGTTGAAACATAGTCGGGTAGTGAGTGGAGTATGAGTGCCTTGAGGAGATATGATTACAGCGCCGATACCGTTTCCCAAAGCATTGGAGGCTCCGTCAAAGTGCATAGACCATCGGGATCCTTCCTCAGGTCCTTCATCCGGTCCAGGTACTTCACAATCAGTCACAATCATGATGCTCTCATCTGGAAATTCGAAGTTCATTGACTGATAGTCGTCTACAGCCTGATGTGCTAAGTGGTCTGCTAATACACTCCCCTTGATGGCTTTCTGGGTCGTGTACTGAATGTCGTATTCCGTCAAGATCATTTGCCATCTTGCAATCCTTCCAGACAGTGCAGGCTTTTCAAATATGTACTTTATAGGATCCATCTTTGAGATCAACAAGGTAGTGTGAGTCAGCATATACTGTCTCAGCCGGCGAGCAGCCCATACCAAAGCGCAGCAAGTTTTCTCGAGCAGTGAATATCGGGTCTCACAGTCGGTAAACTTTTTGCTAAGGTAATAAATGGCATGCTCTTTTCGGCCAGACTCGTCATGCTGCCCCAGCACACACCCCATTGAGTTGTCAAGCACTGTCAGGTATAGTATCAGAGGTCTCCCTTCAACCGGTGGCATAAGGATGGGTGGTTCTTGGAGATACTCTTTGATTCTGTCAAAAGCAGCCTGACATTCATCATTCCAGCGTACTACCTGATCTTTCTTCAGCAGTTTGAAGATTGGCTCACAGGTAGCAGTTAGATGCGAGATGAAGCGAGCAATGTAGTTCAGGCGTCCTAAAAAGCCTCTGACTTCCTTTTCTGTCCTAGGAACTGGCATCTCTTGAATAGCTTTAACCTTGGCAGGGTCCACTTGAATACCCTTATCACTTACGACGAAGCCTAGCAACTTTCCAGATCTTACCCCAAAGGTGCACTCGTTCGGGTTCAACCTTAACTCGTATAATTTCAACCGGTCAAACAACTTCTGCAGATGATCTAGGTGCTCTTCCTCAGTCTGGGACCTTGCGATCATGTCGTCAACATACACTTCTATCTCATGATGGATCATATCATGAAATAAAGCAACCATGGCACGTTGGTAGGTTGCCCCAACGTTCTTTAGTCCAAAAGGCATGACCTTGTAACAGAAGGTGCCCCACTGAGTAACAAATGTAGTCTTTTCCATGTCTTCAGGTGCCATCTTGATCTGATTGTAACCCGAAAATCCATCCATGAAAGAGAATACCTTGTGCTGAGCTGTATTGTCAACAAGGACATCAATGTGAGGTAAGGGGAAGTCGTCCTTGGGGCTGGCCCTGTTCAGATCCCTGTAATCGACACACATTCTGACCTTACCGTCCTTCTTAGGTACCGGCACCACATTAGCAACCCACTGAGGGTAAGAAGTCACTGCAAGGAACCCAGCATCAAACTGTTTCATAACCTCGGCTTTAATCTTCTCATACATTTCTGGGCGCATACGACGGACCTTTTGCTTAACCGGAGGGCAGTCTTCCTTAGTTGGCAAGTGATGGACCACAATATCGGTATCCAACCCGGGCATGTCTTCGTAGGACCAAGCAAAGATCTCCATATAATCATGTAGCATCTTAGTCAACCGTTGCTTCACGCTGGGCTCTAGGTTGGCACCAATCTTTACCTCTTTCCTGTCTGCCTCAGTACCCAAGTTTATTATCTCCACTGGCTCTTCATGTGGTTGAATTGCCCTCTCTTTCTGAAGTAACAGTCTTGCAAGCTCGCCAGGCACTTCGCAATCATCTTCACCTTCGTCTTCGGCTAAGTTGATCGGATTTTCGAAGTCATAACTGGCAGTAGCAGAGTCGTTACCAGTGAAATCCAGAGTGGATTGAAACCTGTATGAGTGAGTGTGTGTGTAAATACAGCTGTTTTGAAAAATATGTAAAGGAAGGAAAGACAGAAAAGGAGCATAAGATTTGAAATGCGAGAAAACGTCCACGATTTTCATTTATGATATATGAAATGAAAATTTATATGCCCTCACAAATGAAACCACGGTGCCTCGGGTAAGACACCGGGCCATAGAGTTTATTTATTGTTTATTACAAATAACAAAACAAAGAAGTTTATTACTGCGTAACAAAAGTAACAGGAGTATGGTCCTTGGCGATCCAATTGGTCAATCCTCCGTCAGTTGTCGGGTAGATCCAGCTATTGAACTCAGCTTCGTCCACTTCATTGTCCTCCCCAACAGCATTCACTCCTGGATTTGTGATGAGCACAAGAGGTCTTCGGATCTTCGCCTTCCGCATAGCTTTCTGACCCTCTGTAGTAAAACCCAGTCCAAATTTGTCAGTTTTCTGTGTAAAGTCTGGAAGCCTGCCCCAGTTAGCACATTCACCTTTTTGAACCACAGCCCAGGCGTCCTTCAGGGAAGCCATCTTCAACGGAACATTCTCTTCGACTGCTGTTTCTGCTGCTGCTGAAATTGGAAGCACCTCCTCGAAATGCTGAAAGGGGGTTTCAATAAACTCCCCATCCATCTCAATGTATCTGAAGGAATTCAAATGGCTCACCATATACTCCTCCTCTCCTTGCACAGTGACGATCTTCCCTCTGACGGGGTATTTCAGCTTCTGGTGCAAAGTAGAGGTCACTGCCCCAGCTTTATGGATCCAAGGTCGACCCAATAGACAAGAGTAAGATGGACGGATATCCATCACATAAAAAGTAGAGTCAAACACCTGAGAGCCCACACGAATAGGAATGTCAACCTCTCCATGAACCATCCTTTTTGAACCGTCAAAGGCCCTGACGATGATATTGCTGGGTTTTAATTCCAGGCCTTCACAATCCAAACGGTCTAAAGCCTTCTTTGGTAGAACATTCAAGGAAGAACCAGTATCCACCAATACATGTGCCAAAGTAGTTCCCCTGCATTCGATAGAGACATGCAGAGCATCATTGTGGTCTCTTCCTTTCGCAGTCAGGTCAGCATCTGAGAAACCCAAGCTGTTGTCTGCTGTCAGATTTGCTATGCAATCAGTAAACTGAACTGCAGATGTCTCCTGTGGCACATGGGCCGTCTTGAGAAATGAGATTAAGGCCTTAGCATGGGCCTCAGAGCACAACAATAAAGAGAGCATGGAGATTTTGGAGGGCGTATGCCCCAGCTGTTCGACAACATTGAAGTCACTCTTCTTTATTATCTTCAGGATTTCCTCCATCTCTTGTTGGGAGGCCTCAGCATTTATAGGTATCGGTGCCTCCATCCGGGCAGGCTCATCTTCAATTCCCTTTCCCCGGGCATTGGATGACTCGGCAGCAGGGGGAACAACTTGATCAGCAATAGGAACAGGTACACTTGTAGGTGTTATCGTGAGGGGTCTTCGAATAGCGGGCGGTGCAATGTCAGGCGAGAAGAGCCTGCCACTGCGGGTGACCTTGGCTGGACCAGTGATATCGCAGATACTGGCGCCAGTGTTGAATTCTTGTTTGATCCCATTCACATACACATCTGCCCCGTAATGCCAGGGGACGGCTTTATCAGATACATAGGGGAGAGGCCCCGGAACAGTGATAACAACAGGCGCGACAGTCATGATTTGGTCAGGCTTCTTCGGGAGAACCTGGATTGGATTATTGAAGATGGTAACCACAGAAACTTCTTCTACTGGAACCAACTGAACAACAGACTTCTTAAACAGAATCTCCTTACTATCCATTAGGCTTTGGATGCCTAACTTCAGCAAGGGACAACCAGATAGGGAAACAGCACAGAACAGGCAACCCTCACTGCAACCCGGAAATAAACCGGCCAGCAGCAGGTTCCTCTTGACAGTCTTCAGAGGAGTAGCTAGATCATCCACAGAAACAGCGTAAACATCTTCATCAACAGCATTTATCCCATGCTGAGGCATAGGAGCAGTAACCACATTCGGCCTCTCAGGCGCTTCAAACTGTATCTCCTTCGCGTCGATAAGGTCTTGCACCTTATTCCTTAATGCCCAACAATCATCAGTGGAATGCCCCGGGCTATCAGAATGGTACGCACAACGGGCATTTGGGTTGTACTTGGGAGAGGCAGTGTTTACACCTTTGGGGGCCTCTCTGACAGTCACTAGGTTGGTGGATAGCAACTGCGGCAAGATTTGGGATAGGGTCATGCTCAAACGGGTAAACTCTCTCCGGGGTCTTTCAGCCCTTTGGGGATTGGTTGGCCGAGGAGCGGCAGCAGGCTTGGCAATCATTACCGCACTGACAGATTGGCGGCGCTCAGATCTCTCCGGTCTCCGGGAGCCATAGACAGCACTAGCCTCTTTTTTGAAGGGTTTCTTCTCAGAACTAGACGATGCACCCTTCGGAATCTTTCCAGACTTCAACCCAGCTTCAATTCTCTCTCCAGTCAGAATCAGATCAGTGAAGCCTGCAGACGAATTCCCGATAAGATGGTTGAAAAATGGCCCAGATAGGGTCCCCAAGAACATGTCTACTAACTCCCGGTCAGTCAACGGAGGCTGCACCCTGCCAGCCAGATCCCTCCACTTCTGAGCGTACTCCTTAAAACCTTCACTTGATCCTAACGACATACCCTGGAGTTGGGTACGTGTAGGGGCAAGGTCGGCATTATACTGATACTGCTTATAGAAAGCAGTAGCCAGCTCCTCCCAGTTACGAACCTTGGTCCCATCCAGCTGATAGAACCATTCGAGATGAGTCCCTGAAAGACTCTCCTGGAAGAAGTGGATCCACAAATTCTTATCCGCTGAGTACGGTTGAATCTTCCGAACATAGGACCTGAGATGTAGCTTGGGACAAGACGCCCCGTCATATTTGGTGAAAGATGGTGCTTTGAATTTACGAGGAATGATCACACCAGTAGACAAACCCAGATCTCCGAAATCCAGCCCAGGTACCTGTTGTATCTCCATAGCATTCAACCTGTCTTCCAACTGCTTGTAACGGTCTTCTGCTGGAGGATATTGCTCTTCATCAAAATCAGTCTCGTTGTCGGAGACTATCGGACGAGGACCTTTTTCCGCTTGAGGAGTACTCTTGCCAATAGAAGAACCAGCCTCTTCATTCTGTAGAGTATTGCCGAACCTTCGGCCCGAGCTGAACAGAACAGTTCTTCTCTTCTTCTTCTTTTCCTTCTTCAGGAGCAGAGCCTTCAGCTCTTCTTGGCCTTGAGCCAGACCCATGATTAATTCCTGAAATTGCGCATTCTGCGCCTGAAGAGCTTTGATAGACATCTCAGTTGATGACGAGTCAGGATTCATGATGCTGAAATAAACAGCGAAGAACTGTAAGCAACCTGAAAAGAAGAAAACCTGCTATGTACATGATGAATGATATGTGTTTATGCAATGCATTCAAGGGTTCGAAAGTTCAAATTTGTTGTAGACAAAAAGGAACACACGTTATCATTAAGGAAATAAATGTTCAGTACATCAAAGCCTCATCGGCAAAATAATACAAAAGTAAATCAATCCCAAAATGCACTTCGCATCCTCTTTGGAGCTATGTAAGTGTTGAGATTCCTCTCCTCATGCAATAGACGGGTGAGCTCCAAGACCTTCTTTTCACTGGCATGTAGACTGGTCTCAAGAGAATTCCGTTCTTCCTTAAGCTGGATCCAGCTCTTCTGCATCTCTTCCCAGGATGTGGGCATATCAGGGTGCTGAATAGTGTAGGACACTTCTCCTTCCAAGACTGGCTCTTTGATCATAGGGAGCATATGGGGATAAGGCATCACTAACTTCTGGGAGCGGGCTCGTACCCACTTGAGATAAGGTTCCAACGGGATGGAGTTCCTGTGCCCCAGTGTCTTACTGTCTATCCTACTTGGCATCCTCCAGGCTCTGATAAATCTCTGGCGAAGTCCTTGAGTATCGTTGTCGAAGTCAAAAACTATGTCAGGAATTAACATGTCATGAGGACCATCCCTCCGAGCATAACCAAACTGTCTCCAAGCCAGGCATGGGTTGTAAGTAATACCTCCTCTGATCCCAAGTAAAGGAACATTAGGGTACTCCCCGCAACGATCAATAATGGTGACATCCTCTCTGGACCTAGGGCACCAATGTATATCTGCATGTGTGAGAGTCATCAACCGTTGTGACCATCTCAAACCCCGCTCATTCTTCAAGACTGATTGTGGAAGGTGCGAAATAAACCACCTTCTCAAGAGAGGAGTGCAACACATAAGGACACCTCTTTTTCTCATGGTTCGAGTGTAACATGAGTGAAGGATGTCCCCCAGCAACGTAGGTATAGGATTCCTGGACATAAAGATCTGGACAGCACTGATATCAATAAGCTGATCTGGGTTAGGGAACAACACCAAACCATAGACAAGGAGGGCCACAACTTCTTCAAAAGCTCGTAGGTCAAGGGAGTTCCAACATTCATGGGCCTTTTCAAACAGAAACCTGGCTAAGAACCCTTTGATACCACTTCTAACTTCCCAATGTCCCTTGAGGTCAGATGACTGTAGGTGCAAGGCTTTAGCAATCTCCTCAAGCTTGGGTTCCTTTTCTGTACCGTTGTAGGGTAGCTGATCAAGGATAGGGATCTTCAGGAGCCGGGAGAACTCCTCCAATGTAGGTACCAGCTGATAATCCAAGAAGGTGAAACAGTGATGCAGAGGGTCAAAGAACTGGAACAGGACCTTTATCATATCTTCCTCAATGTTGGTATTGACCAAGCTGATGAGACTTCCATGTCTTTCACTGAATGAAGAGTTCTCGGGAATCCTGGATATAAGTTCCTTAAGCTGAGGAGGGATCCTTACAAGACTGATCTGAATTGTCTTTCTACGAACAGTTTCCATGTCCTACAAAACAAGAACAAAGATGAAAATTCGAACCCTTGAAATGGTTAGTCAATGCATATGATGCTGGATGATGTTATGATGCTATGATTAAACACACCACAGATATTTACAAAGACAAACATGTAAGGCACACAAGGCACACAAGACAAGCCCTTAGGGTTTAAGGCCAGCATGGGGTCTGGGTAGTACCCTCTTGAAGTTGGTGGGCTCAACCTGTCCTATTAGAAGTAACCGGGTTCTAAGGGTCCCAATATCACGGGATTGCTTTCATTGTTCATCGTTTCGATTTAGCCACTGAACTGGCGACCGAAATATTCCAGGAAAGCAACCCTCAATTGAGTGTAGTATCGAGTATCAACCAACCTCGGACTGCACCAAAGTCAGTTATCTCACTACCCTAAAGAGGCTAAGATAGTTCAATTAAGGTTCCTAAGGTCTGTTGATGCTTCACGACACCACGCGGAGGCCCCGTACTCTCCTTGACTGAACTCAAGGGTTACCGGTACACACCAAAGTTCCACATCAACGTAGCAGACTGCTTCAACCATGTCGGTATACCCCGCACAGTTCCCTCACAGCCTTGTTGCTACTTTCTAAGAAAGGTATCCCCAGATCCGGGTTAGGATCTATAGAACTCCCAAGACAGTCCCACAATTTAAAGCAAGCAAAGAAAGCAATTGAAAACATAGTGATCTTAGTCCTAAGGTGCACCTCACTTTAAGTTTTATCCCCAGCAGAGTCGCCAGTTCTGTGATCGGTGGATCTGGAACTGACTGTTTAATGCTGGTTCGCGAAATGTCGCGGAAGCAAGAGTCGCCACCGTCTTTTATTTTCTCCAAATGGAAAGGACAAAAGCACAGAAAAATTCCTTAAAGAGATTGCTCTCGGTTCGGGAGGTAGATTATAGAAAGGGAAGGTGTTAGCACCCTTTCTATCCATGGTTATCCATGGGCTCTTAGATACTTGCTCATTTGTGTTTTCAAAAATGGTTTGTTTGCTTTTCAACTGTGGGTTTTAAAAAGTTTCTTTGAAAATTCCAGTTCGACTCTTGTATCAGTCCTCAAGAGTGTTTGAAAAATTGCTTTCGAAAGCTTTTTGAAAAGGTGTCGGTGTGAAAAGTATTTTTGATTTGTTTTGAAATTAGAGCAAGTATCTAGAGTCGTCTACCTACCCTAAGGAATTCGTCTGTGTAAATGTCCTTTAAAGTAGTGCCATCCCACCAGTGAGAGGTAGGTAGCACCACCGTTGGAGGTGTTCGGGTCAATTCGAAGTTCGGGACATGGTGATCACCAGAGCAATGGGAAGACACCTTAGAAGCTACCCTCATGCCAGGTTCCCGGATCATGAGGACTTACTAAGACATCCTCTACTCGACGATCACCTTTCGAGGCAAGGCAACAGTGAGGCGTACCCTAGGGGTGGTGTGTGATTTGTGTGTCAGATTCGGATATTTTATCTTGTCATGTTATAGGCGATCTACGCGTTTGTTTTTATTTGTCATTCATTCTTGCATGCCATTATTTAACGGTTAAAAATTGCGAGAAGGTAAAAATTCTAAGCTATTACAAAAGGCGTGGGTCCACATCGCCAAAATTTCCAGAACCCGATTTGACAGAAAAGTAAAGAATTAAAGAAAAGTAAAGTGCGAAGAAATTAAATTTACACGGCTTTGGGAGAGGTACATAAATATTAAAAGAAAAAAGAAATAAATACGCGAATTAAAACTTTAAATTGAAACGAGGGCGTTGGACCCTTTTTAATGAAATTAAATTAACTTATTAGATTAATTAAATGAAAAGAAATTGTTTTTTGGTATTTTTTGTATTTTTTATGATTTTAATGAAAAAAGAATTAAATGAAATTAAAAGACTAACCCTAATTCTAATTGTTTTAGTTTATTAAAAAAATATTAAGTTTTAACCTAAAATTAAACCTAATTATTTACATGTAAATCTTGATTTATAAAAAATAAATAATATTTTAATAATTAATTATTGTGAAAGAAAGAAAATAAAAAAGGATAAAAATTAATTAAAACTAATTCTACCAATTTCAAAATATTTAAGAAAATGTTAAGATTTAAACCTAAATTAGAAGAAAACTAAGTTAATTACGAATTTTATTTACAAAAAATACTAATTAAATAAAGGTATTTAATTTTGGTCTTTTCTGATTTTTTGTGTTTTTTATATATTGTGAAAATAATTAAATTAAAAAAATTAATTAAAATAAAGACAATAATTGAAATAAAAAGATAAGAAAAAGAAAGAAAATTCAAACCATGGGGGGTTCTGTCCCCAGTAGGAGGTGAATGGTTAGCAATTTAAGCCCAATAAGCCTTAGGCCTCGTTGACTCTGACACTAGCATGTGGCACCTTTGACTGCAGTTTACCATGTTCCTCAGATCGTGGCCTTCTGATCGTCTCCATTGGCCAAGTGGATGGCTTGATTTTGAGGGTGCATGATACACCTTAACATTGAAACTGCACAAGAGCGTTATATGAAAAATAACATGAAAGGGGGGTGAGGACCTGGGGCTCGAACCCAGGTCATGAGGATTACCACTAACCAGCTTTGCCAATTGAACCACTTGAATTCTTTGTATATTAAATAAACAACAAATATAATAAAACAAAACAAAAGTTAGTGTTGGTCTTTCGCGCAAAATTCAAACCAACCAACCATTGCTTCACACCTCAGCATCTTCTTCCTCGTTCTATTTTTTCCTGAAACAAAAAAAAGATTGGCAACGGTTTTCAACTGTCCCCTTATACCCTATATTCCAAAATAGCGACTAGCTCATAGTGGCTCATAAATTGAGCGCGAGGGTGTTGTCCAAATCGTCCAAACACGCTGAATCCAGTTATGGTACTGTGAGGTTCTAATTTTTCTTTAACTGGGAAACCCCAATTCAAAGTTCTGCAAACCCTAAAATACGACAATGGTAGATTCGCGTAGGGTACATAAAAATTCAATCAAACAATTGGGTTAGCTTCAGAATTAGTTAATTAATAAGAATTCATGAACAAAATGCAATGAATATGCTTAAATTGTAAAATACGATTATGAGAAAAAGGTGAAAAAGTTTGACTTCTGTACAATGATTTAAAGGGTTAGGGACGTGGAAACCTATTCAGGCACGTTGCTTAAGGTATCAGGAAGGTGATGAGATGATTATCTCAGCTTGAATCGCCCTGGAAAGCAGTTTTCAGATTTGAGTTTTCTTGATAAATTTCAAGTTTGCATATGGTTTTTTCTGTGCAGCTTTTTGGTTACAGGCATTAGGTCTTGATCAAGCTTATGTATGGAATCAATTAGGGTTAAAATTTGATCCAAAAAACCTTTGCATTGATTGAATAATATTTGGTTTTCAAGGCAAAATATTTTCTAATCTTTTCATGCAAACTTAGTCCAAATCATGACCAATTATCTTCAATTCTTTCCTAATCTGACTTGCACAAGATCTTGGAGATATTATATGCACAAAAAGATTGAAAAACCTAGGTTTAACATTTTTTCATGTATTTTAATTAATTTAAATGAATTATTAATAATAAAAATCCAAATAAATAAATAAAAATGAAGAAAAACTTCCCTTTGGGCCAAATGGTCGTGCACATGCCTTGGATAATGAATTGTGGGAGAAAAAGAGGCCCATTAGCAATTTTAGGTCATTTGAATCAATGTTGACTTTTCAAAATATCCAACAATTTCCTAACTTCTACAAGGCATAACTTGCTCAATTTTTAAGATTTGCTCATGTTCTTGGACATTTTGGAAAGGTCTTTGAGTCCTCTAACCAATGCCTTTGGTCCCATGTCATTTTGATTTACCAATCTCAAGTTATGGCCTTTGACTTAAAGTCCCTTTTTGTTGACTTTTGAAAATGACCTATAATGTTGAAATTGATAACTTTTTGTGAGAGAATTTCTTGGACTTGAAGTATGAAGATGAGTTGTATGGAATGTCTTTCTCTTCAAAATGAGCTTTGGATGGAATTTTTCTGATAATCCATGTGAAAGTTATGCCCTGGTCAATTTACAGTTGACTTTTTTCAGCTGTCCAAATAAGGAAACTTTTGCATCTTGATGATTTTTGAGCCAAGCTTTGAGAATCATGATCAAGCATTGATCAAATGATGTTTGTGGCTTCAAAATGAGATGTTGACCAAAAATTTGAACTTTTGACTGTCAAATGACCATTTTGCCCCTGCAGTTGACTGTAGTGCAATTAGGGTTTTGACTGTGCAATTTTGTGCTGAAAGTCTTGAAACTTGGTATGAGGATGCTTGACCATATTTATAGGCATGTGGGACTTGATTGGACCCTTGGAAACTTCATTTTCTTGATCAGAACCAAAACCCTAATTTTGACTGTTTAGGAGGCTCTTACACTGTGCAACCCTTGGGGAATTTTGAAGCTTTGACTTTGCAATTCTTGAAGAATATGGGAGGGCAAATTTTGGGGTACAACACTAGGGCTAAAAGCTTAGTGGAGGTGCCAAGTGAGATGGCTCCTCCTTTGGAGAGCCATCTGAAACATGGTTATTTGCGTAATTTTTTCCAAAACACGGTTATTTGCGGAAAAAAAATTTAATACTTGGTTATTCCAAAAACAAATTCTCTATGTGACGCATGCATGTTTTTTAGAGAGGAGACGTCACACTGCATGGCTTGTCCTCCTCTGTAAAGGCATGCAATGTGGCACATGTATATATTGGCAGAGAGGAGGCGCCATCTTCTTTGGCTTGACAGTGTTATTTATTAATTTTTTAAAATAAAAATAAAAGTAACTAAAAATATTTTATATTACACAACGCATGGATATATTTTTTTAGACGTCCCCTCAATCTCAGCGGGTCCCAGTATGATATAAACAGATTCGCCTTTGTCTCACTCCTCTCTGTTGATTTTCCTGAGATGTTTGGGGTCTGTTCTGACTCACTTGATTATGAGGTGCTTGATGTGATGGTCCTGGTACATCAGGATCATACATCTCATCAATCATTTTGTCCCCACTGTGATGTGCCTCCAAAGAGACTGGTGTCCATGTTGTTGAAGTTTGGTCTTGTTGGTTGGGATATGTGTGGGTGGGGTGGTTGATAGTATTGGGATGTTGAATCGTGATGGAAACAAAACAACAGTTCTTGTGATGTATGGAATTTGTATGATGGTTGGGTACTTTGATAGTGTGATGTTTGACTGTATGTAGGTTGGGTGGTATGGTAGGAAGGAGATGTATCATATGTGTTTTGGGTATTGTGGTAGGATAAGGATGGTGCATATTGTTGGTGGTGGATCGGGTCATGCTCTTGGTATTGTGTTTGTGTGTGTGGCATGAATTGATGACGTATTTGTTTGAATGTGGTGGTGTATGGTTGTTGGGTTTGAGTAGGTTGATATTGTGGTTGGATTTGATACTGTTGAGGGGTTGGTTGTTGGGTTTGGTATTGTTGAGGGGTTGGTTGTTGGGGTTGTTGTTGGGCGTATGTTGCATCTCTTTGCCGTGGGTCGATCAAATATGTCTCTTGAGACATAAACAAATTTGTTGAAACCGATGTGTACCATCTCAAATATTGGAGCGTCGATTTTAAGTCATCTTGCAAGATCGGCTCCCTTAGGACCAATTCATGTCTATGCCTCCATTGACGATATTGGTTTTTAGCGAAGTCTCTCAAATCGTTAAATCCCTATTGGTTGTCAACTCTGAGTAGATGCCATTGTCCTAAACATGTAGGTGGGTCGGGGATACTTTGTTGCATGTCATACTGTAGTTTCACACGATCACTATGGTGCATCTCTACAGTAGTGAATCTGATGAGTGTTATTTTTGCAGTCCAGACTTCAGCATCAGCTGGGTTAATTTCATGGTTGAGATCCTTATACGGTCTCCATACAAACTATAGAGGGGAAAATTATATAAAATATTAAACGTAATTAACCTATTGAAAATGTTGTATAAAATATGTAAGTTTAATACCTCTTCGAGTCCAACATAATCAATAAGATTTTGGTAGACTACTATTGCGTTTTTAGGGGATTTGTTGTAATTCATCCCAGGAACATACCACCTACATAGAAAAATGGATAATAAATTAATACATGTTGGTTACAGTATATAGTATGTAAAATTTATGGTTTCGTAATCTTACTTTGTAGCAAAGGGGAAGACGAATGGCCTTGTGTTGCGGGGGGCGAGTGTCGGCATTCTCGACCAGCACCATGTCTGGAGCAAAAAGGCGCACGAATAGAAAGAACATCTACCGTTCAATACATTTTTACACAAGGAGCTATACAAATGGACCAAAACAGCAAAGCCACAACTATATGTGTTTATTTTATCAAATTGTCTTAACAAGGGTAAATACATGATATTAACAGTATTACCCGTTGTTTCAGGAAATAAAAAATGGCCAAATAATATCATTATGTAACAACGAGCTTTCATAATTCTTTCTTGCTCGGTAGAGTTTTCGGTTATTATGATATTCTCTAAGAAGACGGAGATTAATACCTTGGCCTCTAGACCCTTGTTCAAATAAAGAGACTCCCAAAAGTTTCTCGCATATGGCATTGTCTTGGTTGACTCAGCCATTCACAGTCTTGCGGTAGACCGAATAACATGTACACGTCCTCTAGTGTGACTGTACATTCACCACATGGAAGATGGAAGATGAAAGATGTGAGTTTCGGGTCTCTATCTCTCCAGTAATGCGAGAATAATTTTATAGTCAATATGCTAATTGAATATTGTTGTACCCCAAAATTTGCCCTCTCATTTTATCAAGATTCACCCTCTCCAGACTCTTTGAACTCCAGACAGGATTAGGGTTTTGCTATACTCAAGACATCTCCTTGCACTGATGACCTAAATTAGGGTTTGAGTTTGCACAGATATTTTTGGATTTTCAATACTCAAAATGACTTTCATACTTCATGTTGGACTCATAAGTTTGTCCATACCAAGTTTCAAGCCTTGAATCAAATTTTTACCTAGTCAATTGGACAGTTGATCTAGAAATCAACTGTATTGGGGAAAAAGTCAACTGTGGTCAATTTACAGTCAAACCTCATGAATTTTGACCCACATCAACATTATAAACTCATATGAACCATTTGATCAAGTTTGGACCACAACTCCACAAGAAATTTGATCAGATCACCAAAAGGGCAAAATGGTCATTTTTAGGGTTTTGACTGCACAAAGGCAATTACTGATTTTTGACCTAGCCAATGGCAAATTGGGTTCAACCATGGACTCAAGGACTCAATGGCATCATCTTGACGTATTCAACAAGTTCAAAAAATCTCAATTGCATTGGATTGACAGATGAATTTTTCAGTCAACTCATCAAAATTTGACTGTACACTGAAAAGTCAAACTTTGACTTTTTGGTCAAAATCAAGTGCCAAGGGTCATTTTTCATCAAGATGTGTCAAAATATGAAACTTTTCCATCAAGAAACCCATTTTTGCAAACTAGGGTTTAAAGTTGAAAATTTTCATAACTTATAATTTTTCTAAGTTATGAAATTTTCTTAATTTTTCCTAACTTTGCCTAACATTTTCACCATGATGCAATTGGATTCAAACAAAACTTCCAACATGAAAGTTGTATTCCTCCACAAAGTATACAACTTTGACGTACAAAGTTTTCCCAAAAGAAGCTTGGATCTCAAGTTATGATTTTTGGAACAAGGGTCCCTAAAACTTTTAACTTAGTGAAATTTTGTCCTAGTTTAGGCAGGATTTTGACCTATCTTCATGGCCATTTTTCACATAGTTCCACTTGGAATCTCAAATTGAATTTCAAATATGGATTGTAGAGCAAGTTTCAAGATTTCAAAAATGTCCAAGAACTCTCCAAACTCATTTGTGGTTAGGGAGAATTGAAGGCTTGAAGTTGGAAAAAACTCACTTTTCATCCATGGCATGTTCATGTTCATACAAATTGCAAATTCAAATCAGCTTGCTTTGCACTAGATTACAGGCCTCAAAACAATTTCACACTAAATAATTAAGTGCAAAACCATTGGTCTAAGACATTGTTTTGGTCATTAAAGCATTGCACCTTGGATTAATCCCTAAGTAGAAAAAGCAATATTTCCATTTTTGCTTAAATCATGCTTTATGTCAAAACTGATTTCTTGAGCATTGGTCCATATCTTATGCAGCAAATCAAATCCACAAATTGGAGGGGCCAAGGGCAAAGTGTGCAAGCATATGGATATCCTGTACAGGCCTGTTGGACATCAGTTCTCATGTTTGCTTAAAATACAAGAAAGATATCCAAAACACTAGAACTTGAACATTTGTGAAAACTAACTTGTGCAAGCATTTGAGACAACTTTCTCACATCCCCTTGAACTAGAAACACGACTCTTTGAGCCCTCAAACATCCCATAGCTCAAAATCACCTTCCATTGGTAAAACAGGGCAGCATCTGCAACTTGACTTCCATAGCACAATTTGCTCGTGCATTTTGCCCCAAACCTGTTCAAACACCTTCCATTCAATCCATCCAAGTTATCCCAAACCTTAAACACCAACTGTAACTCCATTTACAGGGTTTTCCATTTTCATTTTGAGCTTGTGCAGGTTGAGTTCTGTAGGCTTGCTCAAGTACATTCAAGGCAAGCTAGACATTGGAGAAGGTCAAGTGAAGTTCAAGCAAGCTCTCAAACATCTCAGGCCTTGTTGAAAAGCTCCACATTGCCATACACGAAGTCAGCTGAAACAAGTTTTTACCAACTTCCTATCTCTTTATTTAGGAACATTTGGACTTAGGTTTGTGAATAAGAAATGTAGTATTCATAGCCATGAAGTTGTACATATGCTCAGTTTTCATTTTTATTAAGCATGCTAAGAGAATTTGGTCCATGAACATCCTGAAAAAATTAGGTTAGATTTTAGGGTCAGAGAAATTCTCTATGGTCTTTGAGAGTTAGGACAAGTTGTTTATATGGTTGGATTCGTCTTTAAAAGCTCTACAACTTTGATGTTATGTGTTTTTGCAATAGAGCTCGTATGCAGGATCTAGTAATTGTACAGGGCGCGCGCGTTTTTGAAAGTCATAGGTTGAAGATGAAGTGTGGTGGGCTGGGCTTGGTCCTGGCTCACTATTGACACCCCCCACCCCTTTTACTTTTTGCACCCCCCTGGCCCATTTCTTCATACTTTTGTATTTTTCCATTTTATTTTTATTTCTGATTTTGTTTTCTTATTTTCTAAATATAAAAATACCCAAAAAATATTTTTATAATTTTTTACATTTATTTTGCATTTATTTCTATTTTTTCTAACATAAAAAACAATTAAATTAGTGTATATTTTACCTATTAAAAACTTAAAAATAATAAATAAGTTATACTTTTATTTTTATTATTTTATTCACACTAAAAAATGTTGTCCTAAATACTTTTTTTTTATATATATTTTATTTTATTATACATATTTAATATAATTAATACATATATATATATATATATATATATATATATATATATATATATATATATATATATATATATATATATATATATATATATATATATATATATATATATATATATATATATATATATATATATATATATATATATATATATATATATATATATATATATATATATATATATATATATATATATATATATATATATATATATATATATATATATATATATATATATATATATATATATATATATATACTTTTTATTATTATTATTTGTACTTAAAATAATACCTTTTTCTAAATATATTTAATTTTTTTACATTATTGTATTTTATTGTATATAAATAATATAGCCAATATATTTATTTTCTTAAAGAAAATTAGGGTTTACCCTTAATAAAAAAATAATATTTTCTTTTATTTATTTCTTTCCTTTTTGCATTAAATATTTTTACATACATAAAAATAAACAAAAACCTTTTTTGCATATTCATATTATTTTGTATATTTATTTAATTTGTTTATTATTGTTCATTTATTATTTATGCCATTTGATTCAATTTGGATGTAATAGTAAAACTAGGGTTTTTATTTCTTGTCAAATACACCCCCATTCAAAAATTGTACCCCCATCCCCATAATCATGTTGTAATAGCTTAGACTTTTAATTCTCGCACTTTATGCTTTCAATTATGCCATGATTAGAGATTAGAGTTTGTATGCAAAAATCCAAATCAACAAGTAGCTTGACTAATACAAAGACAAAAATGCATGAAAATCAATACACAAAGCACACTTGCACCCCTAGGGTTACATCCACTTGTTGCCTTAAAAATGGGACATGTTATGCATGTTGGGTACTTTGGCAAAACAAAAACAAAACAAAAGATCATAGTCCCTCGATGACGTTATCTTGGTTGCCTAAACAAAAATGATCAATGTGATCGGTGGATCTGGAACTGACTGTTTAACGCTGGTTCGCGAAATGTCGCGGAAGCAAGAGTCGCCACCGTCTTTTATTTTCTCCAAATGGAAAGGACAAAAGCACAGAAAAATTCCTTGAAGAGATTGCTCTCGGTTCGGGAGGTAGATTATAGAAAGGGAAGGTGTTAGCACCCTTTCTATCCATGGTTATCCATGGGCTCTTAGATACTTGCTCATTTGTGTTTTCAAAAATGTTTGCTTGCTTTTCAATGTGGGTTTTAAAAGTTTCTTTGAAAAATTTCAGTTCGACTCGTACGTCAGAGTGTTTGAAAAATTTGCTTCGAAAGCTTTTGAAAATGTTGGTGTGAAAAGATTTCAGTTTGTTTTGAAGAGAGCAAGTATCCATGAGTCGTCTACCTACCCTAAGGAATTCGTCTGTGTAAATGTCCTTTAAAGTAGTGCCATCCCACCATTGAGAGGTAGGTAGCACCACTGTTGGAGGTGTTCGGGTCAATTCGAGTTTGTAGGGACATGGTGATCACCGGAGCAATGGGAAGACACCTCAGAAGCTACCCTCATGCCAGGTTCCCGGATCATGAGGACTTACTAAGACATCCTCTACTCGACGATCACCTCTCGAGGCAAGGCAACAGTGAGGCGTACCCTAGGGGTGGTGTGTGCGATTCGTGTGTCATATTCATTGATATTTGTCTTGTCATGTCTATTGTGATCTACGCTTGATTTTATTTTAAGTCCATACATTCTTTCATGCTTTTGTGAACAGTTAAAAGTTACGGGAAAAGTAAATCTAAGACTATTACAAATGGCGCGGGTCCACATCGCCAAAATTAAACCGAACCCGATTTGACGGAAAGTAAATAAAGCAAATAAAAGTGCGAGAAGTTAAATTGTCCGAGTTACATGGCTTTGAGAGAGATACATAATTATTTAAGCAATAAAATAAAATGCGCGAATAAAATAAATTACGAACGAGGGCGTTGGACCCTTTTGCAAAATATTATTAATAAGGAATTAAAATTAAGAATTAAAAGAAAATGTTTTTTTAGTATTTTTGTGTTTTTTGAGATTTAATAAAAAAGAATTAATTAAAAACCAAAATGAAATATTAAACCTAGTTCTAATTATTTTTAAGTTTATTATGAAAGTATTAAAATTTAACCTAAATGCAACCCTAATTAGTTTACAAGTTCAATTATGAAAATAAATAAATCACTAATATTATGGCAAAAAACAAGGAAAATTAAAAGGAATAAAAAGTCATTAAACCTAATGCTATATTTTTGGATTTTTAGTTATTAAGAAAATATTAAAATCTAACCTAAATGCAACCCTAATTAGTTTACAAGTTTAATTATGAAAATTACTAATATTATGGCAAAAAACAAGGAAAATTAAAAGGAATAAAAAAGTCATTAACCTAATGCTATATTTTTGGATTTTTAGTTATTAAAAGAATTAAAGTTAAAACCTATTTTACTAAATTTATTTACATGTTAATTATTTACAAGAAAATAGTAAAATAAAATAATTATTATATTTTCATCTTTTTCTGATTTTTCTATATTTTTTATGTATTGTAAAAATATTGAATTAAATTAAAACAAGAAAACAAATAAAAACAATAATTAAAAGATATGAGAAAAATGAAAATATTTGCAAACCAGGGTGGGGGTGTAGTCCCAATTCGTGAGGTTTTGGACTTAGCAAATCTGGCCCAACAAGTATGGAATTTGTTGACTTTCCTAGGCCACGTACATGCATGCTGACTTGTCCTCATGGTGTCCCTCAATGCACAACCCTTGATCTGGTTCCCTTAAGCATGTGGCTGGCTTGATATGGTGAGCACACGATATATCCACAATCCAAGCGCTGCATGAGATTAATTACTGAAAAATAATATTGAGCATGTGAAAGACCTGGGGTTCGAACCCAGGTCAAGTGGATCACTAGCGCTTGCATCAACCACCTGTGCCAATTGACTTATTTGATATATAATTAAACAATGAATATTATAAGAACAAACAAGAGTTAGTGCTCCAAAACGCGCGCAGTTTCAAAATGGCCAATGGCTGATGGACACGAAATCATCTTCTTCCTTATCCTGTAAAACAAAACAATATGGCAACGGTTTTCGTAGCGTTGTGTTAGGCAGCTTTTAGAAAAATAGCGAATAGCTCAATTCTAAACATAAATTAGGCGCGACTATCTCAATTTCTTCGTCTTGATGCGCTGAATCCAACCATGGTCATTTGGAGTTCTAATTTTGCCTTGTTATGAAAGCCCCAAATTTCAGTCTTGCAAACCCTAAAAATCGCACATGGTATTTTCTCATATATAGCACAAAAACGCAATTGGATTACATGGTTAGTTTCGAAACTTGACAAGGAACATGAATATATGATTAAAATGCAGTGAGGATGCCTAGAAATCAAAGTACGATTATGGATTTTTCTTGGTTCAGTTGGAATCCTCTTTACCAATTCTTTGGGTTTGAGTTGTTGTTTGTGATTGGAATGTGATCAGGAGGGCTTGAGGAAGCTATTGGAAAAAAATTTATGCCTTCAATCCACCTCTAGAGTGCTTTTCCGTTTTGACTTTTATGGCAAAAATTTCAAATTGGTACTAGCCTTTTCTGCGCAGCTGAGAGTGTGTTATGATTAGGGTTTGACTCAGTGCTTATGAGGGAAGGAAATTAGGTCATTAGTTGGCCTTTATCCATGCCCATGAGAGAATTGGTCTTAGGTCTTTTAGCATTAACAAACTTTTCCTTCTTTTAAGCAAGACCAAGACTTGGTGTATAATCTAACCCTAGCATGAGTTTGTGAGTTGGCACATGATATATGGAAGCTATCCCAATTCAAATGACACTATTTCATTGACTTTTGAATTTTATTTGAATTTTTAAAGATTTAAAATGAATTAAATTATCAAAAATTAAATAAAATAGAAAAATCAATATTTGGTCTTGAAATTAATCATGGGACACGTGTGTGGCATGACAAGGCTGAATCAAGTGGAAGAAAGTGGGCCCTTTTGTCAAAAAATTGAAGTTTCAAGGATAGTTGACTTTTGCCATTTCACAAACATTTCCCAACTTCTACAAGGCATAACTTGCTCAATTTTTAAGCTTTTCACATGTTCTTGGACATTTTGGAAAGGTCTTTGAGTCCTTTAACCAATGCCTTTGGTCCCATGTCATTTTGATTTTCCAATCTCAAGTTATGGCCTTTGACTTAAAGTCCCTTTTTGTTGACTCTTGAAAATGACCTATAATGTTGAAATTGATAACTTTTTGTGAGAGCATTTCTTGGACTTGAAGTATGAAGATGAGTTGTAGGAAATGTCTTTCTCTTCAAAATGAGCTTTGGATGGGATTTTTCTGATAATCCATGTGAAAGTTATGCCCTGGTCAATTTCAGTTTACTTTTTCAGCTGTCCAAATATAGCAACTTTTGCATCTTTGATGATTTCTGAGCCAAATTTTGAGAATCATGATCAAGCATTGATCAAATGATGTTTGTGGCTTCAAAATGATATGTTGACCAAAAATTTGAACTTTTGACTGTCAAATGACCATTTTGCCCCTACAGTTGACTGTAGTGCAATTTAGGGTTTTGACTGTGCAATTTTGAGCTGAATGCCTTGAAACTTGATATGAGGATACTTGACCATCTTTGTAGGCATGTGAGACTTGATTGGGCTTTTGAACACTCCATTTTCTTGATCAGGACACAAACCCTAGTTTTGACTGTATAGGAGACAGTTGGACTGTGCGACCCTTGGGGGAGTTTTATGACTTGGCTTGGCAATTTCTTGAAGAATATGGGAGGGCAAATTTTGGGGTGCAACAGTTGCCCCTGTTCAATCTTCTTAGACCTGAGGATGCAGATTGGCTGACGTGCCTTTCGTAATCCGAGGGTAGAAGATGATTGGACACTAGAGTGCCCAGAAATTTGCGCTCACATGTTAGCAGTGTGATGAAAATGGGCTTATAGATGCCATTTGGAGGTTGTTGGATAGGATGATGGGCTTATAGATGCCATCTGAATGTTGATTGCGTGGGAGATTCCTTAGCGAGAACCTGCATACCTGCAAAACAGAAAAATGAGTACCTGACACGTTGCAGGAGCTGATTTTTTTAGATGCTTGGTGTAGATATGTCCTGACTGGTTACAGGAGCTGAGTCTGGAGCTTCAAACGGCGATGAATGAACCAGGGATGGTTACTATCTTAGTATGAATAGCAAGAGAACCTTAGGCGACTTTAACTTCAACAACGCTCGTTGAGAAAAAATCTTGGGTGACTTTAACTGGGATAAGCATCAGGGAGATCTTAGGGTCGATCTGACTGAACCAGAGGAGGTTTTTTTTTTTTTTTTTTGATAAGGATGTGATGAAGGAATCTGAGACGATTGCTACCTCAGCAGGACGATGAAGGAATCTGAGATGATTGCTACTCCAAATATATGATGAAGGAATCTGGGACGATTACTACCTCAGCAGGACGATGAAGGAATCTGAGACGATTGCTACTCCAAATATATGATGAAGGAATCTGGGACGATTACTACCTCAGCAGGACGATGAAGGAATCTGAGACGATTGCTACTCCAAATATATGATGAAGGAATCTGGGACGATTACTACCTCAGCAGGACGATGAAGGAATCTGAGACGATTGCTACCTCAGCAGAATGATGAAGGAATCTGGGACGATTACTACCTCAGCAGGATGATGAAGGAATCTGGGACGATTACTACCTCAACGGGATGATGAAGGAATCTGGGACGATTACTACTTCAGCAGGATGATGAAGGAATCTGGGACGATTACTACCTCAGCGGGATGATGAAGGAATCTGGGACGATTACTACCTCAGCGGGATGATGAAGGAATCTGGGACGATTACTACCTCAACGGGATGATGAAGGAATCTGGGACGATTACTACCTCAGCAGGATGATGAAGGAATCTGGGACGATTACTACCTCAGCGGGATGATGAAGGAATCTGGGACGATTACTACCTCAGCAGGATGATGAAGGAATCTGAGACGATTGCTACTCCAAATATGTGATGAAGGAATCTGGGACGATTACTACCTCAACGGGATGATGAAGGAATCTGAGACGATTGCTACTCCAAATATGTGATGAAGGAATCTGAGACGATTGCTACTCCAAATATGTGATGAAGGAATCTAGGACGATTACTACCTCAACGGGATGATGAAGGAATCTGGGACGATTACTACCTCAGCAGGATGATGAAGGAATCTGAGACGATTACTACCTCAACGGGTAAAGACTTTTATCTGTTGATCGTTCTTTCCTGAAAAAGTAACGAATTAGTTGTATGCAATGTCATAATGCATGAATTGCCTGATTTTAAGATGTTCTCAAAAATAAATGAGATTGGGGTGATATGATGCGTCTATGCATGCTATAATGATGTATGTGACGTTTTATGAATGTGTTTTTCGTCTAGGAAAGTAAATCCTTGACGGGTGCCGGGAAGTCGTATCCTGGGCTGATGTTGAAGAATAGTTGCAAGAATTCCAATAGACGAAGATAACTCCGTTGGGGATAAGACTTGGCGAATGGAGGATTCTGCGGGGAGAAAAAGATATTCTAGTGACCATGCTGGGAAGAAATACTCTGTGGGGAGATGCTTTTGCTGAATTGTTGAGGATGACTCGCTGAGGATACCTTGCTGTATCGGAAGTATGAATGGACTTCGCTGGGGATAAGAAGGTTATGTCGACGACGCTCTTTCCGTGGCTTTTGGCTGAGGATAACCCAGTTATATCCTGTTAAGGAAATAACTCTTTAAATCAAGCCGGACGGCGCGTTCGTGCCCTGCTAGGGGATGAGCTTCCAGAATCTACTGGGGGTACGCCTATTGCTTGGGGAGATAGATTCCAACCTTCCTGGGGAAGCTTTGAACTGCGTTGGCTATGTTCTTCAACGGAGCTTACCCTGATTCCTTGGAGGACAGAACAATCAGATTGCTTAGACCATTCTTTATTGCCCCTGTTTCTATGGGGGAGGCACTTGTGGGGTGCTGATAGTTGTTGAGGGTCAAACCTTCTTCTGGTAGGCAGATGATAAGATGACGGGACATAGTCGTACGCTTTTGATCCCTAACTTTTGCCTGGACCGCCCTTTCGGGTTTTCAGTCCACCGGGATACCCATTTTTGCCCAAGCCGCCTTTTCAGGTTTTCGACTTGCCGGGTGTACAGATTTTTCATTTCATCCCTCATTTTGCCCGAACCCTTTTGGTTCGCCGGGAAGCCCTTATTTTTGCCTAGGTATGTCAACCTAGCGGGCCTTTGATTGTGCGTAGTATTTTTTCGACTATGTCCATGTTCTCAGAATGTAGGGAGTTGCCCCTGTTAGAAGTGTTTTGTCATGCCACCAGAAGGTGTTTGATCAGGCCAGATTCGTTGTTGAAATGCCCCAAGTGACTCAAGCGGAGATTTGCCCCAGGCTATTTGGCCTTTGAGAGATTCTCCGAATCTTGATTGGATTGCCCCAGATGATGGACCATGCTCATGTCTGCCCCTTGATTGGAGGTACTTCTATTCAGTAGGCATTCGTCGTGCGAACTTCTGCTGTTCAAACAAAAAGTCATATGCAAACAATGTTATATCAAAAATGCAAAGCTTATGTCTGTCTTGAAGATTTTGAAAATGCATTCTTTTTCATAAAACAAATGAATGTTTGTAAAACGTGATGTCAACTCCGTATTTACCGTAGGCCTTCAGGAGTCAGGATACCTTTCGTAACAGTATGCTTTCGAACTAACCCGTGCTTCAGCTAGGACTTTTGAGGGTTATAACGTGGCCTGGTTCACGGTTTAAGAAACAAAGGGTAAAGGCTCAAATTATTTGTACCCACCCGCTCTTCGTGATGTTCTCCAAACCTAAACTTAGTTGATCATACGTTAGACCTTGTTTGAGTCTTTGCTCTGATTTTCCGGTGATGGTTCCGATATTGATGATTTATTTTGAATGGGCAGTCATCTTTTTTTGCTGAGGGTTTATAGGACCTCTTCTTTTTTGTTATCCCTTTCTTTTTTTGCCTGAACTGTTTCCTTTTTGGAATTACAGTCAGCGGGATGCCCCAGTTTCATAAGTCCCCTTTGTAGGTTTAGACTTTTTGGGCTTTTCGTTTATGAATTTTGATCATGACTGCCTGTCTTTTTGATTGTTCTGAACCATCACTGTCTTTGTTCGTTTTGTAAAGATCTCTTCGGTGCTATTCGTCATGCACTTGGATCAACTGAGAGAACTACCCTGCCCCAGGTTATGATAAAGGGTTTTAAATTTCGAAAAGAAAAAACTCCTACTTCTTTGGCTCAGAGGGGTTGACGAGGGATTATCATCCTTATAACTCCAGTGTTTAGGGATTGAAACAATGCATGTACCTCATCAGCGGGGTCTGTTCAAAAGCATACTGTAGATCGTGGTATCGTTTTCGTCATCCTCCCTCAAGAGGCTTAGAATTATTAACCAAGAGTTGATCATCAGAAAAATATGAAACAATTTGCATATAGTAAATGCGAATATATTGATTCAAAATAGACATAAGCGATGCATTAATGTGATAACAATGTTTAACATGAATAAATGTTTGAACAATCAAAGAACAATACAACTTGAACATTTGAATGAACAAAAGACATTCTCGACGATTTGGTGTAGGATCAGTGTTCAAACTCGACCTCCTTGGCGTCAATCAAATCCTGGATCTTGTTCTTCAAGGTCCAACAGTCGTCGGTGTCATGTCCAGGACTGTCAGAATGGTAGGCACATCTCACACCCGGGTTGTACTTGGGAGAGGAAGTGTCAGGATTTTGAGGAGGATCCTTAAGTGTGATCATTTTCGCCCTCAGCAATTGCTGTAATGCCTGAGACAAAGACATGTTGATGTCAGTATACTTCCTATCTTGATGCTTTATCCTACGCCTATTGCTCTTTCTTGGTTGAACGGGCGTGGGATCGGAAATCTGGATTTCCCCTACATCATGACGACCCTTTTTCACATGTATAGCATTGGATTCTTTCTTCCCACTGTGGGGCTTTTTCTGAGCATCAGCAGATGCGGCTTCTTGAATCTTCCCCGACTTGATACCAGCTTCGATTCTCTCCCCAGTCAAGACAAGATCTGTAAACCCAGCAGCAGAATTCCCAATTAGGTGGTTGAAGAATGGGCCAGACAGGGTCCCCAAGAACATGTCGACGAGCTCGCGGTCCATCAGAGGTGGTTGTACCCTTCCAGCAAGGTCCCTCCATTTTTGAGCATACTCTTTGAAGCCTTCGCCTGTACCCATAGACATCCCCTGAAGCTGAGTACGCGTGGGAGCGAGGTCGGCATTATACTGGTAGTGTTTGTAAAATGCAGTGGCTAAGTCTTCCCAGGTACGGATGTTGGCTCCATTCAGTTGATAGAACCACTCGAGCTGAGTCCCTGAAAGACTCTCTTGGAAGAAATGGATCCATAAGTTTTTGTCAGCTGTATAGGGCTGGATCCTCCTTGCATAAGCCCTGAGATGCAACTTAGGACAGGATGCCCCGTCGTATTTAGCAAAGGCAGGTACCTTGAATTTGTGCGGGATCACCACTCCAGAAGACAGACCTAGATCCTCGAAGTCCAGACCAGGCACCTTTTGTATCTCTATAGCACTTAACCGGTCTTCCAACTGTTTGTACTTATCCTCAGCCGGAGGGTACTGTTCGTCGTCGAAATCTGTCTCGTTGTCGGAGACCACTGGACTAGGCACCTCTCTCTCATGGTGACTGTTTTCCCTCACAGATGGGGTAGTCCTCTCAGTTTCAGTCTGCGGTGCATTCCCAGATCTGCGTCTAGGGCTGAACAAAACAGTCCTCTTCTTCTTCTTCTCCTTCTTCAGGAGCAGAGCCTTCAGATCTTGTTGCCCCTGGGTCAAATTCAGGATCAGCTCTTGGAACTGGGCGTTCTGAGCCTGGAGGTCCTTGATAGTCTGCTCGGATGATGATTCAGGATTCATGATGATTGGCTGAAATAAGCAGCGGAGAAGGGTAAGCAACCTGTCAAAGGGATACCTGCAATGCAATGAGATGTATGACATGCATGTGATGTTTTCAAGGATCTCGCAGGGTAAACAGAGAAACTTGTTAGAGTTGGAAACTGGCAACTTGATTGAAGGAACCTCCTGTTGTAGAGAGCCCTTCTTCAAGGGTCAAAGGCTCACCATATCCAGTGGGTCATAGCCCCTGACGACCTTAGCTAGAGGAAAATAAATCCTCTTTGCCCCTTGCTGGGCAGTTGGTTCATCATGACCTGCATCACAAGCCCTTGAGATCCTTGAAATGGGTTAGGATGTATGCAATGGTATGCAATGGTATGATGTCATGCTATGCATGGGGTGATGTAGGTAAACCCTGCTATGAGTCCCAATTAAGGACTATAAACAGACCCTGCAAAAAATTCAGTATACTTTGTTATGAGTCCCAACAAAACCTGCAAGAAATTTGGTAAACCTTGTCATGAGTCCTAGCTAAGGACTATAAACAAAACCTGTAAGTAGTTCATGTGTCAGCTAACAAGCATGCAAGTAGGCAAGTACAAAGGCACACAAGTCACACAAAAGAGCCCTTAGAGTTTAGGCCAGCATGAAGTTTGGGGTACTACCCTCTTGAAGTGGGTGGGTTCAACCTGTCCTAATCAAAGTAACCGGGTTCTAAGGTTCCCAATATCACGGGACTGCTTTCATTGTTCATCGTTTCGATTTAGCCACTGAACTGGCGACCGAAATATTCCAGGAAAGCAACCCTCAATTGAGTGTAGTATCGAGTATCAACCAATCTCGGACTGCACCAAAGTCAGTTATCTCACTACCCTAAAGAGGCCAAGATAGTTCAATTAAGGTTCCTAAGGTCTGTTGATGCTTCACGACACCACGCGGAGGCCCCGTACTCTCCTTGACTGAACTCAAGGGTTACCGGTACACACCAAAGTGCCACATCAACGTAGCAGACTGTTTCAACCATGTCGGTATACCCCGCACAGTTCCCTCACAGCCTTGTTGCTACTTTCTAAGAAGGTATTCCTCCAGATCCGGGTTAGGATCTATAGAACTCCCAAGCAACCCACAATAATAAAGCAAGCAAAGAAGACAATTGAAAACATAGTTATGAGCTAGCCCTAAGGTACACCTCACTTTAAGTTTGTCCCCAGCAGAGTCGCCAGTTCTGTGATCGGTGGATCTGGAACTGACTGTTTAACGCTGGTTCGCGAAATGTCGCGGAAGCAAGAGTCGCCACCGTCTTTTATTTTCTCCAAATGGAAAGGACAAAAGCACAGAAAAATTCCTTGAAGAGATTGCTCTCGGTTCGGGAGGTAGATTATAGAAAGGGAAGGTGTTAGCACCCTTTCTATCCATGGTTATCCATGGGCTCTTAGATACTTGCTCATTTGTGTTTTCAAAAATGTTTGCTTGCTTTTCAATGTGGGTTTTAAAAGTTTCTTTGAAAAATTTCAGTTCGACTCGTACGTCAGAGTGTTTGAAAAATTTGCTTCGAAAGCTTTTGAAAATGTTGGTGTGAAAAGATTTCAGTTTGTTTTGAAGAGAGCAAGTATCCATGAGTCGTCTACCTACCCTAAGGAATTCGTCTGTGTAAATGTCCTTTAAAGTAGTGCCATCCCACCATTGAGAGGTAGGTAGCACCACTGTTGGAGGTGTTCGGGTCAATTCGAGTTTGTAGGGACATGGTGATCACCGGAGCAATGGGAAGACACCTCAGAAGCTACCCTCATGCCAGGTTCCCGGATCATGAGGACTTACTAAGACATCCTCTACTCGACGATCACCTCTCGAGGCAAGGCAACAGTGAGGCGTACCCTAGGGGTGGTGTGTGCGATTCGTGTGTCATATTCATTGATATTTGTCTTGTCATGTCTATTGTGATCTACGCTTGATTTTATTTTAAGTCCATACATTCTTTCATGCTTTTGTGAACAGTTAAAAGTTACGGGAAAAGTAAATCTAAGACTATTACAAATGGCGCGGGTCCACATCGCCAAAATTAAACCGAACCCGATTTGACGGAAAGTAAATAAAGCAAATAAAAGTGCGAGAAGTTAAATTGTCCGAGTTACATGGCTTTGAGAGAGATACATAATTATTTAAGCAATAAAATAAAATGCGCGAATAAAATAAATTACGAACGAGGGCGTTGGACCCTTTTGCAAAATATTATTAATAAGGAATTAAAATTAAGAATTAAAAGAAAATGTTTTTTTAGTATTTTTGTGTTTTTTGAGATTTAATAAAAAAGAATTAATTAAAAACCAAAATGAAATATTAAACCTAGTTCTAATTATTTTTAAGTTTATTATGAAAGTATTAAAATTTAACCTAAATGCAACCCTAATTAGTTTACAAGTTCAATTATGAAAATAAATAAATCACTAATATTATGGCAAAAAACAAGGAAAATTAAAAGGAATAAAAAGTCATTAAACCTAATGCTATATTTTTGGATTTTTAGTTATTAAGAAAATATTAAAATCTAACCTAAATGCAACCCTAATTAGTTTACAAGTTTAATTATGAAAATTACTAATATTATGGCAAAAAACAAGGAAAATTAAAAGGAATAAAAAAGTCATTAACCTAATGCTATATTTTTGGATTTTTAGTTATTAAAAGAATTAAAGTTAAAACCTATTTTACTAAATTTATTTACATGTTAATTATTTACAAGAAAATAGTAAAATAAAATAATTATTATATTTTCATCTTTTTCTGATTTTTCTATATTTTTTATGTATTGTAAAAATATTGAATTAAATTAAAACAAGAAAACAAATAAAAACAATAATTAAAAGATATGAGAAAAATGAAAATATTTGCAAACCAGGGTGGGGGTGTAGTCCCAATTCGTGAGGTTTTGGACTTAGCAAATCTGGCCCAACAAGTATGGAATTTGTTGACTTTCCTAGGCCACGTACATGCATGCTGACTTGTCCTCATGGTGTCCCTCAATGCACAACCCTTGATCTGGTTCCCTTAAGCACGTGGCTGGCTTGATATGGTGAGCACACGATATATCCACAATCCAAGCGCTGCATGAGATTAATTACTGAAAAATAATATTGAGCATGTGAAAGACCTGGGGTTCGAACCCAGGTCAAGTGGATCACTAGCGCTTGCATCAACCACCTGTGCCAATTGACTTATTTGATATATAATTAAACAATGAATATTATAAGAACAAACAAGAGTTAGTGCTCCAAAACGCGCGCAGTTTCAAAATGGCCAATGGCTGATGGACACGAAATCATCTTCTTCCTTATCCTGTAAAACAAAACAATATGGCAACGGTTTTCGTAGCGTTGTGTTAGGCAGCTTTTAGAAAAATAGCGAATAGCTCAATTCTAAACATAAATTAGGCGCGACTATCTCAATTTCTTCGTCTTGATGCGCTGAATCCAACCATGGTCATTTGGAGTTCTAATTTTGCCTTGTTATGAAAGCCCCAAATTTCAGTCTTGCAAACCCTAAAAATCGTGCATGGTATTTTCTCATATATAGCACAAAAACGCAATTGGATTACATGGTTAGTTTCGAAACTTGACAAGGAACATGAATATATGATTAAAATGCAGTGAGGATGCCTAGAAATCAAAGTACGATTATGGATTTTTCTTGGTTCATTTGGAATCCGCTTTACCAATTCTTTGGGTTTGAGTTGTTGTTTGTGATTGGAATGTGATCAGGAGGGCTTGAGGAAGCTATTGGAAAAAAATTTATGCCTTCAATCCACCTCTAGAGTGCTTTTCCATTTTGACTTTTATGGCAAAAATTTCAAATTGGTACTAGCCTTTTCTGCGCAGCTGAGAGTGTGTTATGATTAGGGTTTGACTCAGTGCTTATGAGGGAAGGAAATTAGGTCATTAGTTGGCCTTTATCCATGCCCATGAGAGAATTGGTCTTAGGTCTTTTAGCATTAACAAACTTTTCCTTCTTTTAAGCAAGACCAAGACTTGGTGTATAATCTAACCCTAGCATGAGTTTGTGAGTTGGCACATGATATATGGAAGCTATCCCAATTCAAATGACACTATTTCATTGACTTTTGAATTTTATTTGAATTTTTAAAGATTTAAAATGAATTAAATTATCAAAAATTAAATAAAATAGAAAAATCAATATTTGGTCTTGAAATTAATCATGGGACACGTGTGTGGCATGACAAGGCTGAATCAAGTGGAAGAAAGTGGGCCCTTTTGTCAAAAATTGAAGTTTCAAGGATAGTTGACTTTTGCCATTTCACAAAAATTTCCCAACTTCTACAAGGCATAACTTGCTCAATTTTTAAGCTTTTCACATGTTCTTGGACATTTTGGAAAGTTCTTTGAGTCCTTTAACCAATTCCTTTGGTCCCATGTCATTTTGATTTTCCAATCTCAAGTTATGGCCTTTGACTTAAAGTCCCTTTTTGTTGACTCTTGAAAATGACCTATAATGTTGAAATTGATAACTTTTTGTGAGAGCATTTCTTGGACTTGAAGTATGAAGATGAGTTGTAGGAAATGTCTTTCTCTTCAAAATGAGATTTGGATGGGATTTTTCTGATAATCCATGTGAAAGTTATGCCCTGGTCAATTTCAGTTGACTTTTTCAGCTGTCCAAATATAGCAACTTTTGCATCTTTGATGATTTCTGAGCCAAATTTTGAGAATCATGATCAAGCATTGATCAAATGATGTTTGTGGCTTCAAAATGATATGTTGACCAAAAATTTGAACTTTTGACTGTCAAATGACCATTTTGCCCCTATAGTTGACTGTAGTGCAATTCAGGGTTTTGACTGTGCAATTTTGAGCTGAATGCCTTGAAACTTGATATGAGGATACTTGACCATCTTTGTAGGCATGTGAGACTTGATTGGGCTTTTGAACACTCCATTTTCTTGATCAGGACACAAACCCTAGTTTTGACTGTATAGGAGACAGTTGGACTGTGCGACCCTTGGGGGAGTTTTATGACTTGGCTTGGCAATTTCTTGAAGAATATGGGAGGGCAAATTTTGGGGTGCAACAATCAAGTCCCTCAAAAATTTGCTAAATATACTTAACACAATTGTTATCATGGTCTATACGATGACCCGCGCCTGTCCCGTTTAACATCCTAATACAAGGTTGTTTACCAAATGAAATGGTAAAACAACACTGTCAAAAGGGTTAAAAAACATATAGGAAAGATCTTTGAGTAAAATAGGGTAGATAGCTCTTAGTTACTTGATCAAAAAACTTGCAAAACATCCTTGTTATTTTCAAACACACTTCACAACACAATTGCAAAACATTTCCCAATTTAAACTTTCAAACATTGGAATATCCTTTCAAAAGATAAACACATTTGTATATATTCAAACAAGAATCGTTACAAAGGTTGCCACAACGATGGCCTCTTTTTCAAAGCATTTTCAAAACCACACAGACAAAGCACCATTTCAAACAATTTAAAAGCAAAAGCAAGTGATCTAAACAAGTAACTAAGAGCCCATGGATAACCATGGATGAAAAGGGTGCTTGCACCTTTCCTTTTCATAATCTACTCCCCGAACCCAAGAAAACATCTCAAAGGTCTTTCCTGTGCTTTTTGACCTTTCCTTAGGATAAAATAAAAAGTCGGTGGCGACTCTTGCTAAACCGGAACATTTGCGAACACAAAATGCAAAAACCTCAAGTCAGTTCTCCCACCATATCACAGAACTGGCGACTCTGTTGGGGAAATAATTAATAAAAGTGGAGTAACCTTAGGGTTTAGATCACCTTTACATGCTTATCTTGTTTGCTTTGATTGCTTTACATTTGGTTCTATTGTTTGGGTTTGAAATCCTCTACCCAGATTTGGGAAACATTCATAGGTAAATAGCAATACATTGTGGAAACTGTGCGGGGTATACCTACATGGTCGAAGCAATAGCTATGTTAGTGCGACATATTTGTGAGTACCGGTAGCCTTTGAGTCAATCAAAGAGAATACGGGGCCGCTGAGTGATGTCATGAAGCAATAATGAACTCTTAGAACCTTACTTGACCATCTTGTCCTTATTAGGGGTAGTGAGATGACCGGCTTTGGTGCAGTTCGAAGTTGGTAGATACTCGATACTACACTCATTGAGGGTTGTTTTCTTGGAATATTTCGGTCGTCAGTTAAGTGGCTAAACTGAAACAATGAACACAGAAAATAATCCAGTGATATTGAGCTCCTTAGAACCTGGTTACTATTTATAGGACAGGTTGAGCCAACTAACTTCAAGAGGGTACTTACCTATGAAACCTCATGCAAGCGTGAAACTAGGATCTTGTGTGACTTGTTTGTACATATGCTTGTGCATACATCATGAACATCATAAAGCATCATATGCATCCACTAACCATTTCAAGGGTTTGGATCTTCATCTTTGTTCCTATTTTGTAGGTCATGGAGTCACTCCGCAGAAAAATAATTCAGGTCAACCTTGTGAGAATCCCTCCTCAACTCAAGGAGCTTACTTCCAATATTCCAGAGAATTCTCTCTTCAGTGAAAGACATGGTAGACTTCTCAACTTGGCCAACTCCAACATTGAAGAAGACATGGTGAAAGTCCTCTTCCAGTTCTTTGACCCTCTACACCACTGTTTCACATTCCTTGATTACCAATTAGTACCTACTTTGGAGGAATTTTCTCAACTCCTGAGGATTCCTATTCTTCATCAACTACCCTACAACGGTACGGAAAGAGAACCAAAGCCCGAAGATGTTGCTCAAGCCTTACACTTGCAACCATCTGATATCAAAGGTCATTGGGAAACCAGAAGTGGTGTCAAGGGTTTCTTGGTAAAGTTTTTGTTTGAGAAGGCACAAGACTGCTGGAATTCTCTAGATCTGCAAGCTTTTGAGGAGATTGTAGCACTTCTCATCTATGGGTTGGTCTTGTTCCCAAACCCTGATCAGCTTATAGATGTGAATGTTGTCAAGATTTTCATATCTCAGAATCCTGTGCCTACATTGCTTGGGGACATCCTACACTCATTTCACACATGAACAATGAGGAAAAGAGGTGTTCTCATGTGCTGTACTCCTCTTCTAGCAAGGTGGTTTATTTCTCACCTTCCCCAATCAGTTTTGAAGAATGAGCAGGGTTTAAGGTGGTCACAACGGTTGATGACCCTCACACATTTTGATGTTCATTGGTGTTCTCGGTCCAAATAAAATGTCATCATCATTGATCATTGTGGGGAATTCCCTAATGTCCCACTATTTGGCATTAGGGGAGGCATTACCTACAACCCCTGTTTAGCTCTGAGGCAATTTGGGTATGCCCGGAGGGATGGCCCTCATGACATGCTGATTCCTGACTTGGTTTTTGACTTCGACAACGACGCTCAAGGACTTCGACAAAGGTTTATCCGAGCTTGGAGGATGCCCAACAAAGTGGATAGTAAGACACTGGGGCACAAGAATTCCACCCCCCTTGAGCCTTATCTCAAGTGGGTACGAACCCGCTCCCAGAGTCTTATGATGCCTTACCCCCACATTCTCCCCGTGATCAAAGAGCCTATTATGGAAGGAGAGGTTCCATACACCCTCCTACATCCAGACATGCCAACATCATTGGAAGAATTGCAAAAGAGTTGGATACAACTCAAGGAAGAGCGGAACACTTTTGAAGCCAGCTTCTATGCCAGTGAGAAGAAGGTTTTGGAACTTACCCGCCGACTTCACGAAGAGGAGACTCTCAACACTTACATCGCGCCAAAGAGGATGCGCAATGTCTTTTTACATTAAGAATTTTGTAATATTCTGCCCATGGGGCATTTATGTACTAACAAATTTCTTCTTATTAATATGACGTGTGTTCTTTTTGTTTGCAACAAATTTGAATTTCTGAATCCTTGAATGCATTACATGAATACACATCATTCATCATATGCATTAATAGGTCTTCATGCCAGGTTTCCTTATCTTTCTGCTGTTTATTTCAGCAAGATGGATATAGAGCAGACGGTTAAAGATCTGCAAGCACAAAATTCGTAATTCCAACAACTCCTCATGACCTTAGTGTGATCGGTGGATCTGGAGCTGACTGTTTAACGCTGGTTCCCGAAATGTCGCGGAAGCAAGAGTCGCCACCGTCTTTTATTTTCTCCAACATGGAAAGGACAAAAGCACAGAAAAATTCCTTATTGAGATTAGTTCTCGGTTCGGGAGGTAGATTTATAGAAAGGGAAGGTGTTAGCACCCTTTCTATCCATGGTTATCCACGGGCTCTTAGATACTTGCTCATTTGTGTTTTCAAAATGTTTGTTTGTTTTTCAAAGTCAGTGGGTTTGAAAAAGTTTCGTTTAAAGTTTCAGTTCGACTCTTGTATCAGTCCTAAGAGTGTTTGAAAAATTGTTTTTGAAAGCTTTTTGCAAAGTGTCGGTGTGAAAAGAAGTTTTTGATTTTGTTTTGAATTAGAGCAAGTATCTACGAGTCATCTACCTACCCTAAGGAATTAGTCTGTGTAAGTGTCCTTAAGGTAGTGCCATCCCACCATTGAGAGGTAGGTAGCACCACCGTTGGAGGTGTTCGGGTCAATTCGAGGATTAGAGATAGTGTGGTCACCAGAGCAATAGGAAGACACCTTAGAAGCTACCCCCATGCCATGTTCATGGACATGAGGACTTACTAAAACGTCCTCTACTCGACGACCACGTTTCGAGGGGCAAGGCAACAGTGAGGCGTACCTTAAGAGTGGTGTGTGAATTGTGCGTCATTTTCAGTTATATTTGTCTTGTCATGCATTGAGTGTTCTACGCTTTGATTTTATTTGAGCATACATTCTTTCATGTGTCTTAACAGTTAAGGGTGCGGGAATTTAAAGAGAGGAAAGTAAAAGTCCTACGCTATTACAAGGCGCGGGTCTACATCGCCAAATTAAACCAAGACCCGATTTGAATAAATAAAATACGGAAAATAAATGTCCTAATTATCTATTACAAAGCTTTGGGGCAATTACATGAAATTTAAAAAGGAAATAAAAAGCAAACGCGCGAAATGGAATTATGATCGAAGGTGCGAGGGCGTTGGACCCTTTAAAGGAATTACATTACAATTAATAAATTAATTAAACTAAATAAAGAAAAGAACTTGTTTTTTATGTTTTTTGTATTTATGAAATTAAAGAGAATTAATTGAAATTTAAAAGTTAAATAAAACCCTAATTCTAAATTGTTTTTAATTTATTAAAAAAAATGTTTAAGTTTGACCTAATTTAACCTAATTAATTAATTGCATATTTATTTACAAGATAATTAATAATTAATAATGATGAAAAAGGTTATTTATTAAGAAAAAGAATAAAAGAATTAAAACCCTAATTTCTACATTTTTTAGTTTATTAAAGAAAAACATTAAAATTAAATCTAAAATTAGAACTAAATTGGTCATTAAATTTATTTACAAAATTAATGGAAATTAATATTAGTAAAAACATTTTTTTTGTTTTATGATTTTTTCTGGTTTTTTTTTTTTGTGTTATAAAATTAATTTTATGAATTAAATAAAACAATTATCATAAATAAAATAAATGAAAGAAAAGAGTAAAAAGAGAGAAAGAAAATGCAAACAGATGGGGGTGTTGACCCAATGGAGGAGGTGAATTTGCAGCAATTGAGCCCATTTGAAGGGGGCCCTTTTGACTTTTCTAGCTTGTGTGTGGAAGTGTTGACTGGTGCCCATGGTGGACTTCACATGATGGCCATTGGATTGATCTTCAGGGGTATGTGGCGTGCCAAGAGATGGAGTTGTATGGTGGTTCCTGGGTAAAGAATTGTACCTGAACGCATTATGAACAAAAATATTGAAGAATATGGGGGACCTGGGAATCGAACCCAGGTCCCAATGCTTGAAGGACACCTCACTTTCCACCCAGCCAAATGCGTTTGTTTGTTAACTATATGGAACATGAGCATTATAAGAAAAGACAAAAGTTAATGATCTGAACCACAAAATCACGCGCCAATTTTGAATAGTCCAATGATGCCAAGCCACGCATGCTTCTTCTCCGTTTTGTACCTGCAACTAAGATCAAATAGCGGGGGTTTTAAACCCCCACTAACTACAACATACAATAATAGCGATTAGAATATGGCTCATCATAAATTGAGCGCGAGGTATGGATTTTGTCCTTCAGAATGTCACGATTTCAATGGTGTAGGTCTCGCTTCCTAATTTTTCCATATGAAAAAGTCCCCAATTTCAAGCTTATGAAAACCTAGAAAACGTCAATGGCATCTTTGGATACAGGCGATATAAATTCAATTCAATGGCACCATTAGCTTCAGTGAGTCCATATTAGCGTAAAACAATAATGAAAATGCATGATCAAAGCCTGAAAATCAAAACACGATTGTTCAATATTTCAAGAAAAGTTTGATTTGGTTATACCGATTCCTGATGTATGGGGCTTGGAAAGGTATTGAGTCACGTTCAGGAAGGCTCCAGCAATCTTTTAGGATACTTTTTAGGCCTTGAAAAACACTGCAACTATGTTTTCAGTTTTGAATTTTTTAAGAAAAATGCAAGTTTGTGTTCTTGATCTGGGGCGCAGCCAGCTTGTTCTTGTGATTAGGTTTTGGTTTGTATATGTATCTCAAACGATTTAGGTTAAGAAAAACCAAGCCCAAACCTTTGCGTTCATGATTTTGAATTTTTGATTTCCTTATATCTTTTTCAATCTTTTTCATACCATTCTTATGCCAATCAATGGAGATTCTTGCCTTTTTCAGTATGCACGAAATATTGAGGCTTTAATGAGAGAATATGCTGCAAAAAAGGATTGGAAAACATGATTTTCTATTTTTGTCATATTTTATTTTAATTAAATGAACTAATAATAATAATAATTCAAATAATTAATAAAAAATGATAAAATAACTCCCTTTAAAGTCAATGGGTCGTGCATAGCCTTTGGGTGATGATTCTTGGAAGAAAATGTGGTCCATTAGCAATTTTGAGGCATTTGAAGCAAAGTTGACTTTTCAAAAATTCCCAAAAATTTCCCAACTTCCACAAGGCATATCTTGCTCAAGGCATTTGATCATGTTCTTGGACATTTTGGAAAGGTCTTGAAGTCCTCTAACCAATTCCTTTGGTCCCATGTCATTTTGATTTACCAATCTCAAGTTATGGTCTTTGACTTAAAGTGCCTTTTTGTTGACTTTTGAAAATGACCTATAATGTTGAGATTGATAACTTTTTGTGAGGGCATTTCTTGGACTTGAAGTGTGAAGAGGAGTTGTAGTAAATGTCATTCTCTTCAAAATGAGCTTTGGATGGAATTTTTCTGATAAACCATGTGGAAGTTATGCCCTGGTCAATTTGCAGTTGACTTTTTCAACTGTCCAAATATAGAAACTTTTGCATCTTGAGACTTTTTGAGCCATGCCTTGAGAATCATGATCAAGAATTGATCAAATGATGTTTGTGGCTTCAAAATAAGATGTTGACCAAAATTTTTGACTTTTGACTGTCAAATGACCATTTTGCCCCTGCAATTGACTGTTGAGCAATTAGGGTTTTTGACTGTGCAATCTTGTGCTGTAAGTCTTGAAACTTGACATAGGGATGCTTGACAATGTTTGTAGGCATGTGGGACTTGATTGGACCCTTGGAAACTTCAATTTCTTTGCCAGAACCAAAACCCTAATTTTTGACTGTTAGGAGGCCATTGGACTGTGCAACCTTTTGGGAGATTTTGAAGCATGCTCTTTGCAAATCTTGAAGAATATGGGAGGGCAAATTTTGGGGTACAACAGTTGCCCCTGTTCAATCTTCTTAGACCTGAGGATGTAGATTGGCTGACGTGCCTTTCGTAATCCGAAGGTGGAAGATGATTGAACACTAGAGTGCCCAGAAATTTGCGCTCACATAGTAGTGTGATGATGGGAATGGGCTTACAGATGCCATTTGGAGATTGATGGATAGGAATATGGGCTTACAGATGCCATGTTGAGAGGTGATGGATAAGTGGATGGGCTTATAGATGCCATATGGGTGTCGATCGCGTAAGAGATTCCTTAGCGAGAACTTGCGTACCTGAAAGAAGAAAGATGATTACCTGACCTGTTACAGGAGTTGGTCTTTAAACTCTTTGTGTAGATGCACCCTGATTGGTTACAGGAATTGGGTCTTTGAACTCTTCAGACGTGCTCTCAACGGGACGGTGAGAGAACCTTGGACGATTATTACCTCAACAGTAACACTGAGAAAACCTTGGGCGATTACTACCTCAACAGTAACGATGAGAGAACCTGGGGCGATTACTATCTCAACAGTAACGATGAGAGAATCTGTGGTGATTACTACCTCAACAGTAACAATGAGAGAATCTGGGGCGATTACTATCTCAACAGTAACGATGAGAGAATCTGGGGCGATTACTACCTCAATAGTAACGATGAGAGAATCTGGGGCGATTACTACCTCAACAGTAACGATGAGAGAATCTGGGGCGATTACTACCTCAACAGTAACGATGAGAGAATCTGGGATGTCTTCTACTGGGTCTTCATCAAGAAAATCTTTAAGAATCGATTTAACTGGACTAGAGAAGGCCTTTGGTTGGATCGGCATCAGAGAAATCTTTAGGAGTCGATTTAACTGAACCAGGCAAGGTCTTGGAATCTTCAACTGGAATAAGAATCAGGGAGATCTTAGGGTCGATCTGACTGAACCAGAGAAGGCCTTTGACTGGATAAGAATCAGAAAAATCTTTAGGAGTCGATTTGACTGAACCAGGCAAGGTCTTGGAATCTTCAACTGGATAAGAATCAGGGAGATCTTAGGGTCGATCTGACTGAACCAGAGAAGGCCTTTGACGGGATAAGAATCAGGAAAATCTTTAGGAGTCGATTTAACTGAACCAGACAAGGTCTTGGAATCTTCAACTGGATAAGAATCAGGGAGATCTTAGGGTCGATCTGACTGAACCAGAGAAGGCCTTTGACTGGATAAGAATCAGAAAAATCTTAGGGTCGATTTAACTGAACCAGGCAAGGTCTTGGAATCTTCAACTGGATAAGAATCAAGGAGATCTTAGGGTCGATCTGACTGAACCAGAGAAGGCCTTTGACTGGATAAGAATCATAAAAATCTTTAGGAGTCGATTTGACTGAACCAGGCAAGGACTTGGAATCTTCAACTGGATAAGAATCAGGGAGATCTTAGGGTCGATCTGACTGAACCAGAGAAGGCCTTTGACGGGATAAGAATCAGGAAAATCTTTAGGAGTCGATTTAACTGAACCAGACAAGGTCTTGGAATCTTCAACTGGATAAGAATCAGGGAGATCTTAGGGTCGATCTGACTGAACCAGAGAAGGCCTTTGACTGGATAAGAATCAGAAAAATCTTAGGGTCGATTTAACTGAACCAGGCAAGGTCTTGGAATCTTCAACTGGATAAGAATCAGGGAGATCTTAGGGTCAATCTGACTGAACCAGAGAAGGCCTTTGACTGGATAAGAATCAGAAAAATCTTAGGGTCGATTTAACTAAACCAAGCAAGGTCTTGGAATAACTTCAACTGGATAAGAATCAGGGAGATCTTAGGGTCGATCTGACTGAACCAGAGAAGGTCTTGAAATCTTCAACTGGATAAGAATCAAGGAGATCTTAGGGTCGATCTGACTGAACTAGAGAAGGCCTTTGACTGGATAAGAATCAGAAAAATCATCTTAGGGTTGATCTAACTGAACCAAGCAAGGTCTTGGAATAACTTCAACTGGATAAGAATTTGGGAGATCTTAGGGTCGATCTGACTGAACCAGAGAAGGCCTTTGACTGGATAAGAATCAGAAAAATCTTAGGGTTGATTTAACTGAACCAAGCAAGGTCTTGAAATCTTCAACTGGATAAGAATCGGGGAGATCTTAGGGTCGATCTGACTGAACCAGAGAAGGCCTTTGACTGGATAAGAATCAGAAAAATCATCTTAGGGTCGATTTAACTGAACCAAGCAAGGTCTTGGATTAACTTCAACTGGATAAGAATCAGGGAGATCTTAGGGTCGATCTGACTGAACCAGAGAAGGCCTTCGACATAGCTGAGAACTTGACTGGATCTTTCCTGAAAGGTAAAGGTCAGTCATATGCAATGCATGATATGGATCAAGCCATGATGTTCTCAACATAAATGAGATTGTATGTTCATGATGCATATATGCATGCTATAATGTATGGAAATGCGATGTTTATGAATGTATGTTTTTCGTCTAGGAAAGTAAATCCTTGACGGGTGCCGGGAAGTCACATCCTGGGCTGATGTTGGAGAATAGTGCTTTGTTGTTTCCGCTGGGGATGATAGTTGCAAGAATACCGGTAGGAGAAGATAACTCTGTTGGGGAGTAAACTTGGTGAATGGATTATTCTGCGGGGAATTACTCTGTGGGAAGAGATACTTCGCTGAGATTTGATGATAACTCCGCTGGGGATTTCGTTGTTGTGTTGGAAGTTTTAATAGACTCCACTGGAGATAGGAAGACTTCGCTGAGGACGATCTTCTTGTGGCTTTTGGCTGAGGATAACCCAGTTATATTCCGGTAGGGAAATAACCTTTGAATAAAGTCGGGGGACGCGTTCGTGCTCTACAGGGGAGAAGCTTCCAGAATCTACTGGGGATAAGCTTCCTGCTTGGGGAGATGATTTCAAACTTTCCTGGGGAAATCTTGATTGGACTCTCCTGGGGGAAATTTTGAGATATATTGGGGAAGTGGCTCCGCTGAATATCTGGTATCCCGCCGAGGAACAATCTTAGACCAAGACTGCCGGGGATGCTTATTAGGGATGTTATTTTTGTAAGTTGAAAGAGAGAACCTATGTAGGGTTTCCTGATGATGAGCTCGTGTAAAACCGCATCTTTAAAAATAGAGAACCTGTGTAGGGTTTCTGGGTGGCGAGTCCGTGTAAAACTACATCTGGAGTTTTGAGAAGGAAACCCGTGTAGGGTTTATTGATGACGAGTTCGTGTAAAACTACGTCTGGAAAGAGATAACCTGTGTAGGGTTGCTTCGGGATACGTTCGTGTAAAACTTCTGGAGGAACCGGGGTAAGGTTACTTCGGGATAAGTCCGTGTAAGACTTCTTGATGAACCGGGATAAGGTTATCTTTGAGGTAAGTCCATGTAAGACTTCTGGAGGAACCGGGGTAAGGTTACTTGTGGAGGGTGAGTCCGTGTAAGACTTCGTCTGAAAATTGAGAAGGAAACCGGTGTAGGGTTACTTTGATGATAAGTCCGTGTAAGACTTTTTTTCTGAAAGAAAAGGAACCGGTGTAGGGTTGCCTGTGGGTGAGTCCATGTAAGACTTTGTCCGAAAGCTGAGAAGGAACCGGTGTAGGGTTGCCTGATGATGCTCAAGTGGATGATTGTCCTGTTTGGATTCGGATATTAACCCACGATCAGTCGTCCACTGGTTTTTCTTGGTTTGTTACCAATGTTGATCTGGAATTTGTAAAAGTAGATGGTAATCATCTTCATATTGATCTTGCCTTGGTACTTTGGTCGACAGAGCAACTGGATCGCCCGGACAACTCATTATTGCCCCTGTTTCTGAGGTGAGGGGAGAAGATACCTTGTGGAGGTGCTGGATGACTGCCGATTGACAAATCTTCTTCTGGTAGGCAAGTGACGAGATGCCGGGACATAATCGTACGCTTTTGATCCCTAACTTTTGCCTGGACCGCCCTTTCGGGTTTTCAGTCCACCGGGATACCCATTTTTGCCCAAGTCGCCTTTTCAGGTTTTCGACTTGCCGGGTGTACAAATTTTTCATTTTCATCCCTTATTTTGCCCGAACCCTTTTGGTTCGCCGGGAAGCCCTAATTTTTGCCTAGGTGTGTCAACCTAGCGGGTCCTTGATTACGCGTAGTATTTTTTTCGACTATGTCCATGCTCTCAGGATGTAAGGGGGTGCCCCGGTTGATAGTGTTGTGTTGCCCTGCTACCAGAAGATGTCTGATTAGGCAAGATTCGTTGCTGGAATGCCCCAAGTGACTCGGGCGGAGATTTGCCCCAAGATGGTTGGCTTTGAGAGATTCCTCGAATCTTGACTGGACTGCCCCAGATGATAGACACTGATCATGCCATGCCCTTTGATTGGAAGTGTTTCTTCCACTTTAGGTGACCTCTTTGTTGCGAAGACTTTTGTTCACTGGATGTTCGTCGTGCAAACTTCTATGCTGTTCAAACAAATAGTCATATGCAAACAATGTTATTTTAAGAATGCAAAAGCTTATGTCTGTCTTTAAATTTTGAAAATGCATTTTTGTAAAACAAGTGAAACCTTTTGTAGACTGTGATGTCAACTCAAGCTTTTACAGTGGGCCTTAAGGAGTCAGGATACCTTTCGTAACAGTATGCTTTCGAACTAACCCATGCTTCAGTTAGGACTTTTAGAGGTTGTAACGTGGCCTGGTTCACGGTTTAAGAAACAAAGGATAAAGGCTCAAATTTTTTGTACCCACCCGCTCTTCGTGATGTTCTTCAATCCTAAACTCAGCTAATCATGCGTTAGACCTTGTTTGAGTCTTTGCTTTGGTATACCAGTGATGGTTCAGATACTGATTGTTTATTTTGAATAGGCAGTCATTCCTTTTTGTTATTGAGGGTTTGTAAGACCTCTTTCTTTTTCCCTTTTTTTCTTTGATTCTGTTATCCCTATTTTTTTTGCCTAAACTGTTCTTTTGTGATTACAGTCAGCGGGATGCCCCAGTTTTGTAAGTCTCCTTCATAGGTTTTGACTCATTGGGTTTTTATTTTTGAGATATGATGACTGCCTGTCTTTATGATCATTCGAAACCATCACTGTCTTTTGTTTTGTAAGGACCTCTTTAGTGCCATTCGTTATGCACTTGGATCAACTGAGGGAACTACCCTGCCCCAGGTTATGATAAAGGGTTTTAATTTTTTGAAAAGAAAAACTCCTACTTCTTTGGCTCAGAGGGGTTGACGAGGGATTATCTTCCTTATAACTCCAGTGTTTAGGAATTGAAACAATGCATGTACCTCATCAGCGGGGTCTATTCAAAAGCATACTGTAAAGATCGCGGTATCATTTTCGTCATCCTCCCTCAAGAGGCTTAGAATTATTAATTGAGAGTTGACATCAAAAAGAATGAAGGCAGTTTGAGTATAGCGAATGCGAATATAGTGCTTCAAAACAGACATATGCGATGCATTAATGAAATAACAACGTTTAACATGAATAAATGTTTGAACAATCAAAAGAAAATTACAACTTGAAAAATTCTAATGAACAAAAGTTTTCTAGTCTCAGGGCTTGTTACTTCAAATGGTGAGCCTTGGAGGGATGGTAGAAAAACTCAGCCTGACCATCTTGTGTGAACTCGAATGCTCCTTCATCAATCAGGTCCTGGATCTTGTTCTTCAGAGCCCAACACTCATTTGTATCATGTCCTGGACTGGCAGAGTGGTAGGCACACCTTTTATTGGGATGATAGGTAGGAGATGATGTGTTGGGGTTCCGGGGATGAGCCCTTAATGTGATTAGATTCAATCTCAACAGGCGCTGTAAAGCTTGAAACAGCGACATGTTGAGCTGGGTGAATTGCCTCCTGGGCTTGTCTGGCTAAAGCTGGTGAGGTTGATGCTGAATTTGTGACACTGGAGCCATTTGAGGAGCTCTCCCCTTATCTCCTTGTCTCAAAGATGGTTGAATGATGACTGGCTCTTTACCCTTAGACGTTTGCCCCAGTTGTTTACCCTGAAGCAGTTGGTTGATGAGAACTCCGAGCTCTTCTTGTCTTTGAGCTAAACCTTGAATGGCAGTCACCTGCCCCAGCATCTGGGCTTTCATTGCATCCACTTCAGCTTGCAGATGTTTCAGCCGTTCATCCTTAGCGCTGTTCCTGACCAACGTCCCCATGAGAAGTGTTCTCAGCTCCTCCTGCCCCTTGGATAGATTCAGGAGGATTTCCCCGAACCGAGTCTCTTGAGCAAGAAGGTCCTGGTTATCTTGTTGGGAAGCCATTGCTGAAATAGACAGCGAGAAAGGTAAGTGACCTGCAACAGATGTACCTGTAATGAAATGATATGTAGGATATGCATGCAATGTTTTCAAGGATCTCGCGGGGTAAACAAGAAGATTGTTAGCATTTGGAAACTGGTAACTTGATTGAAGGAATTCCATGTTGTTGAGAGTCCTTCTTCAGGAGTCAAAGGCTCACCATATCCAGTGGGTCATAGCCCCTGACAACCTTGGCTAGAGGAAAATAAATCCCCTTTACCCCTTGCTAGACATTTTGTTCATCATGACCTGCATCACAAGCCCTTGAGATCCTTGAAATAGATTAGTCCTTGTGTAGGATGTATGCAATGGTATGATGTTATGCTATGCATGGAGTGATATATGTAAACCCTGTTATGAGTCCAGATTAAGGACTATAAACAAAACCTGCAAGAAACTCAAGTGTCAGATAACAAGCATGCAAGTAGTCAAGTTGGAAGGCACACAAGTCACATAGGAGAAGCCCTTAGAATTTAAGCCAGCATGGGGTCTAGGTATTACCCTCTTTCAGTTTGTTGGTTAAGACCTGTCCTATCAGAAGTAATCGGGTTCTAGAGGATCCCAATATCACTGACTACCCTCAATCGGTCATAACTCCAGCATCGCAATCTTTTCTTGCGGCCAGAACCATCACGAGAGTTTAGCCTCAATGGGCGTAGCATACTGCTACTGCTCTATTGGCCAAGTTGTGTCTTTAAGGTTCTAAGGTCTATTGGTGCTTAATGACTCCTCAGAAGACCCATATTCTCCTCGTTGCAACACAAGGGATATCGGTACAGACCAAGGCGCCACACCAACGTAGCCACTGCTTCACCCATGTCGGTTTACGCCGGACAGGTCCCTTACAGCTTATGCTACCTAAACAGGGTATCCCCAGATCCGGGTTAGGATCTATGTAACTCCGATGCAACCCACAATAATAAAGCAAACAAAGCACAAAAATTGAAAACACAGTTATGAACTATCCTAAGGTACATCTCACTTTATAAGAGTGTCCCCGGCAGAGTCGCCAGTTCTGTGATCGGTGGATCTGGAACTGATTGTTTAACACTGGTTCGCGAAATGTCGCGGAAGCAAGAGTCGCCACCGTCTTTTATTTTCTCCAACATGGAAAGGACAAAAGCACAGAAAAATTCCTTATTGAGATTAGTTCTCGGTTCGGGAGGTAGATTTATAGAAAGGGAAGGTGTTAGCACCCTTTCTATCCATGGTTATCCACGGGCTCTTAGATACTTGCTCATTTGTGTTTTCAAAATGTTTGTTTGCTTTTCAAAGTGAGTGGGTTTGAAAAAGTTTCGTTTAAAGTTTCAGTTCGACTCTTGTATCAGTCCTCAAGAGTGTTTGAAAAATTGTTTTTGAAAGCTTTTTGCAAAGTGTCGGTGTGAAAAGAAGTTTTTGATTTTGTTTTGAATTAGAGCAAGTATCTACGAGTCATCTACCTACCCTAAGGAATTAGTCTGTGTAAGTGTCCTTAAGGTAGTGCCATCCCACCATTGAGAGGTAGGTAGCACCACCATTGGAGGTGTTCGGGTCAATTCGAGGATTAGAGACAGTGTGGTCACCAGAGCAATAGGAAGACACCTTAGAAGCTACCCCCATGCCATGTTCATGGACATGAGGACTTACTAAAATGTCCTCTACTCGACGACCACGTTTCGAGGGGCAAGGCAACAGTGAGGCGTACCTTAAGAGTGGTGTGTGAATTGTGCGTCATTTTCAGTTATATTTGTCTTGTCATGCATTGAGTGTTCTACGCTTTGATTTTATTTGAGCATACATTCTTTCATGTGTCTTAACAGTTAAGGGTGCGGGAATTTAAAGAGCGGAAAGTAAAAGTCCTACGTTATTACAAGGCGCGGGTCTACATCGCCAAATTAAACCAACACCCGATTTGAATAAATAAAATACGGAAAATAAATGTCCTAATTATCTATTACAAAGCTTTGGGGCAATTACATGAAATTTAAAAAGGAAATAAAAAGCAAACGCGCGAAATGGAATTATGATCGAAGGTGCGAGGGCGTTGGACCCTTTAAAGAAATTACATTACAATTAATAAATTAATTAAATTAAATAAAGAAAAGAATTTGTTTTTTATGTTTTTTGTATTTATGAAATTAAAGAGAATTAATTGAAATTTAAAAGTTAAATAAAACCCTAATTCTAAATTGTTTTTAATTTATTAAAAAAAATGTTTAAGTTTGACCTAATTTAACCTAATTAATTAATTGCATATTTATTTGCAAGATAATTAATAATTAATAATGATGAAAAAGGTTATTTATTAAGAAAAAGAATAAAAGAATTAAAACCCTAATTTCTACATTTTTTAGTTTATTAAAGAAAAACATTAAAATTAAATCTAAAATTAGAACTAAATTGGTCATTAAATTTATTTACAAAATTAATGGAAATTAATATTAGTAAAAACATTTTTTTGTTTTATGATTTTTTCTGGTTTTTTTTTTTGTGTTATAAAATTAATTTTATGAATTAAATAAAACAATTATCATAAATAAAATAAATGAAAGAAAAGAGTAAAAAGAGAGAAAGAAAATGCAAACAGATGGGGGTGTTGACCCAATGGAGGAGGTGAATTTGCAGCAATTGAGCCCATTTGAAGGGGGGCCTTTTGACTTTTCTGGCTTGTGTGTGGAAGTGTTGACTGGTGCCCATGGTGGACTTCACATGATGGCCATTGGATTGATCTTCAGAGGCATGTGGCGTGCCAAGAGATGGAGTTGTATGGTGGTTCCTGGGCAAAGAATTGTACCTGAACGCATTATGAACAAAAATATTGAAGAATATGGGGGACCTGGGAATCGAACCCAGGTCCCAATGCTTGAAGGACACCTCACTTTCCACCCAGACAAATGTGTTTGTTTGTTAACTATATGGAACATGAGCATTATAAGAAAAGACAAAAGTTAATGATCTGAACCACAAAATCACGCGCCAATTTTGAATAGTCCAATGATGCCAAGCCACGCATGCTTCTTCTCCGTTTTGTACCTGCAACTAAGATCAAATACGGGGGTTTTAAACCCCCACTAACTACAACACACAATAATAGCGATTAGAATATGGCTCATCATAAATTGAGCGCGAGGTATGGATTTTGTCCTTCAGAATGTCACGATTTCAATGGTGTAGGTCTCGCTGCCTAATTTTTCCATATGAAAAAGTCCCCAATTTCAAGCTTATGAAAACCTAGAAAACGTCAATGGCATCTTTGGATACAGGCGATATAAATTCAATTCAATGGCACCATTAGCTTCAGTGAGTCCATATTAGTGTAAAACAATAATGAAAATGCATGATCAAAGCCTGGAAATCAAAACACGATTGTTCAATATTTCAAGAAAAGTTTGATTTGGTTATACCGATTCCTGATGTATGGGGCTTGGAAAGGTATTGAGTCACATTCAGGAAGGCTCCAGCAATCTTTTGGGATACTTTTTAGGCCTTGAAAAACACTGCAACTATGTTTTCAGTTTTGAATTTTTTAAGAAAAATGCAAGTTTGTGTTCTTGATCTGGGGCGCAGCCAGCTTGTTCTTGTGATTAGGTTTTGGTTTGTATATGTATCTGAAACGATTTAGGTTAAGAAAAACCAAGCCCAAACCTTTGCATTCATGATTTTGAATTTTTGATTTCCTTATATCTTTTTCAATCTTTTTCATACCATTCTTATGCCAATCAATGGAGATTCTTGCCTTTTTCAGTATGCACGAAATATTGAGGCTTTAATGAGAGAATATGCTGCAAAAAAGGATTGGAAAACATGATTTTCTATTTTTGTCATATTTTATTTTAATTAAATGAACTAATAATAATAATAATAATTCAAATAATTAATAAAAAATGATAAAATAACTCCCTTTAAAGTCAATGGGTCGTGCATAGCCTTTGGGTGATGATTCTTGGAAGAAAATGTGGCCCATTAGCAATTTTGAGGCATTTGAAGCAAAGTTGACTTTTCAAAAATTCCCAAAAATTTCCCAACTTCCACAAGGCATATCTTGCTCAATTTTTAAGCTTTGATCATGTTCTTGGACATTTTGGAAAGGTCTTGAAGTCCTCTAACCAATGCCTTTGGTCCCATGTCATTTTGATTTACCAATCTCAAGTTATGGTCTTTGACTTAAAGTGCCTTTTTGTTGACTTTTGAAAATGACCTATAATGTTGAGATTGATAACTTTTTGTGAGAGCATTTCTTGGACTTGAAGTGTGAAGAGGAGTTGTAGGAAATGTCATTCTCTTCAAAATGAGCTTTGGATGGAATTTTTCTGATAAACCATGTGGAAGTTATGCCCTGGTCAATTTGCAGTTGACTTTTTCAACTGTCCAACTATAGAAACTTTTGCATCTTGAGACTTTTTGAGCCATGCCTTGAGAATCATGATCAAGAATTGATCAAATGATGTTTGTGGCTTCAAAATAAGATGTTGACCAAAAATTTTGACTTTTGACTGTCAAATGACCATTTTGCCCCTGCAATTGACTGTTGAGCAATTAGGGTTTTTGACTGTGCAATCTTGTGCTGTAAGTCTTGAAACTTGACATAGGGATGCTTGACAATGTTTGTAGGCATGTGGGACTTGATTGGACCCTTGGAAACTTCAATTTCTTTGTCAGAACCAAAACCCTAATTTTTGACTGTCAGGAGGCCATTGGACTGTGTAACCTTTTGGGAGATTTTGAAGCATGCTCTTTGCAAATCTTGAAGAATATGGGAGGGCAAATTTTGGGGTACAACACTTAGCAAAGGGTCAAGAGGATCTTAAAGCACTGTTATAGAAAGAGAAGGAAAAGGAAAAGAAGAAAAAGAAAAGAATTGGTGTGGCCACTATGGGAAGAAGATTTGAGAATCAAGCTAGGAGAGTTCTGGAATTCCCCTCGACGTCTGACGAAGGGGTTGGTAAGGGAAAGGGAGTTGCATTGCCCTCCGAGTCTGAAGATGAAGAAGAAGAAGAGGAAGAGGATGAAGATTACTCCGAACAGCAGTACCCTCCGGCGGACGATAAGTATAAGAATCTTGAGGATCGGTTGGCAGCCATGGAGGTACAAAGGGTACCTGGGCTAGATTTCGAAGAACTAGGGTTGATTGCTGGGATCGTCATTCCCCCCAAGTTCAAAGTGCCTACATTTGCTAAATACGACAGTTTGTCCTGTCCGAAGATGCATCTAAGGTCCTACGTCAGAAAGATCCAACCTCACTTTTCTGATAAGGATCTGTGGGTCCACTTTTTTCAAGATAGTTTGTCGGGTACGCAATTGGACTGGTTCTATCAACTTGAGAGATCTGATGTTCATAACTGAGAAGATTTGGTTGCTGCTTTCTACCGAAAATACCAATATAACACAGATTTAGCGCCTACTCATACTCAAATACAGGGTATGGGTATGGCCTCTAATGAAGGATTTAGGAGTATGCCTAGAAGTGGCGGGATTTGGCTGGAAGGGTGCAGCCACCATTGTCGGATAGAGAGTTGGTTGACATGTTTTTAGGGACCTTGTCAGGTCCATTCTTCAATCACTTGATCGGGAGCTCATCTGCAGGGTTCACCAAATTAATTTTGACCGGTGAAAGGGTCGAAGCTGGCATTAAGAGTGGTAAAATTCAGAAGGATACCTCCGCTTCCACCGCTATCAAGAAGACCTTCCCAGCCAAGAAGGAAGTTTCTGCTGTTCACACCCAGAGAAATCAAGGGAGAATGGAGCTCCGACCAGCGGTAGGGGCTGTGATGATCCAGAACTCCTCAACCGATCAACCTCGAAGCAGTCAACCCAGAGCTAACCAGCAAAGGGTAGAAAGGCCACAATGGCAATTCACCCGAATCAATATGACACTGGCTCAGGTCCTCCCTCATCTGTTAAAGTTAAACCTTACCAACTTGAAAGAAGCGCCGAAAAACCCAAATATTACTTCTCCCTATTATCATTCAAATGCAAAATGTGCATACCATTCGGACAGTGTAGGGCATGACACCAACAACTGTTGGGCCCTTAAAAACAAGATCCAAGATTTGATAGATGCCAAGGAGGTAGAGTTTGATGCTCCCGAAAAACCTAATGTGATATCCACTCCTATGCCAAAACATGGTCATAGTGTCCATGAAATTGTGGAAGATCTTCATGTTACCACTGTTGATGACCTAATGACTCAGTTGCCAATGATTAAAATGAATCTGTTGAAAGCCGGGATTTTTCCGGGATGTGAAAAAGATTGTTACTTCTGTTCAACCTTGCGATCTGACTGTCCGCTGTTGAAGTCAGGCATTCAACGCTTGATGGATACTCAAGAGATCCTCTTTCAGAAAACTCCTATTGCTACTATCACTCATGTTACTCATGTTACTCCAATCAATGACATTGTTATAATCACCATTTCCGACAATCTTTCCAAGACCTGCAAAAGGCCTGTTAAGATTACACCTGATCCAAAGTTTGTACCGCTGAAGATTACCATGTCGGTGCCTATCCCATATAAGTCCAACAAGACGATACCATGGAATTATGGAGGAGAGATATTTTACCATGGTGTCAAGCAGATCGAATCAGCCGAAGAGAATTTCGATGAAGAAATTTCTGATGTAGGAAATATTGCGGGGACGAGTAAGATCACTCGTAGCGGATGAATTTTTCTCTCCGGAGATTGCTCCTCTACGGGCAGTCTTCGGACCCTCAAGTGATCTTGTGCCTGTCAAAATATTTGTGCAAAGTCCAGTGATTGAAGAAATTGTTACTCCCGAAGTTATACCCTCTACTGTTACCGCTGATAAAGGTAAGGGGATCCACGAAGCGCCCGTCAGGACAAGGGCTCAGACTTTGGTTATCTCCGAGACCACTCAAAGGGAGATGGAGGAGATTTTAAAGATAATTAAGAAGAGCGACTATGATGTCGTAGAGCAGCTGGGGCAAACCCCTTCAAAAATCTCTATGCTGGCTCTATTACTCTGCTCTGAGGCTCATGCCAAAGCCTTGATCAAATTTCTGAAGACGGCACACATGCCTCAAGAAACGTCTGCAGACTAGTTTCAAGAGTGCGTAGCTAGCCTTACAGCCGATAATGGTCTTGGCTTTTCTGACGCCGATCTAACCCCTAAAGGAAGAAAGCATAATGATGCATTGCATGTCTCGGTAGAATATAGAGGGACTACACTTGCTCATGTTCTGGTTGATATCGGTTCATCTTTAAATGTTCTACCAAAGAAAGCATTGGACAAATTGGACTGTGAAGGTTTGACCCTAAAGCCCAGTAATATCATTGTTAGAGCCTTTGAAGGTTCTAAGCGGATGGTTCACGGAGAAGTGGACATCCCAATCAAGGTGGGAACGGAAATTTTCAACTCTACTTTTTATGTGATGGACATCCATCCTTCATATTCATGCTTATTGGGAAGGCCATGGATCCACAACGCATGAGCAGTCACTTCTTCTCTACACCAAATGCTAAAATACCCAGTCCAGGGTAAAATCATAACGGTTCATGGTGAGGAGGAGTATATGATAAGTCACCTTAACTTTTTCCGCTACGTGGAGTTAGACGACGAATTCATAGAAACACCTTACCAACACTTTGAAGAGGTTTCTCCTGAAGTTGCGGTAGCCAAGACAATGACTGATGTGCCCATCATTACCAAACATGTGTCCCGGATGTCATCCCTTAAAGATGCAGAGGCTGTAATCAAGGAAGGAGGAAGTACAATGTGGGGTCAATTGCCAGATTTTCCTTACAAGACAGATAAGTACGGATTAGGTTTCACTGCTGCTAGCCAGAAAGCTATGCGTCACTCCCGGGCTGGAGGACCGCCACTGAAAATCACTCATCACGGAGTTCATGCTTTAGAGGATGATGAAGAAGAAAGCAATTTTGAAGACTGGATCTTTCCAACCATTGAAGGAGGACTAAACAACTGGGAGGCAAAAGATTTTGTTCCCATTACTTTCATCAATCAGTTATTTATCTTTTGAACATTTCCTGTTTGGTCTGTAATAATTATTAAACAATTCGTACACTCTTTTCTCCTTATGCCTTACCCGGGGCATATAGGTCCATTTGTAAGGGTTTTGATTCTTCATTTTCATATGCCATTTTTAATGAATCATGGACGTTTTCATTTATAAACTTTTGTGTTCATTTTCTTTCTTTTTACATTTTATTTTGTTTAAAGATGGATATCCCTTACACACACCCACACTCATAAAATGCAGGTACCCATCCACTCCGGATTCCATGGGTAACAATTCTACTATGGCCTTCAGTGACTCTGAAGATCTGGTCAATCATGCCGAGTACAAAGGTGATGAAGACTGTGAAGTTCCTGGAGAGCTGGCTAGGCTTTTGCAACAAGAAGAAAGTGTTATTCTGCCCCATGAAGAGTTGTTAGAGACTATCAATTTGGTTACTGCCGAAGACAGAAAAGAGGTTAAAGTGGGTGCCAACCTGGAGCCAAATGTCAAAGAGCGCTTAGTTCGGTTGTTGAATGAATATGTTGAGATCTTTGCCTGGTCCTATGAAGACATGCCGGGACTGGATACAAATATTGTGGTTCACCGTCTCCCTACAAGAGAAGACTGTCCACCAATCAAACAGAAAGTCCGCCGAATGAGGCCCGATATGTCTGAGAAGATCAAAGTTGAAGTGATGAAACAGTTCAATGCTGGCTTTCTGGTTGTTACTTCCTATCCATAATGGGTTGCTAACATTGTGCCCGTGCCTAAGAAGGACGGCAAAGTCAGAATGTGTGTGGACTACAGAGACTTAAATAGGGCTAGCCCTAAATATGATTTTCCACTACCACATATTGACATCTTGGTTGACAACACAACTCAACATAAGGTGTTTTCCTTCATGGATGGATTTTCAGGGTACAACCAGATCAAGATGGCCCCCGAAGACATGGAGAAGACTACTTTTTTTACGCAGTGGGGTACCTTCTGCTATAAAGTGATGCCATTCAGACTGAAGAATGTCGGGGAAACCTATCAGCGTGCCATGGTAGCTTTGTTTCATGACATGATACATTATGAGATCGAATTCTACGTAGACGACATGATAGCCCGTTCACAGACAGAAGAAGAACACCTCGACCATCTGCAAAAGTTGTTTGTCAGGTTAAAGGAATATAAGCTCAGACTGAACCCTAGCAAGTGAACTTTCAGAGTCAGGTCCGGTAAACTCCTGGGATTCATCGTCAGTAACAAAGGCATCGAGGTTGATCCTGCCAAAGTCAAAGCTATATAAGAAATGTCTGCCCCCTGCACTGAGAAGGAGGTTAGAGGTTTCTTGGGATGCCTAAACTATATTGCAAGGTTCATCTCTCACCTAACATCTACTTGTGAGACAATATTCAAGCTGTTGAAGAAAGATCAGGTGGTTGAGTGGAACAATGATTGTCAAGTTGCTTTTGATAAGTTCAAAGAGTATTTGCTGGAACCGCCTATCTTGATGCCACCCGTCGAAGGAAGACCTTTAATCATGTATCTGACTGTTTTGGATAATTCAATGGGGTGCGTACTGGGCCAACATGACGAGTCTGGCCGAAAAGAGCATGTCATTTATTACCTTAGCAAAAAGTTTACCGACTGTGAGACTCACTACTCACTGCTCGAGAAAACTTGTTGCGCTTTGGTATGGGCTGCTCGCCGGCTAAGGCAGTATATGTTGACACATACCACTTTGATGATTTCCAAAATGGATTCGATCAAGTACATCTTCGAGAAGCCTGCTTTATCCAGAAGAATCGCTAGATGGCAGATGATCCTAACTGAGTATAATATCCAGTAAACAACCCAAAAAGCTATAAAGGGGAGTGTACTAGCTGACCATCTAGCTCATCAAGTCGTCGAAGATTACCAATCTATGAGGTTCGACTTCCCTGACGAGGATATTATGACATTGGACAACATTAAAGGTAACGGACCATATGACGGACCTGAACAAGGATCCCGATGGACCCTGTACTTTGATGGTGCTTCAAATGCACTTGGCAACAGTATCGGCGCGATACTTATCTCACCAGAAGGTTGCCATACACCTTTCACTGCTAGACTCTGCTTCAGCTGCACCAACAACATGGCCGAGTACGAAGCTTGTATCTTTGCTCTCAAGGCTGCTATTGACTTAGGAATCAAATCTTTGATCGTATTTGGGGACTCAACTTTGGTTATCAGTCAAATCAAAGGAGAGTGGGATACTAAACACCCTAACCTCATCCCTTATAAAGAACATGTCCTGACATTGTTACCATATTTCGAGCAGATTACCTTCGAGCACTTCCCGCGAGAAGAGAATCAGCTAGCAGATGCGCTAGCTACAATGTCATCCATATTTAAAATTAACTGGGATAATGAGGCACCTCAAATCACCATTGAACGAATGGACGAACCATCACATTGTCACGAGATTAATACCGAAGAAGTGGTGGACCGACCTTGGTTTCATGACGTCAAAAGGTATCTCGAAGCACAAGAATACCCTGAAGTAGCTTCAGTAAACGAAAAAAAGTTCTTAAGGAGGTTCGCAGCCAAGTTCTTTCTGAGCAATGGTATCCTATACAAGCGCAATCTTGATTGTGTCCTACTACGTTGTGTGGACAAGGTTGAAGCTGAGCAGATCATGGCTGAACTACATAATGGCACCTTTGGCACCCACTCGAGCGGTCATACGATGGCTAAGAAGATTCTAAGGGCAGGCTACTACTGGTCTACCATGGAAGCTGATTGTCATCAACATTCTCGTACTTGTCACAAATGCCAAATCTATGCTGACAAGGTACATATTCCTCCAGTTCCTCTCAATGTCTTAACAGCTCCTTGGCCATTCGCGATGTGGGGAATCGACGTGATTGGAGAGATCAAGCCTACAGCATCCAATGGACACCGTTTCATCCTGGTGGCCATTGATTACTTTACCAAGTGGGTCGAAGCAACTTCCTTCGCCTCCGTTACAAAGAATGTGGTTGCCCGCTTCATCAAGCAGAACCTCATATGCCGGTATGGTATCCCCGACAGGATCATCACTGACAACGGTACAAATTTGAACAATACTATGATCATCGCTCTGTGCGAGCAGTTCAAGATTCAACATCACAATTCATCTCCCTATCGGCCAAATATTAACGGTGCTGTTGAAGTTGCGAACAAAAATATCAAGAAGATCATTCAAAAGATGACAGTCACTTACAAGGACTGGCATGAGATGTTACCGTTTGCTCTGCACGGGTACCGTACCACGGCACGCACTTCAACTAGGGAAACACCCTTTTCTTTAGTATACGGCATGGAGGCTGTTTTACCTATCGAGGTTCAGATTCCCTCCTTGAGAATCATGAAAGATGCCGGTTTGAGTGAAGACGATTGGATTCAGACCCGACTTGATCAACTTAACTTGATTGACGAAAAGCGACTTACTGCTGTTTGCCATGGTCAGGCGTATCAAAAACGTATGATCAAGGCCTTCAACAAGAAAGTCAAGAGACAAGTATATCAAGTCGGGGACCTTGTAATCAAGTGAATCATCTTGCCGCAAAGTGATCCCAGGGGCAAATGGACTCCTACTTACGAAGGACCGTTTGTGATCAAGAACATCTTTTCTGGTGGGGCAATGATTCTGACCACCATGGACGGCGATGACCTGCCTCACCCTGCGAATGCAGACATAGTCAAAAGATACTACGCATAAAATGACCCGACAAGTTGAAAACCCGAAAGGGCGACTTAGGCAAAAAGGGGCATCCTGGTGAATCGAAAACCCGAAAGGGCGGTTCAGGAAAAAATTAGGGATAAATAAAAAAAATCTGTACACCCGGCAAGTTGAAAACCCAAAAGGGCGACTTGGGTAAAAAAAGGGTTTCCTGGTGGATCGAAAACCCGAAAGGGCGATCCAGGAAAAAGTTAGGGAATTAAAGTGTATGACTATGTCTCGTTAGATCATTTTAAGGACCATCTCTTCACGGACAAGCTCCAGGCTTCTGATCAATCTAATCATCTGCGGACTAAGCAACGAATGAACAAGATATTCAGAGTTGTGAAAGCTATAGCAGAATGGGAACCCCATGGAATTGTTACACATAGCCATCTTTCTTTGTATAAAATTTTTCTCAATTTTACGACAACATTCTCTTACTAGGGTGTTTGTCTCCTTTGTATAAAAATACTTACACAAAGTTAATATAAATATACTTCAAAGTGCAGAAATTTGTTTGCCTTTTCTTTCTTTTTTACACTTGTGTTTTATTTGAAAACATCCAATGATTTATTGAATGAGCATACGCATTTGAATATAATCACTGCTTACAAATAAAACGAAATAAGAAAGAATAATTATTGATAGGTTGAAAGTATGGGAAAACGTCTTTAGGCTATTCCAGAAGAAATCCCCTACAGTATGTCATTCAGATCCTCAACAGAGCTAAGACCTTGAAATACACATCCCCAGCGGAGTTAAGTTTCAAAATTCCCATCAAAGTTAAGTTTCTAAACTCCCGATCCCCAGCGGAGCCAGAATACTTTAAACTACAGATCCCCAGCAAAGATAAAGTTTCCTTCCTCAAAGGAATCCAAAACTTCAAATCTTAAACCCCGGTGGAATACTATCCAACTTCCTTCGATTCCCCAGTAGATTGGCATACAACCCAAGCTTTCGAAAAATTCTCCAACAGGGTAAACATATTCCCCACAGAGTTATTTCCCAGCAGAATGAAGATTCTTGTTCCCATTTCTCCAATTGAAGCCTCCCAGGTTTTAATTCCCCAGTAGAGATCGTCGGATTTGCCCTTATTTCCCCAGGAAGGTCATGAAGGATTCTCAATTCCCCACAGAAATTGTCAAAGCTTTTGTTAATCCCCACAAGTCACTAAGGATCTTCAATCCTCAGCAATAGTCCAAAGGACATTCTCAGTCTCAACAATCAAAGGTTTTAAATCTCCAGCAGCAGTCAAGGGTTTATTTTCCCCGGCGGCAGTCAAAGATTTCATTATCTCTAGTTATCAAGGATTTATTTTCCTCAGCAAGACAACTAATTAGCTTACATGCACATCTGTTGTACCCCAAAATTTGCCCTCTCATATTCTTCAAGAAATTGCCAAGTCAAACTGCAAAAGTTCCCCAAGAGTTGCACAGTCAAAGATCTCCTATACAGTCAAAACTAGGGTTTGTGCTCTGATCAAGAGATTGAAGTTTTCAAAGGTCCAATCAAGTCTCACATGCCTACAAATATGGTCAAGTATCCTCATATCAAGTTTCAAGACATTCAGCACAAAATTGCACTACAGTCAACTGTAGGGGCAAAATGGTCATTTGACAGTCAAAAGTTCAAATTTTTGGTCAACATATCATTTTGAAGCCACAAACATCATTTGATCAATGCTTGATCATGATTCTCAAAATTTGGCTCAGAAATCATCAAGATGCAAAAGTTTCCTTATTTGGACAGTTGAAAAAGTCAACTGAAATTGACCAGGGCATAACTTTCACATGGATTATCAGAAAAATTCCATCCAAAGCTCATTTTGAAGAGAAAGACATTTCCTACAACTCATCTTCATACTTCAAGTCCAAGAAATGCTCTCACAAAAAGTTATCAATTTCAACATTATAGGTCATTTTCAAAAGTCAACAAAAAGGGACTTTAAGTCAAAGGCCATAACTTGAGATTGGTAAATCAAAATGACATGGGACCAAAGGCATTGGTTAGAGGACTCAAATACCTTTCCAAAATGTCCAAGAACATGAGAAAAGCTTAAAAATTGAGCAAGTTATGCCTTGTAGAAGTTGGGAAATTTTTGGATATTTTGAAAAGTCAACATTACTTCAAATGACCTAAAATTGCTAATGGGCCCATTTTTCTTCCATAATTCATCACCCATGGCATGTGCACGACCACTTGGCCCAAAGGGAAGTCTTTATTCATTTTTTATTTATTTATTTGAATTTTTATTTATAATAATTCATTTAAATCAAAATAAATGTATGAAAAATGCTAACCTAAAGTTTTAAATCTTTTTGTGCATGTTTTACTCTCAAGATTTCGTGCATATGCAAATAAGGAAAGATTTGGAGAGATTGGAGATGATTTGAACCAAAAAACACATGGAAAAAGATTGAGAAAATCTTAGAAAATCAAATTTTTAAAAACCATCATTGCATTGGATTTGTTCTACTTTTCTTGACCTAATGGACTCACTACATAAGCCTAAAGGAAACCCTAATGAGAATACACACGAAGCTGCGCCCAAAAGCCATTACAAAACTTGGAAATTTTGCAAAGAAAGTCAATACTGAAAACTGACTTGCAGGGCGATTTAAGGGAGAATTTTTGTTTCAATAGCTTGCTAAAGCATCATTGAACGTTTCCCAATCAAGAACATCCATCAAAACCTCAGGAATTGGTATACAGAACCTGGAAATATCTCGTGAAAAATCCATGATCGTGTTTTGACATCTAGGCATTCTTAGGGCATTTTAATTGTTGATTTACATTCCTTATGCCTTTCTAATGCTAACCATATGATTCAATTGTGTTTTTATGCTGTGTACACGATTATGCCATTGATGATTTTTAGGGTTTACAGAGCTTCAGATTAGGGATTTTGAAACGAGGAAAAATTAGTCCTCAAGACCACCACCGTTCAACTCAGCGTGCCTGGACGATCTTGAATCCACCCTCGCGCTCAATTTATGAGCGTCAGAGGGCCATTCGCTATTTTCTCGTACCTCACCTATGGCAACGTTTACAAAACTGTTGCTAGTTTGTTATTGTTTCAGGAAAATACAACACAATGAAGAAGAAGGGTACGTGGCCAACCATGACTGGACGCTTTGAATCTTGGCGCGCGCTTTTTCTAATTAGGCCACTAGCGATTGTTTTGCTTTATACTAATTCTCATGCATATAATATACAAAGTAAACAATTTGGTTCAGTGGTGCATGTGTTGATTGGTAATATTAATGACCTGGGTTCGATCCCAGGTCTTCTTCCTTTCCATATATTTTTTCTCAATTAATGTTCATGTGTAGAGCCCATGCTGAAGACTCTCATGCATCCTCAAAAATCAATATCCACGCGTCCAACCTCATCCATCCAAGGGCCAGGAATTAGGGAGCATGGTAGGCTGTAGTCAACGTGCTACATGCTAGTGAAAAAGTCCAACGAGGCCAAAGTCAAATGGGCCTGAATTGCTAAACTATACCTCCTATCTGGGGACTGATACCCCCTTGGTTTGCAACTTCTTTTAATTTTCTCTATTTTTTATTCTTGTTATAATTTTTTATTTTTCTTTTAATTATTGTTTGTTTAATTAATTATATTTTCATAAAATCATAAAACACATAAAAAAGTCAGAAAAGAGCAAAAATAATCAATATTTTTATTTCTAGTATTTTTATAAATAAATTGGCATGTAATTAAATTTAGTTTTAAATTAGGTTTGCAATTTTAATTCTTTTAATAAAAAATCTAAAAAATGTAGAACTAGGGTTTAAGTAACAATTTTTCATCCTTTTTATTTTTCTTTTATAATAATTCAAATAATTAAATATTTATTTTATTTATTTTTATGATCAAATTTGCATGTAAAAATTAGGTTTAATTTAGGTTAAAAATTTCAATATTTCTTAATAAATTAAAAAATAACTAGAATTAGGGTTTGCCTCTTATTTTAATTTTAATTAATTCTTTTTCTCATTAAATTCCTAAAACTCTAAAAATACAAAAAAAAACAAATTCTTGCTTTCTTTTTAATTAATTAATTCAGCGTTAATTCAATTTTTGCAAAAGGGTCCAACGCCCTCGTTTCGCTTTAATTCTTATTAATTCGCATTTATTTTTAAATATTCATGTATCTCTCCCGAAGCTTTGTAACATCTCAATTACTTCTCGCACTTTTAATTTCTTTATTTTCCGTCAAATCGGGTCCTGGTTAATTTTGGCGATGTGGACCCGCGCCTTTTGTAATAGCTTAGAATTTACTTTTCTCGCAACCTTTTAACTGTTAATCAAAAGCATGAAAGAATGTATAGACAAAATAAAATCAAGCGTAGAACACCAATAACATGACAAGAAAAATGCAAATGAAAACGACACACAAATCGCACACACCACCCCTAGGGTACGCCTCACTGTTGCCTTACCTCGAAAGGTGATCGTCGAGTAGAGGATGTCTTAGTAAGTCCTCATGATCCGAGAACCTGGCATGAGGGTAGCTTCTAAGGTGTCTTCCTATTGCTCCGGTGATCACCATATCCCGAACCTCGAATTGACCCGAACACCTCCAACGGTGGTGCTACCTACCTCTCAATGGTGGGATGGCACTACTTTAAAGGACATTTACACAGACGAATTCCTTAGGGTAGGTAGACGACTCTAGATACTTGCTCTAAATTTCAAAACAATTCAAAAATACTTTTCACACCGACACCTTTTCAAAAAGCTTTCGAAAGCAATTTTTCAAACACTCTTGAGGACCGATACAAGAGTCGAACTGGAAATTTTCAAAGAAACTTTTTAAAACCCACAGTTGAAAAGCAAACAAACATTTTTGAAAACACAAGTGAGCAAGTATCTAAGAGCCCGTGGATAACCATGGATAGAAAGGGTGCTAACACCTTCCCTTTCTATAATCTACCTCCCGAACCGAGAGCAATCTCTTTAAGGAATTTTTCTGTGCTTTTGTCCTTTCCATTTGGAGAAAATAAAAGACGGTGGCGACTCTTGCTTCCGCGACATTTCGCGAACCAGCGTTAAACAGTCAGTTCCAGATCCACCGATCACAGAACTGGCGACTCTGCTGGGGATAGAGACTTAAAGTGAGGTGTACCTTAGGGCTAGTTCATAACCGTGCTTTCAATTGTATTGATTTGCTTGCTTTACTATTGTGGGTTGCATCGGAGTTACATAGATCCTAACCCGGATCTGGGGATACCCTGTTTAGGTAGCATAAGCTGTGAGGGACCTGTCCGGCGTAGACCGACACGGGTGAAACAGTTGCTACGTTGGTGTGGCACCTTGGTCTGTACCGATATCCCTTGTGTTGAAACAGGGAGAATATGGGTCTTCCAAGGAGTCATTAAGCACCAACAACCTTAGAACCTTAATTGACACAACTTGGCCATTAGAACAGTAGCAGTATGCTACGCCCATTGAGGCTAAACTCTCGTGATGGTTCTGGCCGTAAGAAAAGATTGCGATGCTGGAGTTATGACCGATTGAGGTTAGTCAATGATATTGGGATCCTCTAAGAACCCGGTTACTTTGATAGGACAGGTATGAACCAACAAACTGAAAGAGGGTAATACCTAGACCTCATGTTGGCCTAAACTCTAAGGGCACTTTTGTGTGACTTGTGTGCCTTTGTACTTGCCTACTTGCATGCTTGTTATCTGACGCTTGAGTTTCTCGCAGGTTTTGTTTGTAGTCCTTAATTAGGACTCATAACAAGGTTTACCAGGTTTTCTCGCAGGTTTTGTTTGTAGTCCTTAATTAGGACTCATAACAGGGTTTACTGACTTTGCTTGCAGGTTTTGTTTATAGTCTTTAATAGGGACTTATAACAGGGTTACCCGCATTACCCCATGCATAGCACAACATCATACCATTGCATGCATCCTGCATAAAGACTGACCCGTTTCAAGGATCTCAAGGGCTTGTGATGCAGGTCATGATGAACCAACTGTCCAGCAAGGGGCAAAGGGGATTTATTTTCCTCTAGACAAGGTTGTCAGGGGCTATGACCCACTGGATATGGTGAGCCTTTGACCCTTGAAGAAGGACTCTCAACAACATGAAGTACCTTCAATCAAGTCACCAGTTTCCAACTCTAACAATTTGTTTACCCCTCGAGGTCCTTGAAATCATTGCATGCATATCGTACATATCATTGCATAACAGGTACCCTTTCTCTGCAGGTTGCTTACCTTCTTCGCTGTTTATTTCAGCAGTCTCGTCATGAATCCTGAATCCTCAACCGAGCACACTATCAAGGCCCTCCAGGCTCAGAACGCCCAGTTCCAAGGGCTGATCATGAATTTGACCCAGGGGCAACAAGATCTGAAGGCTATGCTCTTGAAGAAGGAAAAGAAGAAGAAGAGGACTGTTTTGTTCAGCCCTAGACGCAGATCTGGGAACACACTGCAGGATGAAGCTGAGAGGACAACTCCATCTGTGGGGAAAGGCAGTCATCAAGAGGAAAGGGTCCCCAGTCCAGTGGTCTCCGATGATGAGACAGATTTCAACGACGAGCAGTACCCTCCGGCTGAGGATAGGTATAAACAGTTGGAAGACCGACTAAGTGCTATGGAGATACAAAAAGTGCCTGGCCTGGACTTCGAGGATCTAGGTCTGTCTTCTGGGGTAGTGATCCCACACAAATTCAAGGCACCTGCCTTTGCAAAGTATGACGGGGCATCCTGTCCAAAGCTGCATCTCAGGTCATACGTGAGGAGGATCCAGCCCTACACGGCCGACAGGAACTTATGGATCCACTTTTTCCAGGAGAGTCTTTCAGGGACTCAACTCGACTGGTTCTATCAACTGAATGGAGCCAACATCCGTACCTGGGAAGACTTAGCCACTGCATTCTACAAGCAGTACCAGTACAATGCCGACCTCGCTCCCACGCGCACTCAGCTTCAGGGGATGTCTATGGGTACGGGTGAAGGTTTCAAAGAATATGCCCAAAAATGGAGGGACCTTGCTGGAAGGGTACAACCACCACTGACTGACCGCGAGCTCGTCGACATGTTCTTGGGGACCCTGTCTGGTCCATTCTTCAACCACCTAATTGGGAATTCTGCTGCTGGGTTTACAGATCTGATCTTGACCGGGGAAAGAATAGAAGCTGGCATCAAGTCAGGAAAAATACATAATGGTGATTCCTCGAACACTGAGAAGAAACCATCCAAGAGGGAATCTAGTGTTGTCAACGCAGTAACTATTGCAAAGCCGGCCGGTGTTCCTCAGCGTCACAATCAACAAAGGGAAGAAAGACCCAAGAGGCAATTTACTCCCCTCGGCATGACCTTGTCACAGATATTGCCACAGCTGCTGGAAACCAAGTTGGTAACTCTCATGGATCCCCCGAAGAATCCTAACAGAACACCTTCAAGGTACAATCCCAATGCTCGCTGCGCCTATCATTCCGACAGCCCGGGGCATGCTACAGATGACTGTTGGACTTTGAGAAACAGGGTTCAAGATCTGATTGACGCAAAGGAAGTCCAGCTCGACTCTCCAGAGACTCCGAATGTGATCACGGCTCCCCTGCCAAAATATGGCTAGGATTGGAAACTTTTGTTCATTTGAATGTTCAAGATTGTATTTTTCTTCGATTGTTCAAACATTTTATTTCATGTCAAACTTGGTTATTTCATTAATGCATTACACATGTCTGTTTTGAAGTAATTATTTCGTATTCACTATGTGCAAATTATTTTCATATTTTTTCTGATTGTCAACTCTCGATTAATAATTCTAAGCCTCTTGAGGGAGGATGACGAAAACAATACCATAATCTACAGTATGCTTTTGAACAGACCCCGCTGATGAGGTACAGGCATTGTTTCAATTCCTAAACACTGGAGTTATAAGGAAGATAATCCCTCGTCAACCCCTCTGAGCCAAAGAAGTAGGAGTTTTTCTTTTCAAAAATTAAAACCCTTAATCATAACCTGGGGCAGGGTAGTTCTCTCAGTTGATCCAAGTGCGTGACGGATGGCACCGAAGAGATATTTACAAAACGAAGAAAGACAGTGATGGTTCCAAACAATCATAAGGACAGGCAGTCATTATCAAAAAAAAAATCATAAATGAAAAGCCCAAAAAGTCAAAACCCATGAAGGAGACTTACAAAACTAGGGCATCCCGCTGACTGTAATTCCAAAAAAGGAAACAACTCAGGCAAAAATAGGGATAATAAAATATAAAAAAAAGAGGTCACACAAACCCTCAACAAAAAGAAAATGACTGCCCATTCAGAATAAATCATCATTATCTGAACCATCATTGGTATATCAAAGCAAAGACTCGAACAAGGTCTAACGCACGATCAGCTGAGTCTAGGTTTGAAGAACATCACGAAGAGCGGGTGGGTACAAATAAATTTGAGCCTTCATCCTTTGTTTCTTAAACCATGAACCAAGCCACGTTATAACCCTTAAAAGTCCTAGTTGAAGCATGGGTTAGTTCGAAAGCATACTGTTACGAAAGGTATCCCGACTCCTTAAGGCCTACGATAAAATAACGAGTTGACATCACGTTTTACAAACAATCACTTGTTTTATGAAAAAAAGAATGCATTTTCAAAATCTTCAAAACAGACATCAGCTTTGCATTTTTAACATAACTTTGTTTGCACATGACTTTTTGTTTGAACAGCAAAGAAATTCGCACGACGAATGCCTAATGAACAGAAGTACCTCCAATCAAGGGGCAGACGTGACTATTGTCCATCATCTGGGGCAATTCAGTCAAGATTCAGAGAATCTTTCAAAATGCCAAAGTAGTCTGGGGCAAATCTCCGCCTGAGTCACTTGGGGGCATTCCAACAACGAATCTTGCCTGATCAAACACCTTCTGGGGGCGTGGCAAAACACTTCTAACAGGGGCAACTCCCTACATTCTGAAAGCACGGACATAGTCGAAAAAATACTACGCATAATCAAAGACCCGCTAGGTTGACACACCTAGGCAAAAATAAGGGCTTCCCGGCGAACCAAAAGGGTTCGGGCAAAATGAAGGGATGAAATGAAAAATCAGTACACCCGGCAAGTCGAAAACCTGAAAAGGCGGCTTGGGCAAAAATGGGTATCCCGGCGGACTGAAAACCCGAAAGGGCGGTCCAGGCAAAAGTTAGGGATCAAAGCGTACGACTATGTCCTGTCATCTTGTCACCTGCCTACCAGAAGGAGGTTGGTCCGTCAACAACTATCAGCATCCCACATGTGCCTCCCCCATAGAAACTGGGGCAATAATGAGTTGTCTAGATGATCCGGTTGCTCTGTCCACCGAAGTGGCAAGGTAAGTTCAGCTGAAGAATGCGACCAAGAGCGAACGCGTCGTCCGACTTTATTCAAAGAGTTATTTCCGTACCAGGATATAACTGGGTTATCCTCAGCCAAAAGCCACGGAAAGAGCGTCCTCGACAAAGTCTGCTTACCCCCAGCAAAGTCTATCAACACTTCCAACACAGCAAAGATATCCCCAGCAAGTGACCATCACAATTCAGTAGAGTACCTCTCTCCCCACAGGGTATCACTCCCCAAGCATGGTCGCTAGAGTTTTTTTCTCCCCGCAGAATCTTCCATTTGCCAAGTTTATTCCTCAACGGAGTCATCGTCTCCTACCGGTATTCTTGCAGCTATCGTCTCCAGCGGAAGCAAAATCCATTCTTCAACATCAGCCCAGGAATGACTTCCCGGCACCCGTCAAGGATTTACTTTCCTAGACAAAAATACATCCATAAACATCACATTTTCATATATCATGATACATACATATGTGCGTCATGTCATACAATCTCATTTATGTAGTCGCTTGATCCACATCATGCACTGCATATGATTGACCTTTACCTTTCAGGAAGGATACAGTTAAATGATCAGCTATGTCAGAGTAGACAAATCCATTCAAAAGAGACCAATTCAGTCAGAGAAGACAAATTCAGTCAGAGAAGACAAATCCAGTCAAAGAAGACCAGTCGAAGAAGACATGTCCAGTTAAATTACCTCCTAAAGTCAAAGAAAACACCCGTCATTGAAGACATCTCGTCAGTATAGACACCCGTCATTGAAGACATCTAGTCATTAAAGACAACTCGTCAAAGAAGACATATCCAGTTAAATTTACTTCCACTCGTCGTGATAGACACTCGTCGTGATAGACACTCGTCGTGATAGACACTCGTCGTGATAGACACTCGTCGTGATAGACACTCGTCGTGATAGACACTCGTCGTGATAGACACTCGTCGTGATAGACACTCGTCGTGATAGACACTCGTCGTGATAGACACTCGTCGTGATAGACACTCGTCGTGATAGACACTCGTCGTGATAGACACTCGTCGTTATAGACACTCGTCGTGATAGACACTCGTCGTGATAGACACTCGTCGTAATAGACACTCGTCGTAATAGACACTCGTCGTGATAGACACTCGTCGTGATAGACACTCGTCGTGATAGACACTCGTCGTGATAGACACTCGTCGTGATAGACACTCGTCGTGATAGACACTCGTCGTGATAGACACTCGTCGTGATAGACACTCGTCGTGATAGACACTCGTCGTTATAGACACTCGTCGTTATAGACACTCGTCGTGATAGACACTCGTCGTGATAAACACTCGTCGTGATAGACACTCGTCGTGATAGACACTCGTCGTGATAGACACTCGTCGTGATAGACACTCGTCGTGATAGACACTCGTCGTGATAGACACTCGTCGTGATAGACACTCGTCGTGATAGACACTCGTCGTGATAGACACTCGTCGTGATAGACACTCGTTGTGATAGACACTCGTCGTGATAGACACTCGTCGTGATAGACACTCGTCGGTATAGACACTCGTCGTTATAAACACTCGTCGTCATAGACACTCGTCGTTATAGACCACCCGTCCATGGAAATAACCTGTTAGTAGAGACAATTCACCAACCTTTCTAATTCCAGGCTCGATTCCTGTATCTCGCCAGGGCACGTCTGAAGAATTCGAAGATCCAATTCCTGTAACCAGTCAGGACATATCTACACAAAAGCATCTGAAAATCAGCTCCTGCAACGTGTCAGGTAATCATTTTCTATTTTGTAGGTATACAGGTTCTCGCTAAGGAATCTCTTACGCGATCAACATCCAGATGGCATCTATAAGCCCATCATCCTATCTAGCCACCTCTAAATGGCATCTATAAGCCCATTCCCATCATCACTGCTACTATGTGAGCGCAAATTTCTAGGCACTCTAGTGTTCAATCATCTTCTACCCTCGGATTACGAAAGGCACGTCAGCCAATCTGCATCCTCAGGTCTAAGAAGATTGAACAGGGGCAACTGTTGTACCCCAAAATTTGCCCTCCCATATTCTTCAAGAAATTGCCAAGTCAAACTGCAAAAGTTCCCCAAGAGTTGCACAGTCAAAGATCTCCTATACAGTCAAAACTAGGGTTTGTGCTCTGATCAAGAGATTGAAGTTTTCAAAGGTCCAATCAAGTCTCACATGCCTACAAATATGGTCAAGTATCCTCATATCAAGTTTCAAGACATTCAGCACAAAATTGCACTACAGTCAACTGTAGGGGCAAAATGGTCATTTGACAGTCAAAAGTTCAAATTTTTGGTCAACATATCATTTTGAAGCCACAAACATCATTTGATCAATGCTTGATCATGATTCTCAAAATTTGGCTCAGAAATCATCAAGATGCAAAAGTTTCCTTATTTGGACAGCTGAAAAAGTCAACTGAAATTGACCAGGGCATAACTTTCACATGGATTATCAGAAAAATTCCATCCAAAGCTCATTTTGAAGAGAAAGACATTTCCTACAACTCATCTTCATACTTCAAGTCCAAGAAATGCTCTCACAAAAAGTTATCAATTTCAACATTATAGGTCATTTTCAAAAGTCAACAAAAAGGGACTTTAAGTCAAAGGCCATAACTTGAGATTGGTAAATCAAAATGACATGGGACCAAAGGCATTGGTTAGAGGACTCAAATACCTTTCCAAAATGTCCAAGAACATGAGAAAAGCTTAAAAATTGAGCAAGTTATGCCTTGTAGAAGTTGGGAAATTTTTGGATATTTTGAAAAGTCAACATTACTTCAAATGACCTAAAATTGCTAATGGGCCCATTTTTCTTCCATAATTCATCACCCATGGCATGTGCACGACCACTTGGCCCAAAGGGAAGTCTTTATTCATTTTTTATTTATTTATTTGAATTTTTATTTATAATAATTCATTTAAATCAAAATAAATGTATGAAAAATGCTAACCTAAAGTTTTAAATCTTTTTGTGCATGTTTTACTCTCAAGATTTCGTGCATATGCAAATAAGGAAATATTTGGAGAGATTGGAGATGATTTGAACCAAAAAACACATGGAAAAAGATTGAGAAAATCTTAGAAAATCAAATTTTTAAAAACCATCATTGCATTGGATTTGTTCTACTTTTCTTGACCTAATGGACTCACTACATAAGCCTAAAGGAAACCCTAATGAGAATACACACGAAGCTGCGCCCAAAAGCCATTACAAAACTTGGAAATTTTGCAAAGAAAGTCAATACTGAAAACTGACTTGCAGGGCGATTTAAGGGAGAATTTTTGTTTCAATAGCTTGCTAAAGCATCATTGAACGTTTCCCAATCAAGAACATCCATCAAAACCTCAGGAATTGGTATACAGAACCTGGAAATATCTCGTGAAAAATCCATGATCGTGTTTTGACATCTAGGCATTCTTAGGGCATTTTAATTGTTGATTTACATTCCTTATGCCTTTCTAATGCTAACCATATGATTCAATTGTGTTTTTATGCTGTGTACACGATTATGCCATTGATGATTTTTAGGGTTTACAGAGCTTCAGATTAGGGATTTTGAAACGAGGAAAAATTAGTCCTCAAGACCACCACCGTTCAACTCAGCGTGCCTGGACGATCTTGAATCCACCCTCGCGCTCAATTTATGAGCGTCAGAGGGCCATTCGCTATTTTCTCGTACCTCACCTATGGCAACGTTTACAAAACCGTTGCTAGTTTGTTATTGTTTCAGGAAAATACAACACAATGAAGAAGAAGGGTACGTGGCCAACCATGACTGGACGCTTTGAATCTTGGCGCGCGCTTTTTCCAATTAGGCCACTAGCGATTGTTTTGCTTTATACTAATTCTCATGCATATAATATACAAAGTAAACAATTTGGTTCAGTGGTGCACGTGTTGATTGGTAATATTAATGACCTGGGTTCGATCCCAGGTCTTCTTCCTTTCCATTTATTTTTTCTCAATTAATGTTCATGTGTAGCGCCCATGCTGAAGACTCTCATGCATCCTCAAAAATCAATATCCACGCGTCCAACCTCATCCATCCAAGGGCCAGGAATTAGGGAGCATGGTAGGCTGTAGTCAACGTGCTACATGCTAGTGAAAAAGTCCAACGAGGCCAAAGTCAAATGGGCCTGAATTGCTAAACTGTACCTCCTATCTGGGGACTGATACCCCCTTGGTTTGCAACTTCTTTTAATTTTCTCTATTTTTTATTCTTGTTATAATTTTTTATTTTTCTTTTAATTACTGTTTGTTTAATTAATTATATTTTCATAAAATCATAAAACACATAAAAAAGTCAGAAAAGAGCAAAAATAATCAATATTTTTATTTCTAGTATTTTTATAAATAAATTGGCATGTAATTAAATTTAGTTTTAAATTAGGTTTGCAATTTTAATTCTTTTAATAAAAAATCTAAAAAATGTAGAACTAGGGTTTAAGTAACAATTTTTCATCCTTTTTATTTTTCTTTTATAATAATTCAAATAATTAAATATTTATTTTATTTATTTTTATGATCAAATTTGCATGTAAAAATTAGGTTTAATTTAGGTTAAAAATTTCAATATTTCTTAATAAATTAAAAAATAACTAGAATTAGGGTTTGCCTCTTATTTTAATTTTAATTAATTCTTTTTCTCATTAAATTCCTAAAACTCTAAAAATACAAAAAAAAAACAAATTCTTGCTTTCTTTTTAATTAATTAATTCAGCGTTAATTCAATTTTTGCAAAAGGGTCCAACGCCCTCGTTTCGCTTTAATTCTTATTAATTCGCATTTATTTTTAAATATTCATGTATCTCTCCCGAAGCTTTGTAACATCTCAATTACTTCTCGCACTTTTAATTTCTTTATTTTCCGTCAAATCGGGTCCTGGTTAATTTTGGCGATGTGGACCCGCGCCTTTTGTAATAGCTTAGAATTTACTTTTCTCGCAACCTTTTAACTGTTAATCAAAAGCATGAAAGAATGTATAGACAAAATAAAATGAAGCGTAGAACACCAATAACATGACAAGAAAAATGCAAATGAAAACGACACACAAATCGCACACACCACCCCTAGGGTACGCCTCACTGTTGCCTTACCTCGAAAGGTGATCGTCGAGTAGAGGATGTCTTAGTAAGTCCTCATGATCCGGGAACCTGGCATGAGGGTAGCTTCTAAGGTGTCTTCCTATTGCTCCGGTGATCACCATGTCCCGAACCTCGAATTGACCCGAACACCTCCAACGGTGGTGCTACCTACCTCTCAATGGTGGGATGGCACTACTTTAAAGGACATTTACACAGACGAATTCCTTAGGGTAGGTAGACGACTCTAGATACTTGCTCTAAATTTCAAAACAATTCAAAAATACTTTTCACACCGACACCTTTTCAAAAAGCTTTCGAAAGCAATTTTTCAAACACTCTTGAGGACCGATACAAGAGTCGAACTGGAAATTTTCAAAGAAACTTTTTAAAACCCACAGTTGAAAAGCAAACAAACATTTTTGAAAACACAAGTGAACAAGTATCTAAGAGCCCATGGATAACCATGGATAGAAAGGGTGCTAACACCTTCCCTTTCTATAATCTACCTCCCGAACCGAGAGCAATCTCTTTAAGGAATTTTTCTGTGCTTTTGTCCTTTCCATTTGGAGAAAATAAAAGACGGTGGCGACTCTTGCTTCCGCGAAATTTCGCGAACCAGCGTTAAACAGTCAGTTCCAGATCCACCGATCACAACATCCATTACATTTATAAACATTGATAAAACACATTTATTGCACCATACATTTCATGCAACATAACTTTGTGTTTTCAGCTAACATTTTACCCTTTTCAGGATAAGATCAAAAGTTATCTTTAACAAATGTTCAAAGATTTCAGATGCAGTATGGATACACCCCAGACACGGCGGTCATTCTATTACTCATTCAGAATTTCAAGTCAAAATACAGTATGGATACACCCCAAACACGGCAGTCATTCTACTACTCATACAGACTTCAGCAATCAGATACAGACTAGATACACTCCAAACACAGAAGCCATTCTATTTCTCATTCAGATTCAACTATCAAATTCAAGTTCAAATACACTCCAGACACGGACGCCATTCCCTTGCTGATACAAATCCAATCTCCAGATACAACTCAGATACGTTCCAGATACGGATACCATTCTGATGTTCATTCTCCTGATTTTCAACAAACATTCTTGGATGGCATCTTTAAGCCCATCTCTGACAAGATTCCGTCACCTCTCCAAATGGCATCTTTAAGCCCATTCCCTCAACTACATTTTGACGAGTGCAAATTTACGGGCACTCTAGTGTCCAATCATCTTTTACCTTCGAGTCACGAACGACAAACTCGCCAATCTAACTCTTCAGGTTCAAGAAGATTGAACCGGGGCAGTTGTTGTACCTCAAAATTTGCCCTCTCATTTTATCAAGATTCACCCTCACCAGACTCTTTGAACTCCAGACAGGATTAGGGTTTTGCTCTACTCAAGACATCTCCTTGCATTGATGACCTAAATTAGGGTTTAAGTTTGCACATAGATTTTTGGGTTTTCAATACTCAAAGTTACTTTCATACTTCATGTTGGACTCATAAGTTTTTTCATACCAAGTTTCAAGCCTTGAATCAAATTTTTACCTAGTCAATTGGACAGTTGACCTAGAAATCAACTGTATTGGGGAAAAAGTCAATTATGGTCAATTTACAGTCAAGCCTCATGAATTTTGACCCACATCAACATTATAAACTCATATGAACCATTTGATCAAGTTTGGACCACAACTCCACAAGAAATTTGATCAGATCACCAAAAGGGCAAAATGGTCATTTTTAGGGTTTTGACTGCACAAAGGCAATTACTGATTTTTGACCTAGCCAATGGAAAATTGGGTTCAACAATGGAATCAAGGACTCAATGGCATCATCTTTACCTATTCAACAAGTTCAAAAAATCTCAATTGCATTGGATTGACAGATGATTTTTTTAGTCAACTGATCAAAATTTGACTGTACACTGAAAAGTCAAACTTTGACTTTTGGTCAAAATCAAGTGCCAAGGGTCATTTCTCATCAAGATGTGTCAAAACATGAAACGTTTCCATCAAGAAACCCATTTTTGCAAATTAGGGTTTAAAGTTGAAAATTTTCATAACTTAGAATTTTTCTAAGTTATGAAATTTTCTTAATTTTTCCTAACTTTGCCCAACATTTTCACCATGATTCAATTGGATTCAAACAAAACTTCCAACATAAAAGTTATAGTCCTCCACAAAGTATACAACGTTTGTTCACAAAGTTTTCCCAAAAGAAGCTTGGATCTTAAGTTATGATTTTTGGAACAAGGGTCCCTAAAACTTTTAACTTAGTGAAATTTTGCCCTAGTTTAGGCAGGATTTTGACCTATCTTCATGGCCATTTTTCACATAGTTCCACTTGGAATATAAAATTGCATTTCCAAGATGGATTTTAGAGCATGTTGCAAGCTTTCCAAAATGTCCAAGAACTCTCCAAACTCATTTGTGGTTAGGGAGAATCGAAGGCTTGAAGTTGGCAAAAACTCACTTTTCATCCATGGCATGTTCATGTTCATACAAATTGCAAATTCAAATCAGCTTGCTTTGCACTAGATTACAGGCCTCAAAACCATTTCACACTCAATAATTAAGTGCAAAACCATTGGTCTAAGGCATTGTTTTGGTCATTAGAGCATTGCACATTGGATTAATCCCTAAGTAGAAAAAGCAATATTTCCATTTTTGCTTAAATCATGCTTTATGTCAAAACTGATTTCTTGAGCATTGGTCCATATCTTATGCAGCAAATCAAATCCACAAATTGGAGGGGCCAAGGGCAAAGTGTGCAAGCATATGGATAGCCTGTACAAGCCTGTTGGACATCACTTCTCATGTTTGCTTAAAATACAAGAAAGATATCCAAAACACTAGAACTTGAACATCTGTGAAAACTAACTTGTGCAAGCATTTGAGACAACTTTCTCACATCCCCTTGAACCAGAAACACGACTCTTTGAGCCCTCAAACATCCCATAGCTCAAAATCACCTTCCATTGACAAAACAGGGCAGCATCTGCAACTTGACTTCCATAGCACAATTTGCTCGTGCGTTTTGCCCCAAACCTGTTCAAACATCTTCTATTCAATCCATCCAAGTTATCCCAAACCTTAAACACCAACTGTAACTCCATTTACAGGGTTTGCCATTTTCATTTTGAGCTTGTGCAGGTTGAGTTCTGTAAGCTTGCTCAAGTACATTCAAGGCAAGCTAGACATTGGAGAAGGTCAAGTGAAGTTCAAGCAAGCTCCCAAACATCTCAGGCCTTGTTGAAAAGCTTCACATTGCCATACACGAAGTCAGTTGAAACAGGTTTTTACCAACTTCCTATCTCTCTATCTAGGAACATTTATACTTAAGTTTGTGAATAAGAAATGTAGTATTCATAGCCATGAAGTTGTACATATGTTCAGTTTTCATTTTTATTTAAGCATGCTAAGAGAATTTGGTCCATGAACATCCTAAAAAAATTAGGTTAGATTTTAGGGCCAGAGAAATTCTCTCTGGTCTTTGAGAGTTAGGACAAGTTGTTTATATGGTTGGATTTGTCTTTTAAAGCTCTACAACTTTGATGTTATGTGTTTTTGCAATAAAGCTCGTATGCAGGATCTAGCAATTGTACAGGGCGCGCGCGTTTTTGAAAGTCAGAGGTTGAAGATGAAGTGTGGTGGGCTGGGCTTGGTCCTGGCTCACTATTGACACCCCCCCTTTTACTTTTTGCACCCCCTGGCCCATTTCTTCATACTTTTGTATTTTTCCATTTTATTTTTATTTCTGATTTTGTTTTCTTATTTTCTAAATATAAAAATACCCAAAAAATATTTTTATAATTTTTTACATTTATTTTGCATTTATTTCTATTTTTTCTAACATAAAAAACAATTAAATTAGTATATATTTTACTTATTAAAAACTTAAAAATAATAAATAAGTTATACTTTTATTTTTATTATTTTATTCACACTAAAAAATATTATCCTAAATACATTTTTTTATATATATATTTTTTTTATTATACATATTTAATATATATATATATATATATATATATATATATATATATATATATATATATATATATATATATATATATATATATATATATATATATATATATATATATATATATATATATATATATATATATATATATATATATATATATATATATATATATATATATATATATATATATATATATATATATATATATATATATATATATATATATATATATATATATATATATATATACTTTTATTTTATTAGATACTTTAGAATAAAAATATAGAAATATTATACTTTTTATTATTATTATTTGTACTTAAAATAATACCTTTTTCTAAATATATTTAATTTTTTTACATTATTGTATTTTATTGTATATAAATAATATAGCCAATATATTTATTTTCTTAATGAAAATTAGGGTTTACCCTTAATAAAAAAATAATATTTTCTTTTATTTATTTATTTCCTTTTTGCATTAAATATTTTTACATACATAAAAATAAACAAAAACCTTTTTTGCATATTCATATTATTTTGTATATTATTTAATTTGTTTATTATTGTTCATTTATTATTTATGCCATTTGATTCAATTTGGATGTAATAGTAAAACTAGGGTTTTTATTTCTTGTCAAATACACCCCCATTTAAAAATTGTACCCCCATCCCCATAATCATGTTGTAATAGCTTAGACTTTTAATTCTCGCACTTTATACTTTCAATTATGCCATGATTAGAGATTAGGGTTTGTATGCAAAAATCCAAATCAACAAGTAGCTTGACTAATACAAAGACAAAAATGCATGAAAATCAATACACAATGCACACTTGCACCCCTATGGTTACATCCACTTGTTGCCTTAAAAATGGGCCATGTTATGCATGTTGGGTACTTTGGCAAAACAAAAACAAAACAAAAGATCATAGTCCCTCGATGACGCTGTCTTGGTTGCCTAAACAAAAATGATCAAGTCCCTCAAAAATTTGCTAAAGATACTTAACACAATTGCTATCATGGTCTATATGATGACTCGCACCTGTCCCATTTAACATCCTAATACAAGATTGTTTACCAAATGCAATGGTAAAACAACACTGTCAAAAGGCTTAAAAGATATATAGGAAAGATCTTTGAGTAAAATAGGGTAGATAGCTCTTAGTTACTTGATCAAAAAACTTGCAAAACATCCTTGCTATTTTCAAACACACTTCACAACACAATTGCAAAACATTTCCCAAATCAAACTTTCAAACATTGGAATATCCTTTCAAAAGACAAACACCTTTGTATATATTTAAACAAGAATCATTACAAAGGTTGCCACAATGATGGCCTCTTTTTCAAAGTATTTTCAAAACCACACACACAAAGCATTATTTCAAACAATTGAAAAGCAAAAGCAAGTGATCTAAACAAGTAACTAAGAGCCCATGGATAACCATGGATGAAAAGGGTGCTTGCACCTTCCCTTTTCATAATCTACTCCCCGAACCCAAGAAAGCATCTCAAAGGTCTTTCCTGTGCTTTTTGACCTTTCCTTAGGATAAAATAAAAAGTTGGTGGCGACTCTTGCTAAACCGAAACATTTGCAAACACAAAACGCAAAAACCTCAAGTCAGTTCTCCCACCGTATCACAACTATATTGAGTAATGGACTAAAATTGACATGTCGTAAGTACGGTTCAATTTAAACGTCGTAAGGAACATACTCATGGACACGACAACGAAATATTTTAACATCCTATTAAAAACATGAATTACGTATAAGAAATACAAGAATTACGTATAACAATCATAAGAATTACGGAAATAAAATATGTCGACAAAAAATAGGTATTGAGGAAAATACACTTACAAAGGTTTCAATATTGTTGAGAGTTCCTCTATGTTGATCACCCATGGTCAAGAGAGACATTTTTTCTTGATTACTCTTGTGTTGTTGTTGATGTTTCAAGAAAGAAATGATGTGTGAATTATGATTGCGATGAACATATAAGGTGAATGTTACATGTATTTATAGGAAAATCTTGAAGAATATTATGCATTCACGTGACAATACTTTGCATGCAAAAGATACACATAGACGCCACCCTAGGTGGCACATGCTCTTGTTTAATACACATAGGTGCCACACTAGGTGGCACATGCTCTTGTTTAACACACATAGGCGCCACACTAGGTGGAACATGCTCTTGTTTAACACACATAGGCGCCACACTAAGTGGAACATGCTCTTTTTGATACACATAGGCGCCATTCAACATGGCTTATTATTTTTTTCATGCATGCAAACCTGCAGCGTGGCAGGGATCATATGGCATGCATGCAATTTTGTTATTTAATGACAAGCCACCCTAGGTGGCGCATGCATACAAAAAGAAGAGGACAATCACCCTAGGTGGCACATGCATTCAAAAAAAAGAGGACAAGCCACCCTAGGTGGCGCATGCATACAAAATATAGAGGACAAGCCACCCTAGGTGGCGCATGCATACAAAATATAGAGGACATCCCATACTTTCATCAGTCTATTTAATCGTCTGTGTATGGTGCATTACTAGTATACATCCATAACTCAAAAAAATATACCTCAACAACATGGATCATTCACAAAATTATACTATTTTTCCCATATTAACGGTGAGACGTTCAACTGCGATAGCTTCGGTTTTAATTTTCGTAATACTGATTTTATCTGCTTTCGAATAAACAAGAAATCAAGTTTTGCACGCTTCAAAGATATACTAGAAGTCGAATTGCAGTGTGGTCCAGTTTACCAAATTCTTTACAAGTCCCCATTTCTATTTATTAAACAACCAAGTCAGATTTTATCAACTAAAGGTGCACGACGATGATGATGTTCAAAACATGTTTCGAACTCATGAATAATCCGGGTTCGGTGAGTTGTATGTTTCATTACAAAAACCAGATCAATCTTAGGTGGTAGATCCTTCTCAAGACTTTGAAGAAGAGGATGAATCTGACGAGGACAACCATCCTGAAGTCGATGTTATTGACCAAGAAGAAGAAGATGATGAGGCAATGATTGATTTTATGGTTAATAATGACGCTGCAGATCAAGAGTGTGAACCTGTACCTACGAGTCATGCGTACGACCCTCCGTTTCAGATGACGAACTTGAACTTGGGGGAAGATGAACCAGCCTCGAACATCTTTCACAATCCTTATATGCATATCAAAGGGGCCTTGAAAGTTGGAGACAATTTTCGAACAAAAGAAGAGTGTCTTAGAGATATCAAAAAATACCACATGGAAATTTCAGCTGACTTCACTGTAGATAAAAATAATTCAGGGAGGTATGTTATTTTATGTCGTCAAAAACCAATTTTCCCTTTTCGGTTAATTGCATCTTACAGGAAGGGAAGTGATTCATGGGAAATAGGTTCCATTGATCCACTACACACTTGCATCACCACCGTTCCGACGCAGGATCATAGGAAACTTAGTTCTCAACTAATATTTCAAGAAATATTGCCTCTTATTAGCAAGGATCCATCATTAAATGTGAGTACAATTATTTCTCATATCGCTACAAGATTCAATTATACTCCCTCTTACAGGACGACATGGATTAGAAGGACTAAGGCAGTTGAACTTGTGTACGATAATTGGGAGGAATCGTACAAAGAACTTCCAAGATTTTTGGTGGCGCTCAAATATTATGCTCCGGGAACTGTTATAATTTTGGAGACACTCCCAGCATTTACCCCAGACAGAACTCGTGTTAGTGGAAACGGAATATTTCATTGATTGTTCTGGGCGTTTGAACCATGCATCAAGGGTTTTGCATTTTGCAAACCTATTATACAGATTGATGGAACTTGGTTATACGATAAGTATAAAGGAATATTACTCATGGTAGTGGCACAAGATGGGAACATTAATGTTTTTCCGATTGCCTTCGCTCTAGTTGAAGGTGAGACTGGTGGTGTATGGAATTTCTTTCTGAAGAATCTCTTATTACATGTTGCTCCTCAACCAAACCTTTGTTTGATTTGAGATAGACATCCATCAATTGTGAGTGCATACAATAACCCTGATAAGGTTGGCAGGATCCCCCTTCAACACATGTCTCTTGCATTAGACATATCACACAAAACTTCATGCTCCATATCAAAGACAAGACACTTCAAAAGAAAGTTATTAATGCAGGGTATGCCTTAACAGAACCATCATTCCGACACTATCGCGAAGAAATCCGGTTGGCAAACTCAGAAGCATTAAGGTGGATCGATAACATTCCAGTGGAGAAGTGGACTTGGGCATTTGACAATGGTCAATGATGAGGCCACATGATAACAAATTTGGTGGAATCATTAAACTATGTATTCAAAGGCATCTGAAACCTACCAATTACTGCTTTGGTTAGAGCAACATATTTCAGGATGGGGTCATTGTTTGACACAAGAAGTTCAAAATAGAGGGCAGTGTTACAATCAGGGTAGTTGTTTAGTGAATGTACACTGAAAACATTTAACTAGGAGGCTGCGAAAGCAAACACCTATAGTGTCACTGTGTTGACCATATTAAAGGTTGGTTCAGTGTATAAGAGACAATGGATCATAATGAGGGGAGGCCAAAGGGATATTATCGGGTCGAACTAGATAGAGGTTGGTGTGATTACAGAAAGTTTCAAGCATTTTGCATGCCTTGCTCTCATGTCATAGCGAGATGTTCGCATGTTCACTTGGACCAAATACAACATATATCCCCTGTGTACACGGTAAAGAGCGTTTTAAGTGTGTACATCAATACCATCAAGGGGACATTGTTTGGCACAATGAACAAATGCGACGGAATAAAAAGAGGCGCCCGAAAAGCACTCGTATTAGAACTGAAATGGATACGGCCAACAAAATGATAAGAGTATGCAGTACATGTCGTCTTCCCGGACACAATCGGAAAAATTATCCAAATATTGGGTCTAGCTCTACAACCTAAATTTTTTATAGCAAAATTTCTGGAGTGATTAATTTTTTATACGCGATATATTTCAATTTAAATTTGGGTTATCATTTCGTGCTCAATTTATCATTCGATTACAACAACCTTCACATAATGACACAAAACGTTACAACACCACAAACTCAGGACAACAACACAACAACATGATAAAAGACAAAACAACTAAACAAATCATAATATCTAAGAGATAAAAACCATCAACACAATAACATCTAATCCAAGCATCATCATCATGACATCAGCGTCGCATCTCATCTTTTCCATGATCGGCTTACTCCATTTTCATTCCTCACTGTAATGTGCCTTTCTATTTTTCTGAGATGTTCACCTTCAGGAATGTCTCCTTCCAACCAACGAATCAAGTTCCTCTGAAAATGCTCGAACGTTTGCGTGTTCCAGAGTTTGATCTTCACCGAAGGCTTTGTCGCTGAAAAAATAATATGAGCATCTCTTTTGATCAGTGAAAACCTTGGCAAGGGAGTTGAGGACATTTTCTAAGAGTTATGTGACAAATGGTGTGAAAAAATGAAGAGGATAGGCGGTTGCATTTATAGAAAATCATATAACACTGTCAAGAAAAAGAAGATGGCGCCTCCTCTCTACCAATACATGCATGCGTCACACTTCATAGCTTTACAAAGGAGGACAAGCCATGCAGTATGGCGCCTCCTCTCTAAAAAGCATGCATGTGCCACACAGAGTGGCTACTCCTCTGTGTGGCAAAAAAAATTTGTTTGAAAAGTGGTTAGTTTGATTAAAATTTTGAAAATATGATTATTTGAAGAAAAAATTTTGAAAAATATGGTTATTTGAAAAAAAAATTCCCACCATTTCATATGGAGGAAGAAAATGGTCAATATTACATCAGTCTTATATAAATAACAATGCCTAAGAAGTCACAATGATCATTATTTTTTTCTTAAGGTTTCATCTAGTTCTCAAACATGTCTGTTTGTGAAATTGTTTATTATTAAACTCGCGAGTCTACTCAGACTCGTAAAAGGTTCATAGACTCAACTTGTAGACTTGATTCGCAAATTCGTACGAGTTTATGGAAAAATTAAAAATAATTTTCAATAACTTATAAGTAATATATATATATATATATATATATATATATATATATATATATATATATATATATATATATATATATATATATATATATATATATATATATATATATATATATATATATATATATATATATATATATATATATATATATATATATATATGGACGCACATTTTAAAACTTATAAATGCCTCATATATGACACAAATACATATAATATGACACCAATTAACATCAAATTTTAAATCTCATACTCCATAACAAATTTCTTGATGAAAAAACTTGATAATAAAATTTAAAAAAAATGACAAAGTATGTAGTTAAAGACTTAAAATATTAACTTCTTTTTAATTGGCTTCAAACATCCAAAGCTCCAATGAAATTATCACCAACTATATCATCATCATCACTTTCATCGGTATCTTGAGATGCTTTAAAGCTCCAAAGCAATCGCAATATCAACAATTGCAACCACTTCGCGACCGTAATTAAAACAACGTCTCTACTCAAACTGTTCTAGCCTTATGTCAAAATAGATTCTAAATTGAGATGTTTTTATGTCTCTATTATCAAGGTCGTTCATTCACTCGAGCTTTCAGTACAACAGTTGTATGCATGTTTCTTATAATTATCATTAATACTTAATTAATTAATTAGTAAAAATTGTAGCAAGTTTTCATGTGAACAATGCATTATTTCAAAACATACTAAAATATTTTCTGCAATAAATCATAAATCTTCTAAACTATTTTGTCACGTACAAGTTAAAATATGGGGATCAGGATCAATGAATCTGATTGAACAATGGTGCGTCACTTTTATACAAAAGAACATACAAGAGAACATACAAAGAAGCATCCAAGTGAAACATACAAGAAAATATTTACACAACAAAAGATTGATTTACGATAACGAACGAGATCAAATAAAGAGATAGAACAAACACAATCATACCGTTGATGAAGGGAGGAAGAAACTTTGCTGAAACAAGAGACTAGGAGAGAGACTTTGTAATTTCCGTACAAAAAAAAAGAGTTTTTTTAAATAAAATAAAATATTTTAAGGAATTTGAGTCTTTTCTGGAATTAAAAAAAATAAAATTCTGAAAAACTTATAAACTAGTAAACTCACTACAGACTCGCGAGTCTATTCGTTTGTGTGTCTATACGAGTTTGTGTGAGTTTAATCGAATGTACTCGAATCTATCAAAAAAATAATTGTATGTGCGAGTCTACTCGTTTTTGTTTCCTAGACTCGTAAACTCGTACGAGTTTACAAAACTATCCGCGAATTTGACAACATGTATGTTGGAATTTCAAATAAGTGAAATCATATTTAAACATATGATTTCATATGTTGGATGACGGTACTAGAAAGATAACAAAACTAAAATATTATTCTAACATAATACTAAAAAAATGATAGTTTTAGAGGATACTAAACTTTATGACTTGATGTATCTTGTGAACAATTTATATGTAACATGCATGTTTATTACCGCTATAGGATATGATCTAATTGTTTTGCGTGAAGTGTTGTACAAGTTACTTAAACAATATTTAAATTATTTATTCTTCTAAGTCAAATTTATATTTATGTGATACTTTGTTGTAAATTGATGTTTTAATTTATATATATATATATATATATATATATATATATATATATATATATATATATATATATATATATATATATATATATATACATACTACAAAAAAATATATTTAACTTAGGACGTGAAGTTGATTTAACTTCGTTTAGAGAGGCAGTGTAACGAAGGGCGTCATGATAACTTGCTATTTTACTTCTTTGTTTTAGAATAGTCGGGGAGATAGTTGAAATACCCATTGATTCAATTCTTAACAATAACTTTTTATATTTTTCAAACTAGCGCCACATACCTTTCTGTTTATGATCCAAATCGCGAGGAAAGAAAAAAAATAATATAAATTACATTGTTTACAGGTAATTTTAATAAATTAATTTGTTTACAAACTATATTGCTTATATTAAATATTACATTGTTTATATATAATATTAAAGTAAAAATATATAATAAATTTTGAATCTGATTTATCGTCGTCATTGTCAGTGAAGATCAGATGTTGGATCTTTGAATCATTAAATCTTGGAGAAGATCAAATGTTGAATATTACTTGTATTTGTTTCTGATATATATAAAAAGTTAGATAAATAAAATAAATATTCAATTATATGATTATTTAAGAACACAAACCTTGAATCCAAATGATTTTCTGCTATTGCAATTCATCATAGAAAATTTTTCCAAACTACTTTAAGTTTCAAAGTTTTCAATGATTCATTATCAATTTTTAATATACTTAATGCTTTAATAATAGATATTTTTTATTTTTAACGCATATCACTAATGGAAGTGTCTTGAACATTGATACTCATTAAATAGACGATAAGAATTTTTTAAGGACGGTGAAGAAATTCAATAAACATGTTTATATTTCCCTATGACTCAAAACTGAGATAAAACATACAATAAAATAGATTTCATTCCAAGCAACACATACTTCTCGGATTCTGTTAAAAAGTGAGGGAAAAAAGTTTTTTTCATTTAAAAATTACATTATTTACACATAATATTAAAATTTATTGTTTACAACAAACCCAGATTTTGACAAATCTGATTCATCATCATCGCTGTTATTCTTGGAGAACAACAAATATTTGTTGTCATCTAGATTTTGTTGTATACCCTTTGTGCGCATTCTTTTCAAGTTAAATGGATTGCATGCATCCAATTTCTGATAAGTTATTTGTTCAAACCATGAGAAATTATTTTTCTGCACTTGCAATCCATCACAGAGATTTGTTTCAAAATTTCATTATCTTGAGTGTTTTCATGGAAAATGCTTTTACAAGAAAGAGAGCAAGATATATAGTGGTGGATGTAGAGATTTTTTGTGGGGCATAGATTAATTGTTGTAGCTGAGTAACTAAATCCCTCGATTCCTTTTGAAAATTAAGGGAAAAGATTTTTTATTTTTTAATTAAAAAATAAAATAAAATAAGGACTCCCTCCTCGGTTTTATAAAAAAATTGAGGTAATATATTACTTGCAAAAAATGTCTTGGTTCCTTTTCAATTTTTTACCATTCACCATTTTTGTGTTATGCAATTACTTGCAATTTGCAACATATTTAGAAATAAATTTCTCAATATTATCAATTGAGGATATCAATAAATTATGAAATGTTTTCTTTGGTTGACATCATATAAAGGTTATTCTAAAAATACAACACCAACACCATTATGTGAAATAGATTGCAAGTACAGAAAAATGTTTTATTCAAGATAGAAGAAAAACATACAACACAAAATATTAAAGATTTTTCTATCTTACAATCCATCCTAAAAAAATATGCATACGAGTTTGGACTGAGAGGCTACATATAAATTAGGTTTAGAGTAAAACTTTCTTAACAAGTGCTTTCATGTATCAAAAAATAACATTTACTAATAAATAGTTTTAATATTATATAAAAATTGACTAAAAATACACATACTTAACTAGAACAACTTGCAAAGTTTGGACAATTTTTGCTATTATGACTACTAAGACGATATATTTCACATTTCTTTTGATGTTTTGGATAATTTTTGCTATTATGACTATTAAGACGATATATTTCACATTTCTTTTGATGTTTTAGAATAATGTATATTTCATTTTTAATGCGAGTATTGTTTGGACAATCTTTCTTTTTTCCCTCGCATGGACGTGTTGTGGTAAATTGTATCCACTTTATAACAAGACCAATAATCTTTGTACATATTAGAAATTTTTTACACTTCAATATATGCACAAAGTAGTCTTGATGAACACTAGAGCATGTCATATTAATATGAGATCAAGACACGTGGAAAGCTTGAAATGTCTCAAAATCAGACCACTTTATTTAGGGATTGGCCTTGATATGTATGATTAGTCGTCCCTCATTATGGTTCATAGTTTAATTATCAATGTAACATAATCTCTCACAGTCGAATTATATGACATAATGACTGTTGAATTTATGTGCTTCTTCTTCAATCTTCTTCATGCAATTTTCTATGTATAATAGACTATAATCTTTAAAAAATTCATTCATATCCTCTTTTCTAAATAGTGCTTCCAATTTGTAGTAGGCTGATTTTACAAAAGTAATGACATTGAGGTTGTGAGTATCCTTAAGTATCAAGTTCATTAACTCAATAAAGTTGGTTGTCATGAGATCCTATTGCTGGCCTCCATCACACGTTCAGGTTCACCTTTCTTAAGGGATATTTTTAATCCACCTTAAAGCCTCTAGGTTTGTGATATTGACTTTCCCAGAGTAGTATTAAAATGTAGGTTCATTTGACACATATCTCTTATTGGCAACATAAATAATACGAGTGAAAAAATATAAGTGAGCATTAGGTTAGCAAGGATAAATAAATACTTTATTTGTATTAGCAACTTCCCTCAATATTGTCCCTTTGTACTTATCATACAACTAATTTCCATGAATTTTAATAATGGATTTGCAATATGAAAAGCTTTTGATGCACGACTGAAAATTCCACAATAGACGATTAAATATTATGGAACCACCAACTTGTGTGCAGTCATTTGAATATGTAGACAATGTCTCCATTTCTATTATATTATAAGGTACAAATGTTTGCATGCCTTATTCCCAATCATCAATGCCTTTTTGTATGAGGTTGTGCAATTGAACTTTTCAAGTATCTAGGTGATAACAACATTCATCTCAATATATCGGTGCTCACAAGAGACTTAATATTTTGAGACATGACTGAAGATGTGCATGTATGGGGGCTACTCACACAAGATATCCCCTATTTATCATATTTTTTCTAAATGAAACCCTGCATTTAAATGAGTATTATTCATTTACACATTAATTCATACCTTTCATAATCTTATTACCCAGTTAAATAATCTAGAGAGTGTTTGATATGGTGTTGTCAAATGACAATCACACATCATAAAACTCCAATTCAACCTCTAAACCGACATCGATTGGATGTGTGTTAGCTGGTTATTTTTCGATGCAATAAGTGGTATGGTTTAGTTTGAAAATTTGGAATTAATCTGAAAAAGACTTGTTTTAGTATTTGGTTCAACAAGAATACATATTGAATATATACATTTCGACATTCAGGCTTGAGAAAGGCGAATTGAAGTTCTTATGATTATAAGTCAGGTTAAAAGACTTAGTGAAATATCAAAGGATTTGAAGATAATTTCGACTAGAAGAATAAAAATTTAAAAGTTAGGTTGAATAAACTATTTGTCGGCCTTATCTGTTGGCAAAGGACACGTGGAAGTAGAATTGGAAATGTCGTACATGCAGATGGAAAGGTGTCAACGTCTGAATAGAAGGTCGTTAGGACATTTATTTCGATTTAGTATAAACATGAGTCTTAATATCATGATTCAGTGTGTTCGATTTGCATACAAACTCATATTACTCAAAGTATCTAGCATATTGAGAAAAGAATTTCTGAGTGAAATATATGTATGAATCACTATATCTTTTCCATTCAATATCAAGTTATTTACGTTAACGTTATCTTTCTGTAATTTACTTTTAAGTCAAAGTCTTTTTACATTTATGTTTATGTTATAAATCATTTTTCCATTACTTTGAAGATTCATATAGTCTTCACCTCTAAACAATTTTAGAAACATATACACATATGTTATAGGATCAGTGAAACTAAACGGTTATTTATTAAATTTCACGGTAAACAGTGTGTTGGAATATTTTAAAAAAAAATTATTTCATAATTTTATTTATTTATTTAATAAATTAATAAAATATAATAGTAAAATAAAATGTAACAAGGGAATACAATTCAAATCACCAAAGGTGTTAATTTTTTTTTATACTTTTCAGTCATTTTGGTTGAAGAAATGCATTAAATTGTTTAAAAATCTTTTTTCAATCCAAAAATTGGATATTTGAGGAATTAAGATAGATTGAGAACAATTTATACTAAAAGAGGTTATTTAAAATAAAATCAAAAAATTGAAACAAAATGTTCAACATAACCAATTGCCTAAATAACAAAAACAAATCACTGACACTGTCCTTTGTTAAACACTAATATAATATTCAGTCAATCATGTAAGGACTCTATAAACAATAACATAGACTAGCAAATGAATATTATAGCAAGATTTTGTAGTATTTCACTTCAACATAACTATTTGTGGCATTTTAATGTCAAAAGCATTTCTCATCTAAAAAAAACAAAGACCAAAAGCAAAGTCTTTTCAAGTCACCTGTGTGAAACCGCGTATAGTGACTAATTATTTTTTTTAATTGATAATGACACATTCAAGACCAGGTACTGACTCCAGCTAGCATTTCTGTAGTTTCTTGGCTGCTAATATTTTGACTTGGTAGGTAAATGATAGCATTTTTTCTTTATAAAAATGATAAACTTTGAAAAAGAGAAAATGAATAAAAAACACTTTTATAGGACAAGAACAAAACCAAAACCAAAATGTTTGAAAAACATGTATGAATGAAACTACATATGAAAGCAACTTAGAACATATCTCTTTTGATTATTATTATTATATAGTTAAAAGAGAGATGATAATCAAATTGAATACTGTTTAGTTTCATCTAGCAATGAAAAAACCATCAAGTCCTAGTTTGCATCAATCTAACCAGAGGAAAAAAAACACTGGAAATGGCATAAATAGACATAATCCTAAGAATGATGATTATGGTAGCATGACAAATTTCAAGTATTTTGTGAAAAAAATTTCAGGTCTTTTCACATTGATTCTGTCTGGTAAATCAAAAACATCCTCAGAAGGTGTTGAGTATGATAATAGAAAGAATAATAAAGTGAGAGGAGTATCATGTAAGTATATATGATGAATATTTTATTATTGTTATCATGTTTTTTTTATGGTCAACCCTTTATATGTAATGGTGTTTTCTGGCAGCTTCAGCAACAGATGTATCATCTGAAGGTTCTAAGAGTTCATCGAAATGGAAAGCTTCTCATCCTTCAACACCAACTAGTACTTCAAGTAATCAGATTGGAATTGGGAATTTTTCATTTGAGGAACTTTACAAGGCAACAGGAAAATTTTCTCCAGATAATAAGATTGGTGAAGGGGCGTTTGGAATAGTGTATAAAGGAAGGCTTTATGATGGAACCCTTGTGGCTGTAAAGTGTGCTAGGAAGGTATGACATGAAAAAGTTCATTTTATTGATTGTTTCCCATCTCTAAGATCTGGTTTAATGTGTTTGAGATTTGAGATTTTCGCGTGTTTGGTTTTGCGATGACGATGAAAATTAGTGCATCTGATATGGTAATGTTTATTGACAGGATGTACAAAAGAAGCACTTGGCTGAGTTCAAGAATGAAATAAACACGTTATCGAAAATTGAGCATCTGAATCTTGTGAAATGGCATGGATATTTGGAGCATGGAGATGAAAAGATTATTGTGATTGAATATGTTAATAATGGAACTCTTAGGGAACATCTAGATGGTGAGTTTAAGAACTGGCCTTATGAAATATATTACTATTACCTTTATCATTAATTTCTAATGTCATTGAGATTGTGAATTGTATATATTCAGGTGTGAGAGGAAATGGACTTGAAATTGGTGAGCGTCTAGATGTAGCAATTGATGTAGCTCATGCAGTTACATATCTTCATATGTATACAGGTATGTGCCCTTACATAAATAGCTTATAAGTAACATTGTTGATGTCAGGGTCGTTTTTGAGGCTAAATATGACCTCTAATTGTTCTGTCGTGGTTGAAATGTGACTAACATAGACAGGGTCTTCAAAAACTTAAGACGACCCTGCTTGTTGTTTATGATGTTAACTATTGTTATTGTTTGATTAACAGATCATCCAATCATTCACAGAGATATAAAAGCATCAAATATCTTAATAACAGACAGTTTAAGGGCAAAAGTAGCAGATTTTGGTTTTGCTAGGTTGGCTTCAGAGGACCCTAATGCAACTCATATTTCGACTCAAGTTAAAGGAACAGCTGGTTACTTGGATCCTGATTACATGAGAACAAGGCAACTCTCTGAAAAGAGTGATGTTTATTCATTTGGTGTGTTACTTGTTGAAATGATGACAGGGAGATATCCAGTTGAACCAAAGAAACCCCTTAATGAGAGAGTTACAATTAAATGGGTAAGTATATACATGTCAGAATATTCTTTGTTTATATATTGGACCTGGCTTCTGAAAATAAATACTAGATTATTTGATTTGATAGGTTGTGATACTATATTCGATTTTATCTTAGTTCTAATACATTCTTACAAACTTGTAAGGCTAGAGATTCAAGTTTTTGTAGGGGTGGTAAAACGGGTCCGATTCGCTGAGAGCATGTTCATCTGACTTCACTTAAACTCATTAGCCACCTTACTCAAACCACTTAGTTTTCTTATAGATAAAGCTATTAACATGGACAATTGAATCTTATTATGCAGGTAAATAAAGTCGCAATGAATCATTGAATTGATAAGACTAACACAATTTGCCTGTAAATATATGCAGGCAATGCAGTTATTAAAACAAGGAGAAGAAGTGATTGCAATGGATCCAAGGCTTAGGAGAAGTTCAGCCTCAAACAAAGCTGTACAAAAGGTTCTCAAGCTTGCATTCCAATGCCTTGCACCTGTACGAAGATCGCGGCCATCGATGAAGAATTGCGCAGAGGTTCTATGGGAAATCCGAAAAGAATTCAGAGACAAAGTGTTTTCTCGTCCTCCCCCTGCTTCTCACCATTCAGCAGATTTTCCTCAGAAAGATTCTAGAAAGAATAGACGTAAGACGTTCGGTATTGAAGATGACAAGAAGTATAAATTTGTGTCAGCATAATTAGATTCATTTTTGAAATTTTTTCATTGATTTTTTTAATACAAGTCTTGTTTGTATCATGTTCATTACATGAAGCTACGTATTTCGTATATAAAGGAACCTTGTAATCACTTCCAATCATTCAGAAATTCAGTTTGAGAATACTTATTCCTAAATTCATAATATGGTATCAGATTTTACCATTAGGTATTGCCTTTCAGTCACCTTTGATCTACGTAAACATTCTCAAAATTAATAGAATTTGCATTGTCACCCTTCGATCTTCCATCAATAATTTGAAATAAAATTCCATATCAGTTCTTGAATACTTTCTTGAGTTCAAAGGTTTGCAGAAAAAAACTCAATTCGCATAGGCTTTTCAACAATAATACACAATGTCTATGTGTTGTTTTACAACTTGCTCAAAGTGTGATAGGATTTTATAATCTGTCTTTTCATTTTTGTTGTTTTCCCTATATTGTCTTGTTAAGCGTTCTAGGAGGAGGACGATGTGTCAAGTTTGTTAGATTTCATTACCAATGATTGGTTGAGATGTAACATTATAGCTAATATGGCATGATGAATGAAATTTAACCATTATCTCATATCTTAATCTGTGTTATATTGCCATTAATTCTTCGTAACAGATAATTCTTCTAAAGCTTTCAATTATCTCTGGTGTTGAGTTAAGATATTAGTGGTACCTTCCCTTATATTCAAAGAGTATGTACTGTTAACACATATTTTGTGAGTTAATACATGTTTTTAGAGTTGTCTATATATTTAGTCTTTTTATTGTGTTTATTAATTATAATTTCTTGCATTTTTGTGTTTTTAGTTGTTTTAGCTTTGAGCCAATAGGTGCTCCATTTTTATCATTTACTTGTGTTAGAAAAGGTTAACAGGGTCGAGTTGAGGCAAGATTCCAGTGGTCTGCTGCATGGAGCACAAACTGAAGGAAATTGAGAGAACTTAGACCAATGAGAAACAATAATAGAAGTTGTTGGCTAATGAGGATAGCGTGAAGGAAGATCTAATTGGAGGGAAAACGTGGTGGTACTGAAAAAGAGGAGAACAAACTATTCAAATTAAAAGAAGAGAGTGGTGGCGCTAGAAGACAAAAATCGGGTACAATAGTATGATACAAATGGAAGAGTGCGCCGCATGCACCTGCCGTGGTATTCTGCTGCACTACACCTCGTCTCCCACTATTGCCTCCATGTACGAACATTCCTCATTGGTTGTGCTTCTGAAGTGTGTGTTGTCGCTAATTTTATGTAGGCTTGATGTGATTTCTTGAACAAAAGTCCATGATCCAATAAAACATACAAACCCTAATTTTTGGTCTATAAATAGAGCTGAGATGAAGATCAAAAGAGAGTTTCGTTGTTCCAAGATAAAAATTGCAAGAGTTTGAGTGAGTGGACAGTGGAAGTGTGAGAGAGTCTTCTTTCCTCATCCAATCTTGTATCAGCTAATGAGCAGTGGCGCAATTGGAGTCATATCCTGAAGATTAGTCATCTCAAGGAGTCGTCCAAGTCTCTCTTAGGTTTATATCTTTTGTTCATTTACTGTCTTAAGATGTTTCCCTTGAGAACCATGTTTGTAGCTTGTACTCAGCTCACTATGAGCTAAACCTTTTGTAGTTGAGCAATGTGAAATTAATATCAAATTGTTTTATGTTATATGTTGTGCGGCTAGTGTTTGCTTTACCATGTGTTTATTTTTGTTAAATACTTGCTTCTTTGAATGATCAAATTAGAAATAGGTATCAGTTTGTTGTTGTGAGAGATCCAACAACAAGTGTACTTCATGAGTAAAAATGATTTAAAGAGTAGGATAGAGATATTCACTTGACCTAGTTTACTTAGAGATAAGAAACTGCAACCATTAAGGAAATCAGAATAATTAGAAGACGTATATTAAGGTTACAAGTGAGGCTTAGAGATTTATTCCCTTGCCCTCTTATACACGTCCTAGATGTTGTAGAAATACACCACAAGATCTCTCTGACCTTGCATGTCACGACACCACACAACATTAGCACATAACTACACTGAAGATATTAATGGAACAAAGCTCAACTCAATCACTATTAATATATTTCCACCACTTTTCACCTTACTTTTGACATCTGTTTTAAGTGAACTTGAACTCATAATCACCAATCATTATTTCTCTCTGCACATGCTTAAATCAAAAGAATATTTTTCATACAAAAATCAAATCTAATTAACAACACTCTCTGTGGGTACGATACTCTTATATTTATTACTTGCTGCAATCAAAACATGTATACTTGCATGTGAAACTTAAAAAGACGCCAAGTTTTTGGTGCTGCTGCCGGGGAGTGAATTAGTTAGATTTCTGATTTCTTATATTCACTACTATTGTTTTTGTTTTTAAGCATTTGAGCCTTTAACGTTTCCCTGTAATCTGATGTCACGACAGGTCTTTTAGCTATTGTATGTACAGGTCGTTACGCCCAGTTTACTGTGGATATTCTGAACCTGAAAGAGCACTCAGAGCACTAAGAAGATATCAACTTACTGGACACAAACCAGGAGATCCTGTTATTATTGATATGGAGGAGTTAGGAGACCCAAAACAACCAGTGAAATCAGATGAAGAAAAGGAGCCAATCCCTATCATGGTTGATAACGATATTATCGGTATTGCCAATGATAGGACCTGTAACATCAGGGATTATGTAGTTTTTGATCTGAATGCTATGAGCGCTGGTATTATCTTGTCAGAAATCATTCCAACTCAGTTTGAATTCAAGCCTATGATGTTTCAGATGTTGTAAACCACTGGACAGTACTCAGGCTCTCCTAGTGAAGACTATCATTTGCACTTAAGACAATTCCTGGATGTTGCTAGTAATTTCAATATTCCTGGCGTGACTGATGATGCCTTTCGGTTGAGGCTTTTTCTTACTCTAAGGGATAGAGGCAAGATTTGGTTAAATTCCTTGAAGCCTAATTCTATTTCCATATGGAATGATCTAGCTGAGAAGTTTTTATCTAAGTAATTTCCTCCTTCTAAGAATGCAAAGATGAGAAATGAAATTATTTCATTTAGGCAATGAGACGAAGAATCTTTATTTGATGCTTGGGAAAGATTTAAAGAGTTGCTTAGACAATGCCTTCACCATGGCATACCCATCTGTATTCAACTTAAAACTTCTTATAATGGGTTGATTCCTTGTTCAAGGAACATGCTTGATGCCTCAAGTGGAGGAGCTCTTTTGTCTAAGTCGTATGAAAAAGGTTATAGATTGATTGAGAGTATTACGGCCAACACTTATCAATAGCTAGTAGCAAGAGCCCCTGTTAATTCTACTCAAAAGAAACCTGTTGGAGTTCATGAAGTCACTAAGACAATGGCTCTTGCTGCTCAGGTGGCTCAAGTTCACCAAATGGTGAAAAATATGATGACTCGAGAAGTAGCTAAGCTTGAAACAGTGAAGGTGTTTACTGACGCGTCTGTAATTTCCTGTGTTTTTTGTGGAGGAGCTCATCTGTTTGGGGAATGCCCTATAAATCTTGTTTCAGTAAGCTGTGTTGGCAATAATTACAATAGAAATAATAACCCCTACAGTAACACATACAACCCAGGATGGTGCAACCATCCTAATTTCTTATGGAGTAATACTCAAGGTCATTCGAAACCTCAAGCTACTCAAACACCACAAGCCCCACCTGGATTTGTTGCACCTAACTGTGTTGTGGCAAACCAAGGCAACAACCAGCTGGAAAACATTATGAAATCCTTCATTCAAGAAACCAAAAATCAGTTTCAAGTGCAAGGAGTGGGCATCAAAAATCTTGAGAACCAAGTAGGGCAAATTGATACTGCTTTGAGCTCAAGGACCATGGGTACACTCCTAAGCTCTACTAAAACTCTAGCCACGACTTCTAGAGTGAATAATGTTGAAACATGTCAATTTATCAAGCTTAGGAGTGGTAAAGAATGTAAAGGATCTACTCCTAGAAGCACTGAGACGAATGAAGTCTTGCATGAGCAGGACAATGATGAAGAAAAAGAATAATCCAATGAGGAACGGGTCTCATTTGGAAAACATAAAGAAAATGTTGAGATATATGCTAATGACATGGCTTCCAACTCTGGAAAATAACCTGAAGCCATGATTGAGCTTGACAGTGAGTAAAAGTATATTCAAGAGAGACCACCACCTCCTTTTCCACAAAGGATTAGGAAGTAAAAAGAAGAGCGACATTTTGGCAAGTTCATGGAGATTTCGAAGCATATTCACATCAACATACCATTGATTGAAGTTATTCAAAAAATGACAATTTACTCTAAGTTCATGAAGGACATTCTTACTAAAAGGAAAAGAGTGGGAGAATTTGCAACAATTTCACTCACTCAAGAGTGCAGCCAACTGATACAGGGAAAGCTCCCTCCTAAGCTCAAGAATCCAGGGAGTTTCACCATCCCTTGCAACATTGGGGATATTATATGGAAAAGCATTGTGTGAATTAGGGCTAGCATCAACCTTATGCCCTTATCTATTTTCAATAAATTAGGGATAGACGCTTCCAGGCCTACAACTATCACTCTGCAGTTGGCAGATAGAAGCATTTCAATAAAAGATAGAAGATGTCTTGGTAAGGGTCGGTAAGTTTGTATTCCCTGTTGATTTCATCATTATGGACTTTGATGTTGTTGAGGAGACTCAAATTCTATTGGGAAGGTCTTTCCTTGCTACGGGAAGGACATTAACTGATGTTGAAAAAGGAGAACTCACCATGAGGGTGAATGGATAACAAGTGGTGTTTAATGTGCTCAATGCATTAAAATATCATGATGAAGAGGTTGCTGATTGTTTTATGATTTCTAGATGGGAAGGAATCACTCACAAGAGCTTACTCAAGTCAAGCAATGTCTTGACTCAAGAGTTGGTAAAGTTAGAAAAACATGGCATTCCACAAGAGGGAATTGTGATACGGTGGGAAAGAACTGACTGTTTTTTGGAATGTTGGTTTGCGTTTGTTTTTGCAAAATGTCGCGGTAAGCAAGAGTCGCCACCGTCTTTTATTTTATCCAACAAGGAAAGGAAAAAAGCACAGAAAAATTCCTTTTTCGAGATGTTTCTCGGGTTCGGGGGGTAGATTATAGAAAGGGAAGGTGTTAGCACCCTTTCTATCCGTGGTTATCCACGGGCTCTTAGGTACTTGCTCAAAGTGTTTTCAAAATTTGCTTTTCTTTGTGTTTGTGGGTTTGAAAGGAGTTTTTGTTTTGAATGGTGTAAGTGCGAAAAGTTTTATTTTGTTTTGAAAGGAGTAAGTACTTAAGAACCATCTACCTACTCGAAAAAAGGAATCAATCTGTGCTAATGTCCTTTAGACAATGCTATCCCACTATTGATGAGTAGGTAGCATCGTCGTTGGAGTTTTAAGGGTCAATTCGATTAAGGGACATGTGGTCACTAAAGCAATGTTATGACGCCTTAGCGGTAACCCTAATGTCTTAGATCATTTTTCTGAGGCAACCGTTTCGAGGCAACTATGATCTTTAGACAAGAGGACGACCTCTAAAACTTCCTATACTCAATGACCATGTTCGAAATCAACCAAGTGAGGTGTACCCTAAGAGTGCGCATGTGCGAGTGTGTTATTTCGGTTAATTTTTTCTTTATACATGTCATGGGTGAGCTATGTTGATTTTAAGTTCATACATTTGATCTTGTCATGCATTCCCTATTATCAAACATCTAATAGTTTATAGATTGCGGAATTTAAATTGGGAAATTAAATCTAAACTATTACAAGGCGTCAGGTATTCACATCGCCAAAAACAACCCTTGAAATTAAATTGCGGAAAATAAAATAAAGCGATAAAATAAAGTCCTAATTAAAGCTATTACATTCCGGAAGCAAGTACAATAATATGAAAATATGGATCGCGTGCGAGAAAATTAAATCGAATGCATTTTTTAGGGTTTTGACCCTTTTGAAAGAAAATGATTTTTTTGTTATTTTTGAATTAAAAGAAATTAAATCTAAATTAACAATTAAATTAATTAATGAACTAAAATATTTTTTGGATTTTTGGGAATTTTTTTTATTAATAACCAAGTATTAAAAAAATATTTCGCAAATAACCGGGTTTCGGAAAAAATTACGCAAATAACCATGTTTGAGATGGCTCCACAAAGGAGGAGCCAAGTCATTTGGCGCATGCACCTAGGGTTTTGCCCTAGGCGCCATCTCACTTGGCGCCTCCATTGGCTTTTAGCCAAGTGAGATGGCGCATGCTCCTTAAAAAGGAGAGGAGGCGCCATCTCACTTGGCGCCTAGGGCAAAACTAGGGTTTTTTGCCGTTTTATAAATAATTCGTCCGTTTCTTTGAAATTTCTCACACTTTCTCGCACTGTATTTTTATTTTGTACTCCCTTATTTACGTAATGACGTCGCCTATGATTTTTAGCAGAGATGGTTACGTTATATTCTCCGCCACGAAACCCGCGATGAAAATGAAATTCTGGCACATTCACTCCATGGAGCGTCTGAAGCGGGAGTTGATGCGGTGGCTAGATGGAGACATCGCCGAGGGGGAAAAAATTCGAAGGATCCAGCGAAAACGAACAACAACCTCGCATGCGACAGGAAGACCTAATGTGTGGTTGGAGGAAGTCAAAACAGACAGTGATGTAATGCTGATGATGCATGGGTCAGATGAAATTGTGTTAACAGTTGTAATTTCCTAGATTGATTATCGTTAATCATTGTTGTACGCGAAAACCCTAATTTAATTTCCTAGATTGATTATCGTTAATCATTGTTGTACGCGAAAACCCTAATGTAATTTCCTATATTGAATTTCTTAAATTGTGTGAACAGTTTTATTAACGGAAAACCCATAATGTTTACAACACAAATATTGAAAAGATTTATTGTATTACAAAATTTATGTGGTCGAGCCAGACGCCCGATTCGGACAGTTTTTGCGATTGTGTCCGACCTGACGGCATAAACCACACTTTCTTTCCAACCTGTCAAGATCGTCCATTTCTGTTGTTATGCGCCTGCTTTTGGGACGACCCTTCTTGTTCCTTCGCATTTGGTCATTGTGCCAAACTATATCACCGCTGTATTCAGGCCAATAGTCCGGTTTTGCCACCAAAGGAAAGTTGTTGTTGTAAACAGTTAGCAACGTTTCAGATTTATAAACGTTTGATAGCAGTTGAAGCGCGTCTTGATGGGTATGCGCACAAGCGGCAATGACATGAGAGCAAGGCATACGAAAAGCTTGAAACCTGCCACAATCGCACCATTGAGAAGGTAAAATGACCCTGTATTCTTGTCTTGCCAGGCCTTCATTGTGGTCAATTGTCTCTTTCACAATGAAGTTGTGGCTATGGGGCCATCGACCTTGCCGCAACAGGAAACGAGACGGCACCCAGCAAGAGAAAGGCGAGGACGGGGATGCGGGACAGGGGGTCATTACCGGGTTCCTGGGGATCATTGATGTATCTTTTTTTTTTTCAGTATTTTTTGTATCTATTTTTTTACTGTTATTTAAATGTAAAACAGTAGAATGTAATTATTTTTTTTCAAATAAAAATTCAATTTTGGTTATCTCTGTCTAATACGCAACGCGCAGGAAAGGAAAAAAAAAAATTTTTTTTGCCCTAGCTTTACACATAGGCGCCATCTCATTTGGCTTAGGGCTTGCCATTTGCCCTTAGGCGCCAAATGAGATGGCGCCTCCCTTAAAAAATTAGGAGGATGCGCCAAATGAGATGGCTCCTCCTTTGTGGAGCCATCTCAAACATGGTTATTTGCGTAATTTTTTCCGAAACCCGGTTATTTGCGAAATATTTTTTTAATACTTGGTTATTAATAAAAAAAATTCGATTTTTGGATATTTAAAGAAATAAAATAAATTTGGTCAAAGTTAGTAAAAACCTAATTATCTACATTGATTTTAAATGTTGCAAAAAAAATATTAAAAGTTAAACCTAATTAAACTAAATTAATTGAATTAATTTATTTACAAAAATAAAAATGATGAATTTAATTTTAATAAATAAAATTATATTTTTTGGTTTTTGATTTTATGAGAAAAAAGATTTTAATTGGTCAGTTAGAAAATAAAATAAATAAACAAAACAAATAAATAAATGAAATAAAAAAGAAATAGAAATAACCCAATGGGGGGTTTGGGCCAGATTTGGAGGGTGAGATCAGCATTTTTGAGGCCCAAACGTGTTCAAGCCTGGCTAATTTTGGCAATTCCACGTGTGCCTGTTGACTTGGGAGTACGGTGAGCCTCCCATCTGGGCCATCAGATTTGGCCCGAAGGCCATCTGTCCACTAATTGGGTGATGGAGCATCATGAACCACGCGCTTGAGTTTGTACTGGATAACCCTGAAAAAAATAACACAAATGCATGGGGGACCTGGGATTCGAACCCATGTCCCATTGGATTCTGTACTAGCGCCCTTACCAACTCAACCAATGTGCTTATTTGTTAATGGAATAGATGACAATTAATATATTGGAAAACGAAACAAATGCCAGAATTAAAATAAAAAAAACACGCGAATTATGAATGGCCCAATGGGATGGGGACACATTATCGTCCCTGTCCTCATAATTATACAGGGATTACCTGCGGATTTAAATCCGCAACAAAAGGCATATGTTCATTCCAAAATTCATTCCAAGCTATATAAATTCCATCCAATGCCATGGTTGTGATTGTCTCTTCATTCCGGTCTCAACCATGTCCATCAATAGACCTAATTTCACCTGCATCAAAAACCCCTAAAAAAGACCTAGGAAACCCTACAATGGCATTTCTCGATACAAAGCATGAAAACAAAATTGGTTAATGCAGAAAGTTCATAAATGACATGAGGAATAAGAATATGTAATCGTTTTTGAGAATGGACGCAAGAATAGAGATTTAGGAATCCATGAATATGGAGGATCCGAGGGACACTTACAATGCTGTAGGGGGCTGGAGAATGCATGCTCTTGATTGGTTCTGCTTCAGAGAAGTGCCAGGAAGCGATTGGGATCCTTATTTGGTCCTAAAAGTGCCTCTAAGAACGATTTCGATTCCACACTTTTTTGCAATTTTTTCAAGTTTGCTTTTAATGTTTAGGCAACCTCTTTTTTCTGAACTCGTATCCTTTGTGTTGTATATGTAACATGGAATCAATTAGGTCAAGTTTGTGGCTTTGAATCCTTAGGCATTGATGATTGGAGATATGATATGATTCACCATTAAAAAGCTTCCAAAAATGTCCAAATTCCATCTTTTTGTTCATGATATGGCTTGATTCGGATTTTATTGTGTCCATGATGATATTTAAGACCCATATCAATCAAAAAGATACCAAGTTATCAATATTTAGATTTTATTTGGATTTAAATTGATTTAAAATGAATTAATTCAATAAAAATCAAATAAAATAGAAAAATTAATGAATGGACATAAGATTGAAGGTAGAACACTTGTGTAGTGTGACAATATTAAATCAAGTGGAAAAAAGTGGGCCCATTTGATAAAATTTGAAGTTTTGGGGATAGTTGACTTTTGGCAATTTTGGAAAAATTCCCAACTTCAACAATGCATAACTTCTTCAATTTTGAACTTTTGGAGGTGTTCTTGGACTTTTTAGAAACCTTGAGATGTCTTCTAACCAACCCTTTTGGTCTCATCTCATTTTGATATTCCATGATCAAGTTATAAGCTTTGGCAAAAAAGGTGTTTTTGTTGACTTTCAAAAATGACCTATAATGTCCAAATTTGTAACTTCTTGTGAGTGAATTTATTGATCTTGGGGTGTGAATATGGATTGTAGGGAATTGCATCCTATTCAAAATGATCTTTGGATAGGTCATTTCTCATAAATTATGAGAAAGTTATGCTTGGTCAAAGTTGAGTTGACTTTTCCTACAAAACCCTAATTTAACAACTTTTGAATCTTGATGAATTTTGAGAAATCCTTTATGAATCATGATCAACCCTTGATCAAATGATGAATTATCCTTCAAAATAAGAGTGTTGATAAAAAAATCTTGAGGTTTGACTATTTGTAAGTCACAGTTGACTTTTGCTCTAGCACAATCGATTTTTGGACCTCTTGAGCACTTGACTGACCAAACTTCCTCTGCAAGGCTTGAAATTTGACATGGATGAACTTGAGAACATATTAGGACATTGGGGAGCACTTGAGGTCATTTGGATGTAAGGACCTTGATGCAACACAAAACCCTAATTTGAGGTTGACTGCCTTATGAGATGACTTGACTATCCAACTCTTGAGCAATCTTGAGCCATTTGGAGATTATTCTTTCAATGTCTTGAGAAATATGGGAGGGAAAATTTTGGGGTACAACAGCTTCCCCTGTTCAATTTTCTTAAACCTGAGGATATAGATTGGCTTTCGGGTCTTTCGTGATCCGAAGGTGGAAGATGATTGAACACTAGTGTGCCCAGAAATTTGCACTTGCATGATGTAGTATCAGCATTATGATGTCAGGAATGGGATTATAGATGCCATTTGGAGATTGTTGGTAGGTGGTCTGAACTTTGACTGGAATACGAATCAGGGAGATCTTATCGGTGATCTGACTGAACCATAGGAGGTCTTGTCTTATTTGACGGGGTTGGCATCAGAAAAATCTTTAGGAATCAATTTAACTGGTTTTGTCTTCATTGACTGGATTGGCCTCAAAAAAATCTTTAGGAATCGATTTAACTGGTTTTGGCTTCTTTCACTGGATTGGCCTCAGAAAAATCTTTAGGAATCGATTTAACTGGTTTTGTCTTCTTTGACTGGATTGGCCACAGAAAAATCTTTAGGAATCGATTTAACTGGTCTTGTCTCCTTTGACTGGATTGGCCTCAGAAAAATCTTTAGGAATCGATTTAACTGGTTTTGTCTCCTTTGACTGGGTTGGCCTCAGAAAAATCTTTAGGAATCGATTTAACTGGTTTTGTCTTCTTTGACTGGATTGGCCTCAGAAAAATCTTTAGGAATCGATTTAACTAGTTTTGTCTCTTTTAATTGGATTGGCCTCAGAAAAATATTTAGGAATCGATTTAACTGGTTTTGTCTTCTTTGACTAGATTGGCCTCAGAAAAATCTTTAGGAATTGATTTAACTGGTTTTGTCTCCTTTGACTGGATTGGCCTCAGAAAAATCTTTAGGAATCGATTTAATTGGACCAGGCAAGGCCTTCCTCATAGTTGGGAATTTAACTGCATCTTTCCTGAAAGGTAAAGGTCAGTCATATGCAATGCATGATATGGATCAAGCAATGATGTTCTCAACATAAATGAGATTATATGGTATGATGCGTATATGCATGTATCATGATGTATGGAAATGTGATGTTTTAGCTGGGGAAAATAAATCCCGGATAGCTGCTGGAGAATAGAGTTGGGTTCTTCGTTCCCGCTGGGGATGATGAACGAAGATGATAAACTTGCAGGAGAGGATAACTCCGTTGGGGAATAAACGGATGAGGAGATTACTCCGAAGGGAATTACTCTGTGGGGAAGAGATGCTCTGCTGAGGATTCCGCTGATAAACTCTGGGTATCTTGTATTCCTCTGGGGAACATTCTTATACTCCTTTGAGGAATATTAAGACTGCCGGGGATACTCTTATACTTGTTGGGGAATATTCTTATACTCCGCTGAGGAATATTAAGACTGTCGGGGATACTCTTATACTTGCTGGGGAATATTCTTATACTCCGCTGGGGAATATTAAGACCCTTTTAGTGCTGATGGTAGACCAACTCTGCTTGGGGAGAGTATTGCTGATTCATTTATAGTTGCGAGTCTCAACTGGGAGAGCTACCATTACTGCCTTATTCTGCGGGGAGTGAAAGTATCTTATCCATATTCTTCAGTGAATCTACCATTGTACCTGGTGAACAGAGCAACTGTACAGTTCGGGTCATTCTTATTGCCCCTGTTTCTGATATTACCAGTAATTCGTCTTTGTTTCGCATGTAAATATTTATGAGCAGCAATTAATATCAAATGCATATATCAAAAATGAACCTTGGACGTTCTTTGCAAAACAAAACAGATAAAGGAAAAACAGTTTGAAATTTCTTTGAAAATGAATTGTATTAATTTTGAAGTTTGGCCTGTAAATAGGCGTTTTTGTACAAGAGGCTGACGTTCTAGTAAGAGAACGCCGCCGAATAATAGAATTTACACGATTTGTGAAAAACTAAACAAAACAGCTATGTGAATAATCCCACTGGGTTCCAACTCTGCTATTGCCTTTATGTCCTCGAGTATCTCATCATTTCGCTACTAGTTAAAGATGAGTCAGATTGGTTAGTGTCGTCCGAGCTTGACAGTTGATACCAAAGTCTGGATGCAAGGTGATCCAATGAGACATAGTATTACGCTTTGATTCCTAACTTTTGCCTGGACCGCCCTTTTGGGTTTTCAGTCCACCAGGATACCCTTTTTTGCCCAAGCCGCCTTTTTAGGTTTTCGACTTGCCGGGTGTACAGTTTTTTTCATTTTCATCCCTTATTTTTGCCCGAACCCTTTTGGTTCGCCGGGAAGCCCTTATTTTTGCCTAGTCCAGTCAACCTAATGGGTCTTTGATTATGCGTAGTATCTTTTTACTATGTCTGCATTGACGGGGTGAGGAAGGTCGTCACTATCCATGGTGGTTAGAATCATAGCTCCTCCTGAGAAAATGTTCTTAACCACAAATGGCCCTTCGTAGGTAGGGGTCCACTTTCCCTTGGGATCACCTTGAGGTAAGATGATGCGCTTGATTACCAGATCCCCTACTTGATACTCTTGTCATCTAACTTTCTTGTTAAATGCCTTGATCATCTGTTTTTGGTACATCTGACCATGACAAATAGCAGTAAGTCTCTTTTTGTCGATTAGGTTCAGCTGATCAAGCCGGGTCTGAATCCAGTCATCTTCGCTCAAACCTGCATCCTTCATGATTCGAAGAGAGGGTATCTGGACTTCAATGGGCAAGACTGCCTCCATACCATATACCAAGGAGTAGGGTGTTGCCCCTGTTGACGTCCGTGCTGAGGTACAATACCCATGAAGAGAAAATGGTAACATCTCGTGCTAGTCTTTGTATGTCACTGTCATCTTCTGCACAATCTTCTTAATGTTCTTATTAGCCGCTTCTACAGCCCCATTCATCTTCGGCCGATAAGGAGAAGAGTTGTGATGCTGTATCTTGAATTGCTCGAATAGCTCAGTGATCATCTTGTTTTTGAGATTGGTGCCATTGTCTGTAATGATCCTCTTTGGTACACCATACCGACAGATCAGATTATGCCGAATGAACCGTGCCACGACGTTCTTGGTTATGGTAGCAAAGGAAGCTGCTTCAACCCACTTTGTAAAGTAATCAATAACTACCAGGATGAAACGGTGCTCGTTGGATGTCGTAGGTCTGATCTCGCCGATCATATCAATGCCCCACATTGCAAAAGGCCAAGGAGCCGTCAAGACGTTCAGAGACTCTAGAGGTATGTGCACTTTATCAGCATAGACTTGGCACTTGTGACATGTCCGAGAATGCTGATAACAGTCGGCTTCCATTGTAGACCAATAATATCCTTCCCGTAGGATTTTCTTTGCCATGGTGTGTCCACTGGAGTGAGTTCTGAAAGTACCTTCATGTAAATCGGCCATGATCCTTTCTGCTTCATTCTTATCCACACAACGCAGTAATGTCGAATCATGGTTACGCTTGTAAAGGATGCCATTGCTGATAAAGAACTTTGCCGCGAACCTTCTCAGAAACTTCTTGTCATTAACAGATGTACCCTCGGGGTATTCCTGAGCCTCAAGGTATCTCTTCACCTCATGAAACCAGGGTTTATCCGCTACCTCTTCAGTCTCAAGATCACATCAATGTGCAGGTTCGTCCAATCTTTCAATGATAATCCGGGGAGCTTCGTTGTCCCAATTGACCTTAAACATAGAAGACATCGTAGCCAGCGCGTCCGCCAACTGATTATCCTCTCTAGGGAAATGCTCAAAGGTTATCTCCTCAAAATGGGGAAGCAATGTCAATACATACTCCTTGTAAGGAATAAGATTTGGGTGTTTCGTATCCCACTCGCCTTTGATCTGACTGATCACGAGAGTGGAATCTCCGAAGACACTCAGAAACTTAATCCTTAGGTCAATTGCTGCTTGAAGACCCATGATGCATGCTTCATACTCCGCCATATTATTGGTGCAGTTGAAACATATTCGGGCGGTAAACAGAGTATGAGAGCCTTTAGGAGATATGATCATAGCGCCAATACTGTTACCCAAAGCGTTCGAGGCTCCATCAAAGTACATAGACCATCAGGATCCTTCCTCAGGTCCTTCATTCGATCCAGGTGTCTCATAATCAGTTACCAACATGATATTCTCGTCCGGGAATTCAAAGTTCATAGACTGGTAATCATCCACTGCCTGATGTGCCAAATGGTCTGCCAACACACTTCCCTTAATTGCCTTTTGGGTCGTGTACTGGATGTCATACTCAGTCAAGATCATCTGCCATCTTGCTATTCTTCCGGACAAGGCAGGCTTCTCGAAGATATACTTGATTGGATCCATCTTTAATATCAACAAAGTAGTGTGAGTCAGCATATACTGTCTCAGCCGGCGAGCAGCCCATACCAAAGCGCGGCAAGTTTTCTCGAGCAGTGAGTATCGGGTCTCACAATCGGTAAACTTTTTGCTAAGGTAGTAAATTGCATGCTCTTTTCGGCCAGACTCGTCATGCTGACCCAGCACACACCCCATTGAGTTGTCGAGTACTATCAAGTATAAGATCAGAGGTCTCCCTTCAACTGGTGGCATCAGAATAGGAGGCTCTTGGAGATACTCTTTGATTCTTTCGAAAGTGGTATGGCATTCATCGTTCCAACGTACTACTTGATCTTTCTTCAGTAGCTTGAAGATTGGCTCACAAGTAGCAGTCAGGTGTGAGATGAATCGGGCAATGTAGTTCAGTCGTCCTAGAAAGCCTCTGACTTCTTTCTCTGTTCTGGGAGCTGGCATCTCCTGTATAGCTTTCAGTTTTGCCGGATCCACTTGAATACCTTTGTCACTTACGACGAAACCCAGTAGCTTACCAGATCTCACCCCGAAGGTGCACTTGTTCGGGTTTAACCTCAGCTTGTATAACTTCAGCCTGTCAAACAACTTCTGAAGGTGGTCCAGATGTTCTTCCTCAGTTTGGGACCTGGCAATCATATCGTCGACGTATACTTCAATCTCGTGATGGATCATGTCATGAAACTGTTGTACCCCAAAATTTTCCCTCCCATATTCTTCAAAGTTTGTCAAGAATCATCTTCAAATGGTTCAAGATCTCTCAAGGGTTGTACAGTCCAAAGGCCTCCTAAGCCAGTCAAAATTAGGGTTTTGGTTCTTGCAAGGAATTTTAGGTTTTCAATGGCTCAATCAAGTCCCATAGGCCTATATACATTGTCAAGCATCTACATGTCAAGTTTCAGGACTCACAGTCCCAAGTTGCACAGTCAAAAGCTTCCTTTGGTTCACAATCAACTGCAGGGGTAAAATGGTCATTTTGCAGTCAAAAGTCAAAAAATTTGGTCAACATCTTATTTTGAGTCCACAATCATCATTTGATCAAGTCTTGATCATGATTCCACAAGCATGGCTCAAAAATCATCAAAGATGCAAAAGTTACTATTTTTGGACAGTAGAAAAGTCAACTGTATCTTGACCAAGGCATAACTTTTTCATGGTTCATCAGAAAAATCCCATCCAATGCTCATTTTGAAGAGGATGACATTTCCTACAACTCATCTTCACATTCCAAGTCCAAGAAATGCTCTCGCAAAAAGTTATCAATTTCTACATTATAGGTCAATTTCAAAAGTCAACAAAAAGGCATTTTAAGTCAAAGACCATAACTTGATATTGGTAAATCCAAATGACATGGGACCAAAGGCATTGGTTAGAGGACTTCAAGACCTTTCCAAAATGTCCAAGAACATGTTCATATGATCAAAATTGAGCAAGATATGCATTGGAGAAGTTGGGAAATTTTTGTGAATTTGCAAAAGTCAACTTTGCTCAAAACACATCATTTTTGCTAATGGGCCTCAAATTCCTTCTTGAAACTTTGTCCAAGGCCTATGCACGACCCATTGAGATTAAATTGATTTATTTTCTTATTTTTTATTAATTAATTGAATTTTTAATCAATATTAATTCATTTAATTCATTTAAATGTAGGAAAATATCAAGATATGGTTTTGCAATCTTTTCATGAAGCAAATATGACCTACATGTGCTGGAGATTTCGTGTACACATCAAGGGGACAAGGATCTCTCAATTTGGCAAGGTTTTTCAATCAAAAATATGCAAAAAGATTTGATTGAAAATCAAATATGCAAACCATAATTCCATGGATTCTTGGCCAAGATTGTAACCTAAATCCATTCTACTATATATGCATAACCTAAACCTAATCAGGCACACGTGAAAAATTGCTGCACAAAGCCATAACCATATTCAAAAAATCAAGAAAAAGCCAAAACTGTTTTCAATCTTCCAGGGCAATTCAAAGCGTTTTAGTGATTCAAAAACATTGCTGGAGGTGTGAGAAACGATTTGCAATCAAAACCAAGCTTCAAAGCTCAAGAAATCGCTCTACCCAGTCACACGGTTTAACTTTCTTTCTCATAATGAAAACTCGTAGTTCATGCATCATTAATGATATTTTTTGTGTGTTTTGTATTGCTTGAATCCACAGGAAGCTTTTGGCACAAGTTAATTGAGTTATTATGCAGTGAATCGAAAGTTGCCATTGGAGAATTTTAGGGTTCCGAAGCTTTGATATTGGGGCTTTCCATATCCAGTAAAATTGAACCCCCTAATGCACATGGTTGAATTTGTGGAGACAAGACGAGTTGAACCCAACCATCGCGCCCTATTTATATAGAGCATAACTCTATTCTCTATTTTTGGACGTTCCATATTGTGGGGGTTAAAAATCCCCGCTAATTGTTTTTTGTTTTACAGGGAAACGAGGAAGAAGACAATACGTGTTGAGTTGTGGTTGGGGCGTTCAAACGAGCGCGCGCTTTTTATAATTTCCAGCATAATTATTATTCTTGATATATTATGTTTGTTGTTTATTCTATTAACAAATGCATTCAGATGGCCTAGTGGAAGATGTGTTGGCATGCAACCAGTGGGACCTGGGTTCGATTCCCAGGTCCATCCAAAGCTCTATGATATTTTTTCTAACATATTCTCATGCAGCGCTTTCCAATGATGTCCACCATATTCCTTCCAATCCCAGACGCCAGTTGTCTTCCAACACAAATCTGAAGGGCATGAGGTGCTGACCACCATGTTCTCAAGTCAACACAGGCGTGGACAACCAGGAAGGTCAACAAGGCTTGAGTGTTCATGGGCTTGAATTTGCTAACAAAACCTCCTAAGGACCCAACACCCCCCTGGTTCTTTCATATTTTTCTCTTTGTTTTCTTTTTCTTTTTATTTTCTTTTACTCATTTTTAATTATTAATATTATTATTATTTAATTAACAAATTAATCAACTTTCACAATAAAATTCAGAAAATTAAAATGTAAATATTTTTATTTTTATTATTTATTAAATTCACTCTTAATTATTTTTGTAAATAAGATACTAACAAATTAATTAGTTTAATTAGGTAATTTTGACCTTTTTTACAATAAATAAAACAAACTTAGAATTAGGGTTTTTCTTTTGACTTTTAATTTCTTTTATTTTTATTCTCATTAAAGACCTAAAAAACTAAAAAAATACTTTTTCTTTTAATTACTTAATTAATTAGTAAATTAGGTTTAATATTTAATTAAATTGCAAAAAGGACCAAACTTCAATTCTTTTCTAAAAAAAAGGGTCAACACCCTAAGGACGTCCCGATTCAATTCTTTCGCGCATTATTATTTATTTTAATTATATTGATGTATCTGTTTCCGAGGATGTAATAGTTAATTAGGATTTTTATCGCTTTCTTTTACTTTCCGCATTTATTTTCAAGGGTTATGTTTTTGGCGATGTAAATACCTGACGCCTTGTAATAGCGTAGATTCAATTTTCCGCAATTTATTTCCCGCAACTATTAACTGTTAATTATGCATGCAAGACTTGTATGAAAAATAAAACCAATCCGTAGCTCACCCATGACATGTACAAAGATAAATTAACATGAAAAACAACGCACATGCACATGCCACTCTTAGGGTACGCCTCACTGGTTGCCTCGACGTGGTCATCAAGTATAGGGTGTTTTAGAGGTCGCCCTCCTGTCTAAAGATCCAGTTGCCTCGAAACGGTTGCCTCGGATAAAAAAGGATCTAGGACATTAGGGTTACCGCTAAGGCGTCCTACTATTGCTTTGGTGACCACATGTCCTATATAATCGAATTGACCCGAACAAATCCAACGATGGTGCTTCCTACTTCTCAATAGTGGGATAGTACTGTCTAAAGGACTCTTACACAACCTAATTCCTTAGAGTAGGTAGATTTCTCCTGGGTACTTGCTCTTTCAAAAAACAAAAACATCTTTTCGCACCTACACTTTCAAAAAGTTTTCAAACAAATACTTCATACACTCTTGAGGACTGATACAAGAGTTACCTAGAAGTTTTCAAACAAACTTTTTCAAAACCCACAAACACAAGAAAAGCAAAACATTTTTGAAAACATAGTGAGCAAGTACCTAAGAGCCCGTGGATAACCACGGATAGAAAGGGTGCTAACACCTTCCCTTTCTATAATCTACCTCCCGAACCGAGAAACATCTCGAAAAGGAATTTTGCTGTGCTTTTGTCCTTTCCTTGCTGGAGAAAATAAAAGACGGTGGCGACTCTTGCTTACCGCGACATTTCGCAAACCAGCATTTCAAAACAGTCAGTTCTATTCCCACCGATCACAGAAACAAAGCAACCATGGCACGCTGATACGTTGCCCCGGCGTTCTTCAGTCCAAAAGGCATGACCTTGTAGGAAAAGGTGCCCCACTGAGTAACAAAGGTTGTCTTCTCCATATCTTCGGGAGCGATTTTAATCTGATTATAACCGGAGAAACCATCCATAAAGGAGAATACCTTGTGCTGAGCAGTGTTGTCAACCAGAACGTCGATATGAGGTTGAGGGAAGTCATCCTTAGGGCTCGCCCTGTTCAAATCCCTGTAGTCAACACACATTCGGACCTTACCATCCTTCTTCGGCACAGGAACCACATTGGCCACCCACTGAGGGTAAGAAGTAACTGCTAGAAAACCGGCGTCAAACTGTTTCATAACTTCAACCTTGATCTTCTCAGACATCTCTGGGCGCATTCGGCGAACCTTCTGTTTTACTGGAGGACAGACTTCCTTGGTAGGTAGGCGATGGACCATGATGTTAGTATCCAAACCAGGCATATCTTCGTAAGACCAGGCAATGATCTCAACATAGTCACGCAGCATCTGAATCAATCGTTGTTTCACACTAAGCTCCAGATTTGCACCAATCTTGACCTCTCTTTTATCTATCTCTGTACCCAAATTCACTGATTCCACCAGTTCTTCGTGCGGCTGAATAACCCTCTCTTCTTGGAGTAACAGTCTTGCAAGTTCACCAGGCACTTCGCAATCATCTTCACCTTCGTCTTCGGCTAAGTTGATCGGATTCTCAAAGTCATAACTGGCAGTAGCAGAGTCGTTACCAGTGAGATCCGGAGTGGATGTAGACCTGTATATGTGAGTGTGTGTAAAATAGTTGTTTTGCAATATATAATAAAGAAAACAAGGAGCGCAAAATTTGAAATGCAAGAACGTCCAATGCTTTTATTAATGATATATGAAAATGACACACATAAAGCCCTCACAAATGAAGCCACAGTGCCCCGGGTAAGACACGGGGCCATAAAGTTTAAAACATTGTCTGTTACATATACAAAAACAAAAGTTGCATTATTGAGTAACAAAAGTAATAGGGATGAAGTCCTTTGTTGTCCAGTTGCTTGGTCCACCGTCGGTCGTAGGATAGATCCAGCTGTCGAATTCGGGCTCTTCCACATCGTCTTCAATGGCATTCACTCCCGAGTTGCTGATGAAAACGGGAGGTCTTCCGATTCGTGCATTCCGAACAGCCCTTTGAGCTTCTGCAGTGAAACCCAAACCAAACTTGTTAGTCTTCTGTGTAAAATCAGGGAGTCGTCCCCATTGTGCACACCCACCTTTCTGTGATCGGTGGAAATAGAACTGACTGTTTTTAGCTGGTTTCGCGAAATGTCGCGGTAAGCAAGAGTCGCCACCGTCTTTTATGTTCTCCAACATGGAAAGGACAAAAGCACAACAAAATTCCTTATTCGAGAATGTTTCTCGGTTCGGGAGGTAGATTTATAGAAAGGGAAGGTGTTAGCACCCTTTCTATCAGTGGTTATCCACGGGCTCTTAGGTACTTGCTCTTATGTTTTCAAAATTTGTTTGCTTTTCAAGTGCGTGTGGGTTTTGAAAAGTTCGTTTGAAAACTTCTAGGTAACTCTTGTATCAGTCCTCAAGAGTGTATGAAGTATTGTTTGAAAACTTTTTGAAAGTGTAAGGTGTGAAAAGTATTTTGTTTGTTTTTGAAAAGAGCAAGTACCCATGAGTCATCTACCTACCCTAAGGAATTAAGCTGTGTAAGTGTCCTTTAGATAGTGCTATCCCATCATTGAGAGGTAGGTAGCACCATCATTGGAGGTGTTCGGGTCAATTCGATTATCGGGACAGTGTGGTCACCGAAGCAACGGTAGGACACCTTAGAAGTAACCCTAATGTCCTAGATCCTTTTATCTGAGGCAACCGTTTCGAGGCAACTGGATCTTGAGACAAAGGGTGACCTCTAAGACGTCCTATACTTGATGACCACGTTTCGAGGCAACGAGTGAAGCGTACCCTAGGAGTGACATGTGCTTTGTGTGTTGTTTTTCAGTTAATGTTTTTGTACATGTTATTTGTGAGCTACGAGTTGTTTTTATTTACATACATTCTTTCATGCATTGTTAACAGTTAGGAGTGCGGAAAATAAATTGCGGAAAGATAAATTCTACGCTATTACAAGGCGCGGGTCTATACATCGCCAAAAATACAAAGACCTGTTTTGGTAAATAAGTACGAGAAATTAAATAAAGCGGTAAATCTATTTACTATTACATTCTTGGAAGCAATTACATAATAATCAAAATAAAGTAAATGCGCGCGAATAAAAATTAATCGGGAATGTTCTAAGGGTTTTGACCCTTTTAAGAAAAAGAAATTGAATTTTTTGTCTTTTTGAATTAAATGCAATTAATTAAATAAAGCCTAATCTAATTAATTAATTATTAAAAGAAAAATGTTTTTGTGTTTTTTATGTTTTTTAATGAAAATAAAATAAAGGAATTAAAATTCAAAGTTAATTAAAAAACCTAATTTTAAACTTATTTTAATTATTAAGAAAAAAGTTAAAGTTGCCTAATTAAAAATTAATTCAATTTATTAGTTTTTAATTACAAAAATAAAATGAAATTAGTAATAATAATAATAATGTTAATTCTTTTTTGGATTTTTTATGAAAACATTAATTGGTTAATTGTTAATAATAAAAATAATTAAAAAGGTTAATAATTAAATTAGAAAATATAAAAAAAGGAAAAGAAAAGAATAAACCAAGGGAAGGGGGTATGGGCTAGAATGGAGGGTGTATGTGGAATTATGAGGCCCATTTTGCACAAAGTCTGTTGACTCTGGGAATTGAGTGGAGCGCTGTTGACCAGGAGTATGGTATGCTCCCTTTCTTGACCTTTGGATCTACACTGATGGACGCTTGGCTGACTCCTGGATGAGGTGTATGATATGCTTTCTTTGGGATGCTGCATAGGAAAGCGTTAGAAAAAACAATATGGAATTATGGGGGGGACCTGGGAATTGAACCCAGGTCCCAGAGATCACCAAGTACATTGCCAACCACTACACCAATCCTACGCGTTTGTTAGTAAAATAGAAAAGAAACATAATATAAAATAAGCGCACTATATGCTGAAAAAAGGAAAAAGCGCGCGCCCGTTTTGAATCAGCCAATCACATGGAGGCACGTCCTTCATCTTCTTCGTTTCCTGTAAAACATAAAGCAGGTAGCGGGGGTTTTAAACCCCCACAAAATGCAAGCATTTAAAAATAGCGATTAGACGCTCGTGCAATATAAATTGGGCGTGAGATATGCTTTGGATTCGTCTCCTCCTGCTGATTTCAACCATGGGTGTTTGGAGGGTTAATTTTACAGTATAAGAAAAACCCCAAAATCACGAGCTTTGAAAACCTAGAACTCAACAATGGTACTTTGCATTTTAAGGCGTCATAATCAAATTAAGTTATACAAAAAGCTTCATATGGGTCCTGTGAACACAATGCAATCAATAAAAAGTATTAAAAACACATGAATGGATGATTGTGTTTTTGAAAAAGAGGGTAAACCGTATGAGTTGTGTAGCGCAAGTTCTTGAGGTTTTTGGCTTGTTCTTGGCTGCAAATGATTCCTGGGGGTGTAAGGAATGTATTTGGATCAAAAGGAAGGCTTGAATTATGCTGGAAAGTGGTTTTCAGTTTGTGACTTTTCTCTTGAAATTTTGAAATTGGTTATGCTGCCCTTGAGTTTTCTAGGTCGTGAGTCATGTGTGGGAGGCTTGCATATATGGTTATGAACGAGAATCAAACACATTTAGGGGTCTTTAACCCTTGCAATCAAGTCTTGAGATTTCCATAAACACCATTTAAAGAACTTGCCATTTTTGTTCCATTTTTGAATTCCATGCTTGAAATAGGGTGTACACGAAATTGGTATGTGTTTAATGATGCATCAAGGCTATTCAAACCAAAAGATATCCCTTTATTAATTTTTTTGATTTTTATTTGAATTTTAAAGATTTAAAATGAATTAAATCAAATAAAATTAAATAAAAATAGAAAAATTAATTTTAAATCTTGAAATAAAACATGGGACACGTGGGTGGTATGGCATAGCTGAATCAAGTGGAAAAAGTGAGCCCTTTTTGTCAAAAATTGAAGTTTCATGGATAGTTGACTTTGGCCATTTCACAAAAATTTCCCAACTTCTCCAATGAATATCTTGCTCAATTTTGATCATATGAATATGTTCTTGGACATTTTGGAAAGGTATTGAAGTCCTCTAACCAATGCCTTTGGTACCATGTCATTTTGATTTACCAATCTCAAGTTATGGTCTTTTACTTAAAGTGCCTTTTTGTTGACTTTTGAAAATGACCTATAATGTTGAAATTGATAACTTTTTGTGAGAGAATTTCTTGGATTTGGAATGTGAAGATGAGTTGTAGGAAATGTCTTCCCCTTCAAGATTAGCATTGGATGGGATTTTTCTGATGAACCATGAAAAAGTTATGCCTTGGTCAAGTTACAGTTGACTTTTCAGCTGTCCAAAAATAGAAACTTTTGACACCTTGATGATTTTTGAGCCATTCTTGTGAAATCATGGTCAAGATTTGACCAAATGATGATTGTGGCTTAAAAATGAGATGTTGACCAAAAATTTTGACTTTTGACTGCCAAATGACCATTTTACCCCTACAGTTGACTGTTGAGCAAATGGGACTTTTGACTGTGCAACTTGACCTTGTGCGCCTTGAAACTTGACATGTAGATGCTTGACAATGTATATGGGCACATGTGACTTGATTGAGCCCTTTAAAACCTCAACTTCCTTGCAAGAACCAAAACCCTAATTTGACTGGCTTAGGAGGATGGTTGATTGTGCAGCCCTTGAGTAGACTTTGAACCCTTTGAGGTGATGCTTGTCAAAACTTTGAAGAACATGGGAGGGCAAATTTTGGGGTAACACTTTCTCAACAACAGCCCGGGCATCTTTAAAGGAAGCCATCTTCATAGGAGAATCTTCAACAACAGTCTCAGCTGACGCCAGCGTCTGGGGAACCTCTTCAAAATGCTGGAATGGAGTCTCAATGAACTCCCCATCCATCTCTACATATCGGAAAGAGTTGAGGTGGCTAACCATGTACTCCTCCTCTCCCTGTACTGTCACAATCTTCCCTTTGACTGGGTACTTCAGCTTCTGGTGGAGCGTTGAGGTTACGGCCCCAGCTTTGTGGATCCATGGACGACCCAACAAACAAGAATAAGATGGTCGAATGTCCATCACATAGACCGTAGAATTGAAGACCTAAGAACCAACCTTAATCGGGATATCAACCTCTCCATGCACCATTCTCTTGGAACCATCAAAGGCCCTGACAACGATGTTGCTTGGATTCAGCTCCAACCCTTCACAATCCAACCGGTCTAGAGCTTTCTTAGGCAAGACGTTCAGTGAAGAACCAGTATCCACTAATACATGAGCAAGAGTAGTGCCCCTGCATTCAATGGAGACATGTAGGGCATCGTTTTGATTCTTCCCCTTAGTAGTCAAATTGGAGTTAGAGAAACCAATCCATTATCAGCAGTTAAATTGGCCACACAATCTATAAATTGATCAGCTGATGTCTCTTGTGGTACGTGGGCAGTCTTCAAGAAGATAATCAGATCCTTGGCGTGGGCCTCTGAGCACAGCAACAGTGACAAAATAGAAATCTTGGACGGGGTTTGCCCCAGCTGTTCAACTACATTGTAGTCACTCTTTTTGATGATTTTCATAATCTCTTCCATCTCTTGTTTAGAAGCTTCAACAGTAATCGTCTTCGGTGCCACCGTCTGGGTAGGCACATCAGTGGTGATCCCTTTTCCCCGAGTGTCAGATGACTCGGCGACAGGAGTAAGAACTTGAACAGGAATAGTAGCAGGTACACTGGCAGGTGTAATAACAACAGGTCTTCGGGCAGTTGGCGGAGAGATATTAGGTGAGAAAAGTCTTTCACTACGGGTGACTTTAGCAGGTCCAGTAATGTTGTTGACGTCAGTATCAGCATCCAACTCTTGCTTAACTCCATGAAAATAAACATCAGCCCCATAGTGCCAATGGACAGCTTTATCAGAGGTGTAGGGGATGGGCCCCGGAACAGTGATGATTACAGGTGCGATTCTCGGAACAGATGTAATTCTAACAGGCTTCCTCGAGGGAGCCTTGGAAGAATTGTCGAAAATGGTAATGATGGCAACTTTTTCAGAAGGAACTAAGGGAATAATAGTCTTCTTAAACAGGATCTCTTTACTATCCATCAGGCGCTGGATACCTGATTTCAAAAGATGGCAACCGATAGGTAGAACAGAACACATACGGAAACCTTCGCCACAACCCGGAAATAAACCGGCTAGCAAAATGTTCTTCTTTACAGTCATCAGAGGGGTAACAATATCATCCATAGAAACCACAAACGAGTCTTCTTCTATAGCATTCACTCCATGCTTGGGCATGGGAGCAGTCACAACATTAGGCCTCTCGGGCGCCTCGAATTCAATCTCCTTCGCATCAATTAAGTATTGTATCTTATTCTTCAAAGTCCAACAATCATTTGTATTATGCCTCGGGCTATCAGAGTAATAAGCATAGCAGGCATTAGGGTTATACCTCAGTGATGTTGTATTTGGATTCTTTGGGGCTTCCTTTAGAATCACCAGATTGGTCTTCAGCAACTATGGCAGAATCTGAGACAAAGTCATGCTGAGACGGGTGAATTTCCTTCGAGGTATCTCGTCCTTTTGTTGATTGTTGTGCTGAGGAGCACCAGCAAGTTTTGAAATAACAACTGCATTAACAGCTTGGCGGCGTTCAGGTCTATTCTGGTTTCTCGAACTGTAGACAGCTGTGATCGGTGGGAATGAGAACTGACTGTTTTTTAATGCTGGTTCGCGTTTGCGTTGTTTTCGCAAAGTGTCGCGGTAAGCAAGAGTCGCCACCGTCTTTTATTTTATCCAACAAGGAAAGGACAAAAGCACAGAAAAATTCCTTTTCAAGATTTTTCTCGGGTTCGGGAGGTAGATTATAGAAAGGGAAGGTATTAGCACCCTTTCTATCCGTGGTTATCCACGGGCTCTTAGGTACTTGCTCACTATGTTTTCAAAAGTTTGCTTTTCTTTGTGTTTGTGGGTTTTGAAAAGAGTTTGTTGTTTTGAAGAGAGTGTAAGTGCGAAAAGTTTTGTTTTGTTTAAAAGAGAGCAAGTACTTAAGAACATCTACCTACTCAAAAAGGAATTAAACTGTGCAACTGTCCTTTAGACAGTGCTATCCCACTATTGAGGAGTAGGTAGCACCGTCGTTGGAGTTTTTTGGGTCAATTCGATTTTAGGGACGTGTGGTAACTAAAGCAACGTTAGGACGCTTTAGTGGTAATCCTAATGTCTTAGATCATTTTTATCAAGGCAACCATTTCGAGGCAACTTATGATCTTGGGACAAAAGGAAGACCTCTAAAACATCCTATACTTAATGACCACGTTCGAGGCAACCAAGTGAGGTGTACCCTAGGAGTGGCATGTGTAAATGTGTCAATTTTCAGTTTATATTATTCTTGCATGTCATGGTGAGCTACTGTTGATTTTAAGTTAAGAGTTAATCTTGTCATGCAATCCTAGTTAGCATACATCTAAACAGTTAATATATGTACAGGAATTTAAAGTGCGGGAATTGTAAATCCTACGCTATTACAAGGCTCCGGGGAGGGGGATTATTTACATGTCCAAAAATTGGGGAAATAAAAGCAGTAAAGTAAAAGTCTTAGTTAAACTATTACATCCCAATAAGCAGTTACAATAAAATAAACGCGCGTGAATCTGAAAAATCCTAAGAATAAGAACTTTTGTTGTTTTATTTTATTTTTTGGGAAAATGCTAAATGTTCAGTTAAGTCAAATTTAATTAATTTAAAAATACTGATTTAAAATTAACTCCACAACATACCTAATATTTTTTTGCATTTTTTGTTTATGAAAAGGATTGAATTCAAATAAATCCTAAGTCTACTGATTTTAAAATTGAAGAAAATAAGTTAAAATAATTAACTAAATCAAATCCTAATTCTAAGTTATTTATTTCTATGATTTTTATGTTGATTAAAAAAACTAAAAGAAATAAACAAAAACAAAGTAAACAAAGTACAAATGGGCCAGGCAGCAAATCAAGAAAAAAATATAATTCTGGAGGCCTGGGTCGAAAGAGGCGCAGGCTGTCTTTCGACCCAGTGAAGAGGCTGGATCGAAGGTGCATGAGGGGCTGCACTCTGAGGGTGTTCGATCTAGACATGTCATCCTTCGATCTGGAAATCCTGGATCCAGTTCGAAGCTAAACTGCTGAGCTTCGAAACTCTGAACAGGAATCTGAGAATGTAATTCCTGCAAAACGAAACAGATGTTAAAGGTCCAGGGGGGGACTTTACCCCCCTGATTCGAATCTCCTCCCTATTCGCACCTGCTGAATCTGGGTCTGGGTTTATTTTATCCTGGGATTCGAAGGAGAAACTCAGATTGTGCCCAAGCAATGGCACAATCTCATCTCTGCGTTGTAGCTTATATGTATCACATCAAATCATTCACAAACAACAGTAATAACATGAATATGCAATCAGAGATCGAAATGAGTTTGAGATTAGACTTCTTTACCAAACAGAGGTGCTTTGATCTGTAGTTATGAGGGCGGAAGTGTTCGCTGGGTGGCAACTTTGGCTGGTGCAAGGATTGGGTATGGCTTCCTGGAAGTGCTGATGACTTTTGGCAGCATATCTCCAAGTTCTCCCTGCTTCTTTTCTCTATTTTTTCTGTATATTTTTGTGTCCTTTTTGTAACACTTGTGATTTCTTTATATAGAGGTGGTGGAGGGGACAGGAAGACAAAGGTTTGAATGACCTTGATTATGTGTTTGACAGCCATGAATGAGAATTTGTAACGTTGATTATGTGTTTGAAAGCCATGAATGAGAGTTTGTAACATTGGCTAAACACATGGGATCTTGTCCCTTTTTGAATGACATGTAACTGGCCTTCGAATGCTCCATTTCGAATGGGCTGATGGCCTCCTTCGAATGATTTTCGAAAGCTTCTTCGAATGGACCCTTTGAATGCTTCTTCGAATGGACCTTTTGAAATTTCAATCGAAGGACACTGTTATAATGCCAATCGAAGTACTTGTCCATAATGCCAATCGAAAGGCTCCTTCAGAATACCAATCGAAGGGTCTTTCAGAATGCCAATCGAAAGCCTTGACATAATGCCAATCGAAAGGCTCCTTCAGAATACCAATCGAAGGGTCTTTCAGAATGCCAATCGAAAGCCTTGACATAATGCCAATCGAAATGCTTGTCCATAATGCCAATCGAAGAGCTTGACATAATGCCAATCGAAAGGCTCCTTCAGAACACCAATCGAAGGGTCTTTCAGAATGCCAATCGAAATGTACTTAAAGCACCACTCAAAAATTTTCCTTTTCCTTAGGCAAGAGTTTGTGATCAACCATGCAGGGGATGATTTTGGGAAACATGAGAGGGCAAATTTTGGGGTACAACAGTTGCCCCTGTTCAATCTTCTTAAACCTGAGGATGTAGATTGGCTTGCGTGCCTTTCGTGATCCGAAGGTGGAAGATGATTGAACACTAGAGTGCCCAGGAATTTGCACTCGCATGGTGTAGTATCAGCATTGTGATGTCGGGAATGGGCTTACATATGCCATTTGGAAATTGTTGGTAGGTGGTTCTGTCTTCGTTTACGGGTTGTCTCTTTTGACGGGGTATCTCCTTTGACGAGTTGTCTCTATTGACGGGTTGCGCCTCAGAAAAATCTTTAGGAATTTATTTAACTGATTTTGTATCCATTGACTGGTTTCACCTCAGAAAAATCTTTAGGAATCGATTTAACTGATTTTGTCTCCATTGACTGGCTTCACCTCAGAAAAATCTTTAGGAATCGATTTAACTGATCTTGTCTCCCTTGATTGGCTTCACCTCATAAAAATCTTCAGGAATCGATTTAACTGATTTTGTCTCCCTTGACTGGCTTCACCTCAGAAAAATCTTTAGGAATCGATTTAACTGATTTTGACAAGGTTTTGGAATATCTTCAACTGGAAGATGATTGAACACTAGAGTACCTAGAAATTTGCACTCACATAGTAGAGTATCAGCAGTGTGATAGCGGGAATGGGCTTACAGATGCCATTTGGAGAGATGGTGGATAGGAGGATGGGCTTATAGATGCCATCTGGAGCTGTGACAGAGCCTTGTCAGGAATGGGCTTATAGATGCCATTTGGAACTGTAATGGGAGGATGGGCTTATAGATGCCACCTAGGTGTCGATCGCGTAAGAGATTCCTTAGCGAGAACTTGCGTACCTGAGAAAGAAAGATAATTACCTAGCCTGTTACAGGGGTTGATCTTAAAACTCTTCATGCAGATATGCCCTGGCTGGATACAGGTATCGAATCTACAATTGGTTGCTCATAGTTGTGCCCTGGCTGGATACAGGAATCGAATCTTCAAACTCTTCAGACGTGCCCTGGCTGGATACAGGAATCGAATTTGGAATTAGCCGTCAACAGATATGCCCTGGCTGGATACAGGATTCGAATCTTCAAACTCTTCAGACGTTCCCTGGCTGGATACAAGAATCGAATCTGGAATTAGTCGTCAACAGATGTGCCCTGGCTGGATACAGGAATCGAATCTTCAAACTCTTCAGACGTGCCCTGGCTGGATACAGGAATCGAATCTGGATTTAGTCGTCAACAGATATGCCCTGGCTGGTGTTGTACCCCAAAATTTTTCCTCCCATATTCTTCAAGATTTGCCAAGATCAAGCTCCAAAAGATTCAAAATCTCTCAAGGGTTGCACAGTCTAATTGCCTCCTAACACAGTCAAAATTAGGGTTTTGGTTCTGGCAAAGAAGTTGAGGTTTCCAAGGGTCCAATCAAGTCCCACATGCCTATATACATTGTCAAGAATCCATATGCTAAGTTTCAAGACTCACAACATCAAATTGCACAGTCAAAAACCCTAAATGCTTCACAGTCCACTGCAGGGGCAAAATGGTCATTTGACAGTCAAAAGTCAAAAATTTTGGTCAACATCTTATTTTGAAGCCACAAACATCATTTGATCAATTCTTGATCATGATTCTCAAAGCATGGCTCAAAAGGTCTCAAGATGCAAAAGTTTCTATTTTTGGACAGTTGAAAAAGTCAACTGCAAATTGACCAAGTCATAACTTCCACATGGTTTATCAGAAAAATTCCATCCAAAGCTCATTTTGAAGAGAATGACATTCCTACAACTCATCTTCACACTTCAAGTCCAATAAATGCTCTCACAAAAAGTTATCAGTTTCAACATTATAGGTCATTTTCAAAAGTCAACAAAAAGGCATTTTAAGTCAAAGACCATAACTTGAGATTGGTAACTCAAAATGACATGGGACCAAAGACATTGGTTAGAGGACTTCAAGACCTTTCCAAAATGTCCAAGAACATGATCATAGATTCAAAATTTAGCAAGATATGCCTTGGAGAAGTTGGGAAATTTTTGGGAATTTTGAAAAGTCAACTTTGCTTCAAAAGCTTCAAAATTGCTAATGGGCCACAAATTCTTCCATGAATCATTACCCAAAGCATGTGCACGACCCATTGACCTCAAAGGGATTTATTTTCTTATTTTTGATTAATTATTTGAATTTTTATTATTATTTATTCATTTAATTAAATTTAAATATGAGAAAAATATCAAATCATGGTTTTAAATCTTTTTTGTGCAGCAAATATATTCATGATATGCAAGAGATCTCGTGCACCATCTCAAGGGGACAAAATCATCCATATTTGGCATGATTGGCATGGAAAAGATTGAAAAAAGATATGGAAAAAATCAAATATTCAAAACATGAATGCATGAATCCATGGGCTTGGTTTTAACCTAATTTCATTCATGTACTTATGCACAACTAAAACCTAAGGCATTGGAGACGAAATATTGCTCAGAAGCTGCATAACAAAATTACAAATTTTCACCAAAAAGTTGAAAACTGAATTCATAACTACAGCGCGATTCAAAGCCTAAAACCTATTCCAAACGCTTGCTGGGACTTCCTTGAACGTGTTTCAATCCCTTTCCCATCTCCACGCCCAAAGAATTGGTAGAACAAAATTGTTTTCTTCTTGAACATGTCCATCATCGTTTTTTAATTTACATGCATTATTCATGAGTTTTAATTGTTGATTCTTGCTAATATTGATATTCTGAAGCTATTGGTAATATTTAATTATCCTAACAATGCTTGAAATGAGATTTGCCATTAACGTTTTCTAGGGTTTCAGAAGCTTCGAATTAGGGGTTTCTTCATATGGAAAAATCAGACCTTAAAACCTGTGCCATTGGACTCGTGGTATCAAGACGAGACAAACCATGACCTCGCGCTCAATTTATGTTGAAGCATGTGATATTCGCTATTTTTGCAGGTTGCACTTAGTGGGGGTTTAAAACCCCCGCTATTGGTTTACATTACAGGTACAAATATGAAGAAGACGCTGAGGTGTCTGAGCGTGGTTGAATAATTTGAACGTTGGCACGTTTTTTTGATTGTTTCAGCATAATGTTGTTTTTCATATATATTATTTGTGTTCCATTATATTAACAAAGAAACGCGTTGGTTCAGTTGGTGGCTGAGGTGTCCTGCAGGTACAGGTCCCCCATATGTTTGATAAATTTTGTATTAACGCGTTCCCATGCAGTTTTCTTCAAACGTCATACCATATGTCCTAACGCTTAGGCTTGCCAAGTGTCCCTGATGATCAATCCAATGGCCATAACGTGAACTCCAGGATACGCCCAAGTCAACCAGCATACACACAAGCTGGAAAGTCAACGAAGGCCTTGTGTTCTGATGGGCCAAATTGCTCCAATTCACCTCCTAAATGGGCCAGACACCCCCCATGGTTTGCATCATTTTTATTTTTTATTTGATTTTCCTTTTTATTCTTTTAATTGTTTTTAATTGTTTTCTTTAATTTCATAAATTAATTTTCATAATAAAAAAAAATCAGAAACTAAAATATGTTTAATTTGTTTTTTTTATTCACCATTAAAATATTCTTTGTAAATAAACTTTAACCATCAATTTAGCAAATTAGGTTTTAAAACTTTCATACTTTTCTTAATAAATTAAAATAGGTAGAATTAGGGTTTTGATATTTTTTTCACCTTTTCTTTTTTAATAAAAAATCTTCTCTCATTATTATTATTATTATTAATTATTAACTATTTTTGTAAATAAACATGTACATTAATTAATTAGTGTAAATTAGGTTAAACGTTAATACTTTTCATTAATAATTAAAAATATTTAGAACTAGGGTTTCTTTTGAATTTTTCTTTTCTTTATTTCATTAAATACCAAAAACATAAAAAAAAACATAAAAAACACTTCTTTTCTTTTATTAAATACTTAATTAACTTTTAATTCAATTTAATTTCAAAAGGGTCCAACGCCCTCGAACGTTCTATTTTTTATTCTTTCGCGTTATTCTTATTTTCCTTCGGAATATTATGTAACTTATCAAGCCATGTAATAGTAATTAGGTCTATTTACTTTCCGCATCTTTTATCAAACGGGTCTTTGTAATTTGGCGATGTATAGACCCGCGCCTTGTAATAGCGTAGGATTTTACTTTCCGCATTTAAATTTCAGCACTTTTAAAATTATAATTGCATGAAAGAATGTATGGCCTAAATTAAAAACAAGCGTAGATCACCATAATACATGTACAAGATAAATGCTAAACTGAAAACAACACACAAATTCACACACCACTCTTAGGGTACGCCTCACTGTTGCCTTACCTTCGAAACGTGGTCGTCAAGTATAGGACGTCTTAGTAAGTCCTTATGTCCATTGATCTCGTTGCCTCAAAACAAGTTGCCTCGAAACGGTTGCCTCGGATTAAAAAAGGATCAATGGCATAAGGGTAGCTTCTAAGGTGTCCTATTGTTGCTTTGGTGACCACACTGTCCCTACAAACGAATTGACCAGAACACCTCCAACGGTGGTGCTACCTACCTCTCAATGGTGGAATGGCACTACCTTAAGGACATTTACACAGCCTAATTCCTTAGGGTAGGTAGATGACTCATGGATACTTGCTCTTTTCAAAAAAACAAACAAAACTCTTTTCACACCGACACTTTTCAAAAAGCTTTCAAAACAATTTTTCAAACACTCTTGAGGACTGATACAAGAGTCATTCTGAAATCTTTAAACGAAACTTTTTCAAACCCACTCACAATTGAAAAGCAAACACTTTTGAAAACACAAATGAGCAAGTATCTAAGAGCCCGTGGATAACCACGGATAGAAAGGGTGCTAACACCTTCCCTTTCTATAAATCTACCTCCTGAACCGAGAAACATTCTCGAAATGGAATTTTGTTGTTCTTTTGTCCTTTCCATGTTGGAGAAAATAAAAGACGGTGGCGACTCTTGCTTACCGCGACATTTCACGAACCAGCTTTAAACAGTCAGTTATATTTCCACCGATCACTGAACTGGCGACTCTGCTGGGGAAACTTAAAGTGAGGTGTACCTTAGGATAGCTCAGACTTGTGTTTTCAATTGTTGTGTTTGTTTGCTTTATATTTGTGGGTATTGCATCGGAGTTACATAGATCCTAACCCGGATCTGGGGATACCCTGTTAGGTAGCATAAGCTGTGAGGGACCTGTCCGGCATAGACCGACATGGGTGAAGCAGTGGCTACGTTGGTGTGGCACCTTGGTCTGTACCGATATCCCTTGTGTCGCAACGAGGAGAATATGGGTCTTCTGAGGAGTCATTAAGCACCAACCGACCTTAGAACCTTAAATGACCCAACTTGGCCAATAGAACAGTAGCAGTATGCTACGCCCATTGAGGCTAAACTCTCGTGATGGTTCTGGCCGCAAGAAAAGATTGCGATGCTGGAGTTATGACCGATTGAGGGTAGTCAGTGATATTGGGATCCTCTAGAACCCAGTTACTTCTGATAGGACAGGTCTTAACCAACAAACTGAAAGAGGGTAATACCTAGACCCCATGTTGGCCTAAACTCTAAGGGCTTGTCTTGTGTGACTTGTGTGCCTTATCATGTTTGCCTTTGTGAATATTTGTGGTGTGCTTTATCATAACATCATGCCATCATAAACATTGCATACATCCTGCATAAGTACTGACCATTTCAAAGACAAGAGGGTTTCACCTTTGCTCTGTTTTGTAGGACATCATGATGCCTATGCGAAGGAATACTATCCGGTTCAATTTTGTTCACCCACCTGAGTTGCTTGAAGAGTTGGTTAGCAGAATTCCAAATACTACCTCCTTCATCCAGAGGCATGGTTCTCTTCTCAGTTTAGTCACGGCAAAGTGGGACCAACAACTGATGAGTGTCCTGACCCAATTTTATGACCCTCTGTACCAGTGCTTCACCTTTCAAGACTTCCAGCTGGTCCCTACCCTGGAAGAGTTCTCTGATTTGCTTGGCATCCCTATCTTGGATCAGACTCCCTACACTGGTTGGGAAAAGACTCTTAGGCTTGAGGAGATTGCTGCAGCTCTTCCCTTGACCCACAAGGAGGTAATAGACAACTGGGTGACTAGAAGCAAAGTTAAGGGTTTCTTGGCCAAGTTTCTGATTGGTAAGGCTAACAGTTTCTGGAATGACCTGGACTTTAGGGCGTATGAAGACATTCTGGCTCTATTAATCTATGGTCTAGTCTTGTTTCCTAATCCTGATAACTTCATTAACATCACGGCCATAAGGATCTTCATGTCTCGGAACCCTGTGCCTACTCTCTTGGGTGATATCCTGCAACAACTCTATGCCCGTACTGCCCGAAGACGAGGAACTCTGTGGTGTTGTATTCCTTTGTTAGTGAGGTGGTTTATTTCGCACCTCCCTAAGTTCGTGCTGAAGAACAAAGAAGGAAGAGGTTGGGCTCATAGGTTAATGTCTCTCACTGATAATGACATCACTTGGACTCTCAGAGGTTTGGATGAGGTAGCTGTTATTGATCGTTGCGGAGAATATCCCAATGTTCCTTTGATTGGTACCCAAGGAGGGATCTCTTATAATCCATGTCTAGCTCTCCGTCAGTTTGGAAGAGCCATAAGAGCAGGGCCTCATGAGATGCTGGTGCCTCACATCAGTTTTGAGTTTCAGGTAAATAGTGACGAGTTGCGTCGTAGGTTCATCAAGGCTTGGGACAGAATTCACAAAGCTGACCCACAAGAGTTGGGACCAAAGACTTCTCTACATATGGAAGCCTACTACAAATGGGTCCGCATCCGTGCTCAGAAGTTAGGCATGCCATATGAAGCTGTCAGACCCATCATTCTTGAATATCCTGATAGAGATGGGGCTCCTCCAACTGTTCTCCCTCCTCAGATACCTACTGATATTGAGACACTAAAGAGGTCTTGGGCACAACTGCGAGAAGAACGGGATTCTTATCGGGAAAAGTTCAACGAGCAGGAATTAAAGATCCAGAAGCTGACAAAGCAATTGGAGAACGAGCGAGCCTTGAATGATTACATCCGTATGAGAAGAGGAGACCATGGGATCAATGATGAACTTTGGATGTTCTTTTACAGCTTTTATTTCCCTTTTCAGTATTTCCACTTTATGTAACGCCTAAGGGAAACCTGTTGAACAATTTAAAATTTCAAAGTTGAATCTAATGAAGTGTGTTCCTTTTTGTTTACAAAGTTGATTCCCGATTGTCTTTGAAAACATAAATCATACGCATTCCATTCATCATATGCATCACAGGTATTCTTCTTTTCAGGTTGCTTAATGTTCTTCGCTGTTTATTTCAGCATCATGAACCTTGAATCATCTACTGAGCAGTCCATCAAGGCCCTTCAGGCTCAGAACGCCCAATTCCAAGAGCTGATCATGAGTCTGGCACAAGGTCAAGAGGAGTTGAACGCTCTGCTGGTTAAGAAGAAGAAGAACAGAACGGTACTATTCAACACTGGCCGGAGGTTTGGCAACACACTGCAGAATGAGGTTGATCAAGCTGGTTCTTCTGTAGGAAAAAGCAGTCCCCAAGGGGGAAAGGCTCCTAGTCCGGTAGTCTCTGACAACGAGACTGATTTTAATGAGGAGCAGTATCCTCCAGCTGAAGACAGGTATAAGCAGTTGGAAGACCGTCTGAATGCCATGGAAATTCAACAAGTGCCTGGTTTGGATTTCGGAGACTTGGGTCTATCTTCTGGGGTGGTCATCCCACATAAGTTCAAAGCACCATCTTTCACAAAGTATGACGGGGCGTCCTGCCCTAAGCTACATCTCAGATCTTATGTGAGGAAGATCCAACCATACACTGTAGACAAGAACTTGTGGATCCACTTCTTCCAGGAGAGTCTTTCAGGGACTCATCTCGAATGGTTCTATCAGCTGGATGGAACTAAGATTCGTAACTGGGAGGAGTTGGCTACTGCTTTTTACAAGCAGTATCAATATAATGCCGACCTCGCTCCTACACGTACCCAACTCCAGGGTATGTCGCTAGGATCGGGAGAAGGTTTTAAAGAGTATGCGCAGAAGTGGAGGGACCTGGCTGGCAGGGTGCAGCCACCATTAACTGACCGTGAGCTAGTGGACATGTTCTTGGGGACCCTATCTGGGCCGTTCTTCAATCATCTCATTGGTAATTCGTCTGCATGGTTCACATATCTCATTCTGACTAGGGAAAGGATAGATGCTGGTATGAAATCAGGGAAGATTCAGAAAGGTGCGTCCTCAAGTTTTGAGAAGAAGCCTTTCAAAAAGGAGGCCAGTGATGTGTATGGGCCTAGAAGGCAAAACAAACCAGAACGCCGCCAAGCCGTCAATGCGGTGGTGATTGTTAAGCCTGCTGCCGCTCCTCGACAACCTAACCAACCAAGGGCTGAGAGGCTTAGGAGAGAATACACTCGGCTGAGTATGACCCTGTCACATATCTTGCCGCAACTGCTATCAACCAACTTGGTAACCGTCAGAGAGGCTCCGAAGGTGGTGAACACGACCTCCCCAAAGTATAATCCAAACGCCCGTTGTGCTTATCACTCTGATAGCCCGGGGCATTCTACTGATGATTGCTGGGCTCTAAGAAATAAGGTTCAGGACCTTATTGATGCAAAGGAGGTTTAGTTCGAGGCACCCGAGAAGCCTAATGTGGTAATAACTCCCCTACCTGACCATGGAGTGAATGCTATCGGGGATGGTGACGAAGTGGAGGAATCTGAGTTTAACAGTTGGATTTACCCAACGGCCGACAGTGGACTGACCAATTGGACTGCAAAAGATCACATACCTGTTACTTTTGTTACGCAGTAATGAATTCCTTTGTTTTTTTAATTTGTAATAAACAATAAATTGAAACTTTATGGCCCGGTGTCTTACCCGGGGCACCGTCGGCTTCATTTGTGAGGGCTTATTACTTGCATTTCCATATATCATGAATAAAGACATTGGACGTTTTTCGCATTTCAAATCTTGTGCTCCCTTTCTTTCTTTCCTTCTTTATATATTGTAAAACAGCTATATTTACACACACTCGCCCATACAGGTTTCAATCCACTCTGGATCTCACTAGCAACAACTCTGCTACTGCCAGTTATGACTTCGAAAATCCGATCAACTTAGCCGAAGACGAAGGTGAAGATGATTGTGAAGTGCCTGGTGAGTTTGCAAGACTGTTACTCCAGGAAGAGAGGGCCATTCAGCCACATGAAGAGCCAGTGGAAACGGTAAATCTGGGTACTGAGACAGACAGAAAGGAAGTTAAGATTGGTGCCAATCTGGAGCTCAGCGTGAAACAACGGTTGGTTCAGATGTTACATGATTATGTGGAGATCTTTGCCTGGTCCTATGAAAACATGCCTGGCTTGGATACCGACATTGTGGTCCATCACCTGCCTACCAAGGAAGACTGCCCTCCGGTGAAACAAAAGGTCCGCCGTATGCGTCCAGAGATGTCCGAAAAGATCAAAGCTGAGGTTATGAAGCAATTCGACGCCGGTTTTCTTGCAGTGACTTCTTACCCTCAGTGGGTTGCCAACGTGGTGCTGGTGCCTAAGAAAGATGGTAAGGTCAGAATGTGTGTCGACTACAGGGATCTGAACAGGGCCAGTCCCAAAGATGACTTCCCCCTACCTCACATAGACGTTCTGGTTGACAATACTGCTCAGCAAAAGGTGTTCTCCTTCATGGATGGCTTTTCAGGTTATAATCAAATCAAGATGGCTCCTGAAGATATGGAAAAGACTACCTTTGTTACTCAGTGGGGCACCTTCTGCTACAAGGTCATGCCATTTGGGTTGAAAAATGTTGGGGCAACCTACCAACGTGCCATGGTTGCTTTATTTCATGACATGATCCATCATGAGATTGAAGTATATGTCGATGATATGATTGCAAGGTCCCAAACTGAGGAGGAACACCTTGATCATCTGCAGAAATTGTTTGACCGTCTAAAGTTATACAAGTTGAGGTTGAACCCAAATAAGTGCACATTTGGGGTAAGATCTGGAAAGTTGCTAGGCTTCGTCGTAAGCGACAAGGGTATTCAAGTGGACCCTGCCAAGGTTAAAGCCATTCAAGAGATGCCAGTCCTCAAGACAGAGAAAGAAGTCAGAGGCTTTCTGGGACGGCTGAATTACATTGCTCGATTCATCTCGCACCTAACTGCTACTTGTGAACCAATCTTCAAGCTGCTGAAGAAAGATCAGGTAGTACGTTGGAATGATGAATGTCAGGCCGCTTTTGACAGAATCAAAGAGTATCTCCAAGAACCACCCATTCTTATGCCACCGGTTGAAGGGAGACCTCTAATCCTATACTTGACAGTACTTGACAGCTCAATGGGGTGTGTGCTGGGGCAGCATGACGAGTCTGGCCGAAAAGAGCACGCCATTTATTACCTTAGCAAAAAGTTTACCGACTGTGAGACCCGATACTCACTGCTCGAGAAAACTTGATGCGCTTTGGTATGGGCTGCTCGCCGGCTGAGACAGTATATGCTGACTCACACTACTCTGTTGCTTTCAAAAATGGATCCAATAAAATACATATTCGAAAAGCCTGCTCTGTCTGGAAGAATAGCAAGATGGCAAATGATCTTGATAGAATACGACATCCAATATACAACTCAGAAAGCTATCAAGGGAAGTGTATTGGCAGACCATTTGGCACACCAGGCAGTGGATGACTACCAGTCAATGAACTTTGAATTTCCTGACGAGAGCATCATGATAGTGACTGATTGTGAAGTACCTGGACCGGATGAAGGACCTGAGGAAGGATCCCGATGGTCTATGCACTTTGACGGAGCCTCCAACGCTTTGGGTAACAGCATTGGCGCCGTGATCATATCCCCTCAAGGAACTCATACTCCACTTACTGCCCGACTATGTTTCAACTGCACTAACAACATGGCGGAGTATGAGGCATGCATCATGGGTCTTCAAACTACGATTGACTTAAGGATCAAGTTTCTGAGTGTCTTCGGAGATTCCGCTCTCGTGATCAATCAGATCAAAGGCGAGTGGGATATGAAACATCCAAATCTTATTCCTTACAAAGAGTGTGTGTTGACATTGATCCCCCATTTCACAGAGATAACTTTTGAACACTTCCCAAGAGAGGAGAATCAGCTGGCGGACGCGTTAGCTACGATGTCTTCCATGTTCAAAGTCAAGTGGGACAATGAGGCTCCCCGGATCATTATCTGGAAACTGGACGAACCGGCATACTGTTGTGATCTTGAGGCTGAGATAGTAACTGAGAAACCCTGGTATCATGAGGTGAAGAGGTATTTGGAAGCTCAGGAATACCCTGAAGGTGCGTCTGTCAATGACAAAAAGTTTCTGAGGAGGTTCGCAGTGAAGTTCTTCCTCAGCAACAGTATTCTATACAAGAGAAACCATGATTCAACTTTACTGCGTTGTATGGATAAAACTGAAGCAGAAAAGATCATGGCAGAGCTACATGAAGGTACCTTCGAAACACATTCCAGTGGACATACCATGGCAAAGAAAATCCTTCGGGCATGATATTTCTGGTCCACGATGGAAGCCGACTGTTACCAACATTCTCGGACATGTCATAAGTGCCAGATTTACACAGACAAGGTGCACGTTCCTCCAGTCCCTCTGAATGTCTTGACTGCACCTTGGCCTTTTTCAATGTGGGGCATTGATATGATCGGCGAGATTAAACCTACAGCATCTAACGGGCATCGCTTCATTCTGGTGGCGATTGATTACTTTACAAAGTGGGTTGAAGCAGCTTACTATGCTACAGTAACCAAGAATGTCGTGGCACGGTTCATTCGGCATAACCTGATCTGTCGATACGTTGTACCAGAGAGGATCATTACGGACAATGGTACCAATCGTAATAACAAGATGATCACTGAGCTCTGCGAGCAATTCAAGATACAGCACCACAACTCTTCTCCTTACCGACCGAAGATGAATGGGGCTGTAGAAGCAGCTAATAAGAATATCAAGAAGATTGTGCCGAAGATGACAGTGACCTACAAAGATTGGCACGAGATGTTACCATTTGCTCTTCATGGGTACCGCACCTCAGCAAGGACGTCAACCGGGGCAACTCCTTTTTCCTTGGTCTATGGCATGGAGGCAGTCTTGCCTATTGAAGTCCGGATACCCTCTCTCTGGATAATGAAGGATGCAGATCTGAGCGAAGATGACTGGATCCAGACTCGACTTGATAAATTAAACCTAATTGACGAAAAGAGACTCGCTGCTATTTGTCATGGTCAAACGTACCAAAAACGGATGATCAGGGCATTTAACAAGAAAGTCAGACCACAAGAGTATCAAGTTGGGGACCTGGTAATCAAGCGCATCATCCTTCCTCAGAGTGATCCCAGGGGCAAATGGACCCCTACATACGAAGGGCCATTTATGGTTAAACATGTGTTCTCAGGAGGGGCCATGATTCTAACCACCATGGATGGTGACGACCTTCCTCACCCCGCCAATGCAGACATAGTAAAAAGATACTACGCATGATAAAAGACCCGCTAGGTTGACATACCTAGGAAAAAATTAGGGCTTCCCGGCGAACCAAAAGGGTTCGGGCAAAATGAGGGATGAAATGAAAAAATCTGTACACCCGGCAAGTCGAAAACCTGAAAAGGTGGCTTGGGCAAAAATGGGTATCCCGGTGGACTGAAAACCCGAAAGGGCGGTCTAGGCAAAAGTTAGGGATTAAAGCGTAATTCTATGTCTCATTGGATCACCTGGCATCCAGAATCCGGTATCGGCTATCAAGTTCAAACGACATCGATCAATCAGCTTCATCGTCAACTGAGCAGCAAAGTGATGAGACGCTCGAAGATATAAAGGCGATAGCAGAGTTGGAACCCAGTGGGATTATTCTTTTCACATAGCTGTTTTGTTTTCCTTTGTATAAATTGTATAAACTCTGTTGTTCGGCGGCGTTCTCTTACTAGGACGTCAACCTCTTGCACATAAACGCCTATTTACAGGCAGATTCAAAAATCAATACAAGTTCACGTTTCAGCTAAATTGCCAATTGTTTTTTCCTTTTTCTGTTTTGTTTTGCGAAGAACGTCCAATGTTCAATTTTTGATATATGCATTTGACACTAATTGCTAACTCATAAATATTTGCATACGAAACAAAGGATTAATTACAGGTAACATTAGAAACAGGGGCCATAATGAGTTGTCGGAGCGATCTAATTGCTCTGTCCACCAAGGTACCAAGGTAAGTTCGGATGAAGAATGCAACCAAGATATCCTATTTCCCCAGAGAGTGAGCCAGGATTCAACAATTCTCTCCCAAGCAGGTGGTCTCTCACCAACCCTAACAAGGCACAGTATCTCCAGCAAGTCAGCAATACTCTCCCCAAGCAGAGTTAGTTCACTGTCATGCCTTAAGGAAATTGGGTATCTCTAGCAGATCTCAACATTCCTCAACGGAGTATACCAACATTCCTAACAAGCATCCCCGACAGTCTTGATCTAAGATTGTTCCCCGGCGGTATACAGACATTCAGTGGAGCCACTTACCCAGTACATCTGAAAAAATTCCCCCAGGAGAGTCCAGTCCAAAAGTTTCCCCAAGAAAATGGAATCCATCTCCCCAGCAGAAAGCTTATCCCCAGTAGATTCTGGAAGCTTACCCCCGCAGAGCACGAACCCATCTCCCGGTTTTATTCAAAGGTTATTTCCCCACCAGGATATAACTGGGTTATCCTCAGCCAATTGTCACGGAAAGATCGTCCCCGACGAAGTCTTCCTATCCCCTAGTGGAGTTCATCAACTCCTTCAACATAACTCAACAATGCTATCCCCAGCGGAGTTATCATCAACATCTCAGCAAAGTATCTCTCTCTCCCCACAAAGTTCACTCCCCGCAGAGTAATCTATTCGCCAAGTTTATTCCCCAACGGAGTTATCTTCTCCCACCGGTATTCTTGCAACAATCATCCCCAGCGGAAACAACGAAGCTCTATTCCTCAACATCAGCCTAGGATTTAACTTCCCGGCACCCGTCAAGGATTTATTTTCCTAGACAAAAATACATTCATAGACATCACATGTTCATACATTATAGCATGCATATACGCATCATGAACATACAATCTCATTTATTCTGAGAACATCACGCATGTCATACATCATGACATCGCATACAACTAACGTTTTGTCTTTTCAGGACAAGGGTCAGTACAAAGATGATTACTATCAACTGTCGTGATTCCAGATCCGATTCCTGTATCTTGCCAGGGTGTATCTGTTGACGACTAATTCCAGACTCGATTCATGTATCCTGCCAGGGCACGTCTGAAGAGTTTGAAGATCCGATTCCTGTATCTTGCCAGGGTGTATCTGTTGACGACTAACATTACCAGACTCGATTCCTGTATCTTGCCAGGGCACGTCTGAAGAGTTCGAAGATCTGATTCTTGTATCTCGCCAGGGTGTATCTGTTGACGACTAACATTACCAGACTCGATTCCTGTATCTTGCCAGGGCACGTCTGAAGAGTTCAAAGATCCGATTCATGTATCTTGCCAGGGTGTATCTGTTGACGACTAACATTACCTGACTCGATTCCTGTATCTTGCCAGGGCACGTCTGAAGAGTTCGAAGATTCGATTCCTGTATCTTGCCAGGGTGTATCTGTTGACGACTAACATTACTAGACTCGATTCCTGTATCTTGCCAGGGCACGTCTGAAGAGTTCGAAGATCTGATTCCTGTATCTCGCCAGGGTGTATTTGTTGACGACTAATTCCAGACTCGATTCCTGTATCCCGCCAGGGCACGTCTGAAGAGTTTGAAGTTCCGATTCCTGTATCTTGCCAGGGTGTATCTGTTGACGATTGTATTCTCCGGACTCGATTCTTGTATCCTGCTAGGGCACGTCCGAAGAGTTTGAAGATTCAATTCCTGTATCCAGCCAGGGCACATCTACATAAAGAATTTGAAGATCAACTCCTGTAACAGGCCAGGTAATTATCTTTCTTTTTCAGGTACGCAAGTTCTCGCTAAGGAATCTCTTACGCGATTGACACCTAGATGGCATCTATAAGCCCATCCACATGCTGACAGTCTCCAAATGGCATATATAAGCCCATTCCCGACAAGACTCCGTCACCACATCAGATGGCATCTATAAGCCCATCCTCCTATCCATCAGTCTCCAAATGGCATTTGTAAGCCCATTCCCACCATCACACTGCTGACATTCTACTATGTGAGTGCAAATTTCTGGGCACTCTAGTGTTCAATCATCTTCCACCTTCGGATTACGAAAGGCACGCCAGCCAATCTACATCCTCAGGTCTAAGAAGATTGAACAGGGGCAACTGTTGTACCCCAAAAATTGCCCTCCCATATTCTTCAATATTTGCCAAGATCAAGCTCCAAAAGATTCAAAATCTCTCAAGGGTTGCACAGTCCAATTGCCTCCTAACACAGTCAAAATTAGGGTTTTGGTTCTGGCAAAGAAGTTGAGGTTTACAAGGGTCCAATCAAGTCCCACATGCCTATATACATTGTCAAGCATCCATATGCCAAGTTTCAAGACTCACAGCATCAAATTGCACAGTCAAAAACCCTAAATGCTTCACAGTCCACTGCAGGGGCAAAATGGTCATTTGACAATCAAAAGTCAAAAAAAATTGTCAACATCTTATTTTGAAGCCACAAACATCATTTGATCAATTCTTGATCATGATTCTCAAAGCATGGCTCAAAAGGTCTCAAGATGCAAAAGTTTCTATTTTTGGACAATTGAAAAAGTCAACTGCAAATTGACCAAGTCATAACTTCCACATGGTTTATCAGAAAAATTCCATCCAAATCTCATTTTGGAGAGAATGACATTTCCTACAACTCATCTTCACACTTCAAGTCCAAGAAATGCTCTCACAAAAAGTTATCAATTTCAACATTATAGGTCATTTTCAAAAGTCAACAAAAAGGCATTTTAAGTCAAAGACCATAACTTGAGATTGGTAAATCAAAATTACATGGGACCAAATACATTGGTTATAGGACTTCAAGACCTTTCCAAAATGTCCAAGAACATGATCATAGATTCAAAATTTAGCAAGATATGCCTTGGAGAAGTTGGGAAATTTTTGGGAATTTTGAAAAGTCAACTTTGCTTCAAAAGCTTCAAAATTGCTAATGGGCCACAAATTCTTCCATGAATCATTACCCAAAGCATGTGCACGACCCATTGACCTCAAAGGGATTTATTTTCTTATTTTTGATTAATTATTTGAATTTTTATTATTATTTATTCATTTGATTAAATTTAAATATGAGAAAAATATCAAATCATGGTTTAAATCTTTTTTGTGCAGCAAATATATTCATGATATGCAAGAGATCTCGTGCACCATCTCAAGAGGACAAAATCATCCATATTTGGCATGATTGGCATGGAAAAATATTGAAAAAAGATATGGAAAAAATCAAATATTCAAAACATGAATGCATGAATCCATGGGCTTGGTTTTAACCTAATTTCATTCATGTACTTATGCACAACTAAAACCTAAGGCATTGGAAACGAAATATTGCTCAAAAGCTGCATAACAAAATTACAAATTTTCACCAAAAAGTTGAAAACTGAATTCATAACTACAGCGCGATTCAAAGCCTAAAACCTATTCCAAACGCTTGATGGGACTTCCTTGAACGTGTTTCAATCCCTTTCCCATCTCCACGCTCAAAGAATTGGTAGAACAGAATTGTTTTCTTCTTGAACATGTCCATCATCGTTTTTTAATTTACATGCATTATTCATGAGTTTTAATTGTTGATTCTTGCTAATATTGATATTCTGAAGCTATTGGTAATATTTAATTATCCTAACAATGCTTGAAACGAGATTTGCCATTAACGTTTTCTAGGGTTTCAGAAGCTTCGAATTAGGGGTTTCTTCATATGGAAAAATCAGACCTTAAAACCTGTGCCATTGGACTCGTGGTATCAAGACGAGACAAACCATGACCTCGCGCTCAATTTATGTTGAAGCATATGATATTCGCTATTTTTGCAGGTTGCACTTAGTGGGGGTTTAAAACCCCCGCTATTGGTTTACATTACAGGTACAAATATGAAGAAGACGCTGAGGTGTCTGAGCGTGGTTGAATAATTTGAACGTTGGCGCATTTTTTTGATTGTTTCAGCATAATGTTGTTTTTCATATATATTATTTGTGTTCCATTATATTAACAAAGAAACGCGTTGGTTCAGTTGGTGGCTGAGGTGTCCTGCAGGTACTGGGACCTGGGTTCGATTCCCAGGTCCCCCATATGTTTTATAATTTTTGTATTAACGTGTTCCCATGCAGTTTTCTTCAAACGTCATACCATATGTCCTAACGCTTAGGCTTGCCAAGTATCCCTGATGATCAATCCAATGTCCATAACGTGAACTCCAGGATACGCCCAAGTCAACCAGCATACACACAAGCTGGAAAGTCAACGAAGGCCTTGTGTTCTGATGGGCCAAATTGCTCCAATTCACCTCCTAAATGGGCCAGACACCCCCATGGTTTGCATCATTTTTATTTTTTATTTGATTTTCCTTTTTATTCTTTTAATTGTTTTTAATTGTTTTCTTTAATTTCATAAATTAATTTTCATAATAAAAAAAAAATCAGAAACTAAAATATGTTTAATTTGTTTTTTTTATTCACCATTAAAATATTCTTTGTAAATAAACTTTAACCATCAATTTAGCAAATTAGGTTTTAAAACTTTCATACTTTTCTTAATAAATTAAAATAGGTAGAATTAGGGTTTTGATATTTTTTTCACCTTTTCTTTTTTAATAAAAAATCTTCTCTCATTATTATTATTATTAATTATTAACTATTTTTGTAAATAAACATGTACATTAATTAATTAGTGTAAATTAGGTTAAACGTTAATACTTTTCATTAATAATTAAAAATATTTAGAACTAGGATTTCTTTTGAATTTTTCTTTTCTTTATTTCATTAAATACCAAAAACATAAAAAAAAAACATAAAAAACACTTCTTTTCTTTTATTAAATACTTAATTAACTTTTAATTCAATTTAATTTCAAAAGGGTCCAACGCCCTCGAACGTTCTATTTTTTATTCTTTCGCGTTATTTTTATTTTCCTTCGGAATATTATGTAACTGCTCAAGCCATGTAATAGTAATTAGGTCTATTTACTTTCCGCATCTTTTATCAAACAGGTCTTTGTAATTTGGCGATGTATAGACCCGCGTCTTGTAATAGCGTAGGATTTTACTTTCCGCATTTAAATTTCAGCACTTTTAAAATTATAATTGCATGAAAGAATGTATGGCCTAAATTAAAAACAAGCGTAGATCACCATAATACATGTACAAGATAAATGCTAAACTGAAAAAAACACACAAATTCACACACCACTCTTAGGGTACGCCTCACTGTTGCCTTACCTTCGAAACGTGGTCGTCAAGTATAGGACGTCTTAATAAGTCCTTATGTCCATTGATCTCGTTGCCTCAAAATAAGTTGCCTCGAAACGGTTGCCTCGGATTAAAAAAGGATCAATGGCATAAGGGTAGCTTCTAAGGTGTCTTATTGTTGCTTTGGTGACCACACTGTCCCTACAAACGAATTGACCAGAACACCTCCAACGGTGGTGCTACCTACCTCTCAATGGTGGAATGGCACTACCTTAAGGACATTTACACAGCCTAATTCCTTAGGGTAGGTAGATGACTCATGGATACTTGCTCTTTTCAAAAAAACAAACAAAACTCTTTTCACACCGACACTTTTCAAAAAGCTTTCAAAACAATTTTTCAAACACTCTTGAGGACTGATACAAGAGTCATTCTGAAATCTTTAAACGAAACTTTTTCAAACCCACTCACAATTGAAAAGCAAACACTTTTGAAAACACAAATGAGCAAGTATCTAAGAGCCCGTGGATAACCACGGATAGAAAGGGTGCTAACACCTTCCCTTTCTATAAATCTACCTCCCGAACCGAGAAACATTCTCGAAATGGAATTTTGCTGTGCTTTTGTCCTTTCCATGTTGGAGAATATAAAAGACGGTGGCGACTCTTGCTTACTGCGACATTTCACGAACCAGCTTTAAATAGTCAGTTCTATTTCCACCGATCACAGAACTGGCGACTCTGCTGGGGAAACTTAAAGTGAGGTGTACCTTAGGATAGCTCAGACTTGTGTTTTCAATTGCTGTGTTTGTTTGCTTTATATTTGTGGGTATTGCATCGGAGTTACATAGATCCTAACCTGGATCTGAGGATACCCTGTTAGGTAGCATAAGCTGTGAGGGACTTGTCCGGCATAGACCGACATGGGTGAAGTAGTGGCTACGTTGGTGTGTTACCTTGGTCTGTACCGATATCCCTTGTGTCGCAACGAGGAGAATATGGGTCTTCTGAGGAGTCATTAAGCACCAACCGACCTTAGAACCTTAAATGACCCAACTTGGCCAATAGAACAGTAGCAGTATGCTACGCCCATTGAGGCTAAACTCTCGTGATGGTTCTGGCCGCAAGAAAAGATTGCGATGTTGGAGTTATGACCGATTGAGGGTAGTCAGTGATATTGGGATCCTCTAGAACCCGGTTACTTCTGATAGGACAGGTCTTAACAAACAAACTGAAAGAGGGTAATACCTAGACCCCATGCTGGCCTAAACTCTAAGAGCTTGTCTTGTGTGACTTGTGTGCCTTATCATGTTTGCCTTTGTGAATATTTGTGGTGTGCTTTATCATAACATCATGCCATCATAAACATTGCATACATCCTGCATAAGGACTGACCATTTCAAAGACAAGAGGGTTTCACCTTTGCTCTGTTTTGTAGAACATCATGATGCCTATGCGAAGGAATACTATCCGGTTCAATTTTGTTCACCCACCTGAGTTGCTTGAAGAGTTGGTTAGCAGAATTCCAAATACTACCTCCTTCATCCAGAGGCATGGTTCTCTTCTCAGTTTAGTCACGGCAAAGTGGGACCAACAACTGATGAGTGTCCTGACCCAGTTTTATGACCCTCTGTACCAGTGCTTCACCTTTCAAGACTTCCAGCTGGTCCCTACCCTGGAAGAGTTCTCTGATTTGCTTGGCATCCCTATCTTGGATCAGACTCCCTACACTGGTTGGGAAAAGACTCTTAGGCTTGAGGAGATTGTTGCAGCTCTTCCCTTGACCCACAAGGAGGTAATAGACAACTGGGTGACTAGAAGCAAAGTTAAGGGTTTCTTGGCCAAGTTTCTGATTGGTAAGGCTAACAGTTTCTGGAATGACCTGGACTTTAGGGCGTATGAAGACATTCTGGCTCTATTAATCTATGGTCTAGTCTTGTTTCCTAATCCTGATAACTTCATTAACATCACGGCCATAAGGATCTTCATGTCTCGGAACCCTGTGCCCACTCTCTTGGGTGATATCCTGCAACAACTCTATGCCCGTACTGCCCGAAGACGAGGAACTATGTGGTGTTGTATTCCTTTGTTAGTGAGGTGGTTTATTTCGCACCTCCCTAAGTTCGTGCTGAAGAACAAAGAAGGAAGAGGTTGGGCTCATAGGTTAATGTCTCTCACTGATAATGACATCACTTGGACTCTCAGAGGTTTGGATGAGGTAGCTGTTATTGATCGTTGCGGAGAATATCCCAATGTTCCTTTGATTGGTACCCAAGGAGGGATCTCTTATAATCCATGTCTAGCTCTCCGTCAGTTTGGAAGAGCCAGAAGAGCAGGGCCTCATGAGATGCTGGTGCCTCACATCGGTTTTGAGTTTCAGGTAAATAGTGACGAGCTGCATCGTAGGTTCATCAAGGCTTGGGACAGAATTCACAAAGCTGACCCACAAGAGTTGGGACCAAAGACTTCTCTACCTATGGAAGCCTACTACAAATGGGTCCGCATCCGTGCTCAGAAGTTAGGCATGCCATATGAAGCTGTCAGACCCATCATTCTTGAATATCCTGATAGAGACGGGGCTCCTCCAACTGTTCTCCCTCCTCAGATACCTACTGATATTGAGACACTAAAGAGGTCTTGGGCACAACTGCGAGAAGAACGGGATTCTTATTGGGAAAAGTTCAACGAGCAGGAATTGAAGATCCAGAAGCTGACAAAGCAATTGGAGAACGAGCGAGCCTTGAATGATTACATCCGTACTGAGAAGAGGAGACCCTGGGATCAATGATGAACTTTGGATGTTCTTTTACATCTTTTATTTCCCTTTTCAGTATTTCCACTTTATGTGACGCCTAAGGGCAACCTGTTGAACAATTTAAAATTTCAAAGTTGAATCTAATGAAGTGTGTTCCTTTTTGTTTACAAAGTTGATTCCCGGTTGTCTTTGAAAACATAAATCATACGCATTCCATTCATCATATGCATCACATGTATTCTTCTTTTCAGGTTGCTTAATGTTCTTCGCTGTTTATTTCAGCATCATGAACCCTGAATCATCTACTGAGCAGTCCATCAAGGCCCTTCAGGCTCAGAACGCCCAATTCCAAGAGCTGATCATGAGTCTGGCACAAGGTCAAGAGGAGTTGAAGGCTCTGCTGGTTAAGAAGAAGAAGAAGAGAACAGTACTATTCAACACTGGCCGTAGGTTTGGCAACACACTGCAGAATGAGGTTGATCAAGCTGGTTCTTCTGTAGGAAAAAGCAGTCCCCAAGGGGGAAAGGCTCCTAGTCCGGTAGTCTCTGACAACGAGACTGATTTTAATGAGGAGCAGTATCCTCCAGCTGAAGACAGGTATAAGCAGTTGGAAGACCGTCTGAATGCCATGGAAATTCAACAAGTGCCTGGTTTGGATTTCGGAGACTTGGGTCTATCTTCTGGGGTGGTCATCCCACATAAGTTTAAAGCACCATCTTTCACAAAGTATGACGGGGAGTTCTGCCCTAAGCTACATCTCAGATCTTATGTGCGGAAGATCCAACCATACACTGTGGACAAGAACTTGTGGATCCACTTCTTCCAGGAGAGTCTTTCAGGGACTCATCTCGAATGGTTCTATCAGCTGGATGGAACCAAGATTCGTAACTGGGAGGAGTTGGCTACTGCTTTTTACAAGCAGTATCAATATAATGCCGACCTCGCTCCTACACGTACCCAACTCCAGGGTATGTCGCTAGGATCGGGAGAAGGTTTTAAAGAGTATGCACAGAAGTGGAGGGACCTGGCTGGCAGGGTGCAGCCACCATTAACTGACCGTGAGCTAGTGGACATGTTCTTGGGGACCCTATCTGGGCCGTTCTTCAATCATCTCATTGGCAATTCGTCTGCAGGGTTCACAGATCTCATTCTGACTGGGGAAAGGATAGAGGCTGGTATGAAATCAGGGAAGATTCAGAAAGGTGCGTCCTCAAGTTCTGAGAAGAAGCCTTTCAAAAAGGAGGCCAGTGCTGTGTATGGGCCTAGAAGGCAAAACAAACCAGAACGCCGCCAAGCCGTAAACGCGGTGGTGATTGCTAAGCCTGCTGCCGCTCCTCGACAACCTAACCAACCAAGGGCTGAGAGACCCAGGAGAGAATACACTCGGCTGAGTATGACCCTGTCACAGATCTTGCCGCAACTGCTATCAACCAACTTCATAACTACAGCGCGATTCAAAGCCTAAAACCTATTCCAAACGCTTGCTGGGACTTCCTTGAACGTGTTTCAATCCCTTTCCCATCTCCACGTCCAAAGAATTGGTAGAACATAATTGTTTTCTTCTTGAACATGTCCATCATCGTTTTTTAATTTACATGCATTATTCATGAGTTTCAATTGTTGATTCTTGCTAATATTGATATTCTGAAGCTATTGGTAATATTTAATTATCCTAACAATGCTTGAAACGAGATTTGCCATTAACGTTTTCTAGGGTTTCAGAAGCTTCGAATTAGGGGTTTCTTCATATGGAAAAATCAGACCTTAAAACCTGTGCCATTGGACTCGTGGTATCAAGACGAGACAAACCATGACCTCACGCTCCTTTATGTTGAAGCATGTGCTATTCGCTATTTTTGCAGGTTGCACTTAGTGGGGGTTTAAAACCTCCGCTATTTGTTTACATTACAGGTACAAATATGAAGAAGACACTGAGGTGTCTGAGCGTGGTTGGATAATTTGAACGTTGGCGCGTTTTTTTGATTGTTTCAGCATAATGTTGTTTTTCATATATATTATTTGTGTTCCATTATATTAACAAAGAAACGCGTTGGTTCAGTTGGTGGCTGAGGTGTCCTGCAGATACTGGGACCTGGGTTCGATTCCCAGGTCCCCCATATGTTTGATAATTTTTGTATTAACGCGTTCCCATGCAGTTTTCTTCAAACGTCATACCATATGTCCTAACGCTTAGGCTTGCCAAGTGTCCCTGATGATCAATCCAATGGCCATAACGTGAACTCCAGGATACGCCCAAGTCAACCAGCATACACACAAGCTGGAAAGTCAACGAAGGCCTTGTGTTCCGATGGGCCAAATTGCTCCAATTCACCTCCTAAATGGGCCAGACACCCCCCATGGTTTGCATCATTTTTATTTTTTATTTGATTTTCCTTTTTATTCTTTTATTTGTTTTTAATTGTTTTCTTTAATTTCATAAATTAATTTTCATAATAAAAAAAAATCAGAAACTAAAATATGTTTAATTTGTTTTTTTTATTCACCATTAAAATATTCTTTGTAAATAAACTTTAACCATCAATTTAGCAAATTAGGTTTTAAAACTTTCATACTTTTCTTAATAAATTAAAATAGGTAGAATTAGGGTTTTGATATTTTTTTCACCTTTTCTTTTTTAATAAAAAATCTTCTCTCATTATTATTATTATTAATTATTAACTATTTTTGTAAATAAACATGTACATTAATTAATTAGTGTAAATTAGGTTAAACGTTAATACTTTTCATTAATAATTAAAAATATTTAGAACTAGGGTTTCTTTTGAATTTTTCTTTTCTTTATTTCATTAAATACCAAAAACATAAAAAAAAACATAAAAAACACTTCTTTTCTTTTATTAAATACTTAATTAACTTTTAATTCAATTTAATTTCAAAAGGGTCCAACGCCCTCGAACGTTCTATTTTTTATTCTTTCGCGTTATTCTTATTTTCCTTCGGAATATTATGTAACTGCTCAAGCCATGTAATAGTAATTAGGTCTATTTACTTTCCGCATCTTTTATCAAACGGGTCTTTGTAATTTGGTGATGTATAGACCCGCGCCTTGTAATAGAGTAGGATTTTACTTTCCGCATTTAAATTTCAGCACTTTTAAAATTATAATTGCATGAAAGAATGTATGGCCTAAATTAAAAACAAGCGTAGATCACCATAAACTTGATCACGAGAGCGGAATCTCCGAAAACACTCAGAAACTTGATCCTTAAGTCAATTGCAGCTTGAAGACCCATGATGCATGCCTCATACTCCGCCATGTTGTTGGTGCAGTTGAAACATAGCCGGGCAGTGAGTGGAGTATGAGTGCCTTTGAGGGATATGATCACAGCGCCGATACCGTTACCCAAAGCGTTGAAGGCTCCATCAAAGTGCATAGACCATCGGGATCCTTCCTCAGGTCCTTCATCCGGTCCAGGTACTTCACAATCAGTTACTACCAAGATATTCTCGTATGGAAATTCAAAGTTCATAGATTGGTAGTCGTCCACTGCCGAATGTGCCAAATGGTCTGCCAATACACTTCCTTTGATGGCTTTCTGAGTTGTGTACTGGATGTCGTATTCTGTCAAGATCATTTGCCATCTTGCTATTCTTCCGGACAAGGCAGGCTTTTCGAATATGTACTTGATTGGATCCATTTTTGAGATCAACAAAGTAGTGTGAGTCAACATATACTGTCTTAGCCGGCGAGCAGCCCATACCAAAGCGCAGCAAGTTTTCTCGAGCAGTGAGTATCGGGTCTCACAGTCGGTAAACTTTTTGCTAAGGTAATAAATGGCATGCTCTTTTCGACCAGACTCGTCATGCTGCCCCAGCACACACCCCATTGAGTTGTCAAGTACTGTCAAGTATAGTATCAGAGGTCTCCCTTCAACCGGGGGCATAAGAATGGGTGGTTCTTGGAGATACTCTTTGATTCTGTCGAAAGCTGTCTGACATTCATCGTTCCAACGTACTACTTGATCTTTCTTCAGCAGCTTGAAGATTGGTTCACAGGTAGCAGTTAGATGAGAGATGAACCGGGCAATGTAATTCAGACGTCCTAGAAAGCCTCTGACTTCTTTCTCTGTCTTGGGAGATGGCATCTCTTGTATGGCTTTTACCTTGGCAGGGTCCACTTGAATACCTTTGTCGCTCACGACGAAACCTAGCAGTTTTCCAGATCTTACCCCAAAGGTGCACTTGTTCGGGTTCAACCTTAGCTTGTACAACTTTAGACGGTCAAACAGCTTCTGCAGATGGTCAAGGTGTTCCTCCTCAGTTTGAGACCTTGCAATCATATCGTCGACATATACTTCAATCTCATGATGGATCATGTCATGAAACAAAGCAACCATGGCACGTTGGTAGGTTTCCCCAGCATTTTTCAACCCAAAAGGCATGACCTTGTAGCAAAAGGTGCCCCACTGAGTAACAAAAGTGGTCTTCTCCATATCTTCAGGAGCCATCTTGATTTGGTTATATCCGGAGAAACCGTCCATGAAGGAGAACACCTTGTGCTGAGCAGTATTGTCAACCAGAACGTCAATGTGAGGCAGAGGGAAATCATCCTTAGGGCTTGCCCTGTTCAAATCCTTGTAATCAACACACATTCTGACCTTACCATCTTTCTTTGGAGCTGGAACCACGTTGGCAACCCACTGGGGGTAAGAAGTTACTGCAAGAAAACCGGCATCAAATTGTTTCATAACCTCAACTTTGATTTTCTCGGACATCTCTGGACGCATACGGCGGACCTTCTGTTTAACCGGAGGGCAATCTTCCTTGGTAGGCAGGTGATGAACCACAATGTCAGTATCCAAACCAGGCATGTCTTCGTAAGACCAGGCAAAGATTTCCACATAGTCATGCAGCATCTGGATCAACCGTTGTTTCACACTGAGCTCCAGATTGGCACCAATCTTGACTTCCTTTTTGTCTGTCTCAGTACCCAGATTTACCGTTTCCACTGGCTCTTCATGTGGCCGAATGGCCCTCTCTTCCTGGAGTAGCAGTCTGGCAAGCTCGCCAGGCACTTCGCAATCATCTTCACCTTCGTCTTCGGCTAAGTTGATTGGATTTTCGAAGTCATAACTGGCAGTAGCAGAGTCGTTACCAGTGAGATCCAGAGTGGATTGGAACCTGTATGAGTGAGTGTGTGTAAATATAGCTGTTTTGCAATATGTAAAGAAAGAAAGGGAGCACAAGATTTGAAATGTGAAAAACGTCCAATGCTTTTATTTATGATATATGGAAGTGACACACAAAAGCCCTCACAAATAAAACCACGGTGCCCCGGGCAAGACAACGGGCCATAAAGTTTCAAATTATTGTTTATTACAAATTCAAAACAAAGAAGTTCATTACTGGGTGACAAAAGTAATAGGTGTAAAGTCTTTTGCAGTCCAGTTGCTAGGTCCATCGTTGGTCGTTGGGTAGATCCAGCTGTCAAATTCAGATTCGTCCGCTTCATCCTTAACAGCATTCACTCCCAGGTTGGTGATGAACACAGGAGGTCTTCCAATCCTTGCCTTGCGCACAGCCTTCTGAGCTTCTGCAGTGAAACCAAAGCCAAATTTGTCAGTCTTTGGAGTGAAATCAGGAAGTCTGCCCCAATTTGCACACTCACCCTTCTCAATCACAGCCTGGGCATCCTTCAAGGAAGCCATCTTCAAAGGAGAACTCTCTTCAGTCACTGTCTCTACTGCTGCCAACGTCTGAGGCACCTCTTCAAAGTGTTGAAAGGGGGTCTCAATGAACTCCCCATCCATTTCTACGTATCGGAACGAGTTGAGGTGGCTGACCATGTATTCCTCCTCCCCTTGCACTGTTACGATCTTCCCCCTGACCGGGTATTTGAGCTTCTGATGTAAAGTTGAAGTCACAGCCCCTGCCTTATGGATCCAAGGAGGACCCAGCAAACAAGAGTAGGACGGTCGGATATCCATCACATAGAACTTTGAATCAAAGACTTGCGAACCAACCCTGATTGGGATGTCAACCTCACCATGTACCATCCTTTTGGACCCGTCAAAGGCCCGGACAACAATGTTACTTGGTTTGAGCTCTAAACCCTCACAGTCCAGCCTGTCTAGAGCTTTCTTGGGTAGTACGTTTAATGAAGAACCAGTGTCAACCAGCACGTGAGCAAGAGTAGTGCCCCTGCATTCAATGGAGACATGCAGGGCATCATTATGGTTCTTCCCCTTGGCCGTCAGATCGGCATCAGAGAAACCCAGACCATTATCAGCAGTTAAGTTGGCCACACAGTCGGTGAATTGATCAGCAGACGTTTCTTGGGGCACGTGAGTCGTCTTCAGGAAAGCAATCAGGGCCTTGGCGTGGGCCTATGAACATAGCAACAATGATAGCATAGATATTTTAGAGGGGGTGTGCCCCAGCTGTTCAACGACGTTGAAATCACTCTTCTTGATAATTTTGAGGATCTCTTCCATCTCTTGCTTGGAAGCCTCAACAGTGGTCTTCGGTGCCTCCGTCCGGGCAGGCACATCAGTAGCAATCCCCTTGCCCCAAGCGTCAGATGACTCGGCAGCGGGGGTAGAAACTTGATCAGGGGGGAAACAGGCACACCGGCAGGTGTGATGACAAGAGGCCTCTGAATTGCTGGAGGTGCAATGTCTGGTGAGAACAGTCTTCCACTACGAGTGACCTTAGCAGGCCCGGTGATGTTGGTGACACCGGTACTGGTATTGAACTCTTGTTTCACTCCCAAAACATAAACATCTGCCCCATAGTGCCACGGGACAGCTTTGTCAGACTTGTAGGGGATGGGCCCCGGAACAGTAATGGTTATAGGAGCAATCTTGTGAACAGGCATAATTTTGATAGGCTTATTTGAAGGAGCCTTGGAAGGGTTGTTGAAAATGGTGACAATTGAAACTTCTTCAACAGGGGCAGCAGGAACGGAAATCTTCTTGAACAAGATCTCTTTGCTATCCATCAGGTTTTGGACGCCTGACTTCAGCAACGGACAACCAGCAGGTGAAACAGCACACAGATGGCAACCTTTACTACATCCCGGAAATAAACCGGCTAGCAACAGGTTCCTCTTGACGGTCAGCAGCAGAGTAGCAACATCATCCACAGAAGCTACATACAGATCCTCCTCAACAGCATTCACTCTATGCTGGGGCATGGGAGCGGTCACAACATTTGGCCTTTCGGGCGCCTCGAACTGTATTTCCTTAGCATCAATAAGGTCCTGAACCTTATTCCTTAGGGCCCAACAATCATCAGTAGAATGTCCCGGGCTATCAGAGTGATAAGCGCAACGGGCGTTGGGGTTGTACTTCGGAGATGCTGTGTTTACCACCTTCGGAGCTTCCTTGACAGTTACTAGGCTGGTTGACAGCAGTTGCGGCAGGATCTGAGAGAGAGTCATGCTGAGCCGAGTATACTGCCTTTTGGGCCTCTTAGCTTTTGGCTGATTGTATTGATGAGGAGCAGTAGCAGGCTTAGAAATAACCACCACGTTGACAGCTTGGCGGCGTTCTGGTTTGTTCTGCCTTCTGGGACCATACACAGCACTGGCTTCTTTCTTGAAGGGCTTCTTTTCAGTATTTGAGGAGGCACCCTTCTGTATCTTTCCCGATTTTATACCAGCTTCGATCCTCTCACTAGTCAGGATCAGGTCTGTAAACCTAGCAGAGGAATTACCAATGAGATGGTTGAAGAATGGACCAGATAGGGTCCCCAAGAACATGTCCACTAGTTCACGATCGGTCAACGGTGGCTGCACCCTGCCAGCCAGGTCTCTCCATTTCTGTGCGTACTCCTTAAAACCTTCTCCCGATCCTAGCGACATACCTTGGAGTTGGGTACGCGTAGGAGCGAGGTCGGAATTATATTGATACTGCTTGTAAAAAGCAGTGGCCAAATCCTCCCAGTTACGAATGTTGGTTCCATCCAACTGATAGAACCATTCGAGATGAGTCCCTGAAAGACTCTCCTGGAAGAAGTGGATCCATAAGTTCTTGTCTGCTGTGTAAGGCTGGATCTTCCTTACATAAGAACGGAGGTGCATCTTAGGACAGGAAGCCCCGTCATACTTCACAAAGGCAGGCGCCTTGAACTTGTGTGGGATCACCACCCCAGAGGATAACCCCAAGTCTCCGAAATCCAACCCAGGCACACGTTGAATCTCCATAGCATTTAGCCGGTCCTCCAGCTGTTTGTACCGGTCCTCAGCAGGAGGGTACTGTTCATCATTGAAGTCTGTCTTGGTGTCAGAGACCACAGGACTAGGAACCTCTCTCCCTTGGTGACTGCCTTCCCCCACAGATGGAGTAGTCCTCTCAGCTTCATTCTGCAGTGTATTCCTGAGTCTGTGCCCAGTGTTGAATAGCACGGTCCTCTTCTTCTTCTTCTTCAGGAGCAAAGCCTTCAGCTCTTGTTGTCCTTGGGCCAAGTTCATGACCATCTCCTGAAATTGGGTGTTCTGGGCCTGGAGGGCCTTGATAGCTTGCTCGGTAGTTGGTTCAGGATTCATGATGACTGAGTGCTGAAATAAACAGCAAAGAAGATTAAGCAACCTGTAGAAAAAGGGTACCTGTAATGCATGATATGCTGTTTATGCAATGCATTCAAGGGTTCGAAAGTTCAAATTCATTGTAGCCAAAAAAAGAACACACTTTTTATTAGGAAATAATTTGTTCAGTACATCAGGGCCTCATGGGCAAAACATTACAAAATAATTAATCCCAAAAGACACTGCGCATCCTCTTTGGAGCTATGTAAGTGTTGAGGGTCCTTTCCTCATGGAGTAGGCGGGTGAGCTCCAAGACCTTCTTCTCACTGGCATGTAGACTGGTTTCAAGAGAATCCCGTTCTTCCTTGAGTTGGATCCAGCTTTTCTGCATTTCTTCCCAGGATGTAGGCATGTCAGGATGTTGAATGGTGTAGGGCACCTCTCCTTCCAACACTGGCTCTTTGATCACGGGGAGAACATGAGGATATGGCATCACCAGCTTCTGGGAGCGGGCTCGTACCCACTTGAGATAAGGCTCCAGGGGGATGGAGTTCTTGTGCCCTAGTGTCTTGCTATCTACCCTATTGGGCATCCTCCAAGCTCTGATAAATCTCTGACGAAGTCCTTGTGCGTCGTTGTCGAAGTCAAAAACTATGTCAGGAATCAACATATCATGAGGGCCATCCCTCCGAGCATATCCAAGCTGCCTCAAAGCCAGACATGGATTGTAAGTAATACCCCCTCTAATTCCAAGCAAAGGTACATTAGGATACTCTCCACAACGATCAATGATAGTGACATTCTCTCTGGACCGAGAACACCAATGTATATCAACATGTGTAAGGGTCATCAATCGTTGTGACCATCTCAAACCCCGCTCGTTCTTCAAGACTGATTGTGGAAGGTGCAAAATAAACCACCTTGCCAGTAGAGGAGTGCAGCACATGAGAACACCTCTTTTTCTCATGGTTCGAGTGTAACATGAGTGAAGGATGTCCCCAAGCAACGTAGGTATAGGATTCCTGGACATGAAGATCTTGACAGCATGGATATCTATAAGCTGATCTGGATTAGGGAATAACACCAACCCATAGACGAGGAGTGCCACAACTTCTTCAAAAGCTTGTAGGTCAAGGGAGTTCCAACATTCTTGTGCTTTCTCAAACAGAAACTTGGCCAAGAACCCTTTGATACCACTTTTAACCTCCCAATGTCCCTTAATGTCAGATGGTTGTAGGCATAATGCTTTAGCAACCTCTTCAAGTTTTGGCTCTTTCTCTGTACCGTTGTAGGGTAGTTGACTGAGAATGGGAACCTTCAGAAGCTGGGAAAACTCTTCCAAAGTAGGCACCAGTTGATAATCCAGGAAAGTAAAACAATGGTGCAGAGGGTCAAAGAACTGGAACAACACTTTCACCATATCCTCTTCAATGTTGGTATTGACCAAGCTGATGAGTCTACCATGCCTTTCACTGAATGAAGAGTTCTCGGGAATCCTGGATGTAAGTTCCTTAAGCTGAGGAGGGACCCTTACAAGGTTGACCTGAATTGTCTTTCTGCGGATAGTTTCCATGTCCTACAAAACAAGAACAAAGATGAAGATTCGAACCCTTGAAGTGGTTAGTAAATGCATATGATGCTGTATGATGTTATGATGCTATGATAAGAGCACACCACAAGTATTCACAAAAGCAAACATGATAAGGCACACAAGTCACACCACAGCCCTTAGAGTTTAGGCCAGCATGAAGTTTGGGGTACTACCCTCTTGAAGTTGGTGGGCTCAAAACCTGTCCTATCAAAAAGTAACCGGGTTCTAAGGAGCTCAATATCATTGGGTTGTTTTCTGTGTTCATTGTTTTGATTTAGCCACTGAACTGGCGATCAAAATATTCCAAGAAAACAACCCTCAATGAGTGTAGTATCGAGTATCAACCAACTTCGGACTGCACCAAAGTCAGTCATCTCACTACCCCTAAAGAGGCCAGGATGGTCAAGTAAGGTTCCTAAGGTCAGTTGATGCTTCACGACACCACGCGGCGGCCCCATACTCTCCTTGACTTGACTCAAGGGTTACCGGTACTCACCAAAGTGCCACATCAACGTAGCAAACTCCTTCAACCGTGTCGGTATACCCCGCACAGTTCCCTCACAGTTTGTTGCTACTTTCTAAAAGGTATCCCCCAGATCCGGGTTAGGATCTATGAAACTCCCAAGACAGGCCCATAATATTAAATCAAGCAAAAAAGCAATTGAAAACATATGTGTGGTCTAATTCCTAAGGTACACCTCACTTTTATTTGTCCCCAACAGAGTCGCCAGTTCTGTGATCGGTGGAAATAGAACTGACTGTTTTTAGCTGGTTTCGCGAAATGTCGCGGCAAGCAAGAGTCGCCACCGTCTTTTATGTTCTCCAACATGGAAAGGACAAAAGCATAGCAAAATTCCTTATTCGAGAATTTTTCTCGATTTGGGAGGTAGATTTATAGAAAGGGAAGGTGTTAGCACCCTTTCTATCTGTGGTTATCCACGGGCTCTTAGGTACTTGCTCTTATGTTTTCAAAATTTGTTTGCTTTTCAAGTGCGTGTGGGTTTTGAAAAGTTCGTTTGAAAACTTCTAGGTAACTCTTATATCAGTCCTCAAGAGTGTATGAAGTATTGTTTGAAAACTTTTTGAAAGTGTAAGGTGTGAAAAGTATTTTGTTTGTTTTTGAAAAGAGCAAGTACCCATGAGTCATCTACCTACCCTAAGGAATTAAGATGTGTAAGTGTCCTTTAGATAGTGCTATCCCATCATTGAGAGGTAGGTAGCACCATCGTTGGAGGTGTTCGGGTCAATTCGATTATCGGGACAGTGTGGTCACCGAAGCAACGGTAGGACACCTTAGAAGTAACCCTAATGTCCTAGATCCTTTTATCCGAGGCAACCGTTTCGAGGCAACTGGATCTTGAGACAAAGGGTGACCTCTAAGACGTCCTATACTTGATGACCACGTTTCGAGGCAACGAGTGAAGCGTACCCTAGGAGTGGCATGTGCTTTGTGTGTTGTTTTTCAGTTAATGTTTTTGTACATGTTATTTGTGAGCTACGAGTTGTTTTTATTTACATACATTCTTTCATGCATTGTTAACAGTTAGGAGTGCGGAAAATAAATTGCGGAAAGATAAATTCTACGCTATTACAAGGCGCGGGTCTATACATCACCAAAAATACAAAGACCCGTTTTGGTAAATAAGTACGAGAAATTAAATAAAGCGGTAAACCTATTTACTATTACATTCTTGGAAGCAATTACATAATAATCAAAATAAAGTAAATGCGCGCGAATAAAAATTAATCGGGAATGTTCTAAGGGTTTTGACCCTTTTAAGAAAAAGAAATTGAATTTTTTGTCTTTTTGAATTAAATGCAATTAATTAAATAAAGCCTAATCTAATTAATTAATTATTAAAAGAAAAATGTTTTTGTGTTTTTTATGTTTTTTAATGAAAATAAAATAAAGGAATTAAAATTCAAAGTTAATTAAAAAACCTAATTTTAAACTTATTTTAATTATTAAGAAAAAAGTTAAAGTTGCCTAATTAAAAATTAATTCAATTTATTAGTTTTTAATTACAAAAATAAAATGAAATTAGTAATAATAATAATGTTAATTCTTTTTTGGATTTTTTATGAAAACATTAATTGGTTAATTGTTAATAATAAAAATAATTAAAAAGGTTAATAATTAAATTAGAAAATATAAAAAAAGGAAAAGAAAAGAATAAACCAAGGGAAGGGGGTACGGGCCAGAATGGAGGGTGTATGTGGAATTATGAGGCCCATTTTGCACAAAGCATGTTGACTCTGGGAATTGAGTGGAGCGCTGTTGACCAGGAGTATGGTATGCTCCCTTTCTTGACCTTTGAATCTGCACTGATGGACACTTGGCTGACTCCTGGATGAGGTGTATGATATGCTTTCTTTGGGATGCTGCATAGGAAAGCGTTAGAAAAAACAATATGGAATTATGGGGGGTGTGATCGGTGGATCTGGAACTGACTGTTTAACGCTGGTTCGCGAAATGTCGCGGTAAGCAAGAGTCGCCACCGTCTTTTATTTTCTCCAAATGGAAAGGACAAAAGCACAGAAAAATTCCTTAAAGAGATTGCTCTCGGTTCGGGAGGTAGGTTATAGAAAGGGAAGGTATTAGCACCCTTTCTATCCATGGTTATCCATGGGCTCTTAGATACTTGCTCATTGTGTTTTCAAAATGGTTTGTTTGCTTTTCGATTGTGGGTTTTAAAAAGTTTCTTTGAAAATTTCAGTTCGACTCTTGTATCAGTCCTCAAGAGTGTTTGAAAAATTGCTTTCGAAAACTTTTTGAAAATGTGTTGGTGTGAAAAGTATTTTGTGATTTGTTTTGAAATTAGAGCAAGTATCTACGAGAACCTACCTACCCTAAGGAATTCGTCTGTGTAAATGTCCTTTAAAGTAGTGCCATCCCACCATTGAGAGGTAGGTAGCACCACCGTTGGAGGTGTTCAGGTCAATTCGAGGTTCGGGACGTGGTGATCACCAGAGCAATGGGAAGACACCTTAGAAGCTACCCTCATGCCAGGTTCCCGGATCATGAGGACTTACTAAGACATCCTCTACTCAACGATCACCTTTCGAGGCAAGGCAACAGTGAGGCGTACCCTAGGGGTGGTGTGTGCGATTTGTGTGTCGTTTTCATTTGCATTTATCTTGTCATGTTATTGGTGTTCTACGCTTGTTTTTATTTTGTCCATACATTCTTTCATGCCTTTGATTAACAATTAAAAATGCGAGGAAAGTAAAAATCTAAAGCTATTACAAAAGGCGCGGGTCCACATCGCCAAAATTAAACCAGGACCCGATTTGACGGAAAAAATAAAGAAAGTAAAAGAAAATAAGGAATTAAAAGTGCGAGTAATTAAATACATGGCGTTGGACCCTTTTTGCAAAATTAAAATTAAACGATGAAATTAATTGATTAAAAAAGAAAGGAGATGTTTTTTTGGTATTTCTAGTATTTTGGAGGATTTTAATGAAAAAAAAGAATTAATTAAAATTAAAATAAGATGCAAACCCTAATTCTAGTGGCTTTTAAATTACTAAGAAAATATTAAATTTTAACCTAATTTAACCCTAATTTTTATATGCAATTTAATTATAAAAATAAATATTTAATTATTTAATTATTTATGAAAGAAAAGTAAAAAGGATGAAAAATTATTAATTAAACCCTAATTCTACATTTTTTAGATTTTTATTAAAAGTATTAAAATTAAAACCTAATTTACACTAAATTTAATTATATGCATTTATTTATGAAAATACTAAAAATAAAATATTTATTGTTTTTTCTCTTTTTCTGATTTTTATGTTTTTTTTTGTGTTTTTATGGAAATAATTAATTAATTAAATAAAACAACAATTAGAAAGAAAATAGAAAATAAATAAAAAATAAAGACTTGCAAACCTAGGGGGTCTGCCCCTGATTTTGGAGGTGAAGCCCAGCACTTTAGGGCCCAATTCCTTAAGCCTCGTTGACTTTGGCACTAAGGTGTATCAGTGTTGACCATGGTTCATCATATTCCTTGGATCTGGGCCTTTGATCTGATGCCCTTGGACGCGTGGATGGCTTGATTATGGAGGTGCATGATGTGCGTTTACATTGAAGCTGCATGTGAATATGGGTTGAAAAAATATATTGAAAGTATGAAGACCTGGGGCTCGAACCCAGGTCATGTGCTTTGCCACCACTACGCCTTGCCAGCTGAACCAGTTTACGCATGTTAATATATAATAAACAACAAATATAATAAATAAAACAAGCGTTAGTGGGGCCTCTGCGCGCGAACTTTCAAACAGGCCAACCATCTCTTGCCACGAATTCATCTTCTTCGCGTGGCTTTCTTTTTCCTGAAACATGAATATGTTAAGCAACGGTTTTTAAGCGTTGCTGTAGACACCATACAAGAAAATAGCGATTAGCTACTGGACGCTCATAAATTGAGCGCGAGAGTCCCATTGTCTTCGTCCAAGTCCCCTGAATCCATTCCTGGCATCGTGGTTTGCTAATTTTACAAGACCAAGAAACCCCCAATTTGAAATCCTGTAAACCCTAAAAAATAATAATGGTATCTTTGCACATAGCGCGTAATAATCCAATCAAAGCATATGGTTAGCTTGCAAACTTTATTCTAAACACAAAAATAATAACAAAATGTGTTAACAATGCATGTATGATAGAAACTGATTCAGAAATTTTCTTCACCAACTTCCATGGTGATCTTACGTTTTCTTGAGTATGGGGCTTGGGGAATGGTTGGAATATGTCCTGTAACCTTCAAGGAAGCTAATGGAATGGAAATCTTGGCTTGAAACCACCTACAAGTTAGTTTTCAGAATTGAGTTTTTAGACAAAATTTTCAAGTTTGGCAATTGGTTTCTGCGCAACTTCGTGGGTAATGGCATTAGGTTTTTGTTCTCTACTTATGTGAGACTGAATTAGGTCAAGAAAAACAGAACAAATCAATTGCATTCATGGTTTTTGGAAATTTGATTTTCTAGGATCTTTTTCAATCTTTTCCATGTGTTTTTGTACCAATTAAGATCAATTCTCTCCAAATCCTTCCCTATTTGATTTCACACGAATTATTGAGTAGATTACATGTGCAAAAAGATTTGATACTTAGGTTAAATATTTTCCATGCATTTAATTTGATTTAAATGAATTAATATAAATAAAAATTCAAATAAATAAATAAAAAATGAAGAAATACTTCCCTTTGGGCCAAGTGGTCGTGCACATGCCATGGATGATGAATTGTGGAAGAAAAATGGGCCCATTAGCAATTTTAGGTCATTTGAATCAATGTTGACTTTTCAAAATATCCAAAAATTTCCCAACTTCTACAAGGCATAACTTGCTCAATTTTTAAGCTTTTCTCATGTTCTTGGACATTTTGGAAAGGTCTTTGAGTCCTATAACCAATTCCTTTGGTCCCATGTCATTTTGATTTACCAATCTCAAGTTATGGCCTTTGACTTAAAATCCCTTTTTGTTGACTTTTGAAAATGACCTATAATGTTGAAATTGATAACTTTTTGTGAGAGTATTTCTTGGACTTGAAGTATGAAGATGAGTTGTAGGAAATGTCTTTCTCTTCAAAATGAGCTTTGGATGGAATTTTTCTGATAATCCATGTATACGTTATGTCCTGGTCAATTTACAGTTGACTTTTTCAACTGTCCAAATAAGGAAACTTTTGCATTTTGATGATTTTTGAGCCAAGCTTTGAGAATCATGATCAAGCATTGATCAAATGATGTTTGTGGCTTCAAAATGATATGTTGACCAAAAATTTGAACTTTTGACTGTCAAATGACCATTTTGCCCCTACAGTTGACTGTAGTGCAATTAGGGTTTTGACTGTACAATTTTGTGCTGAAAGTCTTGAAACTTGATATGAGGATGCTTGACCATATTTGTAGGCATTTGAAACTTGATTGGACCTTTAGAAACTTCATCTTCTTGATCAGAACACAAACCCTAATTTTGACTGCTTAGGAGACCCTTGACTATGCAACCCTTTGGGAATTTTGAAGCTTGACTTAGCAATTTCCTGAAGAATATGGGAGGGCAAATTTTGGGGTACAACAGTTGCCCCTGTTCAATCTTCTTAGACCTGAGGATGCAGATTGGCTGACGTGCCTTTCGTAATCCGAGGGTAGAAGATGATTGAACACTAGAGTGCCCAGAAATTTGCGCTCACATAGTAGCAGTGTGATGATGGAATGGGCTTATAGATGCCATTTGGAGGTTGATGAATAGGGTGATGGGCTTACAGATGCCATCTGGATGTTGATCGCATAAGAGATTCCTTAGCGAGAACCTGCATACCTGCAAAAGAAAAAATGAGTACCTGACACGTTGCAGGAGCTGGATTTCAGATGCTTGGTATAGATATGTCCTGACTGGTTACAGGAGCTGGATCTGGAGCTTCAAACGATGATGAATGATACAGGGGTGGTTACTACCTCAGCATGAACGGTGAGAGAACCTTGGGTGACTTTACCTTCAACAACGCTCGTTGAGAAAATCTTGGTGGGAATTACCATCTTCGCAGTATCGGGAAGAGAACCAATAGGCAATTATAATCTGAAAGGGAATTACATCTCACGCACCGTCGGGGAGAGGACCAAAGGAAATTATAATCCGAAAGGGAATTACATCTCACGCACCGTCGGGGAGAGGACCAAAGGAAATTATAACCTGAAAGGGAATTACATCTCATGCACCGTCGGGGAGAGGACCAAAGGAAATTATAACCTGAAAGGGAATTACATCTCACGCACCATCGGGGAGAGGACCAAAGGAAATTATAACCTGAAAGGGAATTACATCTCACGCACCGTCGGGGAGAGGACCAAAGGAAATTATAACCTGAAAGGGAATTACATCTCACGCACCGTCGGGGAGAGGACCAAAGGAAATTATAACCTGAAAGGGAATTACATCTCACGCACCATCGGGGAGAGGACCAAAGGAAATTATAACCTGAAAGGGAATTACATCTCACGCACCATCGGGGAGAGGACCAAAGGAAATTATAACCTGAAAGGGAATTACATCTCACGCACCGTCGGGGAGAGGACCAAAGGAAATTATAACCTGAAAGGGAATTACATCTCACGCACCGTCGGGGAGAGGACCAAAGGAAATTATAACCTGAAAGGGAATTACATCTCACGCACCGTCGGGGAGAGGACCAAAGGAAATTATAACCTGAAAGGGAATTACATCTCACGCACCGTCGGAGAGAGGACCAAAGGAAATTATAACCTGAAAGGGAATTACATCTCACGCACCGTCGGGGAGAGGACCAAAGGAAATTATAACCTGAAAGGGAATTACATCTCACGCACCGTCGGGGAGAGGACCAAAGGAAATTATAACCTGAAAGGGAATTACATCTCACGCACCGTCGGGGAGAGGACCAAAGGAAATTATAACCTGAAAGGGAATTACATCTCACGCACCGTCGGGGAGAGGACCAAAGGAAATTATAACCTGAAAGGGAATTACATCTCACGCACCGTCGGGGAGAGGACCAAAGGAAATTATAACCTGAAAGGGCATTACATCTCACGCACCGTCGGGGAGAGGACCAAAGGAAATTATAACCTGAAAGGGAATTACATCTCACGCACCGTCGGGGAGAGGACCATAGGAAATCATAACCTGAAAGGGAATTACATCTAACGCACCGTCGGGGAGAGGACCATAGGAAATCATAACCTGAAAGGGAATTACATCTCACGCACCGTCGGGGAGAGGACCAAAGGAAATTATAACCGTCGGGGAGAGAACCATAGGAAATTATGGCCTGATAACTTCTACTGAGTCTTCATCAGAAAAATCTGTTGGGAGTCGATTTAGCTGGACTAGAGAAGGCCTTGGACTGGATAAGAAATCTTTGGAGTTGATTAACTGAACCGGTCTAGGTCTTGAAATATGATTGAGAATTTAACTGCATCTTTCCTGAAAGGGTAAAGGTTAGTCATATGCAATGCATGATATGGATCAAGCAATGAGGTTCTCAACATAAATGAGATTTGTATGATATGATGCGTCTATGCATGCTATAATGATGTATGTGATGTTTATGTACGTATGTTTTCGTCTAGGAAAGTAAATCCTTGACGGGTGCCGGGAAGTCACTCCTGGGCTGATGTTTGAAGAATAAGCTTTTACTTCCGATGGGGATGATAGTTGCAAGAATACCAGTAGGAGAAGATGACTCCGTTGAGGAATAAACTTGGCAAATGGAAGATTCTGCGGGGAGAAAAATACTCTAGCGACCATGCTGGGGAGTGATACTCTGTGGGGAGAGAGATACTTTGTTGAATGGTTGATGATAATTTGCTGAGGATACCATTGTTGTATCGGAAGTGTTGATAGACTTCGCTGGGGGTGAGAAGATTCTGTCGACGACGATCTTTCTGTGGCTTTTGGCTGAGGATAACCCAGTTATATCCTGTTAAGGAAATAACTCTTTAAATAAAGCCGGACGACGCGTTCGTGCTCTGCGAGGATAAGCTTCCAGAATTTACTGGGGATAAGCTTACTGCTTGGGGAGATGAATTCCAACTTTCCTGGGGAAACTGGATTGGACTCTCCTGGGGAAGTTTTGAATGTGGGGAAGTGATTCCTTTGAATATTGATATGCCGCCGGGGAACAATCTTTAGACCAAGACTGCCGGGGATGCTTTGTTAAGAATATATATGCTGCTGGAGAATGTTGAGATCTGCTGGTAGAATACTCACTTCCTTAAGATCTGATAACTTTGTTTGGAGAAGAGTGTACTGATTGCTGACTTACTCTCTGGGGAATTAAGATGTACTGGTCATGTTCTTTAGCTGAACCTACCTTGGTACCTTGGAGGACAGAACAATTAGATTGCTTAGACAACTCTTTATTGCCCCTGTTTCTGAGGTATGAGAGGAAGACCTGTGAGGTGCTGATAGTTGTTGATGGACAAACCTTCTTCTGGTAGGCAGATGATAAGATGACAGGACATAGTCGTACGCTTTGATCCCTAACTTTTGCCTGGACCTCCCTTTCGGGTTTTCAGTCCACCGGGATACCCATTTTTGCCCAAGCCGCCTTTTCAGGTTTTCGACTTGCCAGGTGTACAGATTTTTTTCATTTCATCCCTTATTTTGCCCGAACCCTTTTGGTTCGCCGGGAAGCCCTTATTTTTGCCTAGGTATGTCGACCTAGCGGGTCTTTGATAATGCGTAGTATTTTTTCCGACTATGTCCATGCTTTCAGGATGTAGGGAGGTGCCCCTGTTAGAAGTGTTTTGCCATGCCATCAGAAGGTGTTTGATCAGACAAGATTCGTTGTTGGGATGCCCCAAGTGACTCAGGCGGAGATTTGCCCCAGGCTATTTGACTTTTGAGAGATTCTCCGAATCTTGATTGGATTGCCCCAGATAATAGGCCATGATTATACCGGCCCCTTGATTGGAAGTACTTCTGTTCATTAGGCATTCATCGTGCAAATTTTCCTGTTGTTCGAACAAAAAGTCATATGCAAACAAAGTTATGTTAAAAATGCAAAGCTTATGTCTGTCTTGAATATTTTGAAAATGCATTCTTTTTTTTCATAAAACAAGTGATTGTTTGTAAAATGTGATGTCAACTCGTTATTTTATTGCGAGCCTTAAGGAGTCAGGATACCTTTCGTCACAGTATGCTTTCGAACTAACCCATGCTTCAGCTAGGACTTTTAAGGGTTATAACGTGGCCTGGTTCACGGTTTAAGAAACAAAGGATAAAGGCTCAAATTATTTGTACCCACCCGCTCTTCGTGATGTTCTCCAAACCTAAACTCAGTTGATCATACGTTAGACCTTGTTTGAGTCTTTGCTCTGATTTTGCGGTGATGATTCGGATATTGACAACTTAGGCAGTCCTTCCTTTTTTTGTTGAGGGTTTGTAAGACCTCTTTCTTTTTGATTTTGCTATCCCTAAATTTTGCCTGAACTGTTTCTTTTGTGGTTACAGTCAGCGGGATGCCCCAGTTTTGTAAGTCCCCTTCATAGGTTTTGACTTATTGGGCTTTTATTTTGAGAAGTAATGACTGCCTCTCTTTATTGATTATTCGGAACCATCACTGTCTTTCCTTGTTTTGTAAGGACCTCTTTTGATGTTGTTCATTATGCACTTGGATCAACTGAGAGAACTACCCTGCCCCAGGTTATGATTAAGGGTTCTGATTTTCGAAAATAAAAACTCCTACTTCTTTGGCTCAGAGGGGTTGACGAGGGATTATCATCCTTATAACTCCAGTGTTTAGGGATTGAAACAATGCCTGTACCTCATCAGCGGGGTCTGTTCAAAAGCATACTGTAATGATCGTGGTATCGTTTTCGTCATCCTCCCTTAAGAGGCTTAGAATTATTAATCGAGTGTTGACATCAGAAAAAATATGAAAACAATTTGTATATAGTGAATACGAATATATTGCTTCAGAACAGACATATGCGATGCATTAATGAAATAACAATGTTTAACATGAGTAAATGTTTGAACAATCAAAGCACAACACAACTTGAACATTCGAATGAACAAAAGTTTCCTCGTCTCAGAGCTTGTCACTTCAAATGGTGAGCCTTGGAGGGATGGTAGAAAAATTCAGCCTGACCATCTTGTGTGAATTCCAGTGCTCCTTCATCAATCAGGTCCTGAATCTTATTCTTCAAAGTCCAACAATCCTCTGTAGCATGCCCCGGGCTGTCAGAATGATAAGCGCAGTGAGCGTTGGGGTTATACCTTGAAGGTGTCCTGTTGGGATTCTTAGGAGGATCCTTTAGAGTTACCAAGTTCAACCTCAGCAGTTGTTGTAAGGCTTGAGGCAGCGACACGTTGAGCTTGGTGAATTGCCTTTTGGGCTCGTCTGGCTGAAGCTGGTGAGGTTGATACTGAATTGGTGATACTGAAGCCATATGAGGAGCTTTCTCCTTGCCTCTTTGTCTCAAAGATGGTCGAACGATGACTGGCTTTTTACCCTTTGACGTTTGCCCCAGTTGGTTATTCTGAAGCAGTTGGTTGATGAGAACTCCGAGCTCTTCTTGTCTCTGAGCTAACCCTTGAATGGCAGTCCCCTACCCCAGCATCTGGGCTTTCAATGCATCCACCTCAGCTTGTAGGTGTTTCAGCCTTTCATCCTCAGCACTGTTCCTGACAAAGGTCCCCATGAGAAGTGTCCTTAGCTCCTCCTGCCCCTTAGATAAATTCAGGAGGATTTCCCCGAATCGAGTCTCTTGAGCAAGAAGATCCTGGTTGTCTGGTTGGAAAGCCATTTGTTGTACCCCAAAATTTGCCCTCCCATATTCTTCAAGAAATTGCCAAGTCAAGCTGCAAAATTCCCCAAGGGTTGTACAGTCAAAGATCTCCTATACAGTCAAGATTAGGGTTTTTGTTCTGATCAAGAAAATGAAGTGTCCAAAGGTCCAATCAAGTCTCACATGCCTACAAATATGGTCAAGCATCCTCATATCAAGTTTCAAAACATTCAGCTCAAAATTGCACAGTCAAAACCCTAAATTGCACTACAGTCAACTGTAGGGGCAAAATGGTCATTTGACAGTCAAAAGTTCAAATTTTTGGTCAACATATCATTTTGAAGCCACAAACATCATTTGATCAATGCTTGATCATGATTCTCAAAATTTGGCTCAGAAATCATCAAGATGCAAAAGTTTCCTTATTTGGACAGCTGAAAAAGTCAACTGAAATTGACCAGGGCATAACTTTCACATGGATTATCAGAAAAATTCCATCCAAAGCTCATTTTGAAGAGAAAGACATTTCCTACAACTCATATTCATACTTCAAGTCCAAGAAATGCTCTCACAAAAAGTTATCAATTTCAACATTATAGGTCATTTTCAAAAGTCAACAAAAAGGGACTTTGAGTCAAAGACCATAACTTGATATTGGTAAATCAAAATGACATGGGACCAAAGACATTGGTTAGAGGACTCAAAGACCTTTCCAAAATGTCCAAGAACATGAGAAAAGCTTAAAAATTGAGCAAGTTATGCCTTGTGGAAGTTGGGAAATTTTTGGATATTTTGAAAAGTCAACATTGATTCAAATGACCTAAAATTGCTAATGGGCCCATTTTTCTTCCATAATTCATCATCCATGACATGTGCACGACCACTTGGCCCAAAGGGAAGTATTTTCTCATTTTTTATTTATTTATTTGAATTTTTATTTATATTAATTCACTTAAATCAATTAAATATGTGAAAAATACTTAACTTAACCTAACAAATCTTTTTATACATGTTTTAGCCTCAAGATTTCGTGCATATGCAGATAAGGAAAGATTTGGAGAGATTGGAGATGATTTGAACCAAAAACACATGAAAAAAAGATTGAAAAAATCTTAGAAAATCAAATTTCCAAAATCAATGAATGCAATGGATTTGATTGACTTTTCTTGACCTAATTCACTACTACATATGCCAGGATCACAACCCTAATGAAAATACACGCACAGCTGCTCCAAAAAAGCCATTCTCAAACTTGAAAAAATTGCAAAAAACTCAAAACTGTAAACACCTTTGCAAGGCGATTCAGGTCTCAAGACTTGTTTCAATAGCTTCCTCAAGGTCCACTGAACGATTCTCAATCAAGAACACTCATCAGAACCTCAAGAATTGGTAACACAAGTGCAAACTGTACCAAGAAAAATTCATAATCGTGCATCATGATTTACGCATCCTTTGTAACTTTTATTCATTGATTCATGATTATTACCTTGTTCTGAAGCTAATCAATACATTTAATTGTCTTTTTTTGTGCTACACGCGATTATGCCATGTTTGAGTTTTAGGGTTTGCAGAGTTTTAAATTGGGGATTTTGAAACGAGGAAAAATTGGAATCCTTGGCCACCACCATTAGAATCATCATGGCTGGACGAAGAAGATACCATGCTCGCGCCTAATTTATGAACACTATAGGCCTAATCGCTATTTTCCCAAAAACGGCCTAAGAAAACATCATGAAAACCGTTGCCTGTTCTTTTACGTTTTCAGGAACATGAAGAAGACGAAGTCGTGGCAAAACGTGATAAGTTGGTTTGAATTTTCGCGCGTGAATCCACTAACGTTCTTGTTTTCTTTTATAATATTTATTGGTTATTTATTAATCAGAACGCGTTAGTTGGCACAGTTGGTAAGCGAGAACGTTAGCAACATCCATGACCTGGGTTCGAGCCCCAGGTCTGTATTATTTCCCATATTATTTTTCTATCTATGTTCCCATGCAGCGCCAGCATCAAGACGCACCATATGCCTTCAAGAATCCCACATCCACGTGCCCCTGGAGAGCAAATCAAAGGCATAGATTGGAAGCGCATCATAAGCCTGGTCAAAGTGCTAACACGCTACCTGGAAAAGGTCAAACGGACCAAGCTTATTGGGCCAGAATTTCCAGGATCTAACCTCCATATTGGGGTCTGAACCCCCAGGTTTGCACATTCTTTTTATTTTCTTTACCTTTTTGTATTATTATTTTTTTTATTCCTCCTAATTATTGTTTATTCAGTTAATTAATTATTTTTCATAAATATAAAAAATGTATAAAAATCAAAAAAAGATAAAAAAATATAATAAATATTTTATTTTAATATTTCTTGTAGATAAATACATGTAAATTAATTAGTTTAAATTAGGGTTTTAATTTTAATTCCTTTCATAACAAAAATCTAAAAAAATATAGAACTAGGTTTAATTAATGTTTTTATTCCTTTTTAATTTTTCTTTTTTTATAATAATATTAAATATTTTATTTTTTATAATTAAATTGCATGAAAATAACTTAGGGTTAATTTAGGTTAAATTCTAATGTTTTCTTAATAAATTAAAATAAAGTAGAATTAGGGTTAGCGTTTAATTTCAATTATCTTTTTTCTATTAACTCTTACAATTCTAAAAATACCAAAAACAAGTTCTTTTTTTTTTTAAATTTAATTAATTAACTTCATCATTAATTCAATTTTTGCAAAAGGGTCCAACGCCCTCGTTTCTTATTAACTCGCATTTATTTTTATTTCTTTATAATATTATGTAACTCTCCCGAAGCCATGTAAATTACTTCTCGCACTTTTCAATTCTTTATTTACTTTGTTTATTTATTTTCTGTCAAATCGGGTCCTGGTTAATTTTGGCGATGTGGACCCGCGCCATTTGTAATAGCTTTAGATTTTTACATTCCCGCAATATTTTCAACTGTTAATCAAAAGCATGAAAGAATGTATGGACAAAATAAAAACAAGCGTAGAACACCAATAACATGACAAGATAAATGCAAATGAAAACGACACACGAAAATCACACACCACCCCTAGGGTACGCCTCACTGTTGCCTTGCCTCGAAAGGTGATCGTCGAGTAGAGGATGTCTTAGTAAGTCCTCATGATCCGGGAACCTGGCATGAGGGTAGCTTCTAAGGTGTCTTCCTATTGCTCTGGTGATCACCACGTCCCGAACCTCGAATTGACCCGAACACCTCCAACGGTGGTGCTACCTACCTCTCAATGGTGGGATGGCACTACTTTAAAGGACATTTACACAGACGAATTCCTTAGGGTAGGTAGACGACTCTAGATACTTGCTCTAATTTCAAAAACAAATCAAAAACACTTTTCACACCAACACATTTTCAAAAAGCTTTCGAAAGCAATTTTTCAAACACTCTTGAGGACCGATACAAGAGTCGAACTGAAATTTTCAAAGAAACTTTTTAAAACCCACAGTTGAAAAGCAAACAAACCATTTTTGAAAACACAAATGAGCAAGTATCTAAGAGCCCATGGATAACCATGGATAGAAAGGGTGCTAACACCTTCCCTTTCTATAACCTACCTCCCGAACCGAGAGCAATCTCTTTAAGGAATTTTTCTGTGCTTTTGTCCTTTCCATTTGGAGAAAATAAAAGACGGTGGCGACTCTTGCTTCCGCGACATTTCGCGAACCAGCGTTAAACAGTCAGTTCCAGATCCACCGATCACAGAACTGGCGACTCTGCTGGGGACCCTTTATAAAGTGAGGTGTACCTTAGGGCTAAGTTCATAACTGTGTTTTCAATTGTTTCCCTTGTGTGCTTTAAATTGTGGGTTGCTTGGGAGTTCTATAGATCCTAACCCGGATCTGGGGATACCTTTCTTAGAAAGTAGCAACAAGGCTGTGAGGGAACTGTGCGGGGTATACCGACATGGTTGAAACAGTCTGCTACGTTGATGTGGCACTTTGGTGTGTACCGGTAACCCTTGAGTTCAGTCAAGGAGAGTACGGGGCCTCCGCGTGGTGTCGTGAAGCATCAACAGACCTTAGGAACCTTAATTGAACTATCTTGGCCTCTTTAGGGTAGTGAGATAACTGACTTTGGTGCAGTCCGAGGTTGGTTGATACTCGATACTACACTCAATTGAGGGTTGCTTTCCTGGAATATTTCGGTCGCCAGTTCAGTGGCTAAATCGAAACGATGAACAATGAAAGCAATCCCGTGATATTGGGAACCTTAGAACCCGGTTACTTTGATTAGGACAGGTTGAACCCACCAACTTCAAGAGGGTACTACCCAGACCCCATGCTGGCCTTAAACCTTAAGGGCTTGTCTTGTGTGCCTTGTGTGCCTTACATGTTTGTCTTTGTAAATATCTGTGGTGTGTTTAATCATAGCATCATGACATCATCCAGCATCATATGCATTGACTAACCATTTCAGGGGTTCGAATTTTCATCTTTGTTCTTGTTTTGTAGGACATGGAAACTGTTCGTAGAAAGACAATTCAAGTCAGTCTTGTAAGGATCCCTCCTCAGCTTAAGGAGCTTATATCCAGGATTCCTGAGAACTCTTCATTCAGTGAAAGACATGGAAGTCTCATCAGCTTGGTTAACACCAACATTGAGGAAGATATGATAAAGGTCCTGTTCCAGTTCTTTGACCCTCTGCATCACTGTTTCACCTTCTTGGACTATCAGTTGGTACCTACATTGGAGGAGTTCTCCCGGCTCCTGAAGATCCCTATCCTTGATCAGCTACCCTTCAACGGTACAGAAAAGGAACCTAAGCTTGAAGAGATTGCTAAAGCCTTGCACCTACAGTCATCTGACCTCAAGGGACATTGGGAAGTTAGAAGTGGTATCAAAGGATTCTTAGCCAGGTTTCTGTTTGAAAAGGCCCATGAATGTTGGAACTCCCTTGACTTGCAAGCTTTTGAAGAGGTTGTGGCCCTCCTTGTCTATGGTTTGGTGTTGTTCCCTAATCCAGATCAGCTTATTGATATCAGTGCTGTTCAGATCTTTATGTCCAGGAATCCCATACCTACGTTGCTGGGGGACATCCTTCACTCATGTTACACTCGAACCATGAGAAAAAGAGGTGTCCTCATGTGTTGCACTCCTCTCCTGGGAAGGTGGTTTATTTCGCACCTTCCACAATCAGCACTGAAGAATGAGCGGGGTTTGAGATGGTCACAGCGGTTGATGACTCTCACGCATGCAGATATACATTGGTGCCCTAGGTCCAGAGAAGATGTCACTATCATTGATCGTTGCGGGGAGTACCCTAATGTTCCTTTACTTGGAATCAGAGGAGGTATTACTTATAGCCCATGCCTGGCTTGGAGACAGTTTGGTTATGCTCGGAGGGATGGTCCTCATGACATGTTAATCCCTGACATAGTTTTTGACTTCGACAACGATACTCAAGGACTTCGCCAGAGATTTATCAGAGCCTGGAGGATGCCAAGTAGGATAGACAGCAAGACACTGGGGCACAGGAACTCCATCCCGTTGGAACCTTATCTCAAGTGGGTACGCGCCCGCTCTCAGAAGTTAGTGATGCCTTATCCTCACATGCTCCCAGTAATCAAAGAACCAGTCTTGGAAGGGGAAGTGCCCTGCACTATTCAGCACCCTGATATGCCCACATCCTGGGAAGAGATGCAGAAGAGTTGGATCCAGCTTAAGGAAGAACGGAATTCTCTTGAGACTAGTCTACATGCCAGTGAAAAGAAGGTCTTGGAGCTCACCCGCCTGTTGCATGAGGAGAGGAATCTCAACACTTACATAGCTCCAAAGAGGATGCGTAGCATATTTTGGGATTGATTTGATTTTTGTATTATTTTTGCCCATGAGGCTTGATGTATTAAACAATGATTTCCTTAATGATACCGTGTGTTCCTTTTTGTCTACAACAAGTTTGAACTTTCGAACCCTTGAATGCATTGCATAAACACATATCATTCATCATGTGCATAGCAGGTTTTTTCCCTTTTCAGGTTGCTTACAGTTCTTCGCTGTTTATTTCAGCATCATGAATCCTGACTCTGCATCAACTGAGACATTAATCAAGGCTCTTCAGGCGCAGAATGCGCAGTTTTAGGAATTAATCAAGGGTTTGGCTCAGGGCCAGGAAGAACTGAAGGCTATGCTCCTGAAGAAGGAGAAGAAGAAGAAGAGAAGAACTGTTCTGTTCAACTCGGGCCGAAGGTTTGGTAATGCTCTGCAGCAGGAAGAGGCTGGTTCTTCTGTTGGCAAGAGTAGTCCTCAGGCAGAAGCAAGGGTTCCTAGTCCGGTAGTCTCCGACAACGAGACTGATTTTGATGAAGAGCAGTACCCTCCTGCAGACGACAAATACAAGCAACTGGAGGATAGGTTGAAGGCTATGGAGGTTCAACAGGTACCTGGGCTGGATTTCGGAGATCTGGGCTTGTCAACTGGTGTGATCATCCCTCATAAGTTCAAAGCACCATCCTTCTCTAAGTATGACGGGGCGTCTTGTCCCAAGCTGCATCTAAGGTCCTATGTTCGGAAAATTCAGCCGTACTCTGCGGATAAGAATTTATGGATCCACTTCTTCCAGGAGAGTCTTTCAGGGACTCATCTCGAATGGTTCTATCAGCTGGATGGGACCAAGGTTCGTAACTGGGAGGAGTTGGCTACTGCTTTCTACAAGCAGTATCAATATAATGCCGACCTTGCCCCCACACGTACCCAACTCCAGGGTATGTCGTTAGGTGCAAGCGAAGGTTTTAAGGAGTACGCTCAGAAGTGGAGAGACCTGGCTGGCAGGGTGCAGCCACCATTGACTGATCGGGAGTTGGTAGACATGTTCTTGGGGACCCTATCTGGGCCATTTTTCAACCATCTCATTGGGAATTCTTCTGCTGGGTTCACTGATTTGATTCTGACTGGAGAGAGAATTGAGGCTGGGTTAAAGTCTGGGAAGATTCCGAAGGGTGCATCATCTAGTTCTGAAAAGAAACCCTTCAAGAAGGAGGCTAGTGTCGTGTATGGTTCTAAGAGATCAGAGAGACCTGAGCGCCGCCAATCTGTCAGTGCGGTAATGATTGCTAAGCCTGTTGCCGCTCCTCGGCCGACCAATCCTCAAAGGGCTGAAAGACCCCGGAGGGAGTTTACCCGGTTAAGCATGACCCTATCGCAGATCCTGCCACAGTTGCTATCCACCAATTTGGTGACTGTCAGGGAGGCTCCGAAGTTCCCCAATACTGCATCTCCTAAGTACAACCCGAATGCTCGTTGTGCTTACCATTCTGATAGCCCGGGGCATGCCACTGACGACTGTTGGGCATTAAGGAACAAGCTGCAGGACCTCATTGACGCCAAGGAGGTACAGTTTGAGGCATCTGAGAAGCCTAATGTGGTGACGGCTCCCCTACCTGCTCATGGAGTAAATGCTATTGGGGACAAAGACGAAGTGGACGATGCTGAGTTTGATAGCTGGATCTACCCGGCAACCGACGGCGGATCTAACAATTGGAGTGCAAAGGACAACTTATCTGTTTCTCTTGTTACTAAGTAATGAATTCCTATGTTTTTGTTATTTTGTAATAAACAATAAATAAACTCTATGGCCCGGTGTCTTACCCGAGGCATCGTGGTTCTATTTGTGAGGGCATATAAATTGTCATGTCATATATCATGAATGAAAATCTTGGACGTTTTCCCGCATTTGCAAATATTGTGCTCCTTTTCTGTCTTTCTTTCCTTTACCTATATTTCAAAGCAGCTGTATTTACACACACACTCACTCATACAGGTTCCAATCCACTCTGGATCTTACTGATAACAACTCTGCTACTGCCAATTATGACTTCGAAAATCCGATCAACTTAGCCGAAGACGAAGGTGAAGATGATTGCGAAGTGCCTGGCGAGCTTGCAAGACTGTTGCTTCAGGAAGAGAGGGCAATTCAACCCCATGAAGAGCCAGTGGAAACAATAAACTTGGGTACTGAGGCAGACAGGAAAGAGGTAAAGATTGGTGCCAACCTAGAGCTCAGCGTGAAACAACGGTTGGCTCAAATGCTGCATGATTATATGGAGATCTTTGCTTGGTCCTACGAAGACATGCCCGGGTTGGATACCGATATTGTGGTCCATCACTTGCCAACTAAGGAAGACTGCCCTCCAGTTAAGCAAAAGGTCCGTCGGATGCGTCCAGAAATGTCTGAGAAGATTAAAGCCGAGGTTATGAAATAGTTTGACGCTGGGTTCCTTGCAGTGACTTCTTATCCTCAATGGGTTGCTAATGTGGTGCCGGTACCTAAGAAGGACGGTAAGGTCAGAATGTGTGTCGATTACAGGGATTTGAACAGGGCCAGCCCCAAGGATGATTTCCCCCTACCTCACATTGATGTCCTTGTTGATAATACAGCTCAGCACAAGGTATTCTCTTTCATGGATGGCTTTTCAGGTTACAATCAGATCAAGATGGCACCTGAAGACATGGAAAAGACTACATTTGTTACTCAGTGGGGCACCTTCTGTTACAAGGTCATGCCATTCGGGTTGAAGAACGCTGGGGCAACCTACCAACGTGCCATGGTTGCTTTATTTCATGATATGATCCATCATGAGATAGAAGTGTATGTTAACGACATGATCGTAAGGTCCCAGACTGAGGAAGAGCACCTAGATCATCTACAAAAGTTGTTTGACCGGTTGAAAAAGTACAAACTGAGATTGAACCCGAACAAGTGCACCTTCGGGGTAAGATCTGGAAAGTTACTAGGCTTCGTGGTCAGTGACAAGGGAATACAAGTGGACCCTGCTAAGGTCAAAGCTATTCAAGAGATGCCAGTCCCTAAGACAGAGAAGGAGGTCAGAGGCTTTTTAGGACGCCTGAATTACATTGCCCGCTTCATCTCACATCTGACTGCTACCTGTGAGCCAATCTTCAAGCTGCTGAAGAAAGATCAGGTAGTACGTTGGAACGATGAATGTCAGGCTGCTTTTGACAAAATCAAAGAGTATCTCCAAGAACCACCTATCCTTATGCCACCGGTTGAAGGGAGACCTCTGATACTATATCTGACAGTGCTGGACAACTCAATGGGGTGTGTGCTGGGGCAGCATGACGAGTCTGGCCGAAAAGAGCATGCCATTTATTACCTTAGCAAAAAGTTTACCGACTGTGAGACCCGATACTCACTGCTTGAGAAAACTTGCTGCGCTTTGGTATGGGCTGCTCGCCGGCTGAGACAGTATATGCTGACTCACACTACCTTGTTGATCTCAAAGATGGATCCTATAAAGTACATATTCGAAAAGCCTGCTCTGTCTGGGAGAATTGCAAGATGGCAAATGATCTTGCTGAATACGATATTCAGTACACAACCCAGAAAGCCATCAAGGGGAGTGTATTGGCAGACCACTTGGCACATCAAGCTGTAGATGACTATCAATCAATGAACTTCGAGTTTCCAGATGAAAGCATCATGATAGTGACAGATTGTGAAGTACCTGGACCGGATGAAGGACCTGAATCAGGATCCCGATGGTCTATGCACTTTGACGGAGCCTCCAATGCTTTGGGAAATGGTATCGGCGCCATCATCATATCTCCTCAAGGTACTCATACTCCACTCACTGCCCGACTGTGTTTCAACTGTACCAACAACATGGCGGAGTATGAGGCGTGCATCATGGGTCTTCAAGCTGCGATCGACCTAAGGATCAAATTTCTAAGTGTCTTCGGAGATTCCGCTCTTGTGATCAATCAGATCAAAGGAGAGTGGGATACGAAACATCCAAATTTGATTCCTTACAGAGAATGTGTGTTGACCCTGATCCCCCACTTCACAGAGATAACCTTTGAGCATTTTCCAAGAGAAGAGAATCAGTTAGCGGACGCGTTAGCTACAATGTCTTCTATGTTCAAAGTTAAATGGGATAATGAGGCTCCCCGAATCATCATCTGGAAACTGGACGAACCGGCATACTGTTGCGATCTCGAGACTGAATTGGTAACTGAGAAGCCTTGGTACCATGAAGTGAAAAGATATCTAGAAGCCCAGGAATACCCGGAAGGTGCATCCATCAATGATAAGAAATTCCTGAGAAGATTCGCAGCCAAGTTCTTCCTTAGCAACGGCATCTTGTACAAGCGAAACCATGATTCAACTTTACTGCGTTGTGTGGATAAGATTGAAGCAGAAAGGATCATGGAAGAGCTACATGAAGGGACCTTTGGTATGCATTCCAGTGGACACACTATGGCTAAGAAAATCCTACGGGCAGGATACTACTGGTCCACAATGGAAGCTGACTGTTACCAACATTCCAGGACATGCCACAAGTGCCAGATTTATGCAGACAAGGTGCATGTTCCTCCGGTTCCCCTGAATGTTCTGACTGCGCCTTGGCCATTTGCAATGTGGGGCATAGACATGATCGGCGAGATTAAACCTACGGCATCTAATGGACATCGCTTCATCCTAGTGGCAATTGATTATTTTACGAAGTGGGTTGAGGCAGCATCCTATGCTACGGTAACCAAGACTGTTGTGGCACGGTTCATTCGGCATAATCTGATCTGTCGGTACGGTGTCCCAGAGAGAATTATTACAGACAACGGTACCAATCTAAACAATAAGATGATCGCTGAGCTCTGCGAACAGTTCAAGATACAGCACCACAATTCTTCTCCTTACAGACCGAAGATGAATGGGGCTGTAGAGGCAGCAAATAAGAACATCAAGAAAATCGTGCAGAAGATGACAGTGACCTATAAAGATTGGCACGAGATGTTACCGTTCGCTCTACATGGGTACCGTACCTCAGCTAGGACGTCAACCGGGGAAACTCCTTTCTCTCTGGTTTATGGTATGGAGGTAATCTTGCCGATCGAAGTGCAAATACCCTCTCTCAGGATGCAAACCTGAACGAGGATGATTGGATCCAGACACGACTTGATCAGCTCAACCTCATTGATGAAAAGAGACTTGGTGCTATCTGTCATGGTCAGACGTATCAGAAACGGATGATCAGGGCATTTAACAAAAAGGTCATACCACAGGAATATCAAGTCGGGGATCTGGTGGTCAAGCGAATCATCCTTCCTCAGAGTGATCCAAGGGGAAAATGGACCCCTACGTACGAAGGGCCATTTGTGGTTAAGCATGTGTTCTCAGGAGGAGCAATGATATTAACCAACATGGATGGTGACGACCTTCCTCACCCCGCCAATGCAGACATAGTAAAAAAATACTACGCATGAAAAAAGACCCGCTAGGCTGACATGCCTAGGCAAAAATTAGGGCTTCCCGTCGAACCAAAAGGGTTCGGGCAAAATGAAGGGATGAAAATGAAAAAATTTGTACACCCGGCAAGTCGAAAACCTGAAAAGGCGGCTTGGGCAAAAATGGGTATCCCGGTGGACTGAAAACCCGAAAGGGCGGTCCAGGCAAAAATTAGGGATAAAAGCGTAATACTATGTCTCATTGGATCACTTTGCATCCAGAATCCGGTATCTACATCAAATTCAAACGGCATTGATCAGTCAGCTTCACCTTCAACCAAGGTCATCAAGTGATGAGACGCTCGGAGTTATAAAGGCAATAGCAGAGTTGAAACCCAGTGGGATCATTCATATTTCACACAGCTGTTTTATTTTTATTTTGTACAAAATTTGTATAAACTCTTTTGTTCGGCGGCGTTCTCTTACTAGGACGTCAGCCTCTTGTACACAAAACGCCTATTCACAGGCCGTTCAAAATCAATACAAATATATTTTCAGTTAAACGTGCCAAGTGTTTTTCTTTTTCTGTTTTGTTTTGCGAAGAACGTCCAAGGTTCAATTTGTGATATATGCATTGACAATAATTTGCTAATTCATAAATATTTGCATACGAAACAAAGGAATTAATTGCAAGTGACACTAGAAACAGGGGCAATAAAGAGTTGTCTAAATAATCCAATTGTTCTATCCTCCAAGGTACCAAGGTAGGTTCAGCTAAAGAATATAACCGGTACATCTTAATTCCCCAGAGAGTAAGTCAGCAGTCAGTGCATTCTTCTCCAAGCAGAGTTATCAAATCTCAAGGAAGTTGGGTATCCTCCAGCAGATATCAACATTCCCCATCAGCAATACATATACTCATAACAAGCATCCCCGACAGTCTTGGTCTAAAGATTGTTCCCCAGCGGTATATCAACATTCAAAGGGATCACTTCCCAACATATCAAAACTTCCCCAAGAGAGTCCAATCCAGTTTCCCCAGGAAATTTGGAATTCATACCCCCAAGCAGCAAGCTTATCCCCAGTAGATTCTGAAAGCTTATCCCTCGCAGAGCACGAACGCGTCGTCCGACTTGATTTAAAGAGTTATTTCCTTAACAGGATATAACTGGGTTATCCTCAGCCAAAAGTCACGGAAAGAGCGTCCTCGACGAAGTATTCTTACCCCAGCGAAGTCTATCAGCACTTCCAGCACAACAAGGATATCCTCAGCAAATTATCAACAATTCAGCAAAGCATCTCTATCCCCACAGAGTATTGCTTCCCAGCATGGTCGCTAGAGTATCTTTTCTCCCCGCAGAATCTTCCATTTGCCAAGTTTATTCCGCAACGGAGTCATCTTCTCCTACCGGTATTCTTGCAGTTATCATCCCCAGCGGAAGCAAAAGCTTATTCTTCAACATCAGCCCAGGATACGACTTCCCGGCACCCGTCAAGGATTCACTTTCCTAGACAAAAACATACATTCATAAAACATCACATATATCATTATGGCATGCATAGACGCATTATGTCATACAAATCTCATTTATGTTGAGAACATCATTGCTTGATCCATATCATGCATTGCATATGACTGATCTTTACCTTTCAGGAAAGATGCAGTTGAGATTCTCAATCATATTTCAAGACCTAGACCGGTTCAGTTAATCGACTCCAAAGATTTCTTATCCAGTCCCAGGCCTTCTCTAGTCCAGCTAAATCGACTCCCAACAGATTTTTCTGATGAAGACTCAGTAGAAGTTATCCCAGGTTATTCCTTTTCAAATGGTTCCCTCTCCGACGGTGAGTGAGGTGATAATTCCTTTTCAGATGGTTCCCTCTCCGACGGTGAGTGAGGTGATAATCTCCTATGGTTCCCTCTCCGACGGTGAGTGAGGTGATAATTCCTTTTCAGATGGTTCCCTCTCCGACGGTGAGTGAGGTGATAATCTCCTATGGTTCCCTCTCCGACGGTGAGTGAGGTGATAATTCCCTTTCAGATGGTTCCCTCTCCGACGGTGAGTGAGGTGATAATCTCCTATGGTTCCCTCTCCGACGGTGAGTGAGGTGATAATTCCTTTTCAAATGGTTCCCTCTCCGACGGTGAGTGAGGTGATAATTCCTTTTCAGATGGTTCCCTCTCCGACGGTGAGTGAGGTGATAATCTCCTATGGTTCCCTCTCCGACGGTGAGTGAGGTGATAATTCCTTTTCAAATGGTTCCCTCTCCGACGGTGAGTGAGGTGATAATTCCTTTTCAGATGGTTCCCTCTCCGACGGTGAGTGAGGTGATAATCTCCTATGGTTCCCTCTCCGACGGTGAGTGAGGTGATAATTCCTTTTCAGATGGTTCCCTCTCCGGCGGTGAGTGAGGTGATAATCTCCTATGGTTCCCTCTCCGACGGTGAGTGAGGTGATAATTCCTTTTCAGATGGTTCCCTCTCCGACGGTGAGTGAGGTGATAATCTCCTATGGTTCCCTCTCCGATGGTGAGTGAGGTGATAATTCCTTTCCAGATAGTTCCCTCTCCGACGGTGAGTGAGGTGATAATTCCTTTCAGATTATAATTTCCTATGGTTCCCTCTCCGACGGTGAGTGAGGTGATTCCCTCTCCGACGATCATAATGACTTATGGTTCTCTTCCCGATCCTGCGAAGATGGTATTTCCCACCAAGATTTTCTCAACGAGCGTTGTTGAAGTTAAAATCACCCAAGGTTCTCTTACCATTCATGCTAAGGTAGCAACCATCCCTGGTTCATTCATCATCTTTTGAAGCTCCAGACCCAGCTCCTGTAACCAATCAGGACATATCCATGCCAAGCAGCTGAAACCAGCTCCTGCAACATGTCAGGTACTCATTTTTTCTATTTTGCAGGTATACAGGTTCTCAATAAGGAATCTCTTACGCAATCAACATCCAGATGGCATCTATAAGCCCGTCATCCTATCCAGCAACCTCTAAATGGCATCTATAAGCCCATTCCACCATCACTGCTACTATGTGAGCGCAAATTTCTGGGCACTCTAGTGTTCAATCATCTTCCACCCTCGGATTACGAAAGGCACGTCAGCCAATCTGCATCCTCAGGTCTAAGAAGATTGAATAGGGGCAACTGTTGTACCCCAAAATTTGCCCTCCCATATTCTTCAAGAAATTGCCAAGTCAAGCTGCAAAATTCCCCAAGGGTTGTACAGTCAAAGATCTCCTATACAGTCAAGATTAGGGTTTTTGTTCTGATCAAGAAAATGAAGTGTCCAAAGGTCCAATCAAGTCTCACATGCCTACAAATATGGTCAAGCATCCTCATATCAAGTTTCAAAACATTCAGCTCAAAATTGCACAGTCAAAACCCTAAATTGCACTACAGTCAACTGTAGGGGCAAAATGGTCATTTGACAGTCAAAAGTTCAAATTTTTGGTCAACATATCATTTTGAAGCCAAAAACATCATTTGATCAATGCTTGATCATGATTCTCAAAATTTGGCTCAGAAATCATCAAGATGCAAAAGTTTCCTTATTTGGACAGCTGAAAAAGTCAACTGAAATTGACCAGGGCATAACTTTCACATGGATTATCAGAAAAATTCCATCCAAAGCTCATTTTGAAGAGAAAGACATTTCCTACAACTCATATTCATACTTCAAGTCCAAGAAATGCTCTCACAAAAAGTTATCAATTTCAACATTATAGGTTATTTTCAAAAGTCAACAAAAAGGGACTTTGAGTCAAAGACCATAACTTGAGATTGGTAAATCAAAATGACATGGGACTAAATACATTGGTTAGAGGACTCAAAGACCTTTCCAAAATGTCCAAGAACATGAGAAAAGCTTAAAAATTGAGCAAGTTATGCCTTGTGGAAGTTGGGAAATTTTTGGATATTTTGAAAAGTCAACATTGATTCAAATGACCTAAAATTGCTAATGGGCCCATTTTTCTTCCATAATTCATCATCCATGACATGTGCACGACCACTTGGCCCAAAGGGAAGTATTTTCTCATTTTTTTTTTATTTATTTGAATTTTTATTTATATTAATTCACTTAAATCAATTAAATATGTGAAAAATACTTAACTTAACCTAACAAATCTTTTTATACATGTTTTAGCCTCAAGATTTCGTGCATATGCAGATAAGGAAAGATTTGGAGAGATTGGAGATGATTTGAACCAAAAACACATGAAAAAAAGATTGAAAAAATCTTAGAAAATCAAATTTCCAAAATCAATGAATGCAATGGATTTGATTGACTTTTCTTGACCTAATTCACTACTACATATGCCAGGATCACAACCCTAATGAAAATACACGCACAGCTGCTCCAAAAAAGCCATTCTCAAACTTGAAAAAATTGCAAAAAACTCAAAACTGTAAACACCTTTGCAAGGCGATTCAGGTCTCAAGACTTGTTTCAATAGCTTCCTCAAGGTCCACTGAACGATTCTCAATCAAGAACACTCATCAGAACCTCAAGAATTGGTAACACAAGTGCAAACTGTACCAAGAAAAATTCATAATCGTGCATCATGATTTACGCATCCTTTGTAACTTTTATTCATTGATTCATGATTATTACCTTGTTCTGAAGCTAATCAATACATTTAATTGTCTTTTTTTGTGCTACACGCGATTATGCCATGTTTGAGTTTTAGGGTTTGCAGAGTTTTAAATTGGGGATTTTGAAACGAGGAAAAATTGGAATCCTTGGCCACCACCATTAGAATCATCATGGCTGGACGAAGAAGATACCATGCTCGCGCCTAATTTATGAACACTATAGGCCTAATCGCTATTTTCCCAAAAACGGCCTAAGAAAACATCATGAAAACCGTTGCCTGTTCTTTTACGTTTTCAGGAACATGAAGAAGACGAAGTCGTGGCAAAACGTGATAAGCTGGTTTGAATTTTCGCGCGTGAATCCACTAACGTTCTTGTTTTCTTTTATAATATTTATTGGTTATTTATTAATCAGAACGCGTTAGTTGGCACAGTTGGTAAGCGAGAACGTTAGCAACATCCATGACCTGGGTTCGAGCCCCAGGTCTGTATTATTTCCCATATTATTTTTCTATCTATGTTCCCATGCAGCGCCAGCATCAAGACGCACCATATGCCTTCAAGAATCCCACATCCACGTGCCCCTGGAGAGCAAATCAAAGGCATAGATTGGAAGCGCATCATAAGCCTGGTCAAAGTGCTAACACGCTACCTGGAAAAGGTCAAACGGACCAAGCTTATTGGGCCAGAATTTCCAGGATCTAACCTCCATATTGGGGTCTGAACCCCCAGGTTTGCACATTCTTTTTATTTTCTTTACCTTTTTGTATTATTATTTTTTTTATTCCTCCTAATTATTGTTTATTCAGTTAATTAATTATTTTTCATAAATATAAAAAATGTATAAAAATCAAAAAAAGATAAAAAAATATAATAAATATTTTATTTTAATATTTCTTGTAGATAAATACATGTAAATTAATTAGTTTAAATTAGGGTTTTAATTTTAATTCCTTTCATAACAAAAATCTAAAAAAATATAGAACTAGGTTTAATTAATGTTTTTATTCCTTTTTAATTTTTCTTTTTTTATAATAATATTAAATATTTTATTTTTTATAATTAAATTGCATGAAAATAACTTAGGGTTAATTTAGGTTAAATTCTAATGTTTTCTTAATAAATTAAAATAAAGTAGAATTAGGGTTAGCGTTTAATTTCAATTAACTTTTTTCTATTAACTCTTACAATTCTAAAAATACCAAAAACAAGTTCTTTTTTTTTTTTAATTTAATTAATTAACTTCATCATTAATTCAATTTTTGCAAAAGGGTCCAACGCCCTCGTTTCTTATTAACTCGCATTTATTTTTATTTCTTTATAATATTATGTAACTCTCCCGAAGCCATGTAAATTACTTCTCGCACTTTTCAATTCTTTATTTACTTTGTTTATTTATTTTCTGTCAAATCGGGTCCTGGTTAATTTTGGCGATGTGGACCCGCGCCATTTGTAATAGCTTTAGATTTTTACATTCCCGCAATATTTTCAACTGTTAATCAAAAGCATGAAAGAATGTATGGACAAAATAAAAACAAGCGTAGAACACCAATAACATGACAAGATAAATGCAAATGAAAACGACACACGAAAATCACACACCACCCCTAGGGTACGCCTCACTGTTGCCTTGCCTCGAAAGGTGATCGTCGAGTAGAGGATGTCTTAGTAAGTCCTCATGATCCGGGAACCTGGCATGAGGGTAGCTTCTAAGGTGTCTTCCTATTGCTCTGGTGATCACCACGTCCCGAACCTCGAATTGACCCGAACACCTCCAACGGTGGTGCTACCTACCTCTCAATGGTGGGATGGCACTACTTTAAAGGACATTTACACAGACGAATTCCTTAGGGTAGGTAGACGACTCTAGATACTTGCTCTAATTTCAAAAACAAATCAAAAACACTTTTCACACCAACACATTTTCAAAAAGCTTTCGAAAGCAATTTTTCAAACACTCTTGAGGACCGATACAAGAGTCGAACTGAAATTTTCAAAGAAACTTTTTAAAACCCACAGTTGAAAAGCAAACAAACCATTTTTGAAAACACAAATGAGCAAGTATCTAAGAGCCCATGGATAACCATGGATAGAAAGGGTGCTAACACATTCCCTTTCTATAACCTACCTCCCGAACCGAGAGCAATCTCTTTAAGGAATTTTTCTGTGCTTTTGTCCTTTCCATTTGGAGAAAATAAAAGACGGTGGCGACTCTTGCTTCCGCGACATTTCGCGAACCAGCGTTAAACAGTCAGTTCCAGATCCACCGATCACAGAACTGGCGACTCTGCTGGGGACCCTTTATAAAGTGAGGTGTACCTTAGGGCTAAGTTCATAACTGTGTTTTCAATTGTTTCCCTTGTGTGCTTTAAATTGTGGGTTGCTTGGGAGTTCTATAGATCCTAACCCGGATCTGGGGATACCTTTCTTAGAAAGTAGCAACAAGGCTGTGAGGGAACTGTGCGGGGTATACCGACATGGTTGAAACAGTCTGCTACGTTGATGTGGCACTTTGGTGTGTACCGGTAACCCTTGAGTTCAGTCAAGGAGAGTACGGGGCCTCCGCGTGGTGTCGTGAAGCATCAACAGACCTTAGGAACCTTAATTGAACTATCTTGGCCTCTTTAGGGTAGTGAGATAACTGACTTTGGTGCAGTCCGAGGTTGGTTGATACTCGATACTACACTCAATTGAGGGTTGCTTTCCTGGAATATTTCGGTCGCCAGTTCAGTGGCTAAATCGAAACGATGAACAATGAAAGCAATCCCGTGATATTGGGAACCTTAGAACCCGACTACTTTGATTAGGACAGGTTGAACCCACCAACTTCAAGAGGGTACTACCCAGACCCCATGCTGGCCTTAAACCTTAAGGGCTTGTCTTGTGTGCCTTGTGTGCCTTACATGTTTGTCTTTGTAAATATCTGTGGTGTGTTTAATCATAGCATCATGACATCATCCAGCATCATATGCATTGACTAACCATTTCAGGGGTTCGAATTTTCATCTTTGTTCTTGTTTTGTAGGACATGGAAACTGTTCGTAGAAAGACAATTCAAGTCAGTCTTGTAAGGATCCCTCCTCAGCTTAAGGAGCTTATATCCAGGATTCCTGAGAACTCTTCATTCAGTGAAAGACATGGAAGTCTCATCAGCTTGGTTAACACCAACATTGAGGAAGATATGATAAAGGTCCTGTTCCAGTTCTTTGACCCTCTGCATCACTGTTTCACCTTCTTGGACTATCAGTTGGTACCTACATTGGAGGAGTTCTCCCGGCTCCTGAAGATCCCTATCCTTGATCAGCTACCCTTCAACGGTACAGAAAAGGAACCTAAGCTTGAAGAGATTGCTAAAGCCTTGCACCTACAGTCATCTGACCTCAAGGGACATTGGGAAGTTAGAAGTGGTATCAAAGGATTCTTAGCCAGGTTTCTGTTTGAAAAGGCCCATGAATGTTGGAACTCCCTTGACTTGCAAGCTTTTGAAGAGGTTGTGGCCCTCCTTGTCTATGGTTTGGTGTTGTTCCCTAATCCAGATCAGCTTATTGATATCAGTGCTGTTCAGATCTTTATGTCCAGGAATCCCATACCTACGTTGCTGGGGGACATCCTTCACTCATGTTACACTCGAACCATGAGAAAAAGAGGTGTCCTCATGTGTTGCACTCCTCTCCTGGGAAGGTGGTTTATTTCGCACCTTCCACAATCAGTACTGAAGAATGAGCGGGGTTTGAGATGGTCACAGCGGTTGATGACTCTCACGCATGCAGATATACATTGGTGCCCTAGGTCCAGAGAAGATGTCACTATCATTGATCGTTGCGGGGAGTACCCTAATGTTCCTTTACTTGGAATCAGAGGAGGTATTACTTATAGCCCATGCCTGGCTTGGAGACAGTTTGGTTATGCTCGGAGGGATGGTCCTCATGACATGTTAATCCCTGACATAGTTTTTGACTTCGACAACGATACTCAAGGACTTCGCCAGAGATTTATCAGAGCCTGGAGGATGCCAAGTAGGATAGACAGCAAGACACTGGGGAACAGGAACTCCATCCCGTTGGAACCTTATCTCAAGTGGGTACGCGCCCGCTCTCAGAAGTTAGTGATGCCTTATCCTCACATGCTCCCAGTAATCAAAGAACCAGTCTTGGAAGGGGAAGTGCCCTGCACTATTCAGCACCCTGATATGCCCACATCCTGGGAAGAGATGCAGAAGAGTTGGATCCAGCTTAAGGAAGAACGGAATTCTCTTGAGACTAGTCTACATGCCAGTGAAAAGAAGGTCTTGGAGCTCACCCGCCTGTTGCATGAGGAGAGAAATCTCAACACTTACATAGCTCCAAAAAGGATGCGTAGCATATTTTGGGATTGATTTGATTTTTGTATTATTTTTGCCCATGAGGCTTGATGTATTAAACAATGATTTCCTTAATGATAACGTGTGTTCCTTTTTGTCTACAACAAGTTTGAACTTTCGAACCCTTGAATGCATTGCATAAACACATATCATTCATCATGTGCATAACAGGTTTTTTCCCTTTTCAGGTTGCTTACAGTTCTTCGCTGTTTATTTCAGCATCATGAATCCTGACTCTGCATCAACTGAGACATCAATCAAGGCTCTTCAGGCGCAGAATGCGCAGTTTTAGGAATTAATCAAGGGTTTGGCTCAGGGCCAGGAAGAACTGAAGGCTATGCTCCTGAAGAAGGAGAAGAAGAAGAAGAGAAGAACTGTTCTGTTCAACTCGGGCCGAAGGTTTGGTAATGCTCTGCAGCAGGAAGAGGCTGGTTCTTCTGTTGGAAAGAGTAGTCCTCAGGCAGAAGCAAGGGTTCCTAGTCCGGTAGTCTCCGACAACGAGACTGATTTTGATGAAGAGCAGTACCCTCCTGCAGACGACAAATACAAGCAACTGGAGGATAGGTTGAAGGCTATGGAGGTTCAACAGGTACCTGGGCTGGATTTCGGAGATCTGGGCTTGTCAACTGGTGTGATCATCCCTCATAAGTTCAAAGCACCATCCTTCTCTAAGTATGACGGGGCGTCTTGTCCCAAGCTGCATCTAAGGTCCTATGTTCGGAAAATTCAGCCGTACTCTGCGGATAAGAATTTATGGATCCACTTCTTCCAGGAGAGTCTTTCAGGGACTCATCTCGAATGGTTCTATCAGCTGGATGGGACCAAGGTTCGTAACTGGGAGGAGTTGGCTACTGCTTTCTACAAGCAGTATCAATATAATGCCGACCTTGCCCCCACACGTACCCAACTCCAGGGTATGTCGTTAGGTGCAAGCGAAGGTTTTAAGGAGTACGCTCAGAAGTGGAGAGACCTGGCTGGCAGGGTGCAGCCACCATTGACTGATCGGGAGTTGGTAGACATGTTCTTGGGGACCCTATCTGGGCCATTTTTCAACCATCTCATTGGGAATTCTTCTGCTGGGTTCACTGATTTGATTCTGACTGGAGAGAGAATTGAGGCTGGGTTAAAGTCTGGGAAGATTCCGAAGGGTGCATCATCTAGTTCTGAAAAGAAACCCTTCAAGAAGGAGGCTAGTGTCGTGTATGGTTCCAAGAGATCAGAGAGACCTGAGCGCCGCCAATCTGTCAGTGCGGTAATGATTGCTAAGCCTGTTGCCGCTCCTCGGCCGACCAATCCTCAAAGGGCTGAAAGACCCCGGAGGGAGTTTACCCGGTTAAGCATGACCCTATCGCAGATCCTGCCACAGTTGCTATCCACCAATTTGGTGACTGTCAGGGAGGCTCCGAAGTTCCCCAATACTGCATCTCCTAAGTACAACCCGAATGCTCGTTGTGCTTACCATTCTGATAGCCCGGGGCATGCCACTGACGACTGTTGGGCATTAAGGAACAAGCTGCAGGACCTCATTGACGCCAAGGAGGTACAGTTTGAGGCATCTGAGAAGCCTAATGTGGTGACGGCTCCCCTACCTGCTCATGGAGTAAATGCTATTGGGGACAAAGACGAAGTGGACGATGCTGAGTTTGATAGCTGGATCTACCCGGCAACCGACGGCGGATCTAACAATTGGAGTGCAAAGGACAACTTATCTGTTTCTCTTGTTACTAAGTAATGAATTCCTATGTTTTTGTTATTTTTTAATAAACAATAAATAAACTCTATGGCCCGGTGTCTTACCCGAGGCATCGTGGTTCTATTTGTGAGGGCATATAAATTGTCATGTCATATATCATGAATGAAAATCTTGGACGTTTTCCCGCATTTGCAAATATTGTGCTCCTTTTCTGTCTTTCTTTCCTTTACCTATATTTCAAAGCAGCTGTATTTACACACACACTCACTCATACAGGTTCCAATCCACTCTGGATCTTACTGATAACAACTCTGCTACTGCCAATTATGACTTCGAAAATCCGATCAACTTAGCCGAAGACGAAGGTGAAGATGATTGCGAAGTGCCTGGCGAGCTTGCAAGACTGTTGCTTCAGGAAGAGAGGGCAATTCAACCCCATGAAGAGCCAGTGGAAACAATAAACTTGGGTACTGAGGCAGACAGGAAAGAGGTAAAGATTGGTGCCAACCTAGAGCTCAGCGTGAAACAACGGTTGGCTCAAATGCTGCATGATTATATGGAGATCTTTGCTTGGTCCTACGAAGACATGCCCGGGTTGGATACCGATATTGTGGTCCATCACTTGCCAACTAAGGAAGACTGCCCTCCAGTTAAGCAAAAGGTCCGTCGGATGCGTCCAGAAATGTCTGAGAAGATTAAAGCCGAGGTTATGAAATAGTTTGACGCTGGGTTCCTTGCAGTGACTTCTTATCCTCAATGGGTTGCTAATGTGGTGCCGGTACCTAAGAAGGACGGTAAGGTCAGAATGTGTGTCGATTACAGGGATTTGAACAGGGCCAGCCCCAAGGATGATTTCCCCCTACCTCACATTGATGTCCTTGTTGATAATACAGCTCAGCACAAGGTATTCTCTTTCATGGATGGCTTTTCAGGTTACAATCAGATCAAGATGGCACCTGAAGACATGGAAAAGACTACATTTGTTACTCAGTGGGGCACCTTCTGTTACAAGGTCATGCCATTCGGGTTGAAGAACGCTGGGGCAACCTACCAACGTGCCATGGTTGCTTTATTTCATGATATGATCCATCATGAGATAGAAGTGTATGTTAACGACATGATCGCAAGGTCCCAGACTGAGGAAGAGCACCTAGATCATCTACAAAAGTTGTTTGACCGGTTGAAAAAGTACAAACTAAGATTGAACCCGAACAAGTGCACCTTCGGGGTAAGATCTGGAAAGTTACTAGGCTTCGTGGTCAGTGACAAGGGAATACAAGTGGACCCTGCTAAGGTCAAAGCTATTCAAGAGATGCCAGTCCCTAAGACAGAGAAGGAGGTCAGAGGCTTTTTAGGACGCCTGAATTACATTGCCCGCTTCATCTCACATCTGACTGCTACCTGTGAGCCAATCTTCAAGCTGCTGAAGAAAGATCAGGTAGTACGTTGGAACGATGAATGTCAGGCTGCTTTTGACAAAATCAAAGAGTATCTCCAAGAACCACCTATCCTTATGCCACCGGTTGAAGGGAGACCTCTGATACTATATCTGACAGTGCTGGACAACTCAATGGGGTGTGTGCTGGGGCAGCATGACGAGCCTGGCCGAAAAGAGCATGCCATTTATTACCTTAGCAAAAATTTTACCGACTGTGAGACCCGATACTCACTGCTTGAGAAAACTTGCTGCGCTTTGGTATGGGCTGCTCGCCGGCTGAGACAGTATATGCTGACTCACACTACCTTGTTGATCTCAAAGATGGATCCTATAAAGTACATATTCGAAAAGCCTGCTCTGTCTGGGAGAATTGCAAGATGGCAAATGATCTTGACGGAATACGATATTCAGTACACAACCCAGAAAGCCATCAAGGGGAGTGTATTGGCAGACCACTTGGCACATCAAGCTGTAGATGACTATCAATCAATGAACTTCGAGTTTCCAGATGAAAGCATCATGATAGTGACAGATTGTGAAGTACCTGGACCGGATGAAGGACCTGAACCAGGATCCCGATGGTCTATGCACTTTGACGGAGCCTCCAATGCTTTGGGAAATGGTATCGGCGCCATCATCATATCTCCTCAAGGTACTCATACTCCACTCACTGCCCGGCTGTGTTTCAACTGTACCAACAACATGGCGGAGTATGAGGCGTGCATCATGGGTCTTCAAGCTGCGATCGACCTAAGGATCAAATTTCTAAGTGTCTTCGGAGATTCCGCTCTTGTGATCAATCAGATCAAAGGAGAGTGGGATACGAAACATCCAAATTTGATTCCTTACAGAGAATGTGTGTTGACCCTGATCCCCCACTTCACAGAGATAACCTTTGAGCATTTTCCAAGAGAAGAGAATCAGTTAGCGGACGCGTTAGCTACAATGTCTTCTATGTTCAAAGTTAAATGGGATAATGAGGCTCCCCGAATCATCATCTGGAAACTGGACGAACCGGCATACTGTTGCGATCTCGAGACTGAATTGGTAACTGAGAAGCCTTGGTACCATGAAGTGAAAAGATATCTAGAAGCCCAGGAATACCCGGAAGGTGCATCCATCAATGATAAGAAATTCCTGAGAAGATTCGCAGCCAAGTTCTTCCTTAGCAACGGCATCTTGTACAAGCGAAACCATGATTCAACTTTACTGCGTTGTGTGGATAAGATTGAAGCAGAAAGGATCATGGAAGAGCTACATGAAGGGACCTTTGGTATGCATTCCAGTGGACACAATATGGCTAAGAAAATCCTACGGGCAGGATACTACTGGTCCACAATGGAAGCTGACTGTTACCAACATTCCAGGACATGCCACAAGTGCCAGATTTATGCAGACAAGGTGCATGTTCCTCCGGTTCCCCTGAATGTTCTGACTGCGCCTTGGCCATTTGCAATGTGGGGCATAGACATGATCGGCGATATTAAACCTACGGCATCTAATGGACATCGCTTCATCCTAGTGGCAATTGATTATTTTACGAAGTGGGTTGAGGCAGCATCCTATGCTACGGTAACCAAGACTGTTGTGGCACGGTTCATTCGGCATAATCTGATCTGTCGGTACGGTGTCCCAGCGAGAATTATTACAGACAACGGTACCAATCTAAACAATAAGATGATCGCTGAGCTCTGCGAACAGTTCAAGATACAGCACCACAATTCTTCTCCTTACAGACCGAAGATGAATGGGGCTGTAGAGGCAGCAAATAAGAACATCAAGAAAATCGTGCAGAAGATGACAGTGACCTATAAAGATTGGCACGAGATGTTACCGTTCGCTCTACATGGGTACCGTACCTCAGCTAGGACGTCAACCGGGGAAACTCCTTTCTCTCTGGTTTATGGTATGGAGGTAGTCTTGCCGATCGAAGTGCAAATACCCTCTCTCAGGATGCAAACCTGAACGAGGATGATTGGATCCAGACACGACTTGATCAGCTCAACCTCATTGATGAAAAGAGACTTGGTGCTATCTGTCATGGTCAGACGTATCAGAAACGGATGATCAGGGCATTTAACAAAAAGGTCAGACCACAGGAATATCAAGTCGGGGATCTGGTGGTCAAGCGAATCATCCTTCCTCAGAGTGATCCAAGGGGAAAATGGACCCCTACGTACGAAGGGCCATTTGTGGTTAAGCATGTGTTCTCAGGAGGAGCAATGATATTAACCAACATGGATGGTGACGACCTTCCTCACCCCGCCAATGCAGACATAGTAAAAAAATACTACGCATGAAAAAAGACCCGCTAGGCTGACATGCCTAGGCAAAAATTAGGGCTTCCCGTCGAACCAAAAGGGTTCGGGCAAAATGAAGGGATGAAAATGAAAAAATCTGTACACCCGGCAAGTCGAAAACCTGAAAAGGCGGCTTGGGCAAAAATGGGTATCCCGGTGGACTGAAAACCCGAAAGGGCGGTCCAGGCAAAAATTAGGGATAAAAGCGTAATACTATGTCTCATTGGATCACTTTGCATCCAGAATCCGGTATCTACATCAAATTCAAACGGCATTGATCAGTCAGCTTCACCTTCAACCAAGGTCATCAAGTGATGAGACGCTCGGAGTTATAAAGGCAATAGCAGAGTTGAAACCCAGTGGGATCATTCATATTTCACACAGCTGTTTTATTTTTATTTTGTACAAAATTTGTATAAACTCTTTTGTTCGGCGGCGTTCTCTTACTAGGACGTCAGCCTCTTGTACACAAAACGCCTATTCATAGGCCGTTCAAAATCAATACAAATATATTTTCAGTTAAACGTGCCAAGTGTTTTTCTTTTTCTGTTTTGTTTTGCGAAGAACGTCCAAGGTTCAATTTGTGATATATGCATTGACAATAATTTGCTAATTCATAAATATTTGCATACGAAACAAAGGAATTAATTGCAAGTGACACTAGAAACAGGGGCAATAAAGAGTTGTCTAAATAATCCAATTGTTCTATCCTCCAAGGTACCAAGGTAGGTTCAGCTAAAGAATATAACCGGTACATCTTAATTCCCCAGAGAGTAAGTCAGCAGTCAGTGCATTCTTCTCCAAGCAGAGTTATCAAATCTCAAGGAAGTTGGGTATCCTCCAGCAGATATCAACATTCCCCAGCAGCAATACATATACTCATAACAAGCATCCCCGACAGTCTTGGTCTAAAGATTGTTCCCCAGCGGTATATCAACATTCAAAGGGATCACTTCCCAACATATCAAAACTTCCCCAAGAGAGTCCAATCCAGTTTCCCCAGGAAATTTGGAATTCATACCCCCAAGCAGCAAGCTTATCCCCAGTAGATTCTGAAAGCTTATCCCTCGCAGAGCACGAACGCGTCGTCCGGCTTGATTTAAAGAGTTATTTCCTTAACAGGATATAACTGGGTTATCCTCAGCCAAAAGTCACGGAAAGAGCGTCCTCGACGAAGTCTTCTTACCCCAGCGAAGTCTATCAGCACTTCCAGCACAACAAGGATATCCTCAGCAAGTTATCAACAATTCAGCAAAGCATCTCTATCCCCACAGAGTATTGCTTCCCAGCATGGTCGCTAGAGTATCTTTTCTCCCCGCAGAATCTTCCATTTGCCAAGTTTATTCCGCAACGGAGTCATCTTCTCCTACCGGTATTCTTGCAGTTATCATCCCCAGCGGAAGCAAAAGCTTATTCTTCAACATCAGCCCAGGATACGACTTCCCGGCACCCGTCAAGGATTCACTTTCCTAGACAAAAACATACATTCATAAAACATCACATATATCATTATGGCATGCATAGACGCATTATGTCATACAAATCTCATTTATGTTGAGAACATCATTGCTTGATCCATATCATGCATTGCATATGACTGATCTTTACCTTTCAGGAAAGATGCAGTTGAGATTCTCAATCATATTTCAAGACCTAGACCGGTTCAGTTAATCGACTCCAAAGATTTCTTATCCAGTCCCAGGCCTTCTCTAGTCCAGCTAAATCGACTCCCAACAGATTTTTCTGATGAAGACTCAGTAGAAGTTATCCCAGGTTATTCCTTTTCAAATGGTTCCCTCTTCGACGGTGAGTTAGGTGATAATTCCTTTTCAGATGGTTCCCTCTCCGACGGTGAGTGAGGTGATAATCTCCTATGGTTCCCTCTCCGACGGTGAGTGAGGTGATAATTCCTTTTCAGATGGTTCCCTCTCCGACGGTGAGTGAGGTGATAATCTCCTATGGTTCCCTCTCCGACGGTGAGTGAGGTGATAATTCCCTTTCAGATGGTTCCCTCTCCGACGGTGAGTGAGGTGATAATCTCCTATGGTTCCCTCTCCGACGGTGAGTGAGGTGATAATTCCTTTTCAAATGGTTCCCTCTCCGACGGTGAGTGAGGTGATAATTCCTTTTCAGATGGTTCCCTCTCCGACGGTGAGTGAGGTGATAATCTCCTATGGTTCCCTCTCCGACGGTGAGTGAGGTGATAATTCCTTTTCAAATGGTTCCCTCTCCGACGGTGAGTGAGGTGATAATTCCTTTTCAGATGGTTCCCTCTCCGACGGTGAGTGAGGTGATAATCTCCTATGGTTCCCTCTCCGACGGTGAGTGAGGTGATAATTCCTTTTCAGATGGTTCCCTCTTCGACGGTGAGTGAGGTGATAATCTCCTATGGTTCCCTCTCCGACGGTGAGTGAGGTGATAATTCCTTTTCAGATGGTTCCCTCTCCGACGGTGAGTGAGGTGATAATCTCCTATGGTTCCCTCTCCGATGGTGAGTGAGGTGATAATTCCTTTCCAGATAGTTCCCTCTCCGACAGTGAGTGAGGTGATAATTCCTTTCAGATTATAATTTCCTATGGTTCCCTCTCCGACGGTGAGTGAGGTGATTCCCTCTCCGACGATCATAATGACTTATGGTTCTCTTCCCGATCCTGCGAAGATGGTATTTCCCACCAAGATTTTCTCAACGAGCGTTGTTGAAGTTAAAATCACCCAAGGTTCTCTTACCATTCATGCTAAGGTAGCAACCATCCCTGGTTCATTCATCATCTTTTGAAGCTCCAGACCCAGCTCCTGTAACCAGTCAGGACATATCCATGCCAAGCAGCTGAAACCAGCTCCTGCAACATGTCAGGTACTCATTTTTTCTATTTTGCAGGTATACAGGTTCTCAATAAGGAATCTCTTACGCAATCAACATCCAGATGGCATCTATAAGCCCGTCATCCTATCCAGCAACCTCTAAATGGCATCTATAAGCCCATTCCACCATCACTGCTACTATGTGAGCGCAAATTTCTGGGCACTCTAGTGTTCAATCATCTTCCACCCTCGGATTACGAAAGGCACGTCAGCCAATCTGCATCCTCAGGTCTAAGAAGATTGAACAGGGGCAACTGTTGTACCCCAAAATTTGCCCTCCCATATTCTTCAAGAAATTGCCAAGTCAAGCTGCAAAATTCCCCAAGGGTTGTACAGTCAAAGATCTCCTATACAGTCAAGATTAGGGTTTTTGTTCTGATCAAGAAAATGAAGTGTCCAAAGGTCCAATCAAGTCTCACATGCCTACAAATATGGTCAAGCATCCTCATATCAAGTTTCAAAACATTCAGCTCAAAATTGCACAGTCAAAACCCTAAATTGCACTACAGTCAACTGTAGGGGCAAAATGGTCATTTGACAGTCAAAAGTTCAAATTTTTGGTCAACATATCATTTTGAAGCCACAAACATCATTTGATCAATGCTTGATCATGATTCTCAAAATTTGGCTCAAAAATCATCAAGATGCAAAAGTTTCCTTATTTGGACAGCTGAAAAAGTCAACTGAAATTGACCAGGGCATAACTTTCACATGGATTATCAGAAAAATTCCATCCAAAGCTCATTTTGAAGAGAAAGACATTTCCTACAACTCATATTCATACTTCAAGTCCAAGAAATGCTCTCACAAAAAGTTATCAATTTCAACATTATAGGTCATTTTCAAAAGTCAACAAAAAGGGACTTTGAGTCAAAGACCATAACTTGAGATTGGTAAATCAAAATGACATGGGACCAAAGACATTGGTTAGAGGACTCAAAGACCTTTCCAAAATGTCCAAGAACATGAGAAAAGCTTAAAAATTGAGCAAGTTATGCCTTGTGGAAGTTGGGAAATTTTTGGATATTTTGAAAAGTCAACATTGATTCAAATGACCTAAAATTGCTAATGGGCCCATTTTTCTTCCATAATTCATCATCCATGACATGTGCACGACCACTTGGCCCAAAGGGAAGTATTTTCTCATTTTTTATTTATTTATTTGAATTTTTATTTATATTAATTCACTTAAATCAATTAAATATGTGAAAAATACTTAACTTAACCTAACAAATCTTTTTATACATGTTTTAGCCTCAAGATTTCGTGCATATGCAGATAAGGAAAGATTTGGAGAGATTGGAGATGATTTGAACCAAAAACACATGAAAAAAAGATTGAAAAAATCTTAGAAAATCAAATTTCCAAAATCAATGAATGCAATGGATTTGATTGACTTTTCTTGACCTAATTCACTACTACATATGCCAGGATCACAACCCTAATGAAAATACACGCACAGCTGCTCCAAAAAAGCCATTCTCAAACTTGAAAAAATTGCAAAAAACTCAAAACTGTAAACACCTTTGCAAGGCGATTCAGGTCTCAAGACTTGTTTCAATAGCTTCCTCAAGGTCCACTGAACGATTCTCAATCAAGAACACTCATCAGAACCTCAAGAATTGGTAACACAAGTGCAAACTGTACCAAGAAAAATTCATAATCGTGCATCATGATTTACGCATCCTTTGTAACTTTTATTCATTGATTCATGATTATTACCTTGTTCTGAAGCTAATCAATACATTTAATTGTCTTTTTTTGTGCTACACGCGATTATGCCATGTTTGAGTTTTAGGGTTTGCAGAGTTTTAAATTGGGGATTTTGAAACGAGGAAAAATTGGAATCCTTGGCCACCACCATTAGAATCATCATGGCTGGACGAAGAAGATACCATGCTCGCGCCTAATTTATGAACACTATAGGCCTAATCGTTATCTTCCCAAAAACGGCCTAAGAAAACATCATGAAAACCGTTGCCTGTTCTTTTACGTTTTCAGGAACATGAAGAAGACGAAGTCGTGGCAAAACGTGATAAGATGGTTTGAATTTTCGCGCGTGAATCCACTAACGTTCTTGTTTTCTTTTATAATATTTATTGGTTATTTATTAATCAGAACGCGTTAGTTGGCACCGTTGGTAAGCGAGAACGTTAGCAACATCCATGACCTAGGTTCGAGCCCCAGGTCTGTATTATTTCCCATATTATTTTGCTATCTATGTTCCCATGCAGCGCCAGCATCAAGACGCACCATATGCCTTCAAGAATCCCACATCCACGTGCCCCTGGAGAGCAAATCAAAGGCATAGATTGGAAGCGCATCATAAGCCTGGTCAAAGTGCTAACACGCTACCTGGAAAAGGTCAAACGGACCAAGCTTATTGGGCCAGAATTTCCAGGATCTAACCTCCATATTGGGGTCTGAACCCCCAGGTTTGCACATTCTTTTTATTTTCTTTACCTTTTTGTATTATTATTTTTTTATTCCTCCTAATTATTGTTTATTCAGTTAATTAATTATTTTTCATAAATATAAAAAATGTATAAAAATCAAAAAAAGATAAAAAAAATATAATAAATATTTTATTTTAATATTTCTTGTAGATAAATACATGTAAATTAATTAGTTTAAATTAGGGTTTTAATTTTAATTCCTTTCATAACAAAAATCTAAAAAAATATAGAACTAGGTTTAATTAATGTTTTTATTCCTTTTTAATTTTTCTTTTTTTATAATAATATTATATTTTATTTTTTATAATTAAATTGCATGAAAATAACTTAGGGTTAATTTAGGTTAAATTCTAATGTTTTCTTAATAAATTAAAATAAAGTAGAATTAGGGTTAGCGTTTAATTTCAATTAACTTTTTTCTATTAACTCTTAAAATTCTAAAAATACCAAAAACAAGTTCTTTTTTTTTTAATTTAATTAATTAACTTCATCATTAATTCAATTTTTGCAAAAGGGTCCAACGCCCTCGTTTCTTATTAACTCGCATTTATTTTTATTTCTTTATAATATTATGTAACTCTCCCGAAGCCATGTAAATTACTTCTCGCACTTTTCAATTCTTTATTTACTTTGTTTATTTATTTTCTGTCAAATCGGGTCCTGGTTAATTTTGGCGATGTGGACCCGCGCCATTTGTAATAGCTTTAGATTTTTACATTCCCGCAATATTTTCAACTGTTAATCAAAAGCATGAAAGAATGTATGGACAAAATAAAAACAAGCGTAGAACACCAATAACATGACAAGATAAATGCAAATGAAAACGACACACGAAAATCACACACCACCCCTAGGGTACGCCTCACTGTTGCCTTGCCTCGAAAGGTGATCGTCGAGTAGAGGATGTCTTAGTAAGTCCTCATGATCCGGGAACCTGGCATGAGGGTAGCTTCTAAGGTGTCTTCCTATTGCTCTGGTGATCACCACGTCCCGAACCTCGAATTGACCCGAACACCTCCAACGGTGGTGCTACCTACCTCTCAATGGTGGGATGGCACTACTTTAAAGGACATTTACACAGACGAATTCCTTAGGGTAGGTAGACGACTCTAGATACTTGCTCTAATTTCAAAAACAAATCAAAAACACTTTTCACACCAACACATTTTCAAAAAGCTTTCGAAAGCAATTTTTCAAACACTCTTGAGGACCGATACAAGAGTCGAACTGAAATTTTCAAAGAAACTTTTTAAAACCCACAGTTGAAAAGCAAACAAACCATTTTTGAAAACACAAATGAGCAAGTATCTAAGAGCCCATGGATAACCATGGATAGAAAGGGTGCTAACACCTTCCCTTTCTATAACCTACCTCCCGAACCGAGAGCAATCTCTTTAAGGAATTTTTCTGTGCTTTTGTCCTTTCCATTTGGAGAAAATAAAAGACGGTGGCGACTCTTGCTTCCGCGACATTTCGCGAACCAGCGTTAAACAGTCAGTTCCAGATCCACCGATCACACCATTGCTGAAATAAACAGCGGGAAGGGTAAGTAACCTGCAACAAGGGTACCTGTTATGCAATGATGTGTATGACATGCATGCAATGTTTTCAAGGACCTCGCGGGGTAAACAAGAAAATTGGTTAGCATTTGGATCCGGCAGTTTGATTGAAAGAACTTCATATTTGTTGAGAGTCTTTCTTCCAAGGGTCAAAGGCTCACCATATCCAGTGGGTCATAGCCTCTGGCTCAAGTCATCAACCTTTTTTTGCTTTCCAAACAACCTTGGCTAGGGGAACCTTCTTCAGGAGTCAAAGCTCACCATATCAAGTGGGTCATAGCCTCTGACAACTTTGTCTAGAGGAAAATAAATCCTCTTTGCCCCTTGCTAGATGTTTGATTTATCATGACCTGCATCACAAGCCCTTGAGATCCTTGAAATGGGTTAGGATGTATGCAATGGTATGATGTCATGCTATGCATGGGGTGATGTAGGTAAACCCTGTTATGAGTCCCAATTAAGGACTATAAACAAACCCTGCAAGAGATTCAGTATACTTGTCATGAGTCCCGATTAAGGACTAAAACAAACCCTGCAAGAAACTCGGTAAACCTGGTTATGAGTCCTAGTTAAGGACTAAAACAAAAACCTGCAAGAAACTTAGTAAGCCTTGTGATGAGTCCTAGTTAAGTACTATGAACAAAACCTGCAGGAAGTTCGGTAAACCTTATTATGAGTCCTAGTTAAGGACTATAAACAAAACCTACAAGAAGTTCAGATGTCAGATAACAAGCATGCAAGTAATCCAAGTTTGAAGGCACACAAGTCACGCAAAAGAGCCCTTAGAGTTTAGGCCAGCATGAGGTCTAGGTATTACCCTCTTGAAGTTGGTGGGTTCAACCTGTCCTATTAGAAGTAACCGGGTTCTAAGGGTCCCAATATCACGAGATTGCTTTCATTGTTCATCGTTTCGATTTAGCCACTGAACTGGCGACCGAAATATTCCAGGAAAGCAACCCTCAATTGAGCGTAGTATCGAGTATCAACCAACCTCGGACTGCACCAAAGTCAGTTATCTCACTACCCTAAAGAGGCCAAGATAGTTCAATTAAGGTTCCTAAGGTCTGTTGATGCTTCACGACACCACGCGGAGGCCCCGTACTCTCCTTGACTGAACTCAAGGGTTACCGGTACACACCAAAGTGCCACATCAACATAGTAGACTGTTTCAACCATGTCGGTATACCCCGCACAGTTCCCTCACAGCCTTGTTGCTATTTTCTAAGAAGGTATCCCCAAATCCGGGTTAGGATCTATAGAACTCCCAAGACAGTCCCACAATTTAAAGCAAGCAAAGAAAGCAATTGAAAACACAGTGATCTTAGTCCTAAGGTACACCTCACTTTATAAAGACGTCCCCAGCAGAGTCGCCAGTTCTGTGATCGGTGGATCTGGAACTGACTGTTTAACGCTGGTTCGCGAAATTTCGCGGTAAGCAAGAGTCGCCACCGTCTTTTATTTTCTCCAAATGGAAAGGACAAAAGCACAGAAAAATTACTTAAAGAGATTGCTCTCGGTTCGGGAGGTAGGTTATAGAAAGGGAAGGTATTAGCACCCTTTCTATCCATGGTTATCCATGGGCTCTTAGATACTTGCTCATTGTGTTTTCAAAATGGTTTGTTTGCTTTTCGATTGTGGGTTTTAAAAAGTTTCTTTGAAAATTTCAGTTCGACTCTTGTATCAGTCCTCAAGAGTGTTTGAAAAATTGCTTTCGAAAGCTTTTTGAAAATGTGTTGGTGTGAAAAGTATTTTGTGATTTGTTTTGAAATTAGAGCAAGTATCTACGAGAACCTACCTACCCTAAGGAATTCGTCTGTGTAAATGTCCTTTAAAGTAGTGCCATCCCACCATTGAGAGGTAGGTAGCACCACCGTTGGAGGTGTTCGGGTCAATTCGAGGTTCGGGACGTGGTGATCACCAGAGCAATGGGAAGACACCTTAGAAGCTACCCTCATGCCAGGTTCCCGGATCATGAGGACTTACTAAGACATCCTCTACTCAACGATCACCTTTCGAGGCAAGGCAACAGTGAGGCGTACCCTAGGGGTGGTGTGTGCGATTTGTGTGTCGTTTTCATTTGCATTTATCTTGTCATGTTATTGGTGTTCTACGCTTGTTTTTATTTTGTCCATACATTCTTTCATGCCTTTGATTAACAATTAAAAATGCGAGGAAAGTAAAAATCTAAAGCTATTACAAAAGGCGCGGGTCCACATCGCCAAAATTAAACCAGGACCCGATTTGACGGAAAAAATAAAGAAAGTAAAAGAAAATAAGGAATTAAAAGTGCGAGTAATTAAATACATGGCTTTGGGAGAAGTACATAAAAATTATACAGAAATAAAATAAATACGCGCATAAGAATTAAATCGAAACGAGGGCGTTGGACCCTTTTTGCAAAATTAAAATTAAACGATGAAATTAATTGATTAAAAAAGAAAGGAGATGTTTTTTTTGGTATTTCTAGTATTTTGGAGGATTTTAATGAAAAAAAAGAATTAATTAAAATTAAAATAAGATGCAAACCCTAATTCTAGTGGCTTTTAAATTACTAAGAAAATATTAAATTTTAACCTAATTTAACCCTAATTTTTATATGCAATTTAATTATAAAAATAAATATTTAATTATTTAATTATTTATGAAAGAAAAGTAAAAAGGATGAAAAATTATTAATTAAACCCTAATTCTACATTTTTTAGATTTTTATTAAAAGTATTAAAATTAAAACCTAATTTACACTAAATTTAATTATATGCATTTATTTATGAAAATACTAAAAATAAAATATTTATTGTTTTTTCTCTTTTTCTGATTTTTATGTTTTTTTTTGTGTTTTTATGGAAATAATTAATTAATTAAATAAAACAACAATTAGAAAGAAAATAGAAAATAAATAAAAAATAAAGACTTGCAAACCTAGGGGGTCTGCCCCTGATTTTGGAGGTGAAGCCCAGCACTTTAGGGCCCAATTCCTTAAGCCTCGTTGACTTTGGCACTAAGGTGTATCAGTGTTGACCATGGTTCATCATATTCCTTGGATCTGGGCCTTTGATCTGATGCCCTTGGACGCGTGGATGGCTTGATTATGGAGGTGCATGATGTGCGTTTACATTGAAGCTGCATGTGAATATGGGTTGAAAATATATATTGAAAGTATGAAGACCTGGGGCTCGAACCCAGGTCATGTGCTTTGCCACCACTATGCCTTGCCAGCTGAACCAGTTTACGCATGTTAATATATAATAAACAACAAATATAATAAATAAAACAAGCGTTAGTGGGGCCTCTGCGCGCGAACTTTCAAACAGGCCAACCATCTCTTGCCACGAATTCATCTTCTTCGCGTGGCTTTCTTTTTCCTGAAACATGAATATGTTAAGCAACGGTTTTTAAGCGTTGCTGTAGACACCATACAAGAAAATAGCGATTAGCTACTGGACGCTCATAAATTGTGCGCGAGAGTCCCATTGTCTTCGTCCAAGTCCCCTGAATCCATTCCTGGCATCGTGGTTTGCTAATTTTACAAGACCAAGAAACCCCCAATTCGAAATCATGTAAACCCTAAAAAATAATAATGGTATCTTTGCACATAGCGCGTAATAATCCAATCAAAGCATATGGTTAGCTTGCAAACTTTATTCTAAACACAAAAATAATAACAAAATGTGTTAACAATGCATGTATGATAGAAACTGATTCAGAAATTTTCTTCACCAACTTCCATGGTGATCTTACGTTTTCTTGAGTATGGGGCTTGGGGAATGGTTGGAATATGTCCTGTAACCTTCAAGGAAGCTAATGGAATGGAAATCTTGGCTTGAAACCACCTACAAGTTAGTTTTCAGAATTGAGTTTTTAGACAAAATTTTCAAGTTTGGCAATTGGTTTATGCGCAGCTTCGTGGGTAATGGCATTAGGTTTTTGTTCTCTACTTATGTGAGACTGAATTAGGTCAAGAAAAACAGAACAAATCAATTGCATTCATGGTTTTTGGAAATTTGATTTTCTAGGATCTTTTTCAATCTTTTCCATGTGTTTTTGTACCAATTAAGATCAATTCTCTCCAAATCCTTCCCTATTTGATTTCACACGAATTATTGAGTAGATTACATGTGCAAAAAGATTTGATACTTAGGTTAAATATTTTCCATGCATTTAATTTGATTTAAATGAATTAATATAAATAAAAATTCAAATAAATAAATAAAAAATGAAGAAATACTTCCCTTTGGGCCAAGTGGTCGTGCACATGCCATGGATGATGAATTGTGGAAGAAAAATGGGCCCATTAGCAATTTTAGGTCATTTGAATCAATGTTGACTTTTCAAAATATCCAAAAATTTCCCAACTTCTACAAGGCATAACTTGCTCAATTTTTAAGCTTTTCTCATGTTCTTGGACATTTTGGAAAGGTCTTTGAGTCCTCTAACCAATGCCTTTGTTCCCATGTCATTTTGATTTACCAATCTCAAGTTATGGCCTTTGACTTAAAATCCCTTTTTGTTGACTTTTGAAAATGACCTATAATGTTGAAATTGATAACTTTTTGTGAGAGTATTTCTTGGACTTGAAGTATGAATATGAGTTGTAGGAAATGTCTTTCTCTTCAAAATGAGCTTTGGATGGAATTTTTCTGATAATCCATATGAAAGTTATGTCCTGGTCAATTTATAGTTGACTTTTTCAACTGTCCAAATAAGGAAACTTTTGCATTTTGATGATTTTTGAGCCAAGCTTTGAGAATCATGATCAAGCATTGATCAAATGATGTTTGTGGCTTCAAAATGATATGTTGACCAAAAATTTGAACTTTTGACTGTCAAATGACCATTTTGCCCCTACAGTTAACTGTAGTGCAATTAGGGTTTTGACTGTGCAATTTTGTGCTGAAAGTCTTGAAACTTGATATGAGGATGCTTGACCATATTTGTAGGCATGTGAAACTTGATTGGACCTTTAGAAACTTCATCTTCTTGATCAGAACACAAACCCTAATTTTGACTGCTTAGGAGACCCTTGACTATGCAACCCTTTGGGAATTTTGAAGCTTGACTTAGCAATTTCCTGAAGAATATGGGAGGGCAAATTTTGGGGTACAACAGGGGGGACCTGGGAATCGAACCCAGGTCCCAGAGATCACCAAGTACATTGCCAACCACTACACCAATCCTGCGCGTTTGTTAGTAAAATAGAAAAGAAACATAATATAAAATAAGCGCACTATATGCTGAAAAAAGGAAAAAGCGCGCGCCCGTTTTGAATCAGCCAATCACATGGAGGCACGTCCTTCATCTTCTTCGTTTCCTATAAAACATAAAGCAGGTAGCGGGGGTTTTAAACCCCCACAAAATGCAAGCATTTAAAAATAGCGATTAGACGCCCGTGCAATATAAATTGGGCGCGAGATATGCTTTGGATTCGTCTCCTCCTGCTGATTTCAACCATGGGTGTTTGGAGGGTTAATTTTACAGTATAAGAAAAACCCCAAAATCACGAGCTTTGAAAACCTAGAACTCAACAATGGTACTTTGCGTTTTAAGGCGTCATAATCAAATTAAGTTATACAGAAAGCTTCATATGGGTCCTGTGAACACAATGCAATCAATAAAAAGTATTAAAAACGCATGAATGGATGATTGTGATTTTGAAAAAGAGGGTAAACCGTATGAGTTGTGTAGCGCGAGTTCTTGAGGTTTTTGGCTTGTTCTTGGCTGCAAATGATTCCTGGGGGTGTAAGGAATGTATTTGGATCAAAAGGAAGGCTTGAATTATGCTGAAAAGTGGTTTTTAGTTTGTGACTTTTCTCTTGAAATTTTGAAATTGGTTATGCTGCCTCTGAGTTTTCTAGGTCGTGAATCATGTGTGGGAGGCTTGCATATATGGTTATGAACGAGAATCAAACACATTTAGGGGTCTTTAACCCTTGCAATCAAGTCTTGAGATTTCCATAAACACCATTTAAAGAACTTGCCATTTTTGTTCCATTTTTGAATCCCATGCTTGAAATAGGGTGTACACGAAATTGGTATGTGTTTCATGATGCATCAAGGCTATTCAAACCAAAAGATATCCCTTTATTAATTTTTTTGATTTTTATTTGAATTTTAAAGATTTAAAATGAATTAAATCAAATAAAATTAAATAAAAATAGAAAAATTAATTTTAAATCTTGAAATAAAACATAGGACACGTGGGTGGTATGGCATAGCTGAATCAAGTGGGAAAAGTGGGCCCTTTTTGTCAAAAATTAAAGTTTCATGGATAGTTGACTTTGGCCATTTCACAAAAATTTCTCAACTTCTCCAATGCATATCTTGCTCAATTTTGATCATATGAACATGTTCTTGGACATTTTGGAAAGGTATTGAAGTCCTCTAACCAATGCCTTTGGTCCCATGTCATTTTGATTTACCAATCTCAAGTTATGGTCTTTGACTTAAAGTGCCTTTTTGATGACTTTTGAAAATGACCTATAATGTTGAAATTGATAACTTTTTGTGAGAGCATTTCTTGGATTTGGAATGTGAAGATGAGTTATAGGAAATGTCTTCCCCTTCAAGATTAGCATTAGATGGGATTTTTCTGATGAACCATGAAAAAGTTATGCCTTGGTCAAGTTACAGTTGACTTTTCAGTTGTCCAAAAATAGAAACTTTTGACACCTTGATGATTTTTGAGCCATTCTTGTGAAATCATGGTCAAGATTTGACCAAATGATGAATGTGGCTTCAAAATGAGATGTTGACCAAAATTTTTGACTTTTGATTGCCAAATGACCATTTTACCCCTACAGTTAACTGTTGAGCAAATGGGACTTTTGACTGTGCAACTTGACCTTGTGAGCCTTGAAACTTGACATGTAGATGCTTGACAATGTATATGGGCACATGTGACTTGATTGAGCCCTTGAAAACCTCAACTTCCTCACAAGAACCAAAACCCTAATTTGACTGGCTTAGGAGGATGGTTGATTGTGTAGCCCTTGAGTAGACTTTGAACCCTTTGAGGTGATGCTTGTCAAAACTTTGAAGAACATGGGAGGGCAAATTTTGGGGTACAACACTTTCTCAACAACAGCCCGAGCATCTTTAAAGGAAGCCATCTTCATAGGAGAATCTTCAACAACAGTCTCAGCTGACGCCATCGTCTGGGGAACCTCTTCAAAATGCTGGAATGGAGTCTCAATGAACTCCCCATCCATCTCTACATATCGGAAAGAGTTGAGGTGGCTAACCATGTACTCCTCCTCTCCCTGTACTATCACAATCTTCCCTTTGACCGGGTACTTCAGCTTCTGGTGGAGCGTTGAGGTTACGGCCCCAGCTTTGTGGATCCATGGACGACCCAACAAACAAGAATAAGATGGCCGAATGTCCATCACATAGACCGTAGAATTGAAGACCTGAGAACCAACCTTAATCGGGATATCAACCTCTCCATGCACCATTCTCTCGGAACCATCAAAGGCCCTGACAACGATGTTGCTTGGATTCAGCTCCAACCCTTCACAATCCAACAGGTCTAGAGCTTTCTTAGGCAAGACGTTCAGTGAGGAACCAGTATCCACTAATACATGAGCAAGAGTAGTGCCCCTGCATTCAATGGAGACATGTAGAGCATCATTGTGATTCTTCCCCTTAGTAGTCAAATTGGAGTTAGAGAAACCAATCCATTATCAACAGTTAAATTGGCCACACAATCTATAAATTGATCAGCTGATGTCTCTTGTGGTACGTGGGCAGTCTTCAAGAAGATAATCAGATCCTTGGCGTGGGCCTCTGAGCACAGCAACAGTGACAACATAGAAATCTTGGACGGGGTTTGCCCCAGCTGTTCAACTACATTGTAGTCACTCTTTTTGATGATTTTCAGAATCTCTTCCATCTCTTGTTTAGAAGCTTCAACAGTAATCGTCTTCGGTGCCACCGTCTGGGCAGGCACATCAGTGGTGATCCCTTTGCCATGAGTGTCAGATGACTCGGCGACAGGAGTAAGAACTTGAACATGAATAGTAGCAGGTACACTGGCAGGTGTAATAACAACAGGTCTTCGGGCAGTTGGCGGAGAGATATTAGGTGAGAAAAGTCTTTCACTACGGGTGACTTTAGCAGGTCCAGTAATGTTGTTGACGTCAGTATCAGCATCCAACTCTTGCTTAACTCCATGAAAATAAACATCAGCCCTATAGTGCCAATGGACAGCTTTATCAGAGGTGTAGGGGATGGGCCCCGGAACAGTGATGATTACAGGTGCGATTCTCGGAACAGATGTAATTCTAACAGGCTTCCTCGAGGGAGCCTTGGAAGAATTGTCGAAAATGGTAATGATGGCAACTTTTTCAGAAGGAACTAAGGGAATAATAGTCTTCTTAAACAGGATCTCTTTACTATCCATCAGGCGCTGGATACCTGATTTCAAAAGATGGCAACCGGTAGGTAGAACGGAACACATACGGCAACCTTCGCCACAACCCGGAAATAAACCAGCTAGCAAAAGGTTCTTCTTTACAGTCATCAGAGGGGTAACAATATCATCCACAAAAACCACAAACGAGTCTTCTTCTATAGCATTCACTCCATGCTTGGGCATGGGAGCAGTCACAACATTAGGCCTCTCGGGCGCCTCGAATTCAATCTCCTTCGCATCAATTAAGTCTTGTATCTTATTCTTCAAAGTCCAACAATCATCTGTATTATGCCTCGGGCTATCAGAGTAATAAGCATAGCAGGCATTAGGGTTATACCTCAGTGATGTTGTATTTGGATTCTTTGGGGCTTCCTTTAGAATCACCAGATTGGTCTTCAGCAACTATGGCAGAATCTGAGACAAAGTCATACTGAGACGGGTGAATTGCCTTCGAGGTATCTCGTCCTTTTGTTGATTGTTATGCTGAGGAGCACCAGCAAGTTTTGAAATAACAACTGCATTAACAGCTTGGCGGCGTTCAGGTCTATTCTGGTTTCTCGAACTGTAGACAGCTGTGATCGGTGGGAATGAGAACTGACTGTTTTTTAATGCTGGTTCGCGTTTGCGTTGTTTTCGCAAAGTGTCGCGGTAAGCAAGAGTCGCCACCGTCTTTTATTTTATCCAACAAGGAAAGGACAAAAGCACAGAAAAATTCCTTTTCAAGATTTTTCTCGGGTTCGGGAGGTAGGTTATAGAAAGGGAAGGTATTAGCACCCTTTCTATCTGTGGTTATCCACGGGCTCTTAGGTACTTGCTCACTATGTTTTCAAAAGTTTGCTTTTCTTTATGTTTGTGGGTTTTGAAAAGAGTTTGTTGTTTTGAAGAGAGTGTAAGTGCGAAAAGTTTTGTTTTGTTTAAAAGAGAGCAAGTACTTAAGAACATCTACCTACTCAAAAAGGAATTAAACTGTGCAACTGTCCTTTAGACAGTGCTATCCCACTATTGAGGAGTAGGTAGCACCGTCGTTGGAGTTTTTTGGGTCAATTCGATTTTAGGGACGTGTGGTAACTAAAGCAACGTTAGGACGCTTTAGTGGTAATCCTAATGTCTTAGATCATTTTTATCAAGGCAACCATTTCGAGGCAACTTATGATCTTGGGACAAAAGGACGACCTCTAAAACATCCTATACTTAATGACCACGTTCGAGGCAACCAAGTGAGGTGTACCCTAGGAGTGGCATGTGTAAATGTGTCAATTTTCAGTTTATATTATTCTTGCATGTCATGGTGAGCTACTGTTGATTTTAAGTTAAGAGTTAATCTTGTCATGCAATCCTAGTTAGCATACATCTAAACAGTTAATATATGTACAGGAATTTAAAGTGCGGGAATTGTAAATCCTACGCTATTACAAGGCTTCGGGGAGGGGGATTATTTACATGTCCAAAAATTGGGGAAATAAAAGCAGTAAAGTAAAAGTCTTAGTTAAACTATTACATCCCAATAAGCAGTTACAATAAAATAAACGCGCGTGAATCTGAAAAATCCTAAGAATAAGAACTTTTGTTGTTTTATTTTATTTTTTGGGAAAATGCTAAATGTTCAGTTAAGTCAAATTTAATTAATTTAAAAATACTGATTTAAAATTAACTCCACAACATACCTAATATTTTTTTGAATTTTTTGTTTATGAAAAGGATTGAATTCAAATAAATCCTAAGTCTACTGATTTTAAAATTGAAGAAAATAAGTTAAAATAATTAACTAAATTAAATCTTAATTCTAAGTTATTTATTTCTATGATTTTTATGTTGATTAAAAAAAACTAAAAGAAATAAACAAAAACAAAGTAAACAAAGTACAAATGGGCCAGGCAGCAAATCAAGAAAAAAATATAATTCTGGAGGCCTGGGTCGAAAGAGGCGCAGGCTGTCTTTCGACCCAGTGAAGAGGCTGGATCGAAGGTGCATGAGGGGCTGCACTCTGAGGGTGTTCGATCTAGACATGTCATCCTTCGATCTGGAAATCCTGGATCCAGTTCGAAGCTAAACTGCTGAGCTTCGAAACTCTGAACAGGAATCTGAGAATGTAATTCCTGCAAAACGAAACAGATGTTAAAGGTCCAGGGGGGGACTTTACCCCCCTGATTCGAATCTCCTCCCTATTCTCACCTGCTGAATCTGGGTCTGGGTTTATTTTATCCTGGGATTCGAAGGAGAAACTCAGATTGTGCCCAAGCAATGGCACAATCTCATCTCTGCGCTGTAGCTTATATGTAGCACATCAAATCATTCACAAACAACAGTAATAACATGTGTTGTACTCCAAAATTTTCCCTCCCATATTCTTCAAAATTTGCTAAGATCAAGCTTCAAAATTCCCCAAGGGTTGCACAGTTCAAGGGCCTCCTAACAGTCAAAAATTAGGGTTTTGGTTCTGACAAAGAAAATGAAGTTTTCAAGGGTCCAAACAAGTCCCACATGCCTATAAATATGGTCAAGCATTCTCATACCAAGTTTCAAGACTCACAGCACACAATTGCACAGTCAAAAACCCTAATTGCCCTACAGTCAACTACAGGGGCAAAATGGTCATTTGACAGTCAAAAGTTCAAATTTTTGATCAACATCTTATTTTGAAGCCACAAACATCATTTGATCAATTCTTGATCATGATTTTCAAGGCATGGCTCAAAAAGTCTCAAGATGCAAAAGTTTCCATATTTGGACAGTTGAAAAAGTCAACTGTAACTTGACCAAGGCATAACTTCCACATGGTTTATCAGAAAAATTCCATCCAAAGCTCATTTTGAATATAAAGACATTTCCTATAACTCCTCTTCACACTTCAAGTCCAAGAAATTCTCTCACAAAAAGTTATCAATTTCAACATTATAGGTCATTTTCAAAAGTCAACAAAAAAGGACTTTAAGTCAAAGGCCATAACTTGAGATTGGTAAATCAAAATGACATGGGACCAAAGGCATTGGTTAGAGGACTTCAAGAACTTTCCAAAATGTCCAAGAACATGATCAAAGCTTAAAAATTGAGCAAGATATGCCTTGTGGAAGTTGGGAAATTTTTGGGTATTTTGAAAAGTCAACTTTGCTTCAAATGCCTTAAAATTGCTAATGGGCCTCATTTTCTTCCAAGATTCATCATCCAAAGCATATGCACGACCATTTGGCCCAAAGGGGATTTATTCATCATTTTTATTTATTTATTTGAATTTTTAATTAGTATTAATTCATTTAAATTAAATAAAATATGGAAAAATACCAAACAAATGTATGTGAATCTTTTTATGCAGTGTAATCATTCATTAAAGGCTCAAGATTCGTGCACAACTCAAATGGGGAATATTGGCTATGATTGACATCAAAAACATGTGAAAAAGATTTGAAAAATTATGCATGAAAATCAAATATTCATTCCATCAAAGCAAGGATTTTTTTTGGATCAAAACTCAACCCTAATCCATCCTCATATAAGTCTGATGCAAACCCTAAAGAAAAAGACCTCTAAGCTGCGCCCAAAGCTGAAGAAGAACATTGCAATTTTTGTGGAAAAAGTGAAAACTGAAAACTGCATTAGAGTTGGTTTCAAGACCAAATAACTATTTCAATCGCTTGCTAAGGACACAAGGGAGCTTCCTGAATCAAAATCATCAACTCTAACATCAAGAAACGGTAGAATCAAGTGGTCCTGTTTCAAATTTTATGCATATTCGTGTTTCGATTTTTAAGCATCCTCATTGCATTTTCTTTATTGATTTATACTAATTGAACCATTCTGAATCTAACCATGACCTCCAATTGAGTTTTCGTGCACTATAGGAGAATCCACCATTGGAGCTTTCTAGGTTTTCAGAAACCTTAAAAGAGGGCTTCGTCCATATGGGAAAATTGAACCATAAGAATTATACCATTGAACTCGTGACGTTCCACTGAATCTAAAACATCTCTCGCGCCTTTTTTATATACAGCCAATTTCTATTTGCTATTTTTTGGCACTTCAGATTGTGGGGGTTTAAAACCCCCGCCATTCAGTTTGTTTTTGTTTCAGGTACAATGCACAAACGGAGAAGATGGTGACTTGTCTCCATGAGATTGGTCTATTTAAATTCAGCGCGCTTTTTTTTTATTGTTGGCATTAGTGTTTTATCTTTTTTATAATAATTACGTTCCAATAATATTACAAAGAAAGCGCTTGGCACGGTTGGCAGCTGTATTATCACGTAAACACTGGGACCTGGGTTCGATTCCCAGGTCCCCTCACTTTATTCATATATTTTGTTTCAATTTAATCCCATGCAGTTTCAAGCCTCAGGGTTCACCATACACTCCATATCCAAGCTTGCCACATGGCCTGTAACCTCAATCCAAGGGCCCTGATTGGAAGAGTACCATGGGCATGAGTCAGAGGTGCCACACACGCGCTGAAAAGTCAACCAAAGGCCTCAAATCATTGGGCCTGATTGCTACAACCTAACCTCCAGTTTGGGGACAGACCCCCCATTGGTTTGCTTTTTCATTCTTTTTCATATTTTTCTATTTTATTTGTTTTAATTAGTTTTAATTTAATTCTTTAAATTAATTTATTTTCATAAAATATAAAAGTAATATAAAAACCAGAAAAGACAAAAAACAAAAATATATTTTATTTTAATATCGTTGTAAATAAATTGTATCAATTAATTTAATTTTAAATTCTAGGCTTAATTTTAAACATTTTTCTCAATAAACTTAAAAAATTGTAGAATTAGGGTTTTGATTATTTTTTATCTTTTTCTTTTTTTTACTATATTAATTATTAATTATTTATTTTTGTAAATCAAATTGTATTAATTAATTAGGTTAATTCTAGGTTTAACTTTAACATGTCTTGTTTTAATCAATTAAAAATAACATAAAAATCCATAAATACAAAAAAAACTCAAAAAATAATAATTTCCTTTCTCATTTAATTTAATTACTTTCATAATTTGATTTAATTTCCTAAAAAAGGGTCCAACGCCCTCGCTTTCGATTATTAGTTCGTTTCGCGCATTTATTTCTTTTCTTATCATATTCATGTAATTCTCCCAAAGTTGTGTAAATTAGACATTTTTATATTTCTCGCACTTTATTTTATTTCAAATCGGGTCCTGGATTAAATTTGGCGATGTGGACCCGCGCCTTTGTAATAGCGTAGAACTTTTAAATTTCGCACTTTTTTAACTGTTAATAAATTTGCATGCAAGAATGAATGTTAAAATAAAAACAAAAGCGTAGATCACCTATGACATGAACAAGACAAAAATAAATGAACATGACACACAAATCACACATCACTCTTAGGGTACGCCTCACTGTTGCCTTGCCCCTCGAAAGGTGATCGTCGAGTAGAGGATGTTTTAGTAAGTCCTCATGATCCGGGAACCTGGCATGAGGGTAGCTTCTAAGGTATCTTCCTATTGCTCCGGTGATCACCATGTCCCGAACCTTCGAATTGACCCGAACACCTCCAACGGTGGTGCTACCTACCTCTCAATGGTGGGATGGCACTACTTTAAAGGACATTTACACAGACGAATTCCTTAGGGTAGGTAGACGACTCTAGATACTTGCTCTAATTTCAAAACAAATCAAAAATACTTTTCACACCGACACCATTTCAAAAAGCTTTCGAAAGCAATTTTTCAAACACTCTTGAGGACCGATACAAGGGTCGAACTGGAATTTTCAAAGAAAATTTTTAAAACCCACAGTTGAGAAGCAAACAAACATTTTGAAAACATAATGAGCAAGTATCTAAGAGCCCATGGATAACCATGGATAGAAAGGGTGCTAACACCTTCCCTTTCTATAAATCTACCTCCCGAACCGAGAGCAATCTCTATAAGGAATTTTTCTGTGCTTTTGTCCTTTCCATTTGGAGAAAATAAAAGACGGTGGCGACTCTTACTTCCGCGACATTTCGCGAACCAGCGTTAAACAGTCAGTTCCAGATCCACCGATCACAATATGAATATGCAATCAGAGATCGAAATGAGTTTGAGATTAGACTTCTTTACCAAACAGAGGTGCTTTGATCTGTAGTTATGAGGGCGGAAGTGTTCGCTGGGTGGCAACTTTGGCTGGTGCAAGGATTGGGTATGGCTTCCTGGAAGTGCTGATGACTTTTGGCAGCGTATCTCCAAGTTCTCCCTGCTTCTTTTCTCTATTTTTTCTGTATATTTTCGTGTCCTTTTTGCAACACTTGTGATTTCTTTATATAGAGGGGGTGGAGGGGACAGGAAGACAAAGGTTTGAATGACCTTGATTATGTGTTTGACAGCCATGAATGAGAATTTGTAACGTTGATTATGTGTTTGAAAGCCATGAATGAGAGTTTGTAACGTTGGCTAAACACATGGGATCTTGTCCCTTTTTGAATTTTGAATGACATGTAACTGGCCTTCGAATGCTCCATTTCGAATGGGCTGATGGCCTCCTTCGAATGCTTTTCGAAAGCTTCTTCGAATGGACCCTTTGAATGCTTCTTCGAATGGACCTTTTGAAATTTCAATCGAAGGACACTGTTATAATGCCAATCGAAGTACTTGTCCATAATGCCAATCGAAAGGCTCCTTCAGAATACCAATCGAAGGGTCTTTCAGAATGCCAATCGAAAGCCTTGACATAATGCCAATCGAAAGGCTCCTTCAGAATACCAATCGAAGGGTCTTTCAGAATGCCAATCGAAAGCCTTGACATAATGCCAATCGAAATGCTTGTCCATAATGCCAATCGAAGAGCTTGACATAATGCCAATCGAAAGGCTCCTTCAGAACACCAATCGAAGGGTCTTTCAGAATGCCAATCGAAATGTACTTAAAGCACCACTCAAAAATTTTCCTTTTCCTTAGGCAAGAGTTTGTGATCAACCATGCAGGGGAAGACTTTGTAAAACATAAGAGGGTAAATTTTGGGGTACAACAGTTGCCCCTGTTCAATCTTCTTAAACCTGAGGATGTAGATTGGCTTGCGTGCCTTTCGTGATCCGAAGGTGGAAGATGATTGAACACTAGAGTGCCCAGGAATTTGCACTCGCATGGTGTAGTATCAGCATTGTGATGTCGGGAATGGGCTTACAGATGCCATTTAGAAATTGTTGGTAGGTGGTTTTGTCTTCGTTGACGGGTTGTCTCTTTTGACGGGGTATCTCCTTTGACGAGTTGTCTCTATTGACGGGTTGCGCCTCAGAAAAATCTTTAGGAATTTATTTAACTGATTTTGTATCCATTGACTGGTTTCACCTCAGAAAAATCTTTAGGAATCGATTTAACTGATTTTGTCTCCATTGACTGGCTTCACCTCAGAAAAATCTTTAGGAATCGATTTAACTGATCTTGTCTCCCTTGATTGGCTTCACCTCATAAAAATCTTCAGGAATCGATTTAACTGATTTTGTCTCCCTTGACTGGCTTCACCTCAGAAAAATCTTTAGGAATCGATTTAACTGATTTTGACAAGGTTTTGGAATATCTTCAACTGGATCGGCATCAGAAAAATCTTTAGGAATCGATTTAACTGGACCAGAGAAGGCCTTGGAATATCTTCAACTGGATCGGAATTAGAGAAATCTTTAGGAATCAATTTAACTGGACCAAAGAAGATCTTTGATATGGCTGAGAATTTAACTGTATCCTTCCTGAAAGGTAAAGGTCAGTCATATGCAATGCATGATATGGATCAAGCAATGATGTTCTCAACATAAATGAGATTGTGTGGTATGATGCGTTTTATGCATGTATCATGATGTATGGAAATGTAATGTTTTAGCTGGGGAAAACAAATCCCGGATAGCTTGCTGGAGAGTAGGGTTGAATTCTTCGTTTCCGCTGAGGATGATGAACGAAGATGATTGCGAGAATAAACCTGCAGGAGAGGATGACTTCGTTGGGGAATAAACTGGTGAAGAGATTACTCTGTGGGGAAGAGATACTTTGCTGGGATTTTAATGATAAACTCCGCTGGGGATTCCGCTGATAAGCTCTGTTGGGGATAGATTACCGTTGTTGGTGATATTGAACCTGTTGAGGATAGAAGTCCTGCTGGGGGAAAGAAAGAACTTTGCTGGGGATAACCCAGTTAGGTTCTTGTGAGGATAACCTTCTGAATTTGGTTGGGGAGACTTATTTTGTACTCTGCAGGGGATAAGCTTCCAGAATCTACTTGGTAAGATGATTTAATCCTGACGGGGAAGCTTTTTTAGACTGCGCTAGGGAAATGGCTCCAATGGGGGTACCTTGTATTCCGCTGGGGAACATTCTTATACTTCGTTGAGGAATATTAAGACCTTCTGGGGATACCAGGCCTTTTCGGGCTGATGGTAGATCCACTCTGCTTGGGAATAGTCTTGCTGATTTGTTCATGGTTGCAAGTCTCAGCGGGGAGAGCTACCATTACTGTTTTTATTTTGCAGGGGGTGAAGGTATCTTAGCCATAGTCTTCAGCTGAATATATCTTGGTACCTTGGTGGACAGAGCAACTAGACAGCTCGGACAATTCTTATTGCCCCTGTTTCTGATATTACTAGTAATTCATCTTTCGTTTCGCATGTAAGTATTTATGATCAGCAGTTAACGTCAGATGCATATATCAAAAATTAACATTGGACGTTCTTTGCAAAACAAAACAGATAAAGGAAAAACAGTTTGAAATTTGTTTGAAAATGAATTTGTATTGATTTTGAAGTTTGTCCTGTAAACAGGCGTTTTGTACAAGAGGCTGACGTCCTAGTAAGAGAACGCTGCCGAACAAAATAGAATTTATACAATTTGTGAAAACAAAACAGCTATGTGAATAGTCCCACTGGGTTCCAGCTCTGCTATTGCCTTTATATCTTCAAGCATCTCATCACTTTGCTGCTTAGTTGAAGATGAATCTGATTGACTAGTGTCGTCCGAGCCTGATAGTTGATACCGAAGTCCGGATGCGAGGTGATCCGATGAGACATAGTGTTGCGCTTTAATCCCTAATTTTTGCCTGGACCGCCCTTTCGGGTTTTCAATCCACCGGGATACCCATTTTTGCCCAAGCCGCCTTTTCAGGTTTTCGACTTGCCGGGTGTACAGATTTTTTTTATTTTCATCCCTTATTTTTACCCGAACCCTTTTGGTTCGCCGGGAAGCCCTTGCTTTTGCCTAGGCCAGTCAACTTAGCGGGTCTTTGATTATGCGTAGTATCTTTTTAATATGTCTGCATTGACGGGGTGAGGAAGGTCGTCACCATCCATGGTGATTAAAATCATCGCTCCTCCCGAGAAGATGTTCTTAACCACAAATGGCCCTTCGTAAGTAGGGGTCCATTTGCCCCTGGGATCACCTTGAGGTAGAATGATGCGCTTGATTACCAGGTTCCCAACTTGATACTCTTGTCGTCTGACTTTCTTGTTAAATGCCTTGATCATTCATTTTTGGTACGTCTGACCATGACAAATAGCAGTAAATCTCTTTTCGTTGATTAGATTCAATTGATCAAGTCGGGTCTGGATCCAGTTGTCTTCACTCAAACCTGTATCCTTCATGATCCGAAGAGAGGGTATCTGAACTTCAATGGGCAAGACTTCCTCCATGCCATAAACCAAGGAATAGGGTGTTGCCCCTGTTGACGTTTGTGCTGAGGTACGGTACCCATGAAGAGCAAATGGTAACATCTCGTGCCAGTCTTTGTAGGTCACTGTCATCTTCTGCACAATCTTCTTAATGTTCTTATTTGCCGCTTCGACAACCCCATTCATCTTTGGCCAGTAGGGAGAAGAGTTATGGTGATGTATCTTGAATTGCTCGCAGAGCTCAGTGATCATCTTGTTGTTAAGATTGGTACCATTGTCCGTAATGATCCTCTCAGGTACACCTTATTGACAGATCAGGTTGTGCCGAATGAACCGTGCCACGACGTTCTTGGTTACGGTAGCAAAGGAAGCTGCTTCAACCTATTTTGTAAAGTAATCAATTGCTACCAGGATGAAACGATGCCCGTTGGATGCCGTAGGTCTGATTTTTCCAATCATATCAATGCCCCACATTGCAAAAGGCCAAGGCGCTGTCAAGATCTGGCACTTGTGACATGTCCGAGAATGCTGATAACAGTCAGCTTCCATTATGGACCAGTAATATCCTGCCCGAAGGATTTTCTTTGCCATGGTATGTCCACTGGAATGAGTTCCGAAAGTACCTTTATGCAGCTCTGCCATGATCCTTTCTGCTTCGATTTTATCCATGCAATGCAGTAAGGTTGAATCATGGTTACATTTGTAAAGAATGCCACTGCTGATGAAGAATTTTGCCGCGAACCTTCTCAAAAACTTCTTGTCATTAACAGATGCACCCTAGGGGTATTCTTGAGCTTCAAGGTACCTCTTCACTTCATGATACCAAGGTTTTTTTGTTACCTCTTCGGTCTCAAGATCACAACAATGTGCAGGTTCATCCAATTTCCAAATAATGATCTGGGGAGCCTCGTTGTCCCACTTGACTTTGAACATATAAGACATCGTAGCTAGCGCGTCCGCCAACTGATTCTCCTCTCTTGGGAAGTGTTCAAAGGTTATCTCCTCGAAATGGGGAAGCAACGTTAATACATACTCCTTGTAAGGAATAATATTTGGGTGTTTCGTATCCCACTCTCCTTTGATTTGACTGATCACGAGAGCGGAATCTCCAAAGACACTCAAAAACTTAATCCTTAAGTCAATTGCAGCTCGAAGACCCATAATGCAGGCTTCATACTCCGCCATATTGTTGGTGCAGTTAAAACATAGTCGGGCGGTAAACGGAGTATGAGAGCCTTTAGGAGATATGATCACAGCGCCAATGCCATTACCCAAAGCGTTTGAAGCTCCATCAAAGTACATAGACCATTGGGATCCTTCCTCAGGTCCTTCATCCGGTCCAGGTGTCTCACAATCAGTCACTACCATGATATTCTCGTCCGGAAATTCAAAGTTCATAGACTGGTAATCATCCACTGCCTGATGTGCCAAATGGTCTGCCAATACACTTCCCTTGATTGCTTTTTGAGTCGTGTACTGGATGTCATATTCAGTCAAGATCATCTGCCATCTTGCTATTCTTCTGGACAAGGCAGGTTTTTCAAAGATATACTTGATTGGATCCATCTTTGAAATCAACAGAGTAGTGTGAGTCAACATATACTGTCTCATCCGGCGAGCAGCCCATGCCAAAGCGCAACAAGTTTTCTTGAGCAATGAGTATCGGGTCTCACAGTCGGTAAACTTTTTGCTAAGGTAATAAATAGCATGCTCTTTTCGGCCAGACTCGTCATGCTGCCCCAACACACACCCCATTGAGTTGTCAAGTACTGTCAAGTATAAGATTAGAGGTCTCCCTTCCACTGGTGGAATCAGAATGGGTGGCTCCTGGAGATACTCTTTAATTATTTCGAAAGCGGCCTGGCATTCATCGTTCCAACGTACCACTTGATCTTTCTTCAGCAGCTTGAAGATTGGATCACAAGTAGCAGTTAGGTGCGAGATGAATCGGGCAATGTAGTTCAGACGTCCTAGAAAGCCTTTGATCTCTTTCTCTGTCTTGGGAGCTGACATCTCTTGTATGGCTTTCACCTTGGCAGGGTCCACTTGAATACCTTTGTCGCTCACGAAGAATCCTAGCAGTTTTCCAGACCTCACCCCGAAGGTGCACTTGTTCGGGTTCAACCTCAGCTTGTATAACTTTAACCTGTCAAATAACTTCTGTAGATGGTCAAGGTGTCCCTCCTCAGTTTGGGACCTCGCAATCATATCATCGACGTATACTTCAATCTCATGATGGATCATGTCATGAAATAAAGCAACCATGGCACGCTGATATGTTACCCCAGCATTCTTCAACCCAAAAGGCATGACCTTGTAACAAAAGGTACCCCACTGGGTAACGAAAGTGGTCTTCTCCATGTCTTCAGGAGCCATCTTGATTTGATTATAACCGGAGAAACCATCCATAAAGGAGAATACCTTGTGTTGAGCATTATTGTCAACTAGAACGTCGATGTGAGGCAGAGGGAAGTCATCCTTAGGGCTTGCCCTGTTCAAATCCCTGTAGTCAACACACATTCGGACCTTACCATCCTTCTTCGGTACCGGAACCACATTGGCAACCCACTGAGGGTAAGAAGTTACTGCTAGAAAACCAGCGTCAAACTGTTTCATAACTTCGGCCTTGATTTTCTCAGACATCTCTGGACGCATACGACGAACCTTCTGTTTTACCGGAGGACAGTCTTCCTTGGTAGGCAGGCGATGAACCACAATGTCAGTATCCAATCCAGGCATATCTTCGTAAGACCAATCAAAGCTCTCCACGTAGTAATGCAGCATCTGAGTCAACCGCTGTTTCATACTAAGCTCTAGATTTGCACCGATCTTGACTTCCTTCTTGTCTGTCTCGGTACCCAGATTCACCGTTTCCACTGGCTCTTCATGTGGCTGAATATCCCTCTCTTCCTGAAGTAACAGTCTTGCAAGCTCACCAGGCACTTCGCAATCATCTTCACCTTCGTCTTCGACTAAGTTGACCGGATTTTCGAAGTCATAACTGGCAGTAGCAGAGTCGTTACCAGCGAGATCCAGAGTGGATTGAGACCTGTATATGTGAGTGTGTGTAAAATAGCTGTTTTGCAATATATAATAAAGAAAGACAAGGAGAGCAAAATTTGAAATGCAAAACATCCAATGCTTTTATTAATGATATATGAAAGTGGCACACAAAAGCCCTTACAAATGAAGCCACGGTGTTCCGGGTAAGACACTGGGCCAAAAAGTTTCACAATATTGTCTGTTACAAATTTAAAACAAAAAGCTTCATTACTGAGTAACAAAAGTAATAGGGATGAAGTCCTTTGCTGTCCAGTTGTTTGGTCCACCGTTGGTCGTAGGATAGATCCAGTTGTCGAATTCAGACTCCTCCACGTCATCTTCGATGGAATTTACTCTCGAGTTGTTGATGAACACATGAGGTCTTCTAATCCTTGCACTTCGAACAGCCCTTTGAGCTTCTGCAGTGAAACCCAACCCAAACTTGTTAGTCTTCTGAGTGAAATCAGGAAGTCGGCCCCAATTTGCATACTCACCCTTCTCAACAACAACCCGGGCATCTTTTAAGGAAGCCATCTTCATAGGAAAATCTTCCATCACAGTCTTAGCTGATGCCGATGTCTGAGGAACCTCTTCAAAGTGTTGAAATGGGGTCTCAATGAACTCCCCATCCATCTCTATGTACCGAAACGAGTTGAGGTGGCTGACCATGTATTCCTCCTCCCCTTGTACTGTCACAATCTTCCCTTTGACCGAGTACTTCAACTTCTGGTGGAACGTTGAGGTTACGGCTCCAGCTTTGTGGATCCACGGACGACCCAACAAACAAGAATAGGATGGCTGAATGTCCATCACGTAGAATGTAGAATTGAAGACCTGAGAACCAACTTTGATTGGAATATCAACCTCACCATGCACCATCCTCTTAGACCCATCAAAGGCCCGGACAACAATGTTACTCGGCTTTAGCTCCAAACCTTCGCAATCCAGCATGTCTAGAGCTTTCTTGGGCAAGACGTTCAACGAGGAACCAGTGTCAACCAACACATGTGCAAGAGTAGTGCCCCTGCATTCAATGGAGACATGCATGGCATCGTTATGGTTCTTCCCTTTAGCAGTCAGATCAGCGTCGGAGAAACCCAAACCATTATCAGCAGTTAAATTGGCCACACAATCGGTGAATTGATCAGCTGATGTCTCTTGTGGCATGTGGGCCGTCTTCAGGAAGGTAATCAGAGCCTTGGCATGGGCCTCTGAACACAACAACAATGATAACATAGAAATCTTGGATGGGGTTTGCCCCAGTTGCTCAACTACATTATAATCACTCTTCTTAATAATCTTCAGAATCTCTTCCATCTCCTGTTTGGAAGCTTCAATATTGATTGTCTTTGGCGCCTCCGTCTGGGCAGGCATATCAGTGGTGATCCCTTTGCCCCGAGCGTCAGAAGACTCGGCGACAGGGGGAAGGATAGAAATTTGATCAGGAACAGCAGTAGGTACATTTGCAGGCTTAATGACAACAAGTCTTCGGACAACTGGTGGAGCAATATCAGGTGAGAAAAGTCTACCACTGCGGGTGACTTTAGCAGGCCCAGTAATGTTGCTGACGCCAGTATCAGCATCGAACTCTTGCTTAACTCCAAGAACATAAACATCTGCCCCATAGTGCCAAGGGACAGCTTTGTCAGAGGTGTAGGGGATGGGCCCCGGAACAGTGATGATTATAGGTGCGATCTTCAGAGTAAATGTAATTCTAACAGGCGTCCTCGAGGGAGCCTTGGAAGAATTGTCGAAAATGGTAATGATGGAAACTTTTTCAAAATGAACGGATGGAACAGCAGTCTTCTCAAACAGAATCTCTTTATGTAGCGATAAAAAATGTAGCGGGGTAAATCGGAGATCGAATTATTGATTAATTCGTCTCACAAAAGCAAGAGTCGCCATCGCGCTTTATTGTTTCCAAGGGAAAAGGGGAAAGAGCGAAATAAAACCCTAAATATGCAATGTAAATAATACTTTTTTTAAAAGTAATAGAAATACAAGGCGTTTTTGAAAAGAGATCTATGGTTCGGGGGTTGGTTATACAGTGGGAAGGTATTAGCACCCAATGTATCTATAGTACTCTATAGGAACCTTTTGAAATATCTGTTTATTAAAATTGTTCGTTTGATTAAAAAAATAAATCGTTTTGGCTGAAAAAGGGGTACGGACGGGTTTTTGAAGATACGACGACCTAATGTCGAAGTTTTTGCTTAAAGGGTATAAGTTTTGAAAAGATTGAATATTTGAGGGAAAATTATCCTAAGTTTTAATGAAATGCGAATGTTCGCGTGATTAGACTTGAGGACATGAAGTCGACAAATTTAATCGTTTTTCCCTTGGATTTAGAAGTAAACAGAATAAACAAGTAAATATGAAATATTTAAACAGGAAAATTATACGGATAATGATTAAATAACAACAGTTAAATAAATGACTAAATGGTGTAAATATGCATTTTTGGATTTTTGTTTAATATTAATGAAAAGAAAATGTTTTAATAGTTTTTATTTTTTACGCATTTTTATATAGATAAAAGTAATGAGAATTAATTAAGGAAAATAAAAAAAGCTTTTTTAAGTTTTTTTAACTTTCTATTTTTTTATATTTTCTTTAGAGTTCTATATAAGGCATTATATTTTTTTTTAGTAATTATTAAATAATCAAACTAAATGAATACTTAAAAAAAACTAACTTAAACCTAATTAAAAAAAAGGGATATTTAAAATTACCAAATAAACCTAAAATTAAATTTAATAAACAAAAAGTAAAATGATTAAAATGTTTTAATTAAATTACCACTATTTGATTAGATTACCAATTATTAAATTAATAAAACTCTAAAAAGAAAGAAATAAAAGAAAACAAAAGAAAGAAGTATTAGAAAAATAAAAGGGTGGATAAAAAGTTATGGGCCAAGAGGGTTTTAAAGAGTCTAAATCAAAACAGAAATATGGGGGGTGTGAATAGGGGTTCGCTTGGGCTTAGGCAGAATAGTCCAATATGTTCATAATTGTTTTTTAGGGTTAACAATGTTTGGTAATTGGGATTAGGGTTTTTGGCAGAGCGGCGCTCATTTGCACCGTCTTCTTCGTTCTCATCTCTCTTCGCCTTTTGCTTCTGAGTCCCTGAGTTTCACCTCCGAACTCTTTGCCACGGCCACCAGCGGTCTTCAACCTCTTCTTCCCTCCGGTCAAGGCGTTAGGACGATAGTTACGGATTCACGGTACGAACGTTATCTTTCAATCCATTAGGTTTTGGTTACGATTGCGTGTTTGTGATTTATGTTCATTTCTGATTCTTGTTCCTATTGCAATGATTATTGAGGTATTGAAGGGAAAGAAGAACGACCGTTACCTGGAGATGGAGGAGGAGGGTTGAGGGCGATACGCTTAGGAGGCCGGGACGGCGAGGTTTGACGCTGTGGGCTTGCTTCGGATTTACCGGTACTTCGTTCCTTTTGGCCCTTTTGTGATGAATTGAGCCTTTGATATTCACTTCTTTCTTCTTCTCGTTCACTGTATGCTGAACATGCTTGATATTCTTTGAAATGTTTGTTGCCTTTGGGTTGCCCTTGAACGTTTTGAATGCTATGTTGAAAAATGATTTTTGACTAGCTTGATGATATTGATGCTTTTTCTCTTCTTCTTTCTGATTTCTGTATGCTTTGTTGGAATGGTTTGACAGTCTCTTTTCTTCTCCTCGCATATACTACTGTATGATTCGCTTATGGCCAATGATGAGCATGTTAAGGCCTTCGTATGCTTGGGTTTGGTTTTTGAGCGTGTATGGTTTAGGCCATTACAAGTTGCACTGGTTTTGATACTTGAAAGGGTTTTGGTTCTACTGGTTTAGGCCAATGTTGTGTTTAACAGGTTATTGGTTTTATGCAGTAGGTGTTGACACAGGTTGTATTGGTTTTGATACTTGAACTGGTTTTGGTTCTACTGGTTTCGGTTAGGCTGGACAACAGGTTATGGTTTTAGGTTCTGATATGGTTTATGCAGTGGGCTATGGTTTAGGCCAAGGTTGTTTTGTTTAGGCCATAAGGTTCGGTTTTGGCTGTGGTTTTATGGATGGTACAAGTTTGGTATTGTTTGACAGTAGGTTCTTGAAAAAAAATGGTTCTATGCAGGTTTTGAAATGGTTACATGCAGGTTTTGCATTATGACAGTATACTCTATTGGTTTTTGTTTTAGACTTGGAGAACAAAGGTTTTTTGCTTCTTTGTTTTTCAGTTTGAACGTGGAAGGCTTGCAGGTTATCAATTCTCTTCCTTTGAAGGGGTTTTTGTTATGTTATACAATTGTTTGGCATCTCCTTTATGCCACAGGTTTTTGAATTATTTACTATATCCTTGGCCTTCTGCATATTACTGTTACAGCAGTTTTGTTTTTATTCCTTTCTTATGCTCCTTTTTTCTACTGAGTTACTGCTGTAGCTTTGTTTTATAACTCCTTCTGCCTAAACCAAAACCTGTAAAAACCATCTTTCTATCTCTCTTCTCTCTCTTAGTACATTTGATGCATAAAATGATGTATTATACTGTATTCTGAAATTGCAAACATGCTGGAAAATGATGAAATGGGAAATATACTTGCTTGCAAAATGGTTTTTAGACTGCACATTTTCTTTTGACTTGCAATGGCACAGTGGAGCCTCGTTATATTTTGGCTTCTTCTTAAGTTGTTGCATAGTTTACGTTGCATGTGGTTTTGAAAAAAGAAACTTGTTTTGCATACTTGTATACTTGCATATGCTGTTGCTTTTTGTATGCTGTGTATATTTTTGAAATATGCATTTTTTGACAAAAGAAATTATGCATATGCAGTTGGCCCTTTTTTAAAATGCAATTGATTTTAAATATGCAGTTTTGAAAAATAAAATGAATTTGTGCATGTTTTAAATTGTGCAATCATTTATGAAAATAAAAATTCCTCCCTTTTTTGTGAACCGGGAGAAATCCCGTGATTTGCAAAAAATGGTAAACTGATTTCAGTCGTTGCTTTTAATGATGAACACTGGAATAATTTTCTGCTTTTAATCATTTATTTATTTCTAACTTTTCTTTTAATTGTTTTTGCAGGTAAAATCAAATGAGCAGACAAAAGCATTGGATAGAAGATTTAGAATTAGAATTTTAGAAATATAGTTCTATTTTACTTTAAACTTTTATGTAATTTGTTATTATAAATATTTTGTAAATAATACAATATTTAAATAACAATTGTAATAAAATAGAATAAAGTGAAATGAAATTCTATTATTTCCCCGTCAATTCTTTTCTTTCCAATTATTTATTTATCGTTTATAATTCTTTAAATTGTATAATAATTGAAAATCAATTTCAATCACTTAAATTCAGAATAATAAACGAATAAATAAACATCATTGATCAATTAATAATTTCAATTATTTAATTCGTTATTCATAATTTTCTAAATTATAATAATTAAAAATAGAATTTCAATTATTTAACTTAGAATGATAAATAATTAAATAACCATTATTGACCAATTAATGAACTTCTTTTCAAATATTTATTATATTATTCATAAATATTTAAATTATGTAATAACTGAAAATAAATTCCAATTATTTAAATTTAAGATAATAAATAATAAATAAACACTGTCTGAACGATTAATATGCCTCTTTTCAAATATTTATTTTATTATTTATAGATCTTTGAATTATATAATAACTGAAAATAAATTCCAATTATTTAAATTTAAGATGATAAATAATTAATAAACATCATTTAAGTCTTGATCAGTTAATAAATTTAGCGTTCAAAAATAAACAGCTCTCGACCTAAAAAAGTTATGAATTTTTAAAAATCAAAAGATCAAAACGCTTGCAATGTAATGATGCAGATGGGAGATGGTATCTTAGGTCAAAATTTGGGGTACAACAGCTGCCCCTATTTAAGTTTCTTCTATCCGGAGATATGAAAATTGAAATCTTCGTTTCGACGAGATTGAAGGTACTTAAATACATAATTACGCAAATTTTGTCTTAAGATGCCGCCCTTATGTTTGATATGAATGCAGTGATTGAATTCACAGAGAAAGATATTGTATGAAACAAGACAATGCTGGAGAAATCAAACACCAGCAAAACACGGAGACATGGATTATATATTACTGGGGAAACGAGCTATCGACTTCAAATGACAGACTCTTGACAGCGAATAAAATTGAGGGAATACGACCTCTGACCCTAACAAAGAAGGCATCTTGCGTAGGCCATAAACAGATTATTGACCCAAAATAGTGAGTTCACAACTCAAGGTCGAAGATAGACGAAAAGCAAACAATCTTGCTGATGATGGATTACCGACTTCCGAAGGTAATGATTCATGACAAGCTTCTCTGCGAGATTTTCCGAGATATACTCATTAATGCTGAGATAACATGGTTGTAGATGCACAAGTCGCTCGAATAAAGAAGCGGCCACTTGCTGTCGTCCAAAGAAAATACCGATAACGTACAAGCTGCTCAAATAAAGAGGCTGCCACTTGCTGTCGTCCAAAGAAAATACCAATAACATACAAGCTGCTCAAATAAAGAGGCTGCCACTTGCTGCATTCCAAAATAATGACGCACAAGTTGCTCGTGAAGAGCTGCCGCTTGTCGTTTTAAAAAAAATAATGACGCACAAGTTGCTCGTGAAGAGCTGCCGCTTGTCGTCTTCCGGTGTCTATAACGTACAAGTTGCTCATGAGGAGCTGCCGCCTGTCGTTTTCCAAAGAAAATAACGTACAAGTTGCTCGTGAAGAGCTGCCGCTTGTCGTTTTCCAATAGTAATAACGCACAAGTTGCTCGTGAAGAGTTGCCGCTTGTCGTTTTCTGACGATGATAATATACGTACAAGTTACTCGTGAAGAGCTGCCGCTTGTCGTTTTCCGAAGAGTAACTCAGAAAGAAGTTGCGATGACACTGGCAGAGAATAAAATCTTCGTCAAAGAGAATCATGAATCAGTCCATTCCCGAGGAGATCACATATAAATGTGCAAAATAAATGCACCATCTGTCTAGGTCGCAATTTCACTGGGAAAAATCATGAGATAGCCTATGCAAGAGACAACAACTTCATCCAGGAATAACTAGAGAGAAGACAGCCAAACAAGACTCTACCCAATGAGAAAGCAACTCGATTGGGGAATTCAACCTATCCAGAAATGGACAAGGTGAGCTAAATCAAAAAATCATCCATGAGGATTAGCTCAGTTGGCAAATTTAGAAAGGAAGCACATTTTCTGCCTAAGCTAACCTTCTACTTGGAAAGAAACAAAGTGCAAACCAAAATCGATGGCAAATGTGAGTATGCGTGCATGATATAAGTGTGAATGAATAAATGAATGTTATGCTGACAAAACGAACAGAAGGAATATCCTGAAGACGATAAGATGTCACAAAGGATAGATACTCGGCCAATCTTGAAAAAGACGGAAAATAACTGGAACTGGAACCACACAGCAACGTCGGAGCGTATCATGCCACAAGGCTCAAATCTTCTGAGGAGAAAAGCATTCAAATCCAATCTTCCAAAACCAAAAGACCACTGGCAAGAGACAAAACGCACCATACTTCCGAAATCTCCCAAATAAAGATAACTGAAACAACTCTTAACTGGAACACTTGGGGAGTCACCAAACTTAGCACCACTAGAACCAAGAGTGTACACAACCAACACCTCATGACGGTTTTGAAACGAAACATGCTCATCATGCAAGGATAAATTACTGTACTGTTTTGCATTTCATGGCTTGACCATCCTTGGAACAAACTGTTAATATTCCTTTCGTTACTCACGACACATTTTTTAAAAATAAGAATACTTTAAGTAAATTCGTTTCAAGTATTTCCACAAAAATTAAAATTTTGCCCACAAAAGGTAAATGCTCAAATTTTATTAATAATATGGTAGTTCGCTGACAATGCGACTCCAACGGTTTACAAAAATTTGGGAAATAGTACATGAAATAAAACGGTTACACAAAAATAATGATCGCTATTCTCCCTAACAACTTCGAATTCCAAAATGTGCTCAAATGCCAAGATTGGTCTGACCAAAAACCTGCCTAAGCGAAATACTTCTTGACTGCATCGGCGTTCATGGGACGCGGGAGTTCATCACCGTCCATATTGGTGAGAATCAAAGCACCTCCAGAGAAAACCTTCTTAACAACATACGGTCCTTCATAATTCGGAGCCCACTTGCCCCTTGAATCAGGTTGGAAAGATAATATCTTCTTGAGCACAAGGTCACCTTCTCTGAACTCGCGTGGTCGAACCTTCTTATCAAAAGCCTTCTTCATTCTCTGCTGATACAATTGACCGTGACACAACACTGTCAATCTCTTCTCTTCGATTAAATTCAACTGATCATATCTACTTCGACACCATTCAGCCTCAGAAAGTTTAGCTTCCATCAACACTCTCAAAGACGGAATCTCAACCTCCACGGGGAGTACGGCTTCCATACCATAAACTAGGGAAAATGGGGTTGCGCCTGTTGAAGTTCGAACTGAAGTACGGTATCCATGCAGAGAAAACGGAAGCATTTCATGCCAATCTTTATAAGTTACTACCATCTTCTGGACAATCTTTTTGATATTCTTGTTAGCAGCTTCAACAGCCCCATTCATCTTCGGTCTGTAAGGAGAAGAATTATGATGTTCGATCTTGAACTCTTCACAAAGCTCTCTCATCATCTTGTTATTCAAATTCGAACCATTATCAGTGATAATCTTGCTCGGGATGCCGTACCGACAAATGATCTGATTCTTGATAAATCTGACTACCACCTGTCTGGTTACATTAGCATAAGATGCCGCTTCCACCCACTTAGTAAAATAATCGATCGCCACCAAGATGAAACAATGACCATTTGAAGCTTTGGGTTCAATCATTCCAATCATATCAATGCCCCACATAGAGAAAGGCCAAGGTGAAGAGATAACATTGAGGAGGGTCGGCGGCACGTGCATCTTGTCCGCATAAATCTGGCATTTATGACACTTCTTCACATACTTGCAGCAATCAGATTCCATTGTCATCCAATAGTAACCAGCTCTCAACATCTTTCTAGCCATCGCATGTCCGTTGGCATGAGTGCCAAAGGATCCTTCATGTACTTCTTGCATCAGCATGTCTGCTTCATGTCTGTCTACACATCTGAGCAAGACCATGTCATAATTCCTCTTATACAAAACTTCTTCATTGAGAAAGAAACTGCTTGCTAATCTTCTCAACGTCTTCCTATATTTATTGGATGCCCCAGGCGGGTACTCTTGAGTTTGAAGAACACGTTTAATGTCATAGAACCACGGTTTGTCGTCGGTAACCTCTTCTACTGAGAACACATGAGCAGGTCTGTCAAGGCACATAACTCTGATCGTAGGCACGTCATTCCAACCATTCACTTGAAACATTGAAGACAAAGTAGCCAAAGCATCAGCCATTTGGTTCTCATCTCTAGGGATATGATGTAATTCCACTTTGTTGAAGAAAGTTAACAATCTTCTAGCATAGTATCTGTAAGGGATCAAACCAGGATGACGAGTCTCCCATTCTCCTTCGATTTGATTAATCACCAATGCCGAATCTCCGTAAATATCAAGAATCTTAATCCTTAGATCCACCGCTTCTTCGAGACCCATAATACATGCCTCATATTCCGCCATGTTGTTCGTGCAGTCAAACTTCAATCTCGTCGTGAACGGGATGTGAGTACCTCGGGGAGTGACAATGATTGCCCCAATTCCATTTCCATAGGAATTCACAGCTCCGTCAAATATTAAACCCCAACGCGATTCGGGATCAGGTCCTTCTTCAGGTAATGGCTCTTCACAATCTTTAGCTTTCAAGTACATAACATCTTCATCTGGGAAATCAAACTTGATGGATTGATAATCGTCAATTGGTTGGTGAGCCAAATGATCGGCTAAAATACTCCCTTTGACTGCTTTCTGAGTGTGATACTCAATGTCATATTCAGATAACAACATCTGCCAATGGGCTATCCTTCCAGATAAGGCGGGTTTCTCAAAGATATACTTGATCGGATCCATTTTGGAGATCAACCAAGTGGTGTGGTTAATCATATACTGGCGCAGACGGCGAGCAGCCCAAGCTAAAGCACAACAGGTTTTCTCAAGCAATGAGTATCGAGACTCACAGTCTGTGAATTTCTTACTCAGATAATATACAGCATGCTCCTTTCTTCCAGTCTCATCTTGTTGACCAAGCACACATCCCATAGAATCTTCTAATATAGTCAGGTACATAATCAAAGGTCTTCCTTCCACCGGAGGGATCAAAATGGGAGGTTCAAGTAAATATTCTTTGATGCTATCAAAAGCTCTCTGACAATCTTCTGTCCACACACATCCTTGGTTCTTTCTGAGAAGCTTGAAAATCGGCCCACAGGTAGCAGTCATATGAGATATAAACCTAGAAATATAGTTCAGTCTCCCAAGGAATCCTCTTACTTGCTTTTCCGTCTTGGGTGCGGGCATTTCTCAAATAGCTTTGACTTTATCAGGATCTACCTCAATACCTTTCTGACTGACAATGAAACCCAAAAGTCTTCCAGAACGAACACCAAAAGTGCACTTGTTGGGATTCAGACGAAGTTTGTACTTCCTCAAACGCTGGAATAACTTCAACAAATGCTCCAAGTGATCTTCCTCAGTCTGTGATTTGGCAATCATGTCATCCACATACACTTCGATCTCCTTATGCATCATGTCATGGAACAAAGCAGTCATGGCCCTTTGGTATGTTGCACCAGCATTCCTCAAACCAAACGGTATAACCCGATAACAGAAAGTTCCCCAAGGTGTAATGAAAGCGGTCTTCTCCATATCTTCTGGTGCCATCTTGATTTGATTGTAACCAGAGAAACCGTCCATGAAAGAAAAGACTTTGAACTTGGCGGTACTATCGACCAATACGTCAATATGAGGTAATGGGAAGTCATCCTTTGGGCTAGCTCTGTTCAGATCTCGATAGTCTACACACATCCGAACCTTGCCATCTTTCTTAGCAACAGGCACTATGTTGGCTAACCACTGAGGATAGACCGATGTAACAAGGAAACCTGCATTAATCTGTTTCTGAACCTCCTCTTTGATCTTGTCAGCCATATCGGGACGAGTCCTTCTCAGCTTCTGCTTGATTGGCGGACATTCAGGTCTCAACGGTAAACGATGCTCCACAATATCGTTGTCCAAACCCGGCATATCTTGGTAAGACCAAGCAAACACATCAACATACTCTTTGGGAAGATCCCACATCTTCTCTTTAACTTCCGGGATAAGCAATGCTCCGACTTTGACTTCCTTTCTATCTTCTTCATCACCCAAATTGACCGACTCTACAGGTTCTTCAAATGGTTGAATGACCTTCTCATCATGCTCAAGCAAACGGGAAATCTCAACAGGAATCTCTTCGTCGTCCTCCTCTTCAGCTCTGAACACAGGGAATTCAAAGTTGGGAGAGGGCATAGGATCACTATTTTCGATGGTTAAGTCATGGATTAATCTGCACATATGATTATGCTTTATTTTAGAAATCGATTTTTGTGCAAATAAAACAATTATATTTCCTATCACTACCAATTAATTTTCATTACTATTTCCTAGAAAAAGTGAAAAAATAAGACAGTAGCGAACAAAATAACATTTTTATTCATTGAAGGGAAATACTTGAAACAAAGGGCCCAGACATTTCTCTTTTGCCTTGGGCAGAGCAAAAGGAATTATTTTTCATAGCCCGACACAAAATACTTTTCGCCTTGGGCAGAGCGAATTTTTCAAAGAAAAACAAAACAAAACATTACTCGGAAATGTGCATAACAATAGGAACGTCAACAGCTATCCAGTTTTGGCAAGCCAATCCAGGCGTCACAAAATCGGGCAAATCTTCCTCGGAATCATCCTCTATGATAGCATCAACCTCAGGATGTATAAAACTTGCACTTCGGAAAACCTCTTGAATCGGACGAACAACCACCTCCTTCTTGACTCTCGCAGACACGGGACGAAAACCCAGACCTTCCCCAGACTTGTTCTCGGGCAAAGTCAACACCTGGCCCCATCCTTCGGCCGAACCACTTTCCACCACTCGCCGCGCATCCTCAAAAGAAGAAATGGATGCCCCCTGCTTCTTCACTGCATTCTTGGCAACAAATAGACCTTGGAACTGGGTTCCAACATCCTCGTCAGCATTAATAAAAGAGAATGATGATAAATGGCTTACCACCATAGCCTGCTCTCCCCCAATCATCACTAGCTTCCCATGCCTTACAAACTTTAGTCTCTGATGGAGCGTAGAGGTGACTGCCCCTGCATCATGGATCCATGGACGACCCAATAAGCAACTGTAGGCAGCACGAATATCCATCACTTGGAAAGTGATTTGAAAAGTATGGGGACCAATTACTATAGGAAGATCCACTTCACCAATGACGGTCTTCCTAGAACCATCAAACGCTTTAACAATTACTCCACTGGGTCTCATGGGAGCACCTGGATATAAGAGTCGAGACAATGTAGTCTTGGGCATCACATTCAACGACGAACCTGTATCCACCAACACACTTGATAAGGTATCATTTCCACAACTTACTGAGATATGCAAAGCCATATTATGGTTTCTCCCCTCCTCCGGGAGTTCTTCATCACTGAAACCAAGATTGTTACACGAAGTAATATTTCCCACAATTCCATCAAACTGGTCAACCGTCACATCATGATCCACGAACGCCTGGTCCAAGACCTTCATCAAAGCTTCTCTATGGGCACCAGAATCTCTCAGTAAAGCAAGCAAAGAAATCTTGGAAGGAGTTTGCAAAAGTTGGTCCACAATCTTATATTCACTTCTCTTGATAAGCTTCAGAATCTCATCATCCTCAGGGCGAGAGATAGGTTCACTGGATCGGCCTACCTCAACCCTTGGTTCAACATTTCTCACTGGGACCTCTGCAGGTATGGGTCTCCTGACTTGAACTTCTGGTCTCTTCAAAGGTACTGCTGCAAAGACACGTCCACTCCTAGTAACTCTACTCACATCAGCAATGTTAACAAAAGACGGTCTTGTTGGTATAGAGACTTCTACCCCATTCTCAATCATTGTGGCATTATACTTATACGGTATAGCTTGGTCTGAGTTGTAAGGCACAGGACCAGGTGGGTAAATAATCAAAGGATCAACAGGTGCAGTCTGACTGTCGTAAACGATCTCTACTGATTCAGGCAACTTGAATTATGGTATGATAACATTCACTTCACCCTCCGGATTTCTGTCATACGTAATAGTGATAACTCTCTGGTCTAGCAACTTCTGAATATCCTCCTTCACAATAGGACAATCAACCTCTCTTGAACAAAACTCACAAACATCATAATCATGCTGATGCCTAAAAAAGGCAAGTCTTCTCAAACTCTGATGTAACCTGATCAACGACTCTCTTATGTGTTCAACTTGAAAAACTCGAAACTTCCCCGGACAACCTTCCACCATATTCACTGAAGCTGCCCCATGTCGAGGTAAAGGATTATCTCTAACATTTGGATTAACATCCTTGAAAGACAAGATACCATTCTTAATCAATCTCTGCACGTCCGCCTTCAGAGCAAAGCAATTCTCAAGGTTGTGCCCCGGCGACCCTTGATGATATTCACAAAACTGATCCGCCTTGTACCACGGAGAAGTACTGTTCAGTGCGACAGGAGGAGGCTTTGTCGTTATGAGATTCTTTCTGATAAGAGCAGGGAACAATTCCGTATAAGTCATAGGAATGGCGTCGAACTGCGGTTTTCTGGGTGAACGGTTCTGATTGTTGAATGGATAAGCCTGTTGTCGAGGCTGCTGCTGAAATGGCCGTTGTTGAGTTGGTGGGGTTTGATGAGCTGGGGTCATCAAAGTTGGGCGGACAGCCGGAGTGACTTCCGCAACGTGAGAGTAACCTCTCCTGGGTCTCCCTGGGAACAATGCACTGACATCCTGCTCTTTTCTTTTCGGGAAAACACTTCCAAACTTCTTAATACTGCTAGATGGACTTCCTTCTTTAACCAAACGCCCTTCACGAATCCCTTCCTCTAACCGCATGCCCATGCTTACCATTTCGGTGAAGTCACTGGGTGCGCTGGCTATCATTCTTTCATAGTAAAAGGAACCTAAAGTCTTCAAAAATATCTTAGTCATCTCTTTCTCCTCAAGAGGTGGATAGATTTGAGCAGCAATTTCACGCCACCTCTGGGCGTACTCTTTAAAAGATTCTCGGTCTCTTTGCGACATCGCCCGGAGTTGATCCCTGTCCGGTGCCATGTCAACGTTGTACTTATACTGGTGAACAAAGGCTTCGCTAAGATCGTTGAAGTTGCGGATCCGAATACTGTCTAAACCCATATACCACTTTAGAGCAGCACCCGTCAAACTATCTTGAAAATAATGAATCAACAAGTCATGATCATCGGAATACGTAGACATCTTTCTCACGTACATTGTCAAATGACTTCTAGGACACGAATCACCCTTATATCTCTCAAAGTCTGGCACTTTGAATTTTGCTGGAATCTTGACATTCGGAACTAGACAAAGGTCATGCGTGTTCTTCCCAAACAAATCCTTCCCCTTTAACGCTCTGAGCTCCTTCTGCATTTCCTGGAACTGATCCTGAAATTCTTCCATTCTATCAAAAAGACCCAAACTTTCAGCAGGCTCGGCAGGATAAGTAGGTTCATTCAAGTATGGCACGGAATGGACCACAGGAGCGACAGTTGTCATTATCGGTTGCGGAAAAGGTGTCACAGACGGAATTACTGGCGGCATGGCAGTTGTCTCTAGCTGAGGAAGAGACAAAGCAGGTTGAAACAAAGGTTGTACGGCAGGCTGATACCCCTCTGGCACAAAATTGTAAGGCATTCCCCACGGAAAACCTTTCGGCATCTGATGCTGAAGCGGAGAGTTGATTTGAGTCACAGATGTAGGAACGGTGACAATCTCGGAAACCACTGGAGTTGAAGTCTGAATTTCGGCAGTTGTAGTCGATGGCTGATTCTGAACAGCCACCAAACTTTCCACTAACGCAGTTAACTTTTCCATCTCGACACGAAGGGTGGCAACTTCCCCACGAAGCTCATGGTTTTCCTGTTCCAAATCTTCCATTTTCCTCTGACGATTGGCTCGAGTGTCGTATCGGTGAGACAGCTTGACAACCTTTTGAGTGGAAAAAGAAACAAGGATAAGACTCTAGAAAACATGTGAAGTGGAATGTGAAATGATGCATGATGTGTGATGCAAATGATGATTCATTTTAATAGTTTTTCAAGGAACCTTGATAATTTTGCATACATCAATGGTAAAGGAATTTGGAACAACAAAAACTCAATCCATTAATTGAGAACAGTAAATTACAACTTACAACTTGGAATATCAAAACAATAAATTACAACTTTGGGATAACAACCCAATAATAAAAGCAGTAAATTACAACTTCGAAACATGAAATCCATAATAAAGCTATAAATTACAATTTTAAAACATGAAGTCCAAAATAAAGCAATAAATTACAACTTTGGAGCATGAAGCCCATAATAAAGCAATAAATTACAACTTTGGAGCATGAAGCTCTTTTACATAGTTTTACAAAATGACATCAATAAAATAAAACTAAAAACTAAAGATCACTCAGAATCCTCAGATGAAGGACCAAACACCAACTGTAACCGGAGCTTCTTAATCTTCTCTTCATAAAAGTCTTCCATCTCTTTCTTCTCAGCTACCAGTCGATCAATGATTTCCTTTTGTGGGTTAGGAACGAGAGCCACGCTTACCGAACCTTCCTTCCTTCTCTTCCTCCCACTAGCATACTTCTTCAGTAAAGCATCCTTTTGACGAAGTTTCTCATCGTGATCAATGAACCAGCCGTCTTGAATAAAGAGTAAATCCTCATTTTCCTTTAGCTGTCGAGTCAGGACTCGATTCTCATATTCAGACATATGGTACTTTTCTTTCCAAGCATCCCTCTCGGACTTCATCCTAGCCAGATTTCCTTGGTATTCTCCTATATTCGCGATAGGGATAACAACAGATGATGGTGCAACGGTGGGGAATAAAGGTTTCTCAAGTTTATAGGGCATCTTGAGAGCACAAGCCCTAGCACGGACCCACTGTAGGTAAGGCTCCAAAGAAACGGCACCTCAATGTCCTAACATATCTCTCCCTTTCCTATGGATGTGGCGCCAAGCTCCTTCGATCTCCCTCTTAGCTGCCTGATGATCTTGTCCTTCCTGTAGAAAGAAACCACTCACATGGATGTTGTTTGGCTTGTCCCTCATCGGGTACCCAAACTGACGGCGCGCGAGAACAGGGTTATAGTTAATTCCACCTCTCGTACCAAGAAGAGGCACGTTAGGAAAAGCACCACAGCTATCGATGATCTTCACGTCATAGTAAACTCGATTATACCAATCAATGTCGAAATGAGTGAGAGCCATAATCTTTGGCGCCCATCGCGGCTCCTTCTCGAGATCCCAGAAAATATCAGACCCAGGCAGATGCGAAACATACCACTGATACAACAACGGTGCACAACAAATAATCATTCCTCCTTGATAAGAGTTTCGAAGATGAATGGAGTAGTAGGTATCTCCTAGTAGCGTAGGGACCGGATTTCCAATCAAGAAAATTCTGATGGCGTTGATATCCACAAATTTATCAACGTTAGGGAACAAGAATAGACCATAAGCGAGTAAAGCAAACACGTCTTCGAAGGCAACAGTATCTTTTATCTCAGCAAAATGACGAGCTTTCCTCAACAAAAACTGCGCAGACAAACCTCAGATTCCCCCTTTTGTAGTCATGTTCTCCTCTATCTCTGACTTCTTCAAGTGGGTGATGGTCGCTATCTCGTGAGATTTGGGCTCCTCTTCTAAGCCAGAAAAAGGAACACAGTCGATGATCGGCAAACCAAGTATGTAGGAATACTCTTCTAAGGTGGGCATCAACTGGTAATCCGGAAAGGTGAAACATCGGTACAAAGGATCGTAGAATTGAACCAATGTATTGAGGATGCCTTCCTTCATCTTGCGCTTCATGAGAGGTATAATGGACCCATACTTCTTCTGAAAATCTGTCGGGTTCTCAATCTTCGGAATCAAACTCTTCAGTTCTTCAATCTCGGGCTCCTTAAAACTAAAGCTTCGAGTGTTTCTCCTTCCAAATTCCATGATGACCTGAGATGTCTGCAAAAATCATTCCGAAGTTCCTTGAAAAACAAGTTTTTTACAAAGATGTTGATGAATGCATGAATGAATGATAATGCAACAGTCACACACAAGTTCACAAACATGGGGTTCAAAGGTTCAACGTTCAGCATGGAGTTAAGGGTAAAGCCCACCCAAAGGTATGTACTAATGGTTCAATCACACCTGTAAGACAGGGTTCTAAGAGTTCCCAGAGTCTACATTCCTCCTTCGGATATTACCAACGTCTTGATTACTCAATAATTAGCAATATTCTCAAGAGAAACTCGTCCAAGCGTAGCATCGCGTAACAACTACTTCCGAATTACTCCGTTATAGTCTCCACGCTACACCTAAAAAGGCCAAGATAGGTTAGGGTTCTACGGTCCTCAACTTCTCGGGCTCCTAGGTTGAAAATAATAATGTCTTCCCGATTACTCGGTAAACAAATATTAAGTTCAAGAGGGTCTTCCATTGAGTGGGGGATCTCGTGCCTCCTTCTTCGGGATTACTCCCTCAAAGTTAACATGACTGTACCGCCCGTCCTATTCCTTAAGTGTTGCTTAATCCAAGTATAGGATTCGTCCTTTGCAAAAAACCCAAACACCCAAATTTAAACACATAATCAAACATATCAAATAATAGTAAACAGATAAAACAAATTAGGCTTAACCCACTTAGGGATGGACCAGCAAGAGGTCAATCTGTCCCCAGCAGAGTCGCCAATTCTGTAGCGATAAAAAATGTAGCGGGGTAAATCAGAGATCGAATTATTGATTAATTCGTCTCACAAAAGCAAGAGTCGCCACCGTGCTTTATTGTTTCCAAGGGAAAAGGGGAAAGAGCGAAATAAAACCCTAAATATGCAATGTAAATAATACTTTTTTTAAAAGTAATAGAAATACAAGGCGTTTTTGAAAAGAGATCTATGGTTCGGGGGTTGGTTATACAGTGGGAAGATATTAGCACCCAATGTATCTATAGTACTCTATAGGAACCTTTTGAAATATCTGTTTATTAAAATTGTTCGTTTGATTAAAAAAATAAATCGTTTTGGCTGAAAAAGGGGTACGAACGGGTTTTTGAAGATACGACGACCTAATGTCGAAGTTTTTGCTTAAAGGGTATAAGTTTTGAAAAGATTGAATATTTGAGGGAAAATTATCCTAAGTTTTAATGAAATGCGAATGTTCACGTGATTAGACTTGAGGACATGAAGTCGACAAATTTAATCGTTTTTCCCTTGGATTTAGAAGTAAACAGAATAAACAAGTAAATATGAAATAATTAAACAGGAAAATTATACGGATAATGATTAAATAATAACAGTTAAATAAATGACTAAATGGTGTAAATATGCATTTTTGGATTTTTGTTTAATATTAATGAAAAGAAAATGTTTTAATAGTTTTCATTTTTTACGCATTTTTATATGGATAAAAGTAATGAGAATTAATTAAGGAAAATAAAAAAAGCTTTTTTAAGTTTTTTTAACTTTCTATTTTTTTATATTTTCTTTAGAGTTCTATATAAGGCATTTTTTTTTTTTAGTAATTATTAAATAATCAAACTAAATGAATACTTAAAAAAAAAACTAACTTAAACCTAATTAAAAAAAAGGGATATTTAAAATTACCAAATAAACCTAAAATTAAATTTAATAAACAAAAAGTAAAATGATTAAAATGTTTTAATTAAATTACCACTATTTGATTAGATTACCAATTATTAAATTAATAAAACTCTAAAAAGAAAGAAATAAAACAAAACAAAAGAAAGAAGTATTAGAAAAATAAAAGGGTGGATAAAAAGTTATGGGTCAAGAGAGTTTTAAAGAGTCTAAATCAAAACAGAAATATGGGGGGTGTGAATAGGGGTTCGCTTGGGCTTAGGCAGAATAGTCCAATATGTTCATAATTGTTTTTTAGGATTAACAATGTTTGGTAATTGGGATTAGGGTTTTTGGCAGAGCGGCGCTCATTTGCACCGTCTTCTTCGTTCTCATCTCTCTTCGCCTTTTGCTTCTGAGTCCCTGAGTTTCGCCTCCGAACTCTTTGCCACGGCCACCAGCGGTCTTCAACCTCTTCTTCCCTCCGGTCAAGGCGTTAGGGCGATAGTTACGGATTCACGGTACGAACGTTATCTTTCAATCCATTAGGTTTTGGTTACGATTGCGTGTTTGTGATTTATGTTCATTTCTGATTCTTGTTCCTATTGCAATGATTATTGAGGTATTGAAGGGAAAGAAGAACGACCGTTACCTGGAGATGGAGGAGGAGGGTTGAGGGCGATACGCTTAGGAGGCCGGGACGGCGAGGTTTGACGCTGTGGGCTTGCTTCGGATTTACCGGTACTTCGTTCCTTTTGGCCCTTTTGTGATGAATTGAGCCTTTGATATTCACTTCTTTCTTCTTCTCGTTCACTGTATGCTGAACATGCGTGATATTCTTTGAAATGTTTGTTGCCTTTGGGTTGCTCTTGAACGTTTTGAATGCTATGTTGAAAAATGATTTTTGACTAGCTTGATGATATTGATGCTTTTTCTCTTCTTCTTTCTGATTTCTGTATGCTTTGTTGGAATGGTTTGACAGTCTCTTTTCTTCTCCTCGCCTATACTACTGTATGATTCGCTTATGGCCAATGATGAGCATGTTGAGGCCTTCGTATGCTTGGGTTTGGTTTTTGAGCGTGTATGGTTTAGGCCATTACAAGTTGCACTGGTTTTGATACTTGAAAGGGTTTTGGTTCTACTGGTTTAGGCCAATGTTGTGTTTAACAGGTTATTGGTTTTATGCAGTAGGTGTTGACACAGGTTGTATTGGTTTTGATACTTGAACTGGTTTTGGTTCTACTGGTTTCGGTTAGGCTGGACAACAGGTTATGGTTTTAGGTTCTGATATGGTTTATGCAGTGGGCTATGGTTTAGGCCAAGGTTGTTTTGTTTAGGCCATAAGGTTCGGTTTTGGCTGTGGTTTTATGGATGGTACAGGTTTGGTATTGTTTGATAGTAGGTTCTTGAAAAAAAATGGTTCTATGCAGGTTTTGAAATGGTTACATGCAGGTTTTGCATTATGACAGTATACTCTATTGGTTTTTGTTTTAGACTTGGAGAACAAAGGTTTTTTGCTTCTTTGTTTTTCAGTTTGAACGTGGAAGGCTTGCAGGTTATCAATTCTCTTCCTTTGAAGGGGTTTTTGTCATGTTATACAATTGTTTGGCATCTCCTTTATGCCACAGGTTTTTGAATTATTTACTATATCCTTGGCCTTCTGCATATTACTGTTACAGCAGTTTTGTTTTTATTCCTTTCTTATGTTCCTTTTTTCTACTGAGTTACTGATGTAGCTTTATTTTATAACTCCTTCTGCCTAAACCAAAACCTGTAAAAACTATCTTTCTATCTCTCTTCTCTCTCTTAGTACATTTGATGCATAAAATGATGTATTGTACTGTATTCTGAAATTGCAAACATGCTGGAAAATGATGAAATGGGAAATATACTTGCTTGCAAAATGGTTTTTAGACTGCACATTTTCTTTTGACTTGCAATGGCACAGTGGAGCCTCATTATATTTTGGCTTCTTCTTAAGTTGTTGCATAGTTTACGTTGCATGTGGTTTTGAAAAAAGAAACTTGTTTTGCATACTTGTATACTTGCATATGCTGTTGCTTTTTGTATGTTGTGTATATTTTTGAAATATGCATTTTTTGACAAAAGAAATTATGCATATGCAGTTGGCCCTTTTTTAAAATGCAATTGATTTTAAATATGCAGTTTTGAAAAATAAAATGAATTTGTGCATGTTTTAAATTGTGCAATCATTTATGAAAATAAAAATTCCTCCCTTTTTTGTGAACCGGGAGAAATCCCGTGATTTGCAAAAAAGGGTAAACTGATTCCAGCCGTTGCTTTTAATGATGAACACTGAAATAATTTTCTGCTTTTAATCATTTATTTATTTCTAACTTTTCTTTTAATTATTTTTGCAGGTAAAATCAAATGAGCAGACAAAAGCATTGGATAGAAGATTTAGAATTAGAATTTTAGAAATATAGTTCTATTTTACTTTAAACTTTTATGTAATTTGTTATTATAAATATTTTGTAAATAATACAATATTTAAATAACAATTGTAATAAAATAGAATAAAGTGAAATGAAATTCTATTATTTCCCCGTCAATTCTTTTCTTTCCAATTATTTATTTATCGTTTATAATTCTTTAAATTGTATAATAATTGAAAATCAATTTCAATCACTTAAATTCAGAATAATAAACGAATAAATAAACATCAATGATCAATTAATAATTTCAATTATTTAATTCGTTATTCATAATTTTCTAAATTATAATAATTAAAAATAGAATTTCAATTATTTAACTTAAAATGATAAATAATTAAATAACCATTATTGACCAATTAATGAACTTCTTTTCAAATATTTATTATATTATTCATAAATCTTTAAATTATGTAATAATTGAAAATAAATTCCAATTATTTAAATTTAAGATAATAAATAATAAATAAACACTGTCTGAACGATTAATATGCCTCTTTTCAAATATTTATTTTATTATTTATAGATCTTTGAATTATATAATAACTGAAAATAAATTCCAATTATTTAAATTTAAGATGATAAATAATTAATAAACATCATTTAAGTCTTGATCAGTTAATAAATTTAGCGTTCAAAAATAAACAGCTCTCGACCTGAAAAAGTTATGAATTTTTAAAAATCAAAAGATCAAAACGCTTGCAATGTAATGATGCAGATGGGAGATGGTATCTTAGGTCAAAATTTGGGGTACAACACTTTACTATCCATCAGGTTTTGGATACCTGACTTCAGAGATGGGCAACCAGTAGGTAAAGCAGAACACATATGGCAACCTTCACCACAACCCGGAAATAAACCGACTAGCAACAGGTTCTTCTTGATAGTCATCAGAGGGGTAACAACATCATCTACAGAAACTACAAACAAGTCTTCCTCCACAGCATTCACTCCATGCTTGGGCATGGGAGCAGTCACAACATTAGGCCTCTCGTGCGCCTCGAACTCAATCTCCTTCGCATCAATTAGGTCTTGAACCTTGTTTTTCAGACTCCAACAATCGTCAGTATTATGCCCCGGGCTATCAGAGTGATAAGCACAGCGGGCGTTAGGGTTATACTTTGATGATGTAGTATTTGGATTCCTTGGAGCTTCTTTTAGAGTCACCAGATTGGTACTCAGCAACTGTGGCAATATCTGAGACAAAGTCATGCTGAGACGAGTGAATTGCCTTCGAGGTCTCTCTTCCCTTTGTTGGTTGTGATGCTGAGGAGCACCAGCAGGTTTTGAAATAACAACCGCATTGACAGCTTGGCGGTGTTCAGGTCTATTTTGTCTTCTTGAACTATAGACAGCACTGGACTCTTTCTTGAATGGTTTCTTCTCAATGCTCGACTAGGCACCCTTCTGTATTTTTCCAGCCTTAATACCCGCTTCAATCCTCTCACCAGTCAAGATAAGGTCTGTAAACCCGGCTGAAGAGCTTCCAATCAAAAGGTTAAAGAATGGACCAGACAGGGTCCCCAAAAACATATCAACCAGTTCACGATCAGCCAAAGGTGGTTGCACCCTTCCGGCCAGGTCTCTCCATTTTTGAGCATACTCTTTAAATCCTTCACCCGTCCCTATTGACATACCCTGGAGTTGGGTACGCGTAGGAGCGAGGTCGGAGTTATATTGATACTGCTTATAGAACGCAGCAGCCAAATCCTCCCAGCTGCGGATACCGGCTCCGTCCAACTGATAGAACCACTCAAGCTGAGTCCCTGAAAGACTGTCTTGAAAGAAATGGATCCACAAGTTCTTATCAGCAGTGTAAGGTTGGATCTTCCTCACATATGACCGGAGGTGCAGCTTTGGACATGAAGCTCCGTCATATTTGGCAAAGGCAGGTGCCTTGAACTTATGGGGAATCACCACCCCAGATGATAGACCCAGATCTCCGAAGTCCAGACCGGGCACTTTCTGTATTTCCATAGCGTTCAAACGGTCTTCCAGCTGCTTGTACTTATCCTCAGTAGGAGGATACTGTTCCTCATCATAGTCTGTCTCGTTGTCGGAGACCATAGGGCTAGGAGCCCTCCTTTCTTGTGGACTGTCTTTCTCTCCAGATGGGGTGGCCAGATCAATTTCATTCTGCAGCCCGTTTCCAAACCTGCGTCCGGTGTTGAACATGATGGTCCTCTTTTTCTTCTTCTTCCTCTCTTTCAAAATCAGGGTCTTCAAGTCCTGCTGACCCTTAGCTAGGTTCATGACCAACTCTTGGAATTGGGCATTCTGGGCCTGGAGGGCCTTGATAGCTTGCTCATTGGAAGGTTCAGCAGACATGATTATTGTTGAAATAAACAGCGAAGAAGATAAGAGACCTGTAAAAGGGTACCTGTTTATGAAGTGCATGAGATGAAATGCGTATGATTTATGATTTCAAAGACAATCAGGATTCAAATTTGTAAACAAGAACGGAAACACATTTTATTAGATTTAACTTCAGAAAATTGTTCAACAAATTTCCCTTAGGCGTTACAAGAATGGAAATACTGAAAAGTAAATAAAAACTGTAAAAGAAAACATCAAAGGTCTATCAATGCTTCCATGGTCTCTTCTTCTCAGTGCGGACATAATCATTCAGGATCCGCTCATTTTCCAGTTGCTTAGTCAGCTTCTGGATCTTCTGTTCTTGTTCCTTGAAACTCTCCCGATAAGAATCCCGTTCTTCCTGCAGTTGCATCCAAGACCTCTTCAGTGTGCCAATTTCAGTGGGCATATGAGGATGGAGAATAATTGGAGGACCCCCATCTTTATCAGTAACTTCAAGAGTAACCGGCCTGACCGCTTCATATGGCATACCTAACTTCTGAGCACTGATGCGGACCCATATGAGATATGGTTCCATTGGCAGAGAAGTCTTTGGTCCCAACTCATGTGGGTCAGATTTGTGAACTCTATCCCAAGCCCTGATGAATCTACGACACAACTCGTCGCTATCTCCCTGAAAATCAAAGATGATATGAGGTATCAACATCTCATGAGGCCCTTCTCTTCTGGCTCTTCCAAACTGACGGAGAGCTAAACATGGGTTATAAGAAATTCCTCCATGGGTTCCGATCAATGGAACATTAGGATACTCTCCACAACGATCAATGACAGTCGCCTCATCCAAGCCTTTGAGAGTCCAGATAATGTCATTATTAGTAAGAGACATTACCCTATGAGCCCAGCCCATTCCTTCTTTGTTCTTAAGTACAGATTTAGGGAGGTGCGAAATAAACCACCTCGACAATAAAGGAGCACATCACATCAAAGTTCCCCGCTTTCGGGCAGTACGAGCATAGAGCTGATGAAGGATATCACCCAGAAGAGTGGGTACAGGGTTCCGAGAGATGAAGATCTTTATGGCATTAACATTAACAAAAGTGTCAGGATTTGGAAACAATACCAGACCATAGATTAAGAGAGCCAGAGTGTCCTCGTACGCTTTAAAGTCTAAGCCATCCCAGAAGTAATTAGCTTTGTCAACCAGAAACTTAGCCAAAAAACCCTTAGCTCCACTTCTAGTCTCCCAGTTAGCCATTACCTCCTTTTTGGTCAAGTGAAGGGCTGCAGCAATCTCTTCAGGCCTGAGAGTCTCTTCCCAACCAGTAAATGGAGTCTGCTCCAAAACAGAGATACCGAGCAACTCAGAGAATTCTTCCAGGGTAGGGACCAGCTGGAAGTCTTGAAAGGTGAAGCAATGGTATAGCGGATCATAAAACTGGACCAAGACGCTCATCATTTGTTCGTCCAATTTTGAGGTGACTAAACTGAGAAGAGAACCATGCCTCCTGATGAAGGAAGTAGTGTCTGGAATCCTGACAACAAACTCTTTAAGCAAAGTAGGTACTTTAACAAAGTTGATCCGAATAGTATTCCTACGCATGGACATCATGATGTCCTACAAAACAGAGCAAAGATGAAACCCTCTTGTCTTTGAAATAGGTTAGTCCTTATGCAAGATGTATGCAATGTTATGATGTTATGATGTCATGGTAAAGGCACACCACAAATATGTTAGAACAAAGTTTGAATCTACTACCCTAAGTTAAAGTTTTGATGATAACAAAATGCAAGAATATATAAATTGTATGATTCATGTAAGACATATATGCTACCTAAAAATTATATTGTGTTTTACAGAAACTCTGATGAGTATCAGCATAAGAATATCACCATCAGCATCAGAAGATGAAATATCAACATCAGCATCAGAGGATGTTATATCAGATACCAGAATCAGAAAATCAAAGCATGTGCTTACGCTGAAGCTTGATGAACAGATCTGCACGTAACAATCTAAACTCTGATCAAGACAACAACAATTCATCAGCACCTAGCAGCGTCAGAATAAGCCAAAGCCAGAACACGCTTAATTAGCAATGGTACTGTGCATTCAAGATACTTTATTATCAACGGCATTATTCCAGACAAAGATCTGCTCAATATGGAAAGAATGTAATTGGCATTGAAACGGAATAACTGACTCCAACGTATCATTTCCAATGCTATATAACTGACTCCAACGTATCATTTCCATTTACAACTCTCTACACGCCTAAAGCGATTCATCTTCATCCTTATTCACAGTTTGCTAAAGCTCTCAAATTACTCACTCTATTGTTTTAGCATTCTAGTTCTCATAAGCTTAAATTGTGTAGTATCACAGTTGTGATAAACAGTTTTTTAGAAAACATTCAACACACTTAGATTTCATTTATCTGTAAAAAAGTATTTCCTTGAGAAACCGGTTTGTGGTTTTGACTCAAGAAGGCTTTAGCAGTTGTTAAAGCATTTGTAATATTCAGTTGAATATAGTGGATTAAGACCTCGTTGGAGAGAGGCGAAATCACCTTGACGGGTGGACTGGAGTAGTTTGAGATCAAATGAACCAGGATAAAAATAAAGTGTTGTCTGTATTTGATTTCAAGTTTTACAATTCAACCCCCCCTTCTTGTGTTTTTCACTTCTTCAATTGGCATCAGAGCGCCTGGTTCTGAGCTAAAACACTTAACCGTGTCAGTACAAGATCCAGCGTCAGAAAAACACAATGGCAGGAACATATCAACACAACAGCAATGACAACAATGAAGATAGAGACAGATTCAGCGGCAAACCTCCAGTCTTTGATGGAGAGAATTTTGATTACTGGAAAGACAGAATCGAAAGCTTCTTTCTGGCACATGATGTTGATCTGTGGGACATGGTGACAGATGGATACACGCACCCAGTGAATGCAAGCGGTCAGAAGATTGACAGGAAAGCAATGTCTGATCAACAAAAGCGTGACTTCAAAAATCACCACAAGGCCAGAACCATTCTTCTCAGCGCCATCTCTTACGCTGAATATGAAAAGATATCTAACAGAGACACAACAAAGAACATGTTTGACTCACTCAGAATGACGCATGAAGGCAACATTCAGGTCAAAGAAACTAAAGCTCTTGCGCTCATTCAGAAGTATGAGGCATTCAAAATGGAAGAAAGTGAATCCATTGAAACAATGTTCTCAAGATTCCAAATTCAGGTGGCTGGTCTCAAGGTTCTGGACAAAGGATACTCTACTGCTGATCATGTCAAAAAGATCATCAGAAGCTTGCCAAAACAGTGGAGGCCAATGGTTACAGCGTTGAAGCTAGCTAAAGATCTCAACAAAATTTCTCTGGAGGAACTTATCAGCTCCCTCAGAAGTCACGAGATAGAGCTAGAAGCTGATGAACCTCAGAAGCAAGGTAAGCCTATAGAATTAAAATCTAACAGAAAATCTGAATCTAAAGTTTTGCAGGAAGTTGAAGAAACATCTGATGGGTCCTCATCAGAAGAAGATGAACTTTCCCTCCTCTCCAGAAGAGTGAACCAACTATGGAAGCAGAGGCAAAGGAAGTTCAGGAATCCCAGAAGATCTGATCAGAATGAGTCCTCTTCCAGATACAGAAGGTCAGACTCTTCCTCTGGATACAGAAGATCTGAAGGCTCTTCAGGAAGCAGAAAGCCAAACACCAAGGACATCACTTGCTATGAATGCAACGAGCAAGGACACTATAAGAGTGACTGTCCAAAGCTTCAGAGGGAAAAGCCCAAAAAGAAGTTTGGAAGATAAAAGAAGAAAAGCCTCATGGCTACATGGGATGACTCTGACTCGTCTGAAGCTGACTCAGAATCAGATGATGAGAGGGCAAACATAGCTCTTATGGCTAACATATCAGAAGACAGTGAAGCTTCTGAATCAGACTCTGAATCAGACACCGAAGAGGTATTCCCTGACTTTGCAATTAATTTTACTAAGGCTGAACTTGCTGAAAGCCTTAACGAAAATCTGGAAAGGTACCAGCAGATCAGAGTTAAATTCAGAAACCTGAAAAGGAATCTTGATTCTGACTCTGACAAAACTGAGAGTCTCAAATTGGAAAATTCTGAGTTGAAAAATAAAATTTCAAAATTAGAAAATGTTTTACAAAACTCTCAGAAGGAAACAATTTCTGAAACTTCCAGCAGCGCTGATGAGATCATCAAGGAGTATGATCATAGCTTTCAGAAGTTCCTTGCTAAAAGCATAGATAGAAGCAAAATGGCTTCAATGATCTATGGAGTTAGCAGAAACAGCAGAAAGGGAATAGGATACCAAGGTAAGGTACCTACACCAAAGAATGCCATGGATTTAATTATTAAACGCACTCCTCTGAATTCACACTTTGTGTATGGTCACACACATGACATTAAATATACTAGTAGTAATTATTATGTGAAACCAAAATTCAACCAGAGTTTTGGCAAAGCTAACAAATCAGGACCCAAGAAAATATGGGTACCTAAGGATAAAATAATACATGTTGCAGATATCTTTAGCAGCAAATCAGAAACATCAGTCATGGTACCTGGACTCTGGCTGCTCACGACACATGACGGGAAGAAGGCATATGTTCCAAAGCCTGGAACTTAAGCCTGGAGGCCACGTAGGCTTTGGAGGCAATCAGAGGGGAAAGATCATTGGCTCTGGAACTGTAGGTAATGGAAATCTTCCCTCTATAAACAATGTTCTGTTAGTAGATGGATTAATGCATAATCTGTTATCCATAAGTCAATTAAGTGATAACGGTTATGATATAATCTTTAATCAAAAATCATGTAAAGTTGTTAGTCAGAAAGATGGGACTGTCCTATTTAATGGAAAGAGGAAAAACAACATTTATAAAATCAAACTTTCTGAACTGAAAAGTCAGAATGTAAAGTGTCTTCTGTCTGTTAACAACGAGCAATGGATCTGGCACAGAAGATTGGGGCATGTTAGTATGAGAAGAATATCTCAGATTAACAAACTCAATCTGGTCAGAGGACTTCCTAATCTGAAGTTCAATTCAGATGCTCTGTGTGAAGCATGTCAGAAAGGCAAGTTTGCAAAACCTGCTTTCAAATCTAAAAATGTCGTTTCCACCTCTAAGCCATTAGAACTTCTACATATTGACTTATTTGGACCAGTTAAAACTGCTTCAGTCAGTGGCAAGAAGTATGGGTTAGTAATCGTAGATGACTATAGCAGATGGACATGGGTAAAGTTCTTAAGACACAAGGACGAGTCACACTCTGTGTTTGTCACCTTCTGTAACCAAGTTCAGAATGAAAAGGATCTTAGAATCGTTAAAGTCAGAAGTGATCATGGTGGAGAGTTTGAAAACAAAGATTTTGAGTCATTCTTCAATGACAAAGGCATTCTGCATGATTTCTCTTGTCCTAGAACTCCCCAGCAAAATGGAGTTGTAGAACGAAAGAACAGAACATTGCAAGAAATGGCCAGAACCATGATCAATGAGACAAACGTTGCTAAGATCTTCTGGGCAGAGGCAATAAACACAACGTGCTACATTCAGAATAGAATCTCCATAAGACCTATTCTGGAAAAGACTCCATATGAATTGTGGAAGAACAGAAAGCCCAACATTTCATATTTTCATCCATTTGGATGTACTTGCTTTATGTTAAATACAAAAAATTATTTGAACAAGTTTGACTCTAAAGCACAGAAGTGTATTATGTTAGGATACTCTGAACGCTCAAGAGGGTACAGAGTATACAATACAGAAATACAGATTGTGGAAGAATCAATCAGTGTTCGTTTTGATGATAAGCTTGACTCTGAAAAGTCAAAGCAGAATGAAGTTTTTGCAGGTATGGAAGTTGAATTTACAGGTTCTGAAGACAAGTCATCAGAAGCTCTAAATAAAGACACTCCTTCAACATCAGAAAGAGGAACTGCTAGCAATCCAGCAACATTTGTTGACCAACCTCAGAAAAGACTACCCAGAAGCAGCTTGGACCACCCAGAAGAAACTATCTTAGGAAGAAAGGAAGATCCAATCAGAACAAGAGCCAGCTTCAGAAACTCTGAAGAATCCCTCATGGGACTTGTTTCTCTGATTGAACCTTCCTCAATTGATGAAGCACTTTTGGACAACGACTGGATTCTAGCAATGCAAGAAGAGCTGAATCAATTCACCAGAAATGACGTATGGGATCTTGTTCCCAGACCAAAAGGATTCAACGTCATTGGAACAAAATGGGTGTTCAGAAACAAGCTGAACGAACAAGGTGAAGTTATCAGAAACAAAGCACGACTGGTAGCACAAGGTTATAGTCAGCAAGAGGGGATAGACTATACAGAAACCTTTGCCCCAGTCGCCAGGTTAGAATTTATCAGACTTTTAATTTCGTTTGCTGTTAATAAAGGCATCACTCTGTATCAGATGGATGTCAAGAGTGAATTCTTAAATGGATATATAGAAGAAGAGGCTTATGTGCACCAACCCCCTAGTTTTGAAAGTACAAAAAATCCAGAATATGTTTTCAAACTAAAGAAGTCACTATATGGTCTGAAACAAGCTCCCAGAGCTTGGTATGAAAGACTAAGTAACTTTCTGTTAGAAAAAGAATTCACCAGAGGGAAGGTGGACACTACCTTATTCTGTAAGTCAGTTAAGAATGACATCTTAGTGTGTCAAATTTATGTTGACGATATTATTTTTGGATCTACTAATCCTTCTCTTGGAAGAAAATTTGCTAAGTGTATGCAGGCAGAATTTGAGATGAGCCTCATGGGGGAACTGAAATTCTTTCTGGGAATTCAGATCAATCAAACTCCAGAGGGATCTTACATTCATCAGAGCAAATATGTCAGAGAACTTCTGAAGAAATTTGATCTCTCAGAATGTAAGTCATCAAAGATTCCAATGCATCCCACGTGCATTCTGGAAAGAGAAGAGGTAAGCAAAAAGGTAGAACAGAAGGTCTACAGAGGTATGATTGGTTCTCTTCTTTATCTGACGGCTTCAAGGCCTGATATTTTATTCAGCGTATGTATTTGTGCAAGATTCCAATCAGATCCTAGAGAATCTCACTTAACAGCTGTTAAGCGAATTTTCAAGTATCTGAAAGGTACTACTAATCTGGGTTTATTTTATAGAAAATCTAGTGATTACAGCTTAGTAGGTTACTGCGATGCTGACTTTGCTGGAGACAGAGTAGAGCGTAAAAGTACTTCTGGAAGCTGCCAGTTTCTGGGAGAAAATCTGATCTCTTGGTCCAGCAAAAGGCAATCCACAATTGCGCTATCAACAGCAGAAGCTGAGTACATAGCAGCAGCAGGATGCAACACACAAATGCTCTGGATGAAAAGTCAGCTTGAAGACTTCCAGATTTTTGAGAGTAACATCCCTATACTCTGTGACAATACTTCTGCCATTTGCTTAAGTAAAAATCCTATTTTGCATTCTAGGGCTAAGCATATAGAAATAAAACATCATTTCATTAGGGACTATATTCAGAAAGGCATTTTAAACTTAAAATTTATTGATACAGACCATCAATGGGCTGATATCTTCACAAAACCACTTTCTGAAGATAGGTTTAACTTCATTCTGAAACATCTCAGCATGAAGCTCTGCCCAGAGTGAAAATGTTTTAATTTTATATATTAACCTTCAGAATGTGTTTTATTTTACTGTGAACTTCTGATCAATCTTCCTTCAGAAAGTTAGACATGCAGATTGTATCAGAGTCTATCCATAAAGATTTGAGTGTCTCATTTCAAGGATAGATGTGCTGTTCACCAAATCAAACAAGTGTCATCCATTCATCAGCTAATCTATGAAGCAGAACATGCGTGCACGCTTCTGAGAAGGCAAAACGCTGATTGGATGCATTGAGACACATGTCACTGGTAACCGTTCCAAATATCTTTCTCAAAACCCCCAAAATCAGCCAATATTAAATGCGCATAATCATGAGTTAATTCTCTCTCTTAAAAACGTTTATGTTTTCAAAACACTTTTTGAAACTTATTTAAACACCATCACTCCATTCATTCACTTTTTACCGTCTCTTGCAATCATCTAAATATTTTCTGCATTCTTACTTGTGTGTTCATCTTTTTCCAAAGAAACCCTTTTTCAAGCTTTTTCTCAAAGAAACCCTAGTGTGAACATGGCAACTTCTAGCACTGTTTCTGCAGGTTCCCAGCAAGGTGCTTCTTCTGATCAGTACCAAATTCCCTTCAGAACTCTACTCACACCGGTGAAGAACTTGGAAGTTCTGTCTGAACTGATCATTGATTTCAACAGTTTGAAAGAAAATGGCTTCGATTTGACTGAAGAAATTAGGGCACAAGGATGGGAAAGGTATTTTGATAGGTTGGTGGGTCCAACGTTCCCTGTATTGGTCAAAGAATTCTGGATACATGCGTCTTCATCAACACATCAGGTTACTTCATATGTCATGGGCAAGAAGATTGTGATTACTGAAGATCACATTGCTAGACTGATTGGATACAACGGTGGTGGCATCCGCTGTATTGACATGGCAGAAAGAGCTGGAAACACTGCCATAGTTGCTAGACAGATTTTCACGCATGGGGTTCCATCCAGCAAGATCAGAGATTTGATGGATCAGCACAAAATCTGGGCAAAGATCATCTTGGGCTGCTTCAACCACAGGAAGCCCACAAGCTCTCCTGACTACATCAACATAGATCAGCAATTTCTGCTTTATTTTATTGCAAAGAAGACCAAGATCAACCTTGCTCATCTTCTGTTCAATCATCTGAAGACCAGCGTCAAGGAGACGAGAGAAGAAGAAAAGACTAAAAGGGATTGGATACCCTTTGGCAGATTAATATCAGATATTCTAACTGAGAATAGGCTAATAGAACACCTGATAGAGGCACAGGAAATAAGCTCTCTGGAACCAGATGTTGGCAATCAGCTGAACGCCAAGAATCTGAAGAAGATGAAACTGATAGAGAATATCAGAAAGGAGCCCAGCGTCACTCTTCTTGCTGACATCACCAGCAGAAGAGTCCCTCTGAGCAACTTTCCCATATTCTCTGAGATTGACTCTAAACCAGTCACTGTTCTCAGATACTTGGACGCGTGTAAAGATGATGGCACAGATCCTGATCTGAACATCAAAGATCTGCACCAGCAAGCACCAGAGGTTACTTTGAAGAAGAATAAGAAGAGAAAGGCTGCATCAGAAGGACCATCCCAGCAGACCCCAAAGAAGAGAGGTAATCTATTTGCTGTTAATGTTTTAAATTCATCTGCTGTTCCAACATTGATTCCTACCCCAGTTCATATGAACTCCCAATTCCCATACCAACCATTGATGATACCGAACCAGAGTTTGACCCTTCTGAGTCACTAACTCTCAAGAGATCCCGCACCAAACTTCAAAATCCAAAACCCACAACATCAACAGAATCAGAACTTGATAAAGTTCTTTCTGAAATTGATCAACGTTCTTCCGCTCCCCTCTCAGAAAATCCAAACACTCAACCAGAAACTGCCCATTCACCTCAACCAGATTATACACTCTCACCAATACCAGAAAATCCACAATCACCAGAACCAGAAACTTCTCCACCTCCCTCTCCATAACCAGAACTTAATCCACCTTCACCTCAATCATCATCTCCACAACCTGAGTCTCAACACTCTGAAACTCCATCACCTGAACCTCAAACCCCTGAACCTCAATCACCTCAATCCTCTGAACCACAACCCTTGGCAATTCAACTGCCATGTGGTACAACTGTAAACATACCCCAACTGCCATCCTCACCAGAAACTACCCCTCCTAATACTCCACACAGTCCAATAATCATTTCTGACTCTCCTACTCCCTCACCCAAACAAAATCCAGATGACCACAGCAAGACCTTCATTGATCTAACAGTCCTTGACTGCCTTGCTGACCTTAAAAATAAAATTGCCATTCCCAAACCCAAACAACTAGATGTTGGTTCTAGCATCTTGAATTTTGAAACAGGCATGCAGAATTAGATTGCTTCTATAAAGCAGGCTTGTCCTGGAATGATTGATCCTGCTGTGTCAGACCAACTCTGGACACAATTCAGAAAGTGGATACGCGCTGAAACCTTTAAGCTGCAAGACATAAACTATGAACAGGCTCAACAGAACTTCAGCAAGCTGCTGAAAGAAGTTGAAGGTCCAGTCATGAGTCAGCTGCTGAAGGAGGAAGTGCTCTTTCTGGATAGTGAGCCGTGGTCTGAAAAGCGTCCAGCATCAACAGTTCAACCAGCAGAAGATGTGTGTCAAGAAGAAGACATTACATAAAGATCTCAGAAGCACCCTGACTCTGACATCTCTCAAGCTGCCTTGGACAGGCAGACTCTTGAAGAGCTGAAGCAAAATGATCTTCGTCTGCAAGAGAGAATGGATGAAAGTGATCAAAGGATGAAAGCAAGGATGGATGTTCAGGACAGCAAGATTGATACAATAGTCAGCATGGTGCATCAGCAGAAGGAAACTGCTGATCAGATTAAGAATATGCTAGAAGCTCTGTTCACACGCTTTCCACCCCAACCTTAGTTTTTTTTCTTGATATTTTCATTGTTTTCTTTGCATATCATCTGTACTATTTTTCTGGCTCTGAATTGAATACAATCGTTTTTCTGCACTGATTCTCTTACTTCAATTTTTTTCCTCAATTATGTGCACTTTTTGATTGCTGACAAAAAGGGGGAGAAAGACTGATATTTTTCAATAACGGTTTACTGAGACAAAAGTCTCAAACATTCTAACACTCTGATATACTTGAACGTTTTTGTTCTGCATAGCTTACAGGTACAAGAATCTGATGAACTCCAATACACTGAAGCTCTGATATTCTGATGTTCAAAGAAAGTCAATAAAGATCTGATCCTAAAGAACTCATGGAATTAAAGGGAAGTAATAAATTCAGGGGGAGTCCTTCCGATCTAAACTCTGATACCTCTTTATCCCTTATCCTCTTATCTTTGATAACTTCCTATTTAATTCTGATACAATTTATTATTTGGTTATCTCCGATACTTTTCTCGTTAATTTTCAATTGAAAAAAATCTAGTTTTTGTCATCATCAAAAAGGGGGAGATTGTTAAAACAAAGTTTGAATCTACTACCCTAAGTTAAAGTTTTGATGATAACAAAATGCAAGAATATATAAATTGTATGATTCATGTAAGACATATATGCTACCTAAAAATTATGTTGTGTTTTACAGAAACTCTGATGAGTATCAGCATTAAGAATATCACCATCAGCATCAAAAGATGAAATATCAACATCAGCATCAGAGGATGTTATATCAGATACCAGAATCAGAAGATCAAAGCATGTGCTTACGCTGAAGCTTGATGAACAGATCTGCACGTAACAATCTAAACTCTAATCAAGACAACAACAATTCATCAGCACCTAGCAGCGTCAGAATAAGCCAAAGCCAGAACACGCTTAATTGGCAACGGTACTGCGCATTCAAGATACTTTATTATCAACGGCATTATTCCAGACAAAGATCTTCTCAATATGGAAATAATGTAATTGGCATTGAAACAGAATAACTGACTCCAACGTATCATTTCCAATGTGTGATCGGTGGATCTGGAACTGACTGTTTAACGCTGGTTCGCGAAATGTCGCGGAAGCAAGAGTCGCCACCGTCTTTTATTTTCTCCAATTGGAAAGGACAAAAGCACAGAAAAATTCCTTATAGAGATTGCTCTCGGTTCGGGAGGTAGGTTATAGAAAGGGAAGGTGTTAGCACCCTTTCTATCCATGGTTATCCATGGGCTCTTAGATACTTGCTCAATGTGTTTTCAAAAATGTTTGCTTTTCAATGTGGGTTTAAAAGTTTCTTTGAAAAATTTCAGTTCGACTCATACGTCAGAGTGTTTGAAAAAATTGCTTTCGAAAGCTTTTTGAAAAGGTGTCGGTGTGAAAAGTATTTTTGTTTGAAATTAGAGCAAGTATCCTTGAGAACCTACCTACCCTAAGGAATTCGTCTGTGTAAATGTCCTTTAAAATAGTGCCATCCCACCATTGAGAGGTAGGTAGCACCACCGTTGGAGGTGTTCGAGTCAATTCGAGTTTGTAGGGACATGGCGATCACCAGAGCAATGGGAAGACACCTTAGAAGCTACCCTCATGCCAGGTTCCCGGATCATGAGGACTTACTAAGACATCCTCTACTCGACGATCACCTTTCGAGGCAAGGCAACAGTGAGGCGTACCCTAGGGGTGGTGTGTGCGATTCGTGTGTCATGTTCATTGATATTTGTCTTGTCATGTTTGTTGTGATCTATGCTTGATTTTATTTAAGTCCATTCATTCTTGCATGCTTATTTAACAGTTAATATTTGCGGAAAAAGTAAATTCTAAACTATTACAAATGGCACGGGTCCACATCGCCAAAATTAAACCGGACCCGATTTGACGGAAAGTAAATAAAGCAAAAGAAATAAAAGTGCGAGAAGTTTAAGTTGTCCGAGGTACATGGCTTTGGGAGAGATACATAATTATTTAAATGACATAAAATAAATATGCGCAATAAAATAAATTACGAACGAGGGCGTCGGACCCTTTTGCAAAAAATTGAAGTTAATGAATTTAATTAATAAAAAAAGATTAAATTAATGAGGAATTAAAATTAAAGGAAATTGTTTTTTGGTGTTTTGTGTTTTTTAAGATTTAATGGAAAAAGAATTATTTAAAATTAAAATGAGATGTAAACCCTAATTCTAATGGTTTTTAAATTTATTGTGAAAATATTAAATTTTGACCTAATTTAAATCTAAGTTAATTTACATGCATTTTTTAATTATAAAAATAAATAAAATAAATATTATTATTGTGAAAGAAAAATTAAAAGGAAATGAAAATTATCATTTAAACCTAATTCTACTTTTGGATTTTTAGTTATTAAAAGGAATTAAAATTGTAACCTATTTTAAACTAAATTTATTTACAATAATTAAAATAAATATTATATTTTGCTCTTTTTCTGATTTTTTTGTGTATTTTATAATTTGTAAAGAAAAAAAATAATTAATTAAAACAAGTAAAGAAAATATAATAGCAATTAAAAATAAAATAAGAAAAATATGGAGAAGGTAAACCAGGGGGGGGTTCAGGCCCCAAAGTGGAGGTCTTAGTGAGAAATTCTGGCCCATTAAGCTTGAAATTGTTTGACTTTTCCAGGCCACGTATGCGCATGTTAACTAGTCCTCATGATGTTCTTTAATTCTGAGCCCTTGATCTGGACTCATTAAACACGTGGCTGGCTTGATATGGCGAGTGTATGGTAGCCTTAACTTTGGGCGCTGCATATGAAAATCATGGGAAAAATATTATTGAGAATAGTACAGACCTGGGACTCGAACCCAGGTCTTGAACGCTACAAGCATAGGTACCTGCCACTGAGCCAGTTTGATTACGTTTAATATATAATATCAAATAAATAATATAAAAGAAAAGCTATATTAGTGGGAGTCAGCGCGCGAAAGTTTGAATCCGCCTATCACGTTTTGACAACGCATCGTCCTCTTCATCGTCCCTGTAACATAAAGCTTTAGGCAACAGTTTTGCACGCGTTGTATTAGGCCGTCTTGGAGAAAATAGCGAATAGCTCAATTCTAAATATAAATTAGGCGCGAGAGTTGGGATTTCTTCGTCTGGACGTGCTCATGCCAATGGTATTACTCCTGAGTCCTAATTTTGCCTTGGGTAAAAAACCCCAATTTAGAGCTCTGCAAACCCTAAAACGTAATCATGGCATAATCGTGTGTATGGCGTAAAAATGCAATTAAAGGCATTGGTTAGCATAAGAAACTCACAACAAACATGAATCAATAAATAAAAATGGCAAAGGATGCATAAATCATGATGCACAGTTCTGAATTTTTCTCTTTGCAGTTCGAGTCATAGATACCAATTCTTGGAGCTTTGGTTGTTGTTCTTGATTGGCACATGTTCAGAGAACCTTGAGGAAGCTAATGGAACAATTCTTATGCTTTGAATTGACCTCTAGCACTGATTTCAGTTTTTGAACTTTTTGGAGAAATTTCAAGTTTCACAAAGGCTTTTCTTGCGCAGCTTAGAGTGTTTTGTGATTAGGGTTATCATCCTGAATATGTAGTAAAGCTATTAGGTTAAGAAAATTGAATAAAATCCATGGCATTGATGATTTTGCATATTTGATTTTCCAAGATCTTCCATATCTTTTTTTCATGTGCATTTTGTGTCAATTATGCTCATATTAAACCAAATCTTTCCTAATTAACCTATGCACGAAATATTGAGTCTAGAATGTGTACAAAAAGATTTTTTAGGTCAAGTTTTATATTTTCCACATATTTAAATGATTTAAATGAATTAATATTAATAATAATTCAAATAAATAAATAAAAAATGAGAAAATACTTCCCTTTGGGCCAAGTGGTCGTGCACATGCTTAGAATGATGAATCATGGAAGAAAAATGGGCCCATTAGCATTTTTAGGTCATTTGAAGTAATGTTGACTTTTCAAAATATCCAAAAATTTCCCAACTTCCACAAGGCATAACTTGCTCAATTTTTAAGCGTTTCACGTGTTCTTGGACATTTTGGAAAGGTCTTTGAGTCCTTTAACCAATTCCTTTGGTCCCATGTCATTTTGATTTACCAATCTCAAGTTATGGTCTTTGACTTAAAGTCCCTTTTTGTTGACTTTTGAAAATGACCTATAATGTTGAAATTGATAACTTTTTGTGAGAGCATTTCTTGGACTTGAAGTATGAAGATGAGTTGTAGGAAATGTCTTTCTCTTCAAAATGAGCTTTGGATGGAATTTTTCTGATAATCCATGTGAAAGTTATGCCCTGGTCAATTTCAGTTGACTTTTTCAGCTGTCCAAATATAGTAACTTTTGCATCTTTGATGATTTCTGAGCCAAATTTTGAGAATCATGATCAAGCATTGATCAAATGATGTTTGTGGCTTCAAAATGATATGTTGACCAAAAATTTGAACTTTTGACTGTCAAATGACCATTTTGCCCCTACAATTGACTGTAGTGCAATTTAGGGTTTTGACTGTGCAATTTTGAGCTGAATGCCTTGAAACTTGATATGAGGATGCTTGACCATATTTGTAAGCATATGAGACTTGATTGGCCCTTTGAAACTTTCAATTTCTTGATCAGGACCCAAACCCTAGTTTTGACTGTATAGGAGACAGTTGGACTGCACAACCCTTGGGGAGTTTTGTGACTTGGCTTGGCAATTTCTTGGAGAATATGGGAGGGCAAATTTTGGGGTGCAACAGTTGCCCCTGTTCAATCTTCTTAGACCTGAGGATGCAGATTGGCTGACGTGCCTTTCGTAATCCGAGGGTAGAAGATGATTGGACACTAGAGTGCCCAGAAATTTGCGCTCGCATGTTAGCAGTATGATGGGGGAATGGGCTTATAGATGCCATTTGGAGATTGCTGGATTGGATGATGGGCTTATAGATTCCATCTGGATGTTGATCGCGTAAGAGATTCCTTAGCGAGAACCTGCATACCTGCAAAACAGAAAACGAGTACCTAACACGTTGCAGGAGCTGATTTTAGGTGCTTGGTATAGATATGTCCTGACTGGTTACAGGAGCTGAGTCTGGAGCTTCAAACGCTGATGAATGAACCAGAGATGGTTACTGCCTTAGCATGAATGGTAAGAGAACCTTGGGTGATTTTAACTTCAACAACGCTCGTTGAGAAAATCTTGGTGGGAAATACCATCTTCGCAGGATCGGAACGAGAACCATAGGCCATTATAATCTGAAAGGGAATCACCTCACTCGCCGTCGGAGAGGGAATCATAGGAAAAGGAATTGTCACCTCACTCACCGTCGGAGAGGGAACCATAAGAGATTATCACCTCACACTCATCGTCGGAGAGGGAGACATCTTGAAAAAGGAATTACCACCTCACGCACTTGTCGGAGAGAGGACCATAAGAGACTATCACCTCACACTCACCGTCGGAGAGGGAAACATCTGAAGAAGGAATTACCACCTCACGCACTTGTCGGAGAGGGGACCATAGGAGACTAACACCTCACACTCATCGTCAGAGAGGGAAACATCTGAAAAGGACTTACCACCTCACACACCGTTGGAGAGGGAACCATAAGAGACTATCACCTCACGCTCACTGTCGGAGAGGGAAACATCTGAAGAAGGAATTACCACCTCACGCACTTGTCGGAGAGGGGACCATAGGAGACTAACACCTCACACTCATCGTCGGAGATGGAAACATCTGAAAAGGACTTACCACCTCACACACCGTTGGAGAGGGAACCATAGGAGATTATCACCTCACTCACCGTCGGAGAGGGAAACATCTGAAAAGGACTTACCACCTCACTCACCGTCGGAGAGGGAACCATAGGAGATTATCACCTCACTCACCGTCGGAGAGGGAAACATCTGAAAAGGACTTACCACCTCACACACCGTCGGAGAGGGAACCATAACTTCTACTGAGTCTTTATCAGAACAATCTGTTGGGCGTCGATTTAGCTGGACTAGAGAAGGCCTGGGAATATCTTCAACTGGAATAAGTGTCAGAACGTCACCATATCTGGTTCATATCTGGACTATATCTGGAAGGAAATCTGGAAGCAGCATCAGAACGTCACCATCTCTGGATCATATCCGAAACTATATCTAGAAGGAAATCTGGAAGCAGTATCAGAACGTCACCATCTCTGGATCATATCCGAAACTATATCTAGAAGGAAATCTGGAAGCAGTATCAGAACGTCACCATCTCTGGATCATATCCGAAACTATATCTAGAAGGAGATCTGGAAGCAGTATCAGAACGTCACCATATCTGGGTCATATCCGAAACTATATCTAGAAGGAGATCTGGAAGCAGTATCAGAACGTCACCATATCTGGGTCATATCCGAAACTATATCTAGAAGGAAATCTGGAAGCAGTATCAGAACGTCACCATCTCTGGATCATATCCGAAACTATATCTAGAAGGAGATCTGGAAGCAGTATCAGAGCGTCACCATATCTGGGTCATATCCGAAACTATATCTAGAAGGAGATCTGGAAGCAGTATCAGAACGTCACCATATCTGGGTCATATCCGAAACTATATCTAGAAAGAAGTCTGGAAGCAGTATCAGAACGTCACCATATCTGGATCATATCTGAAAATATATCTAGAAGGATATCTGGAAGCAGGATCAGAACGTCACCATCTCTGGATCATATCCGAAACTATATCTAGAAGGAAATCTGGAAGCAGTGTCAGAACGTCACCATCTCTGGATCATATCCGAAACTATATCTAGAAGGAGATCTGGAAGCAGTATCAGAACGTCACCATATCTGGGTCATATCCGAAACTATATCTAGAAAGAATTGCGATAGTTGATAGTAATCATTTTGATATTGATCTTTTTCTTGAAAAGGCAAAACATAATTGTATGCAAAATCATGATGCATGAACTGTATGTCTTCAAAATTAATGAGATTCGTGTAGTATGATGCCTATGCATGCTATAATGATGTATGTGATGTATGTTTTCGTCTAGGAAAGTAAATCCTTGACGGGTGCCGGGAAGTCGTGTCCTGGGCTGATGTTGAAGAATAGCTTTTGCTTCCGCTGGGGATGATAGTTGCAAGTATACCGGTAGGAGAAGATAACTCTGTTGCGGAACAATCTTGGCAAATGGAATATTCTGTGGGGAGAAAAAGATATTCTAGCGACCATGCTGGGAAGAAATACTCTGTGGGGGAGATGCTTTTGCTGAATTGTTGAGAATGACTTGCTGAGGATATCTCTACCGTATTGGAAGTGCTGATAGACTTCGCTGGGGATAAGAAGATTCTGTCGACGACGATCGTTCCGTGGCCTTTGGCTGAGGATAACCCAGTTATATCCTGTTAAGGAAATAACTCTTTAAATAAAGCCGGACGACACGTTCGTGCTCTGCGAGGGGATAAGCTTCCAGAATCTACTGGGGATAAGCTTACTGCTTGGGGATGAATTCCAACTTTCCTGGGGAAACTGGATTGGACTCTCCTGGGGAAGTATTGAACTGTATTGGTTATGTTCTTCAACGGAACCTACCTTGATACCCTGGAGGACAGAACAATCAGCTTGCTTATACCATCCTTTATTGCCCCTGTTTCTATGGGGGAGGCACTTGTGGGGTGCTGCTAATTGTTGAGGGTCAAACCTTCTTCAGGTAGGCAGGTGACAAGATGACAGGACATAGTCGTACGCTTTGATCCCTAACTTTTGCTCGAGCCGCCTTTTCAGGTTTTCGACTTGCCGGGTGTACAGATTTTTTCATTTTCATCCCTCATTTTGCCCGAACCCTTTTGGTTCGCCGGGAAGCCCTTATTTTTGCCTAGGTATGTCAACCTAGCGGGTCTTTGATTTTGCGTAGTATTCTTTTCGACTATGTCCGTTCTTAGAATGCAGGTAGGTGCCCCTGTTAGCAGTGTTTTGTCCTGCCACCAGAAGGTATTTGATTAGGCAGGATTCGTTGCTGGAGTGCCCCAAGTGACTTAGGCGGAGATTTGCCCCAGGCTATTTAGCCTTTAAGAGATTCTCCGAATCTTGACTTAACTGCCCCAGATGATGGACAATGATCAGGCCATGCCCTTTGATTGGAAGTGCTTCTGTTCACCAGGTATTCATCGTGCGAATTTCTCTGTTGTTCAAACAAAAAGTCATATGCAAACAAAGTTATGTTAAAAATGCAAAGCCTATGTCTGTCTTGAAGATTTTTTGAAAATGCATTCTTTTTCATAAAACAAGCGAATGTTTGTAAAACATGATGTCAACTTCGTATTTACCGTAGGCCTTCAGGAGTCAGGATACCTTTTGTAACAGTATACTTTCGAACTAACCCATGCTTCAGCTAGGACTTTTAAGGGTTATAACGTGGCTTGGTTCACGGTTTTTTAAGAAACAAAGGATAAAGGCTCAAATTATTTATACCCACCCGCTCTTCGTGATGTTCTCCAAACCTAAGCTCAGTTGATCGTGCGTTAGACCTTGTTTGAGTCTTTGCTTTGATGTTCCAATAATGGTTCAGATGTTGATGACTTATTTTGAATAGGCAGTCATTCCTTTTGTTGAGGGTTTGTATGACCTCTTTCTCTTTGATTTTTGTTATCCCTATTTTTTGCCTGAACTGTTTCTTTTTGGAATTACAGTCAGCGGGATGCCCCAGTTTCATAAGTCCCTTTTTATAGGTTTTGACTTCTCGGGCTTTTCGTTTATGATTTTTTGGTAATGACTGCCTATCCTTTTGATTGTTCTGAACCATCACTGTCTTTCTTTTTCGTAAGGATCTCTTTGGTGCCATTCGTTATGCACTTGGATCAACTTGAGAAGACTACCCTGCCCCGGGTTATGACAAAGGGTTTTAATTTTCGAAAATAAAAACTCCTACTTCTTTGGCTCAGATGGGTTGACGAGGGTTTATCATCCTTATAACTCCAGTGTTTAGGAATTGAAACAATGCCTGTACCTCATCAGCGGGGTCTGTTCAAAAGCATACTGTAAAGATAGCGGTATCGTTTTCGTCATCCTCCCTCAAGAGGCTCAGAATTATTAACCGAGAGTTGACATCAGAAAAAATATGAAAAGAAAATAATAATAATTGTATTAATTCCCAAAACAGACATATGCGATGCATTGATAGAATAAAAGAGTTTGCCATGACATTAATTGTTTGTATAAGCAAAGAACAATACAACTCAAAAATTCAAATAAACAAAAGGCTTTAATGATTGGGCGACGGAGCAGTGATTATGTTCGGAGTTCCAGGCACTTCAAACTGAATCTCCCCGGCGTCGATCATGTCTTGAATTTTGTTCTTGAGAGGCCAGCAGTTGTCCGTAGTATGCCCCGGGCTATCAGAATGATATGCGCACCTATCGTTGGGATGATAGTTGGGAGCAGAAGTGTTCGGATTCCGAAGAGGAGCCCTTAAGGTGATCATCCCTGCCTTCAACATTTGTTGCAGTGCTTGATCCAGCGACATGTTGAGTTTGGTATACTGTCGTTTCTCCTTGCGCTGCTGCCCCTGTCCTTGTTGAGCAGGTCCAGGATTGGAGATCTGGATTGCCCCTATCTCATGACGGCTCTTTTTACCGTACACAGCATTGGATTCTTTCTTTCCATGATGAGGCTTTTTATCAGAAGGTGCAGCCTCTTGAATTTTCCCAGACCGGATGCCAGCTTCTATTCGCTCTCCAGTCAAGATAAGATCTGTGAATCCAGCAGACGAATTCCCAATTAGGTGGTTGTAGAACGGACCAGACAGGGTCCCTAAGAACATATCAACAAGTTCCCGATCAGTCAAAGGTGGTTGTACCCTTCCAGCAAGATCCCTCCATTTCTGTGCATATTCTTTAAAACCTTCACTTGATCCTAACGACATACCCTGGAGTTGGGTACGCGTAGGAGCAAGGTCGGCATTATACTGATACTGCTTGTAGAAAGCAGTAGCCAACTCCTCCCAGTTACGAACCTTGGTCCCATCCAGCTGATAGAACCATTCGAGATGAGTCCCTGAAAGACTCTCCTGGAAGAAGTGGATCCACAAATTCTTGTCCACCGTATATGGTTGAATCTTCCGAACATAGGACCTGAGATGTAACTTGGGACAAGACGCCCCGTCATACTTGGTAAAAGATGGTGCTTTGAACTTCCGAGGAATAATCACACCAGTTGACAAACCCAAATCTCTAAGATCCAGCCCAGGTACCTGTTGGATCTCCATAGCATTCAGCCTATCCTCCAACTGTTTGTACTTGTCCTCAGCCGGAGGGTACTGTTCTTCGTCGAAATCTGTTTCATTGTCAGAGACCACTGGGCTGGGAATCCTTTCTCCCTGATGACTACCTTCCCTCACAGATGGAGTTGTCCTCTCAGTTTCAATCTGCGGTGTATTCCCAGATCTGCGTCTAGGGCTGAACAAGACAGTCCTCTTCTTCTTCTTGTCCTTCTTCAAGAGCAGAGCCTTCAGATCTTGTTGCCCCTGGGTCAAATTCATGATCAGCTCTTGGAACTGGGCATTCTGAGCCTGGAGGTCCTTGATAGTCTGCTCGGCTGATGATTCAGGATTCATGACGATCGGCTGAAATAAACAGCGGAGAAGGGTAAGCAACCTGTCAAAGGGATACCTGCAATGCAATGAGATGTATGACATGCATGTAATGTTTTCAAGGACCTCGCGGGGTAAACAGAGAAACTTTGTTAGCATTTGGAACCGGTAGCTTGATTGTAAGAACTTCATTTTGTTGGGAGTCCTTCGTCAAGGGTCAAAGGCTCACCATATCCAGTGGGTCATAGCCCCTGACAACCTTGGCTAGAGGAAAATAAATCCTCTTTGCCCCTGGCTAGATGTTTGATTTATCATGACCTGCATCACAAGCCCTTGAGATCCTTGAAATGGGTTAGGATGTATGCAATGGTATGCAATGGTATGATGTCATGCTATGCATGGGGTAATGTGAGTAACCCTGTTATGAGTCCCAATTAAGGACTATAAACAACCCTGCAAGAAATTTATTACCCTGTTATGAGTCCCAATCAAGGACTATAAACAACCCTGCAAGAAATTTAGTACTCTGTTATGAGTCCCAATTAAGGACTATAAACAACCCTGCAAGAAATTTAGTACCCTGTTATGAGTCCCAATTAAGGACTATAAACAACCCTGCAAGAAATTTAGTACTCTGTTATGAGTCCCAATTAAGGACTATAAACAACCCTGCAAGAAATTTAGTACCCTGTTATGAGTCCCAATTAAAGACTATAAACAAAACCTGCAAGAAATTTGATAAACCTTGTCATGAGTCCTAGTTAAGGACTATAAACAAAACCTGCAAGTAGTTCATGTGTCAGCTAACAAGCATGCAAGTAGGCAAGTACAAAGGCACACAAGTCACACAAGAGAAACCCCTAGGGTTTAGGCCAGCATGAGGTCTGGGTAGTACCCTCTTGAAGTTGGTGGGTTCAACCTGTCCTATTAGAAGTAACCGGGTTCTGAGGTTCCCAATATCACGGGATTGCTTTCATTGTTCATCGTTTCGATTTAGCCACTGAGCTGGCGACCGAAATATTCCAGGAAAGCAACCCTCAATTGAGTGTAGTATCGAGTATCAACCAACCTCGGACTGCACCAAAGTCAGTTATCTCACTACCCTAAAGAGGCCAAGATAGTTCAATTAAGGTTCCTAAGGTCTGTTGATGCTTCACGACACCACGCGGAGGCCCCGTACTCTCCTTGACTGAACTCAAGGGTTACCGGTACACACCAAAGTGCCACATCAACGTAGCAGACTGTTTCAACCATGTCGGTATACCCCGCACAGTTCCCTCACAGCCTTGTTGCTACTTTCTAAGAAAGGTATCCCCCAGATCCGGGTTAGGATCTATAGAACTCCCAAGCAACCCACAATTTAAAGCACACAAAGCAATACAATTGAAAACATAGTTATGACCTATCCCTAAGGTACACCTCACTTTAAGTTTATCCCCAGCAGAGTCGCCAGTTCTGTGATCGGTGGATCTGGAACTGACTGTTTAACGCTGGTTCGCGAAATGTCGCAGAAGCAAGAGTCGCCACCGTCTTTTATTTTCTCCAATTGGAAAGGACAAAAGCACAGAAAAATTCCTTATAGAATTGCTCTCGGTTCGGGAGGTAGGTTATAGAAAGGGAAGGTGTTAGCACCCTTTCTATCCATGGTTATCCATGGGCTCTTAGATACTTGCTCAATGTGTTTTCAAAAATGTTTGCTTTTCAATGTGGGTTTAAAAGTTTCTTTGAAAAATTTCAGTTCGACTCATACGTCAGAGTGTTTGAAAAAATTGCTTTCGAAAGCTTTTTGAAAAGGTGTCGGTGTGAAAAGTATTTTTGTTTGAAATTAGAGCAAGTATCCTTGAGAACCTACCTACCCTAAGGAATTCGTCTGTGTAAATGTCCTTTAAAATAGTGCCATCCCACCATTGAGAGGTAGGTAGCACCACCGTTGGAGGTGTTCGGGTCAATTCGAGTTTGTAGGGACATGGCGATCACCAGAGCAATGGGAAGACACCTTAGAAGCTACCCTCATGCCAGGTTCCCGGATCATGAGGACTTACTAAGACATCCTCTACTCGACGATCACCTTTCGAGGCAAGGCAACAGTGAGGCGTACCCTAGGGGTGGTGTGTGCGATTCGTGTGTCATGTTCATTGATATTTGTCTTGTCATGTTTGTTGTGATCTATGCTTGATTTTATTTAAGTCCATTCATTCTTGCATGCTTATTTAACAGTTAATATTTGCGGAAAAAGTAAATTCTAAACTATTACAAATGGCGCGGGTCCACATCGCCAAAATTAAACCGGACCCGATTTGACGGAAAGTAAATAAAGCAAAAGAAATAAAAGTGCGAGAAGTTTAAGTTGTCCGAGGTACATGGCTTTGGGAGAGATACATAATTATTTAAATGACATAAAATAAATATGCGCAATAAAATAAATTACGAACGAGGGCGTCGGACCCTTTTGCAAAAAATTGAAGTTAATGAATTTAATTAATAAAAAAAGATTAAATTAATGAGGAATTAAAATTAAAGGAAATTGTTTTTTGGTGTTTTGTGTTTTTTAAGATTTAATGGAAAAAGAATTATTTAAAATTAAAATGAGATGTAAACCCTAATTCTAATGGTTTTTAAATTTATTGTGAAAATATTAAATTTTGACCTAATTTAAATCTAAGTTAATTTACATGCATTTTTTAATTATAAAAATAAATAAAATAAATATTATTATTGTGAAAGAAAAATTAAAAGGAAATGAAAATTATCATTTAAACCTAATTCTACTTTTGGATTTTTAGTTATTAAAAGGAATTAAAATTGTAACCTATTTTAAACTAAATTTATTTACAATAATTAAAATAAATATTATATTTTGCTCTTTTTCTGATTTTTTTGTGTATTTTATAATTTGTAAAGAAAAAAAATAATTAATTAAAACAAGTAAAGAAAATATAATAGCAATTAAAAATAAAATAAGAAAAATATGGAGAAGGCAAACCAGGGGGGGTTCAGGCCCCAAAGTGGAGGTCTTAGTGAGAAATTCTGGCCCATTAAGCTTGAAATTGTTTGACTTTTCCAGGCCATGTATGCGCATGTTAACTAGTCCTCATGATGTTCTTTAATTCTGAGCCCTTGATCTGGACTCATTAAACACGTGGCTGGCTTGATATGGCGAGTGTATGGTAGCCTTAACTTTGGGCGCTGCATATGAAAATCATGGGAAAAATATTATTGAGAATAGTACAGACCTGGGACTCGAACCCAGGTCTTGAACGCTACAAGCATAGGTACCTGCCACTGAGCCAGTTTGATTACGTTTAATATATAATATCAAATAAATAATATAAAAGAAAAGCTATATTAGTGGGAGTCAGCGCGCGAAAGTTTGAATCCGCCTATCACGTTTTGACAACGCATCGTCCTCTTCATCGTCCCTGTAACATAAAGCTTTAGGCAACAGTTTTGCACGCGTTGTATTAGGCCGTCTTGGAGAAAATAGCGAATAGCTCAATTCTAAATATAAATTAGGCGCGAGAGTTGGGATTTCTTCGTCTGGACGTGCTCATGCCAATGGTATTACTCCCGAGTCCTAATTTTGCCTTGGGTAAAAAACCCCAATTTAGAGCTCTGCAAACCCTAAAACGTAATCATGGCATAATCGTGTGTATGGCGTAAAAATGCAATTAAAGGCATTGGTTAGCATAAGAAACTCACAACAAACATGAATCAATAAATAAAAATGGCAAAGGATGCATAAATCATGATGCACAGTTCTGAATTTTTCTCTTTGCAGTTCGAGTCATAGATACCAATTCTTGGAGCTTTGGTTGTTGTTCTTGATTGGCACACGTTCAGAGAACCTTGAGGAAGCTAATGGAACAATTCTTATGCTTTGAATTGACCTCTAGCACTGATTTCAGTTTTTGAACTTTTTGGAGAAATTTCAAGTTTCACAAAGGCTTTTCTTGCGCAGCTTAGAGTGTTTTGTGATTAGGGTTATCATCCTGAATATGTAGTAAAGCTATTAGGTTAAGAAAATTGAATAAAATCCATGGCATTGATGATTTTGTATATTTGATTTTCCAAGATCTTCCATATCTTTTTTTCATGTGCATTTTGTGTCAATTATGCTCATATTAAACCAAATCTTTCCTAATTAACCTATGCACGAAATATTGAGTCTAGAATGTGTACAAAAAGATTTTTTAGGTCAAGTTTTATATTTTCCACATATTTAAATGATTTAAATGAATTAATATTAATAATAATTCAAATAAATAAATAAAAAATGAGAAAATACTTCCCTTTGGGCCAAGTGGTCGTGCACATGCTTAGAATGATGAATCATGGAAGAAAAATGGGCCCATTAGCATTTTTAGGTCATTTGAAGTAATGTTGACTTTTCAAAATATCCAAAAATTTCCCAACTTCCACAAGGCATAACTTGCTCAATTTTTAAGCTTTTCACATGTTCTTGGACATTTTGGAAAGTTATTTGAGTCCTTTAACCAATGCCTTTGGTCCCATGTCATTTTGATTTACCAATCTCAAGTTATGGTCTTTGACTTAAAGTCCCTTTTTGTTGACTTTTGAAAATGACCTATAATGTTGAAATTGATAACTTTTTGTGAGAGCATTTCTTGGACTTGAAGTATGAAGATGAGTTGTAGGAAATATCTTTCTCTTCAAAATGAGCTTTGGATGGAATTTTTCTGATAATCCATGTGAAAGTTATGCCCTGGTCAATTTCAGTTGACTTTTTCAGCTGTCCAAATATAGTAACTTTTGCATCTTTGATGATTTCTGAGCCAAATTTTGAGAATCATGATCAAGCATTGATCAAATGATGTTTGTGGCTTCAAAATGATATGTTGACCAAAAATTTGAACTTTTGACTGTCAAATGACCATTTTGCCCCTACAGTTGACTGTAGTGCAATTTAGGGTTTTGACTGTGCAATTTTGAGCTGAATGCCTTGAAACTTGATATGAGGATGCTTGACCATATTTGTAAGCATATGAGACTTGATTGGCCCTTTGAAACTTTCAATTTCTTGATCAGGACCCAAACCCTAGTTTTGACTGTATAGGAGACAGTTGGACTGCACAACCCTTGGGGAGTTTTGTGACTTGGCTTGGCAATTTCTTGGAGAATATGGGAGGGCAAATTTTGGGGTGCAACACAATGCTATATAAACAAGCAAGTGAGGAAAGGATTGGCTAATGCTCTACAACTCTCTACACGCCTAAAGCAATTCATCTTCATCCTTATTCACAGTTTGCTAAAGCTCTCAAATTACTCACTCTATTGTTTTAGCATTTTAGTTCTCATAAGCTTAAATTGTGTAGTATCACAGTTGTGATAAACAGTTTTGTAGAAAACATTCAACACACTTAGATTTCATTTATCTGTAAGAAAGTATTTCCTTGAGAAACCGGTTTGTGGTTTTGACTCAAGAAGGCTTTAGCAGTTGTTAAAGCAGTTGTAATATTCAGTTGAATATAGTGGATTAAGACCTCGTTGGAGAGAGGCGAAATCACCTTGACGGATGGACTGGAGTAGTTTGAGATCAAACGAACCAGGATAAAAATAAAGTGTTGTCTGCATTTGATTTCAAGTTTTACAATTCAACCCCCCTTCTTGTGTTTTTCACTTCTTCAAAATATTCACGAAAGGCAAACATGGTAAAGGCATACAAGTCACACAAAAGAGCCCTTAGATTTCAGGCTGGCATGAAGTTCAGGTACTACCCTCTTTTAGTTTCAGTTGGTTAAGACATGTCCTAAAAAATAATAACCGGGTTCTAGAGGATCTCAATATCACTGACTACCCTCAATCGGTCATAATTCCAGTTTAGCAACCTTTTCTTGCAGCCGGAATCATCGTGAGAGTTTAGTCTCAATGAATGTAGCATACTGCTACTGTTCTATGGCCAAGTTGGTCAATTTAAGGTTCTAAGGTCAGTTGGTGCTTAATGACTCCTTAGAAGACCCATATTCTCCTCGTTCCAACACAAGGGATATCGGTACAGACTAAGGTGCCACACCAACATAGCTACTACTTCATCCGTGTCGGTCTACGCCGGACAGATCCCTCACAGTTTATTGTTACTTACTTAAAAAGGGTACCCCAGATCCAGGTTAGGATCTATAGAACTCCAATACAAGCCCACAAAATTAAAAGCATACAAAGCATACAATTGAAAACACGAGTGATCTAATCCTAAGGTACACCTCACTTATTATTCCCCAGTAGAGTCGCCAGTTCTGTGATCGGTGGGAATGAGAACTGACTGTTTTTTAATGTTGGTTCGCGTTTGCGTTGTTTTCGCAAAGTGTCGCGGTAAGCAAGAGTCGCCACTGTCTTTTATTTTATCCAACAAGGAAAGGACAAAAGCACAGAAAAATTCCTTTTCGAGATTTTTCTCGGGTTCGGGAGGTAGATTATAGAAAGGGAAGGTATTAACACCCTTTCTATCCGCGGTTATCCACGGGCTCTTAGGTACTTGCTCACTATGTTTTCAAAAGTTTGCTTTTCTTTGTGTTTGTGGGTTTTGAAAAGAGTTTGTTGTTTTGAAGAGAGTGTAAGTGTGAAAAGTTTTGTTTTGTTTAAAAGAGAGCAAGTACTTAAGAACATCTACCTACTCAAAAAGGAATTAAACTGTGCAAATGTCCTTTAGACAGTGCTATCCCATTATTGAGGAGTAGGTAGCACCGTCGTTGGAGTTTTTAGGGTCAATTCGATTTTAGGGACGTGTGGTCACTAAAGCAACGTTAGGACGCTTTAATGGTAATCCTAATGTCTTAGATTATTTTTATCGAGGCGACCATTTCGAGGCAACTTATGATCTTGGGACAAAAGGATGACCTCTAAAACATCCTATACTTAATGACCACGTTCGAGGCAACCAAGTGAGGTGTACCCTAGAAGTGGCATGTGCAAATGTGTCAATTTTCAGTTTATATTATTCTTGCATGTCATGGTGAGCTACTGTTGATTTTAAGTTAAGAGTTAATCTTGTCATGCAATCCTAGTTAACATACATCTAAACAGTTAATATATGTACAAGAATTTAACGTGCGGGAATTGTAAATCCTACGCTATTACAAGGCTTTGGGGAGGGGGATTATTTACATGTCCAAAAATTGGGGAAATAAAAGCAGTAAAGTAAAAGTCTTAGTTAAACTATTACATCCCAGTAAGCAGTTACAATAAAATAAACGCGTGTGAATCTGAAAAATCCTAAGAATAAGAACTTTTGTTGTTTTATTTTATTTTTTTGGAAAATGCTAAATGTTCAGTTAAGTCAAATTTAATTAATTTAAAAATACTGATTTAAAATTAACTCCACAACATACCTAATATTTTTTTGCATTTTTTGTTTATGAAAAGGATTGAATTCAAATAAATCCTAAGTCTACTGATTTTAAAATTGAAGAAAATAAGTTAAAATAATTAACTAAATTAAATCCTAATTCTAAGTTATTTATTTCTATGATTTTTGTGTTGATTAAAAAAATCTAAAAGAAATAAACAAAAACAAAGTAAACAAAGTACAAATGGGCCAGGCAGCAAATCAAGAAAAAAAATATAATTCTGGAGGCCTGGGTCGAAAGAGGCGCAGGCTGTCTTTCGACCCAATGAAGAGGCTGGATTGAAGGTGCATGAGGGGCTGCACTCTGAGGGTGTTCGATCTGGACATATCATCCTTCAATCTGGAATTCCTGGATCCAGTTCGAAGCTAAGCTGCTGAGCTTCGAAACTCTGAACAAGAATATGAGAATGTAATTCATGCAAAACGAAACAGATGTTAAAGGTCCAGGGGGGAACTTTACCCCCCTGATTCGAATCTCCTCCCTATTCGCACCTGCTGAATCTGGGTTTATTTTATCCTGGGATTCAAAGGAGAAACTCAGATTGTGCCCAAGCAATGGCACAATCTCATCTATGCGCTGTAGCTTATATGTAGCACATCAAATCATTCGCAAATAGCAGTAATAACATGAATATGCAATCAGAGATCGAAATGAGTTTGAGATTAGACTTCATTACCAAACAGAGGTGCTTTGATCTGTAGTTCTGAGGGCGGAAGTGTTCGCTGGGTGGCAACTTTGGCTGGTGCAAGGATTGGGTATGGCTTCCTAGAAGTGCTGATGACTTTTGGCAGCGTATCTCCAAGTTCTCCCTGCTTCTTTTCTCTATTTTTTCTGTATATTTTCGTGTCCTTTTTGCAACACTTTGATTTCTTTATATAGAGAGGGTGGAGGGGATAGGAAGACAAAGGTTTGAATGACCTTGATTATGTGTTTGACAGCCATGAATGAGAATTTATAACGTTGATTATGTGTTTGAAAGCCATGAATGAGAGTTCGTAACGTTGGCTAAACATATGGGATCTTGTCCCTTTTTGAATTTTGAATGACATGTAATTGGCCTTCGAATGCTCCATTTCGAATGGGCTGATGGCCTCCTTCGAATGCTTTTCGAAAGATTCTTCGAATGGACCCTTTGAATGCTTCTTTGAATGGACCTTTTGAAATTTCAATCGAAGGACACTGTTATAATGCCAATCGAAGTACTTGTCCATAATGCCAATCGAAAAGCTCCTTCAGAATACCAATCGAAGGGTCTTTCAGAATGCCAATCGAAAGCCTTGACATAATGCCAATCAAAAGGCTCCTTAAGAATACCAATCGAAGGGTCTTTCAGAATGCCAATCGAAAGCCTTAACATAATGCCAATCAAAATGCTTGTCCATAATGCCAATCGAAGAGCTTGACATAATGCCAATCGAAAGGCTCCTTCAGAACACCAATCGAAGGGTCTTTCAGAATGCCAATCAAAATGTACTTAAAGCACCACTCAAAAATTTTCCTTTTCCTTAGGCAAGAGTTTGTGATCAACCATGCAGGGGGGAGACTTTGGGAAACATGAGAGGGCAAATTTTGGGGTACAACAACAACACTGGACTCTTTCTTAAAGGGCTTATTCTCGGTACTTGATGAGGCACCCTTTTGTATCTTACCAGCCTTAATACCAGCCTCAATCCTCTCACCGGTCAAAATAAGATTTGTAAACCCAGACGAAGAGCTTCCAATTAAGTGGTTGAAAAATGGACCAGACAGGGTCCCCAGAAACATATCAACTAACTCCCGATCAGCCAAGGGTGGTTGTACTCTTCTGGCGAGGTCCCTCCATTTCTGAGCATAATCTTTGAATCCTTCACCCGTTCCCATTGACATACCCTGGAGTTGGGTACGCGTGGGAGCGAGGTCGGAGTTGTATTGATACTGCCTGTAGAAAGCAGTAGCCAAATCTTCCCAACTGCGAATACTGGCTCCGTCCAACTGGTAGAACCGCTCAAGCTGAGTCCCTGAGAGACTGTCTTGAAAGAAATGGATCCATAGGTTTTTATCAGCGGTGTATGGCTGAATCTTCCTTACATATGACCGGAGGTGCAGCTTCGGACAAGAAACCCTGTCATACTTAGCAAAGGCTGGTGCCTTGAATTTGTGGGGAATCACCACCCCAGATGATAGACCCAGATCACCAAAGTCCAGACCAGGCACTTTCTGAACTTCCATAGCATTCAACCGGTCTTCTAGTTGCTTGTATCTATCCTCAGCAGGAGGATATTGTTCTTCATCGAAGTCTGTCTCGTTGTCGGAGACCACAGGGCTAAGAGCCCTCCTTTCTTCCTGACTATCCTTCCCTCTAGATGAGGTGGTCAAATCAACTTCATTCTGAAGCCTGTTTCCAAACTTGTGCCCTGTGTTGAACAGGATTGTCCTCTTCTTCTTCTTCTTCTTCTCTTTCAGAATCAGGGTCTTCAGGTCTTGGAATTGGGCATTCTGGGCCTGTAGGGCCTTGATTGCTTGCTCAGTTGAAGGTTCAGCAGACATGATGAGTGCTGAAATAAACAGCGAAGAAGATAAGAGACCTGTAATGGGTACCTGTTTATGAAGTGCATGGGATGAAATGTGTATGATTATGATTTCAAAGACAATCGGGAGATTCAAATTTGTAAACCAGAAAGGAAACACACTTTATTAGATAAACTTTGGAATTCAAATTGTTCAACTAATGCCCTTAAGGCGTTACAAGAATGGAAATACTGAAAAGTAAATAAAAACTGGAAAGGAAATCATCAAAGGTCAATCAATGCTCCCATGGTCTCTTCTTGTCGGTGCAGACATAGTCATTGAGAATCCGCTCGTTCTCTAGCTGCCTAGTCAACTTCTGGATCTTCTGCTCTTGCTCATTGAACTTCTCTCGGTAAGAATCTCGTTCTTCCCTTAGATGCATCCAAGACCTTTTCAGTGCCCCAATGTCAGTGGGCATATGAGGATAGAGAATGGTCGGAAGAACCCCTTCTTCATTAGCAACTTCAACAATGATAGGTCGAACAACTTCATATGGCATACCTAGTTTTTGGGCACGAATGCGAACCCATCTGAGATATGGCTCCATCGGAAGTGAAGTCTTTGGGCCCATCTCATGTGGATCAGATTGGTGAACTCTATCCCAAGCCCTTATGAATCTGCGACGTTGCTCGTCGCTATCCCCTTGAAAATCAAAGATGATACTAGGCATTAGCATCTCATGAGGTCCTTCTCTTATGGCACGCCCGAACTGATGTAGAGCTAAGCATGGGTTGTAAGAAATTCCTCCATGGGTTCCTAACAGTGGAACATTGGGGTACTCCCCACATCGATCAATAATAGTCACCTCGTCCATACCCTTGAGAGTCCAGATGATATCACTGTGAGAGAGAGACATGACCCTATAGGCCCAGCCCATGCCTTCTTTGTTCTTCAGTACTGACTTGGGAAGGTGCGAAATAAACCACCTTGCCAATAACGGAGCACAACACATCAAGGTTCCCCGCTTTCGGGCAGTACGAGCATAGAGCTGATGAAGAATGTCACCCAGGAGAGTGGGTACCGGATTCCGAGAGATGAAGATCTTTATCGCATTAACATTAACAAAAGAGTCAGAGTTCAGAAACAATACCAAGCCATATATCAAAAGATCCAGAATATCCTCGAATGCCTTGAAGTCTAAACCATCCCAGAAATAGTTAGCCTTACCAACCAAGAACTTAGTCAGAAAGCCCCTTTCTCCACTTCTAGTCTCCCAATTATCCATTACCTCTTCCTTGGTCAAATGAAGGGATGCAGCAATTTCTTCGGGCCTAAGAATCTTCTCCCAACCAGTAAATAGGGTCTGCTCCAGAACAGAGATACAGAGCAGCTCAGAGAACTCTTCTAAGGTGGGAACCAGCTGGTAGTCCTAGAAATTAAAACAATGGTACAGTGGGTCATAGAATTGGACCAAAACACTCATCATCTGCTCGTCCAATTTGGAGGTGACCAAACTGAGAAGATAACCATGTCTCCTGAGGAAAGAAGTAGTATCAGGCATCTTTGCAACCAACTCTTTGAGCAAGGTGGGAACCTGAACAAAATTGATCTGGATGGTATTCCTACGCATGAGCATCATGATGACCTACAAAACAGAACAAAGATGAATCCCTCATGTCTTTGAAATAGGTTAGTCTTATGCAAGATGTATGCAATGTTATGATGTCATGATGTCATGATAGTAAGCACACCACAAGTATCCACAAACAGCAAACATGGTAAAGGCACACAAGTCACACAGAGAGCCCTTAGATTTCAGGCTGGCAAGGAGTTTAGGTACTACCCTCTTTCAGTTCAGTTGGTTCAAACCTGTCCTAAAAATAGTAACTGGGTTCTAGAGGATCTGAATATCACTGACTACTCTCAATCGGTCATAATTCCAGTTTAGCAACCTTTTCTTGCGGCCGGAATCATCGCGAGAGTTTAGTCTCAATGAGTGTAGCATATTGTTACTGTTTTATGGCCAAGTTGGTTAATTTAAAGGTTCTAAGGTCAGTTGGTGCTTAATGACCCCTTAGAAGACCCATATTCTCCTCGTTCCAACACAAGGGATATCGGTACAGACTAAAGTGCCACACCAACGTAGCTACTGCTTCAACCGTATCGGTCTACGTCGTACAGTCCCCTCACAGTTTATTGCTACTTACCTAAAGGGTATCCCCCAGATCCGGGTTAGGATCTATAGTAACTCCGATACAAGCCCACAAATATAAAGCATACAAAGCAAGCAATTGAAAACATTATGAACTATTCCTAAGGTACACCCCACTTTTAAAATCCCCAGCAGAGTCGCCAGTTCTGTGATACGGTGGGAAGAGAACTGACTGTTTTTTGGAATGCTGGTTTGCGTTTGTTTTTGCAAAATATCGCGGTAAGCAAGAGTCGCCACCGTATTTTATTTTATCCAACTAGGAAAAGAAAAAAGCACAGAAAAATTCCTTTTTCGAGATGTTTCTCGGGTTCGGGGGGTAGATTATAGAAAGGGAAGGTGTTAGCACCCTTTCTATTTGTGGTTATCCACGGGCTCTTAGGTACTTGCTCAAAGTGTTTTCAAAATTTGCTTTTCTTTGTGTTTGTGGGTTTGAAAGGAGTTTTTTGTTTTGAATGGTGTAAGTGCGAAAAGTTTTATTTTGTTTTGAAAGGAGCAAGTACTTAAGAACCATCTACCTACTCGAAAAAAGGAATCAATCAGTGCTAATGTCCTTTAGACAATTCTATCCCACTATTGATGAGTAGGTAGCATCGTCGTTGGATTTTTAAGGGTCAATTCGATTAAGGGACATGTGGTCACTAAAGCAATGTTAGGACGCCTTAGCGGTAACCCTAATGTCTTAGATCATTTTTCCGAGGCAACCGTTTCGAGGCAACTATGATCTTTAGACAAGAGGGCGACCTCTAAAACTTCTTATACTCAATGACCACGTTCGAAGGCAACCAAGTGAGGTGTACCCTAAGAGTGCGCATGTGCGAGTGTGTTATTTCGGTTAATTTTATCTTTATACATGTCATGGGTGAGCTATGTTGATTTTAAGTTCATACATTTGATCTTGTCATGCATTCCCTATTATCAAACATCTAACAGTTTATAGATTGCGGAATTTAAATTGCGGAAATTAAATCTAAACTATTACAAGGCGTCGGGTATTTACATCGCCAAAAACAACCCTTGAAATTAAATTGCGGAAAATAAAATAAAGCGATAAAATAAAGTCCTAATTAAAGCTATTACATTCCGGAAGCAAGTACAATAATATGAAAATATGGATCGCGTGCGAGAAAATTAAATCGAATGCATTTTTTAGGGTTTTGACCCTTTTGAAAGAAAATGATTTTTTTGTTATTTTTGAATTAAAAGAAATTAAATCTAAATTAACAATTAAATTAATTAATGAATTAAAATATTTTTGGGATTTTTGGATATTTAAAGAAATAAAATAAATTTGGTCAAAGTTAGTAAAAACCTAATTATCTACATTGATTTTAAATATTGCAAAAAAAATATTAAAAGTTAAACCTAATTAAACTAAATTAATTGAATTAATTTATTTACAAAAATAAAAATGATGAATTTAATTTTAATAAATAAAATTATATTTTTTGGTTTTTGATTTTATGAGAAAAAAGATTTTAATTGGTCAGTTAGAAAATAAAATAAATAAACAAAACAAATAAATAAATGAAATAAAAAAGAAATAGAAATAACCCAATGGGGGGTTTGGGCCAGATTTGGAGGGTGAGATCAGCATTTTTGAGGCCCAAACGTGTTCAAGCCTGGCTGACTTTGGCAATTCCACGTGTGCCTGTTGACTTGGGAGTATGGTGAGCCTCCCATCTGGGCCATCAGATTTGGCCTGAAGGCCATCTGTCCACTGATTGGGTGATGGAGCATCATGAACCACGCGCTTGAGTTTGTACTGGATAACCCTGAAAAAAATAACACAAATGTATGGGGGACCTGGGATTCGAACCCAGGTCCCACTGGATTTTGTACTAGCGCCATTACCAACTCAACCAATGTACTTATTTGTTAATGGAATAGATGACAATTAATATATTGGAAAACGAAACAAATGCCAGAATTAAAATTAAAAAAACGCGCGAATTATGAATGGCCCAATGGGATGGGGACACGTTATCGTCCCTATCCTCAAAATTATACAGGGATTACTTGCGGATTTAAATCCGCAGCAAAAGGCATAGGTTCATTCCAAAATTCATTCCAAGCTATATAACTTCCACCCAATGCCATGGTTGTGATTGTCTCTTCATTCCGGTCTCAACCATGTCCATCAATAGACCTAATTTCACCTGCATCAAAAACCCCTAAAAAAGACCTAGGAAACCCTACAATGGCATTTCTCGATATAAAGCATGAAAACAAAATTGGTTAATGCAGAAAGTTCATAAATGACATGAGGAATAAGAATATGTAATCGTTTTTGAGAAAGGACGCAAGAATAGAGATTTAGGAATCCATGAATATGGCGGATCCGAGGGACACTTACAGTGCTGTAGGGGGCTGGAGAATGCCTGCTCTTGATTGGTTCTGCTTCAGAGAAGTGCCAGGAAGCGATTGGGATCCTTATTTGGTCCTGAAAGTGCCTCTAAGAACGATTTTGATTCCACACTTTTTTGCAATTTTTCCAAGTTTGCTTTTGATGTTTAGGCAGCCTCTTTTTTCTGAACTCGTATTCTTTGTGTTGTATATGTAACATGGAATCAATTAGGTCAAGTTTTGGGCTTTGAATCCTTAGGCATTGATGATTGGAGATATGATATGATTCACCATTAAAAAGCTTCCAAAAATGTCCAAATTCCATCTTTTTGTTCATGATATGGCTTGATTCGGATTTGATTGTGTCCATGATGATATTTAAGACCCATATCAATAAAAAAGATACCAAGTTATCAATATTTAGATTTTATTTGGATTTAAATTGATTTAAAATGAATTAATTCAATAAAAATAAAATAAAATAGAAAAATTAATGAATGGACATAAGATTGAAGGTAGAACACGTGTGTAGTGTGACAAGATTAAATCAAGTGGAAAAAAGTGGGCCCATTTGATAATATTTGAAGTTTTCGGGATAGTTGGCTTTTGGCAATTTTGGAAAAATGCCCAACTTCAACAATGCATAACTTCTTCAATTTTGAACTTTTGGATGTGTTCTTAGACTTTTTAGAAACCTTGAGATGTCCACTAACCAACCCTTTTGTTCTCATATCATTTTGATATTCCATGATCAAGTTATAAGCTTTGGCAAAAAGGTGTTTTTGTTGACTTTCAAAAATGACCTATAATGTCCAAATTTGTAACTTCTTGTGAATGCATTTATTGATATTGGGGTGTGAAGATGGATTGTAGGAAATTTCATCCTATTCAAAATGAGATTTGGATGGGTCATTTCTCATAAAGTATGAGAAAGTTATGCTTGGTCAAAGTTGAGTTGACTTTTCCTATAAAACCCTAATTTAGCAACTTTTGAATCTTGATGAATTTTGAGCAATCCTTGATGAATCATGATCAAACCATGATCAAATGATGAATTATCCTTAAAAATGATAATTTTGACAAAAAATCTTGAGGTTTGACTATTTGTAGGTCACAGTTGACTTTTGCCTTAGCACAGTCGATTTTTGGACCTCTTGAGCACTTGACTGGCCAAACTTCCTCTGCAAGGCTTGAAATTTGAAATGGATGAACTTGAGAACATATTAGGACATTGGGGAGCACTTGAGGTCATTTTTATTTAAGGACCTTGATGCAACACAAAACCCTAATTTGAGGTTGACTGCCTTAGGAGATGACTTGACTATCCAACTCTTGAGCAATCTTGAGCCATTTGGAGATTATTCTTGCAATGTCTTGAGAAATATGGGAGAGAAAATTTTGGGGTACAACAGGAATCATGTGTGTACCTATGAACAAATCAATTGTTGATAAGGAGTCTATAGAGGTGCTGGAACTATCTACTGATAATTAGAAGCAACACTCATCTTTAATAGAAGTTCCTCATGAATTGGAACTTAAGCAGTTGCCTGCCCATTTGCAATATGCTTTTATGGAGGTAGGACAGAAGTTGCTTGTAATTGTTGCAACATGTCTGGTTGAAGAACAAAAGATCCAACTATTGGATATTTTTAAGAGACACGAGAGATCTATTTCTTGGAAAATTACTGATATTAAGGGGATCGGCCCCACGGTTTGCATGCATAGAATTTTACTAGAGGAAAATTCCAAGAATAGCATTGAAGGTCAAAGAAGACTTAATCCCATCATGAAGAAAATGGTCAATAAAGAGATTATAAAATGGTTAGATGTTGGGATTATCTATCCCCCGTTTCTGATAGTGTGTGGGTGAGCCTTATTTAATGTGTGCCTAAGAAGGGAGGCATGATATTGGTCAGAAATGAAAAAGATGGATTAATCCCCACGAGAAAAGCTACTGGGTGGAGGATTTGTATGGACTACATGAAGCTAAACAAGGTCACTAGGAAAGATCATTTCCCCTTACCTTTCATTGACTAGACACTGGATAGATTAGCTGGAAAGAAGTAGTATTGCTTCTTAGATGGATACTCGAGATACAATCAAATAGTCATTGCTCCTGAAGATCAAGATAAGACAACATTCACTTGTCCTTATGGTACCTTTTCCTTTAGAAGGATGCCTTCTGGATTGTGTAATGCTCTAGCCACCTTTCAAAGGTGCATGATGGCTATCTTTTGTGATATTATTCAGAGTTCCATGGAATTATTCATGGATGACTTCTCTATTTTTGGGGAGTCATTCAAGAAGTGCTTAGATAACTTGGATTTAGTTTTGCCAAGGTGTGAAGAGAACAATTTAGTGTTGAATTAGGAGAAGTGTCATTTCATGGTGAAAGAAGGGATTGTTCTTGGACACGAGATTTCAAAAAGGGGCTTGGGAGTAGATCAAGCCAATATAGAAGTTATTGAAAAGTTGCCCCCACTAGTGAACATTAAAGGAATTAGAAGCTTCTTAGGGCATGTTGGATTTTATAGGAGGTTTATCAAAGACTTTTCATAATTCACCAAGCCACTTTGTTAACTGCTGCAGCATGACGTGCCTTTCGTCTTCAGTTAAGAATGTTTGAGCTCCTTTAACTTATTGAAGAAAACTTTGATCTTTATACCTATAGTGAAAGCTCCTGACTGGATGAAGCCATTTGAGTTAATGTGTGATGCTAGTGACTTTGCTATTGGAGCTGTGATTGGTCAGAGGCACTACAAGTTGTTTCGCACCATCTATTACACTAATAGAACTTTGATTAAAGCTCAAGTCAAATACAGTACCACTGAGAAGGAGCTACTAGTTGTTGCATTTTCCTTCGACAAATTCAGATCCTATTTGGTTGGGACCAAGGTCATTGTATACACTGATCATCCTGTAATCAAGTACCTCATTGCTAAAAAGGATGTCAAGCCAAGGCTTATCAGATGGGTGCTTTTGTTACAAGAGTTTGATTTGGAAATCGGGGATAAGAAGTGAGTTGAGAACTTGGTAGTTGATCATTTGTCAAGGCTACCAGAGGAGGTTTAAAATAAGAACAATGGAGAAATTCAGGAGAATTTTCCTGATAAGAAGTTATTACTAATAACTACCGGCGTGACTCCGTGGTACGCTGATATGTCAACTACTTGGCCAGTAGATTTGTTCCACCTGAGTTCAATTCTCAGTAGAGGAAAAGGTTCTTCCAAATGACTAGAAACTATTTCTGGGATGAACCTTTCCTCTATAAGAGATGTGTTGACCAATTGTTAAGAAGACGTGTGGATCAACCAGAGGTAAAATAGATCATGTTTGCCTGTCATGAAGCTCCTTATGGAGGACATTTTGAAGGAACCAGAATTGCTGTCAAAATTCTACAATCGGGTTATTTCTGGCCCTCTCTTTTTAAAGATGCTCATGAACTAGTTAGGAAATGTGATAGGTTCCAAAGAGTGGGGAATATCTCTATGAGGCAAGAAATGCCTCTTACCAACATCTTGGAATTTTTTTTTTTTTTATGTATGGGCCATTGACTTCATGGGGCAATTTTCTCAATCTTTTGGAAATTTGTAAATATTGGTAGTTGTGGACTATGTTTCTAAATGGATATAAGCAGTAGCAACCCCAACTAATGATGCTAGGATGATGACCAAATTTTTAGTGAAAAATATTTTGTCTAGACATGGCACCCCTAGATTAATCATTAGTGATGTAGGAACTCATTTTTGCAATAAAATCTTTGAAAATTTGATGGCAAAGTATAGTGTGAAACACAAGGTTGCTACGGCCTACCACCCACAATGCAACGGGCAAGCTGAAATTTCTAATAGAGAAATAAAGAGGATTTTGGAAAAAATTGTTAACCCCTCTAGAAAAGATTGGTCTAAACATTTGGATGATGCCTTGTGGGCATATGGAACAGCTTTTAAGACCCCCTTAGACACGTCTCCATATAAACTTGTCTATGGGAAGGCATGACACTTGCCTATTGAGTTGGATCATAAAGCTTTTTGGGCAGCTAAACCCCTTAATTTTTATTTATCTAAGGTTGGCCAAGTGTTGTACCGTAATTTTTGTCCCTAAGATTCCTCTATCATCTCACACCATCACAATGCAACAAGATCACACATTAGGGTTTAGGTACTTATTCTACGATGTCTTATCTTTAAGTTTGCTCTTGAGAAATTACCAAACACCTTGAATCGTGTGTCTTGTATATATGTGTTTTATATTCTACTGACCTCTAACCAAAATCTAAAAATATATTTTGTTTAATTTATTTCTTATAAGACAGAGTTTGCGATCAAGAGATTCAAGTAATGACTAAAACCATATAATCAATGAAATGAATAAAATTGAAATATTTTCTTCTTGTCATTATCTATTTAGAAAGTAAGATGTAAAGTCATAATCAACTATCCTAACAAAACCATAATACAATGTTTGTTTCCTAATTTTTAAATCTTCCTTAAAACCGCTCATTTAATAGTAATATCCACCTTTAAATATTTTGTTAAAAAAAATCCACCTTTAAATATTGCTTATATCAATCAAATCAATAGAGGTTGGTGTTTAAGGTAGGGAATTATACTCTTACAAAATGAAAGTATGAATTGAAAATATGAACTGTTATTTGAAAAAATGATTTCTAGAAGATTGTAGAAGCAGAAAAATGATTTCTAGAAGATTGTAGAAGCAAAATGAATATGATTAAGAATTAGTTAGCACTCTTCTTAATTGTAGGGGGTTTTCTGTTTTAGAAAGTTTTTACTCTCTTACTTAGGAGCTTAACTCTGGTTTAAGAGTTTGTAGAATTTATGCATTCAGATACAATATATATGATTCAGATGCAATATAAGCAACATAAGTATGTAAAAAACTCACAATACTAGAATTATATTCTCTTATCGAACATGGGTTGGTTAAAGAATTTGAACACTCGTATTTGCCTAAGACCATGAATATGTATTTAGTTTGCTGGACACTACACGGAAAGCTTCAAAGTTCTGAATACTTTTGCTCTTTTTGTTCAAATTTACACTGAAAATTCAGAACACATAGCAAGTTACAAGGCTACAAAACATGAAAAATAAGAAGTAAAAAGCATAAATAAAAAATAGAGGGTAACTAATATGAGGTGTGTGTTACATACAGATGGTGCAATAAAACAATTGTATTCATTACATATACATAATACATTAAACTTGAATGAATTAACAATAATATAAATTAATCTTTTAAAACCAACAACTTTTATAACCACGCATCGGAATCAAATGTTCAACTTAAAGAATATAACATCTTTATCCAACTAAAACAACTTCAAATAACAAATATTTAACGAACAACAATTTAAAGTTCAATCGACTGAAATAATCAACAATAAAATAGCAAGTATTCCCCCCCCCCTCCCCCCCCCCCCCCCGAGTGTTACGTATCAGAGTAATGACACCGACTCAAACTACTGAAGGTAAACTGCCTTCACTCTAGATTACCTGCACATTACCAACATAGGGGTAACATTCAAACAGGAGGGGTGAGATATCGAACAATATAATAGAACGTATGATAAATAATATATTAGAATTAGTTCATACAATTCACCACTTCACAACTTTTTATCAACATTTAACATAATTAATTCAACCACACAACGATTCAATGCAACACAGAATAAACTTATCTTTATGCAAATGCATGTGATACTAATAGATCAGAACTCTCAACTTAAAAATCTGCCAATAAATAGAGGCATCAACAAGGCATAAGCCTTCAACTTAATATTTTTCCAATCCATACCAACTTAACGAGCATCGGCTCCAACTTGATATGCGATGTATGCGCACAACATGAATGTAACAAAAATCAACAACAACAACAACAACAACTCAACATAAATCAACGTTGGTCATATGCCTACAACATCAACAACAATTTAAGATCAACATAATTCAACTTTGGCCATAAACCTAAAACATAATATCTGCCAAATTAGAGGCATCTCAACATAATTCATCAATCTGCAAATTCTCAATTAAGCACGACTACACAACACACTGTAACGACCAAACTAACATGTATGGGCAAAATGGATAGGAAACTACGTGACCCTTGACATACACAGCAACTAAGACAGAATAATAATTGACTCAATACTCCTCGACATGTACAGAAACAGAAGAATAACAACTACTTATATTCCTCGGCACCACCTGCAACTTCGTACCGCTCGACAATTATACCATGCCCATCGGCAGACCTCGCAGCCTAAATACCGCTCGACATCCAACACATATATTCTCCGACACACCTTGCTGCCTAAATATCGCTCGACACCTAACATCATCAGCATCCTCCTCGACCACTAATTCCGACCAACAACATAGATAATAAAATAGCATCACGACCATCACACATAATTTATGATTTTCGGCCAACTGCTCAGAATAATACAACTTCATAACGACCATAAAAACGAGGGATAAACTACCCTAACTTATCCATCGATTATACCGGTCAATCATACAGACAACTCAAAAATCCACAACACGACTAGCAGTCAACTTCAATAACAGGTTCACTAATCATGCGATACAGTCCTACGGTGACTCCCTGACGACCACAACATAGAGAAACAGACAACTTCGATAACAAATCCAAAAACATCAATGCACACGGTCACACAAACTACCAATTCCCACATAATACACATTATAAATCTCATTATAAGGTCAGAACCCCACCCTTACCTGGATTGAAGTTCGTTCAACCACAACTCCGATCGTAATCCTTGTTTTGCTCTGCTCGACACCGGGCAACTTGCTCCTTCCTCCGCGCAGCTCTTACGGTCAGCGTACAAACCCTTAATCACCAACTAAATCAAATCCTTGTGTCAGCTTAACCTTATATAATTAATCCTATTGAGCTTAACTTTCACACCTCCACTTTACTACTTCCAATCAATAAAATAAGCCCAACACAGTTATTATATTAAATCCAACATTATTATTATTATTAATCAACTAATTAATTAATAAATAATAATCTAACAATTAATACCAACAGTTCTCAACATCTCACAACTTCAACAAATAATCCAAAAATAATTTAATTAAATAATTAATTAGATTAACTGACGTTACATACTACGTCTTGGGAGTATGAGGTCCAGGCCACAGATTTCTCTAAATACCTCAAATCTAAGGTTGAGAGCAAGAAACTCAATCTCACTACGCAAATATCACATACAGAGCTTCTCACCTCCTTGTGTGAGTCAACTTTAAACCTTACAACAAATCTCTAAAGCCTCTGATAGCCCTTGATCACTAGGGGTCGTCACTTATTTCATTTTTAACAAATACAATATTGGTGACATGAATATTATTAAAACTTTTGAGGAGCTTCCAAAAGCTATAAACTACTTAAAGAAATGGATTGAGTTGAAGGACTTATGAAAAACAAGGTTTTGTCTAGGACTACTAATTGAACATTTAGATAGTGGAATTTTAAACACATAAAATATTATATAAAAAAAGTGATAAAATATTTTTATATGGACAAATCTCTTCTATTATCTACCCCAATAACTATTAGACAATTAAATATGAAGGACGTCCTTTCAGACCTCAAGAAATGGATGAAAAATTATTTAGTCTTGAAAGATCATATTTCAATGCAATTCGAGCACTGATTTATCTAACTAATTATGCACATCAGGACATATCAATTTATGTCAATTTATTATCAAAATATAATTCTTCATCTACACGAATATATTAAAAAGAAATCAAATATATACTTTATTATCTTAATGTTACTTGTCAAATACTCATAATGGTAAGTCACAAACATATTATTTATTTAATTGTGGTGGTATAAGCACATCACAAAGATTTGTGAATCAGTTTATAGTAGCAACTTCACCAAATCATACAAAATATTTAGCACTAGATAAAATGAATTCCAAGTAAAACTCTTAACCAACTAATATAAAAGATTGATCTACATCATCAAAGATACGATTGTTTAATTGAGAAAAGAATAAACCTGTCTTAAATTAATTCTTACAAAAAGATATTATATTCTTTTTGGATTTTTTTGCATTAAATTTTTTAGTAAGATTTTAATAGACATATATTCGATGAAAATTCTAAGAGGAGTGTTATGAATAATACATTATAGATATTTAATATATTATTTCCCCATAAATTTCCAATATTAAATAATGATTTATTATAGTGTAAATGGAGACTAGCAGATGAAAAAATATCATCTTTTCTTCAATTTTCTTTCTCTTCTCCATCTTTACTAGCTTAATATATTGTTTTTAATTAATTTCATAACAATTATTTTTCTATAATTTTATTTATAAGAAAACAATTATTTTTTAAATTTATTAAATAAATAATATATTTGATCTTATATTATTCAGATATATTAGTTATTTAATATATCTAAAAAAAATAACTATTCTTTATTTATATATTAAATATCATCTAAATTCTATTAAGTCAATTCACTTAATAATAATTATGCACAAACATTCTACTTCAAATGCGGATTTCAACTTAGATCATTTCAGTAATTTATATTTAAGATTAAAAATTACACACAATTACATTTTTGCAAAAATAGAAACAAAAAGAAAACTTTGACAATGACAAATTAAAATTATTTATGCATGAAAAACATTTCTATTTTTGTGCTAAAATGACATGTCGCGTGAATATCAAAAAGATTTAGCTCACACCGTAACCTTTATACTTGTCCGTGAGGTCCACCTTCTCACCGTTCGCTAACCTTTTTCATCTTTCCTACAGTTTTAATACAACCAACCACGTGTCCACTTTCTCACCGTTCAAAAAAAATAAAAATAGGTGAGATGGGTTTCGAAAATTTAACATTGTAATTAACATTTTCCAATTTAGAAATTTAAAATATTGATAAAAGAGTAATGAAAAGAATCCTAAAATTTGTGAAGAATTAAATAAAGTATTTATTTGTATTTGCTAAAAATAAAACCTCATTTCCCAAGATATTTTGTCCACTTCTCTTCATCATTCACAAACTCCACACACACCCCTTTCTCTCTGTGTCTCACTCTCACTCTCACATGAGGTAGCAATTCCATTCCTTCAAATATCTTCACATATGCTTCCAAATCCAGATTCTTTTTAATCTCTTTTTCCCATTTCTTCAAACAACTCGTTTCGTTGCTACCTTTCTTTACTCTCATAAGGATTTGAAAAATGGGTTCTAAAGTAGAGACTAATGGTGGTGATGGTTCTTTAGTTTCTGCTAAAGTTCCACCTCTGGCTAATCCATTGGCTGAAAAACCTGATGAGATTGCTTCTAACATCAGTTATCATGCTCAGTATAGTCCTCATTTTTCACCTTTCAAATTTCAGCTTCAACAAGCTTACTATGCAACTGCAGAGAGTGTTCGTGATCGTCTCATTCAGGTTTATTAAATGTTACATTTACCTGGAACTCAGATCTCGTGCTTGTGTTTTACTTTTTGAATAATCATTGCATTAAGCTACAGAAATTGCAAACATTGCTATTTAGTACGATGGATTATTTTCGTGACTTACCAATGCTATGATTTAACATCGTGATTACTATTTCAGCAATGGAATGAAACATACTTACATTTTCACAAAGTTGATCCCAAGCAAACATACTACTTATCGATGGAGTTCCTTCAAGGTCGAGCTTTGACCAATGCCATTGGAAATCTCAATATCCAAGATGCATATGCTGATGCTTTGCGCAAATTTGGACTTGAACTTGAAGAAATAACAGAGCAGGTAGTAAAAAAGTTGTAACCTTTTATGTGAAATAGTCTATTTTTTTCTGAAGTATTTGTATTTGTCATTTTTCTCTGTTAATCACCGAGGAATAGTGGTAATAAATTGAACTTTCATATGCTCAAAATGAAAGCTTCTTCTATAAATCTAAGTTACTTCATATGTGATTGGTTTTGATATCTAGTGTATGAAAGTTGATTGATGTACCCTTCAAAATTAATCTTTGCAGGAGAAGGATGCAGCACTAGGAAATGGTGGTCTTGGTAGGCTTGCTTCTTGCTTTCTGGATTCCATGGCAACACTTAATTTGCCTGCTTGGGGGTACGGTTTGAGGTATCGATACGGACTATTTAAGCAGATAATCACAAAAGAAGGTCAGGAAGAAGTTGCTGAGGACTGGCTTGAGGTTTGATTTATATTCCTTCTTTTTAATCTGTGAAATTGTATCACATATTTTCCGGATACTGATGCATAAAATCGAATGAACATCAAACAGAAGTTTAGCCCTTGGGAAATTGTGAGGCATGACGTTTTGTACCCGATCAGATTCTTTGGCCAGGTTGAGGTTAACCCTGATGGAAGGTAAGTGTAGATCTACTGAGTTATTTGTGAAAATTAGTTTTACGATGCTTTGGTACATGATTTTCTACGATAGTGAAACCTAGGCTACCAATATGAAAGTACTTACAGTTTGGTGTGTATGCCAGCCGACAATGGATAGGCGGAGAAGTTATTCAAGCACTAGCTTATGATGTGCCGATTCCTGGATACCAGACCAAGAACACCATCAGTCTTCGCCTCTGGGAAGCGAAAGCATGCGCTGATGATTTCGATTTGTTTTTATTCAACGATGGGCAACTTGAATCTGCTTCAGTTCTTCACTCACGAGCGCAACAGGTCGGTATCAGAGAATATTGAATACTTTTCAGGAAGATCCTGTTTTTATTATAATTATAGAAATGAAATACATAGAGAGATAAGCATGTCATTCTTTTATAAGATTTCAGATCAAATCCTATTGAACTTTGTTTCCTCCTCAACCCTGATTATCATCTCTCACTGTAGAGAAGAATTAAACATAAAGTTCCGTGAAGCAGTTTCATATTAAAAAATTGTTTTGTAGATTTGCTCGGTTTTGTATCCTGGTGATGCCACAGAAGGTGGGAAACTCCTACGGCTGAAGCAGCAGTACTTTCTCTGCAGTGCATCACTCCAAGTAAGTTAATTCATCTGGTAAATCTCCTTTTCATTTGAGAGAAATGCTTAAGATTATAAAGGTGGGGCCTCACAAAGATACTGCATGGATATTTTCAATTAGATAATCAATTAGGACCAAAGTTACATCATTTTGCATTACTAAATACCAACAAGAAATATATATATCTTTTGTTTGACAGAATATTCTTACTATTGACCTCTCATCTTGGACAAATTTGAAATTACAGGACATAATTTCCCGATTCAAGGAGAGGAGGCAAGGACCTTGGAACTGGTCTGAGTTCCCAACAAAGGTTGCTGTACAATTGAACGATACCCACCCAACCCTTTCAATACCGGAGTTGATGCGATTACTAATGGATGTTGAAGGGCTTGGATGGGATGAAGCATGGGCTGTGACATCAAAGTCAGTAAATTGTAGAACATATTGCATTGCGTGGAATTGTTGTTTTCCATTTTCTTTCGACTTTATTCTTACCTGTAAATTGCTAAAATATTACTCCGCTATATCTTAAACCAGGACGGTTGCTTACACTAATCACACTGTCCTCCCTGAAGCGCTGGAGAAATGGTCTCAACCTGTTATGTGGAAACTGCTTCCTCGTCACATGGAAATCATAGAGGAAATCGACAGACGAGTAAGTTGCTTGTTTTCGTTGCTTCTCTTCAATAAACCCAGTGAAGGTGTGTGCTGACATATTTAATGTGTAAATCATAAAATGCTTGCAGTTCGTTGCATTGATAAGTAAAACCCGTTTGGACCTTGAGGACGAACTTTCCAACATGCGCATTTTAGACAATAATCTTCAGAAACCAGTAGTTCGGATGGCGAATTTGTGTGTTGTTTCTTCTCATACTGTAAGTGATACACTTATTTGAGCTTAAAAGTATATAGTCTCATCCATCTTACCCTATTCATGTCCTATATCCTCTAATTTCTCCATGATGTCGATTGATCCATTGAACCGTCGTACTTGTGGAACTGATTTCAATTGAGATATATTTACTTCTTGTTGGCCCGTCCTATTATAGGTGAATGGTGTTGCCCAGTTACACAGTGATATATTGAAGTCAGAATTATTTGCAAGTTATGTTTCAATATGGCCAACAAAATTCCAAAATAAAACTAATGGCATTACGCCTCGAAGATGGATCAATTTCTGCAGTCCTGAGCTAAGCAGGATAATCACAAAGTGGTTAAAAACTGATAAATGGGTAACCAATCTTGACCTATTAACAGGTCTTCGTGAGGTGAGTGCCCGGATGCTACTCTACAGGTAACTAAGCGATTCCTATTATTGCAACATTCTAACATTCAATTCGTGGTTTTTCCCTATAGTTTGCTGACAACGAAGATCTACAAGCAGAGTGGCTGTCTGCAAAGAGGGCTAATAAGCAGCGCTTAGCACAGTATGTTCTGCAAGTGACAGGGGAGAGCATTGACCCTGATAGTCTATTTGACATTCAAGTCAAGCGTATTCACGAATACAAGAGGCAGCTGCTAAACATTCTTGGTGTGATCTATAGATATAAAAAGTTAAAGGTATGAGAAACTCTCCTTGTTCTAATTTACTAATTTTTTCCGACACTTTTGAAGGGCTAATATAGGGACACTTTTATCTTTGAGATACTATAATAAATATTTTCTTTATAACTAAACTATAACAATAGGAGATGAGCCCTGAAGAACGGAAAAGTACAACTGCACGCACGGTCATGATTGGAGGAAAGGCATTTGCAACGTACACAAATGCTAAACGGATAGTCAAGCTTGTCGATGATGTTGGTTCTGTTGTAAACAGTGATCCTGAAGTCAATAGCTACTTGAAGGTAACTTAATTCTGCATAACTTTTTAAATTGCAGCAGTGTCTTTGTTTTTATAAAGTTGAAAATTTTATATGCAAAGTGCTTAGTTCATGAACTACTTTATGTTATGCTTTTTAAGCAACATATTGTAAAGAAACTTGTTCAAACCTTGTTTTAGGTTGTGTTTGTGCCAAATTACAACGTATCAGTGGCGGAGGTGCTTATCCCAGGGAGCGAGCTATCGCAGCATATCAGCACTGCAGGAATGGAAGCAAGTGGCACGAGCAACATGAAATTTGCTTTGAACGGGTGCCTTATAATAGGTACATTAGATGGAGCTAATGTCGAAATCCGGGAGGAGATTGGTGAGGAGAATTTTTTCCTCTTTGGTGCAACAGCGGATGAAGTCCCTCGACTCAGGAAGGAAAGAGAGAATGGACTGGTAGTTTTTTCCCCTTTTTTCACAAGCTTCTTTAAAATTTTCATATAGACTGTTCTGTTAACATGGCCATTTTTGTGACGTGAAGTTCAAGCCGGATCCTCGATTCGAAGAGGCAAAGAAGTTTATAAGGAGTGGGGTGTTTGGAAGCTACGACTACAACCCATTGCTCGATTCATTGGAAGGAAATTCTGGTTATGGTCGCGGAGATTACTTTCTTGTTGGTTATGACTTCCCAAGCTACATGGATGCTCAGGAAAAAGTAGACGAAGCATATCGGTAAGATTGATCTCTCGCGTTTTCTCGTTTTAATATTTCAGCCACAAGTATGTATGATTTTTTTGGTTTGTGTTTGCATGGTGCAGTGATAAGAAAAGGTGGCTAAAAATGTCTATTTTAAGCACTGCTGGGAGTGGGAAGTTCAGCAGTGACAGGACAATTGCTCAGTATGCTAAGGAAATTTGGAACATCGAAGAATGCCGGGTACCATAATTTCAAGGCTCTGTATAGTATTAGAGCATTGAAATTAATGACAAGTCATGAATAAAAAAGAACATAATTTTCTATATTTGATTTTAGTATGCCGTATCAGGTTTCAACTGTGTTATTATTATTATAGTAAGTGTCGTTTCTCTCGATGCATCTGCTTCTACATTATGAAAATAAATTTGTATCATGATATTTTTTATATTGATTTAATTTCAATTCAATCTTCCTTTATTTATTCACTTCTGATTTATCTGTTTTCATAAACAAGTAGAAACCACTATACCCTCGTGTTAGAGAAGAGGATGACAGCTTCAAAATCACAGAAACTGCAACCATGCACACTTTAATCAGCTCAAACATAACTTGAATCCCTAGATGCTCCGTCACAGCAACGTACCAAGCGAAATTACACCACCTCAACGAACTGGGCGGCAGAGAATAGCCCCTCCAGGCCTGCTTCATGTTCATGATAGTGCTCATCAAGCTAACCAAAATGCCTATCACATACCAAGCGATTCTATACACCTTAGAAGGCTGATTTGACAGTCCCAAATTCTGCAGTAAACTTTCAAGAAGTGCATCAAATATAGATTATGCATGTAGCAAGTTTAACATCTAAAGAAACAAACAATATGTATTTCTTTGATATTGTAGTAAGTAATACATGAAAGGTATTTATATAATACAAGGGACAAATTACTTTAAATGTTAATTCTAAATATGTGAGAAGACAACTAATTACTAATTATTAATAGCTAATTACTAATTATTATTTACAATGAATATTATGTTGAGTTGTATAACACAGAATCTGTTGATTTTGTACTTATCTCTCTAATAACTTCCAACACTCCTCTAAGTTGGGAAATGAATATCTATCATCTCCAACTTGCAAGTAAGATCTCGAAACCGCTCCAAGGGAAGTCCTTTGGTGAGCACATCAGCTAATTGAAGTCCTGAAGGGACGTATTGTGTAGAAATAAGCACTATCCAATTTCTCTTTGATGAAGTGTCGGTCTATCTCTATATGTTTTGTTCTGTCGTGTTGGACTGGATTGTGAATAATAATAATGGCAGACTTATTATTGTGGAAAAGTCTCATAGGAGCTTCATACTTTATTTTCAAGTCATCTAGAATGATTTCATCCACAACAATTCACAAACTCCTTGCGTCATGGCTCTAAACTCTGCCTCTGCACTTTATCTGGCAACTACATTTTGTTTCTTGCTCTTCCATGTCACTAAATTTTCACCTAAGAACATACAATATTTAGAGGTAGATCTTCTGTCAACAATCGACCCTGCATAATCCGCACCAGTATAAACCTCCATAGACAACTGCTCACTTTTTTTGAGCAGTGGTCCTCTTCCTGGACTCATCTTTAGATACTGCAAGATTCTATCTACTGCATGTAAGTGCCTCTCTTGTGGGTCATGCATGAATTGACTGACAACATTAACCGGATAAGCTATATCAGACCGGTGTGAGATAGATAAATTAGCTTTCCCACAAGTCTCTGGTATTGAGCTTTATCAACCCTTGAGCTTTCCTCATCACTCTCAATCTTGTGATTTTGCTCTATAGAGACTCTAAGGTTTACAAACCAACTTGTCAGTCTCTTTGAGAAGGTCAAGGACATATTTTCTCTGAGAAATGAAAATGCCTTGTTTTGAGTATGCTACCTCCATACCTAAAAAGTATTTCAACTTTCCAAAATCCTTTATTTCAAACTGAGCTGCCAACTCCTTCCTCAAGTTCTTCTTCTCAAATTCACAATTACCTGATGTGATCATATCATCTACGTAGACTAACAAAAGAGTGAGTTTATCATTTTGAGCATGTTTTATAAAGAGAGTATGATCACCTTGGCTTTGTTTATAACTCAAGGACATCATAACATGAGTGAGCCTCCCAAACCAAGTCTGGAGTGATTTATTGAGCCCATATATAGCCTTCTTTAACCTCCAAACCTTATTACTTTCTGAAGTAGGGTAATATCCGGGTGAGATCTCCATATACACCTCTTCTTCCAAATCTCCATGCAAGAAAGCATTTTTCACATCAAAGTGTTGCAACTCCCAATCAAAGTGAGTTGCCAAAGAAAGAATGATTCTTACAGTGTTCATTTTTGCTACTGGAGCAAATGTCTCTTCATAATCAATTCCATAGGTCTGGGTGTATCCTTTTGCAACTAGCCTCGCCTCATATTTGTCGAGTGTATCGTTGAATTGGTATTTTACCGTATATATCCACCTGCAACCTAATGGCCTCTTGTCATTTGGCTTCTCAATAATCTCCCAAGTCTCATTTTTCTCTAGTGTGTGCATCTCTTCATTCATGGCTTGAATCCAATTCTTATCCTTTAATGCCTCTTGTACTTATGCAGGAACTCTAATAGAGTCAATAGCTAAAATAAAACTCTGATGCTGCACATAAAGCTTTTCAGTAGACATAAATTGGGATATAGGGTATTTGATACAAGACCTTTTTTCTTTTCTCAAAGCAATAGGTAGGTCATCAAGGTTTGGCTCACAAGAATTTCTAGTCTCAGGGTTAGGAACACTTACCTCAGGTTCAGGCGATTGGACTTTTGGGGCAGAACGGATTTACCTTTCCACCTTTTTCGCGGAACTGTAACTTGTATTTGTCAACATTATTATGCACCAGTATTGGTACATCACCACCATCCTCATTAGGCATCAAAGGCTCCTGTATTACAAGAATAATAGGAAGAACAAACAACTCAGGAGACGACTTTGGGTCCTGTATTAGAGGAATAACAGACAACTCATGAAACGGCTCTGGGTCTGGTATTAGAGGAATAACAGGAAGGACATACAACTCTGAAGACTCGGCTTCTTGATTATTCTCCCCCTGAAGCTGAGGACTGGGATAAAAAGACTCAGATTCCTGAAAAATAACATCCATGAATATATAGACACGACGACTAAGAGGATGATAACACTTGTACCTCTTCTTATCTGAAGCATACCCTATAAAGATATATTTAATATCCTGAGGATCTAACTTACCCAAGAACATGGACAAAGACGGAACAACCAAAGACGCGATTTTGAAGACTTGACATAATGGGCACGAGCGGAAAGAATCGAGTCAGGACCTACACAGGACTAACACCAGATGGCACCTTAGAAGATAACCTATTGATTAAATAAGCAGAGGTCAAAATAGCTTTCCCCCAATAAAAATTAGGAACATTCATTTGAGAGCATAATGCTCGGGCGATTTCAAGAAGATGACGATTTTTCCTTTCAGCAACCCCATTTTGTTGTGGAGTGTCAACACAATGTCAACTCATGAACAACACCATTAGTTTTTAGAAAATTGTAAAAAAATTTATTTATATACTCCTCACCATTGTCTGACTGTAACCTTTTAATAGGTTTTCTAAACTGTATTTTAACCATTTGAAAAAAGTTAACAAACAATTGACACACTTCATACTTATCTTTCATAAGAAAAACCCATGTAACCCGAGTACAGTCAACAATAAAAGTAACATACCATTTTGCACCAGAAATATTGGAAAGGGATGAAGACGCCTGTACATCAGAATGAACAAGATCAAAGGATTTGACACTCCTAGAATCACTACGGGAATAGGTTGCTCGATGGGATTTGGAAAACTGACACACATCACAATGAAAGGAATCAATAGACACTTTGGTAAATAGGTGAGATAATAGAGACTTGAGCATGCGAAAATGAGAATGTCCAAGACGCTTGTGTTGGAGTCGCATTTGAGTATTTGCCCATGACTCTGAACCAGCCTGATGACACTTGATTTTCTTATGAGGCAGATAATATAACATGTTCTGTTCCTCAGCAATTTCAATCGTCTTCCCTATGACAAGGTCCTGAAAAACACAATGAGAATAAAAAAAAATTACTACACAATTCAAGTCTTTAGTGAGTTTATGGATGGACAAAAGATTGTTAAAAAGCTTAGGGACATGAAGCACGTGATTTAGGTGGAGAGATGGGACGAATGTTACCAGATCTGAAAATCAGGGTTTGAGACCCATTTGCAACAGTAATATGGCATTCATTAGGTAAAGGTGAATAAGAAGAGAGATATGACATATATGAGACCATGTGATCAGTTGCACAATAATTCAGATATCTTTAGAACAAGAGGCATTACAAGTTAAGAAGCTAGAGTTCTTACCAGTCATGGTCAAAGAACTAGTGTTAGAGAACTTACTTAAGGAGTCCATAAAGAAAAACAAACTGTCTCGAGCCAAGAGAGCCGAGATCTACTGTTAGGAGAGGATCGAAGGACTGCCAATGAGAAACTCCAACAAAGATGACAATCAAACAATCAAGAGTTGCAAACAGCAAGAAACAGAGGTACAATAATGAAGGTTGTCCTGAAAACAACAATGAAGGTGAAACCGTTCAGATCTGCAACGACGGTTGAACAGTGCACGACGGTTACAAAGTCACTGAGATCATTATGGTTCCAAGAGAAAGGGAATCTTGACCAAGAAAAAAAGGCTGCAATAAGAACGACTAATGTTTTGAGCGAAAGCAAGGCCCCTAAAATCGGGTTCTCTGATACTATAAAGAAACAAACAATTTGTATTTCTTTGATATTGTAGTAAGTAATACATTAAAGGTATTTATAGAATACAGAAGACAAATCGCTTTAAATGCTAATTCTAAATATGGTAGAAGACAACTAATTACTAATTATTAATAACTAATTACTAATTATTATTTACAATGAATATTATGTTGAGTTGTATACTACAAAATCTATTGATTTTGTACTATACTTATCTATCTAATAACTTCCAATAACATCCATATATACCAAGACATGCCTTTAAATTCAGACACCACTGAGATAAGTTCAGGCTATTAGCTTTGATAGTCAACCACTTCCATGATGCCACCTTCACTTCTTCAAGCATTTTATCCAAATACACTTCGTTACTATGAAATAATTCTCCATTTCTTGCCTTCCAAATATTCTCGATACAAGCGAACCGGACTATTGTTACTTGTTGAGAAACTATTATGTCGTTGCTTATCAGCCCCATGAACTGATCAAAGTGCAATAAATGGTCATTATGGAAGACCGTAGAAGTACCAAACCAGTTGCAAACTTAATTCTAAATACCTGAAAAAATTATACACTAAAAAACGAATGACACACCAACACTTTTTCTTTATTAACATTGGGTCTGTTCTTTGTTAAGCCCTCTCTCCTAGCTAAGTTAAGTTTAGTGGGAATTCTGTCCTGAAATGCTTCAGACAATATTGACACTTTTGAAGGAATCGTTTTATGCCAAGCTCATAAATTGGATAGAAATTTGTAGGCTTCATTAACAGTATAGCTATTTGAATAAACTGCTAATTGATTGTTTTTATCTATCCTTTATCATTTCAATCTATCTCCTTTAATCCATTTTTCCACCCTACACAGTAATCAATGGAACGTCTAACTTCAATATTCAGAAATTAGCTGCGTAAGTTAACCGCTAAGTGCTCCACAAGAGTGGTTTTCAATTGGATCTACATCTACCTTTGTTAAGTCAAACACAACTCACAGATGATAAAGATATACAGCTCATTCACCGCGCAATGTTGGATAAAAGTAAAATTGAATACCTAATGTGATAATGTGTCCTAATTCTAAACATAAAACAATAAAGGACATGATCTAAAATCACAAAGAAACCTTAAGAATCTGCAATGATTGGTTTAAAGCATGGAAAAGTAATTCAAGTACCAACTGTATATACATGACATTAGGTGTCTCAATACAAGTCCTGAACAAGGCTAAAGAACTAAGAGCTCCACCTACTACTCTACATATGCTTCCACGTCACTACTATTAAAACCAACCTAGGACAGACTAGTTGTTTAATTTGAAGGAGAGGTAGATCCAGGCGTATTGGACCTTGAAAACGATCTAGAACTCGCCCTTACACTTGAGCTTCTTGATCGAGAATACTTATGTTTGGAATAACCACCACTCCTTCTAGAGCTTCTTGAATGACTCCTTCCTGATCTCTTCCTTGGCCTGGGGGAGACACTTCGAACAGGAGAGGCACTTCTTGAGTAGCTCCTCCTCCTTGACCTCCTTGGCTTGGGTGAAACGCTTCGGGAAACTGACCTGTATCGGTACCTTCTGTAGTAGCTATCATCATGTGAATCATATCTAGAGTCATAGGGAGAGTGTGATCGGTCACGCATGCTGACAGGAGACCTGCTGTAAGGAGAGCAAGACCGGGAATATGACCTGTGTCGATCATAACGATAGTATGACCTGTGTCGGCTAGAGTATGGCGAGTATGCCCTCCTTCGCGTGTATTCAGAAGAGTAGGATGTCCTTCGCCTGTATTCAGGAGAGTAGGATGTCCTTCGCCTATAGTCAGGAGAGTAAGAGCGACTTCTACTACGATTAGAAGGTGATCGACTGTAGCTTCTTCTATAAGGAGAATAGCTAGGAGAACGTCGAGGAGAGTAGCTTGGGGAACGACGCTGTCCTGTATTTATCAAAATGATAAGGACTTAAAAATAAGAATAATTGTGTGCAATCATAAATGAGATCACAAGAAAGAACAATGAAACACACCTCGAGTAGTCCTGAGACCTAGATATTTCCCAGGTGTCGGGGTTCGACCGCGTCGTCTTCTAGCCTGCAGAAAATGCAGACAACAGCATGAGGACAAGGCTAAGCACATGAATGTAAGCAACAATAACATCAAAATATCCTAATATTAAATATTTAGTCCAAAATATATATATATATATAAACCCTTTATCAGAGTAGGTCTTAATAGCATAAAAATGAAGGGAACGTGGAATAACAAGACATAAATGCATAAAAAATAAAAGAGGGAAATGTAGGGCATACAACCCCAACGATCTGATACTTGTTGATGTATTTGAATTGTTTGTTAATTGTGATTTGAGAGTTTGATGAAGGGCTGCTTCACACCCTAACCTGCTGCCACAGAAACTTCAAACGGAAAGAAGCATAAATCTTCCAAATTTCATAAAGAACTTAAAAAAGCAAATCACCCATAGATCATCAATGCAATGAAGTTGAACAAAAATCAAAACAATTGAGAATAAAAAGCCCCAAAATGAGACATTGATCATTTAATGTACCTTCTCCACCATGATAACACGCCCTTCAAGTACAGATCGATCTAGATACTTCACACAACGATCAGCTTCTTCAAGAGTATCCATTGTCACAAATCCAAAACCACGGGATTCCCTTGTCCATGGATCAACAACCAGATGAACATCTATCACCTACAAAAACAACTCAAAAGTAGAAACATATTTAAATTTTAAGGAATAACAAGCCACTTCAAAAGCAAAATGCTTCTCCAGCTCAACAACTAGACGGATATCTATCACCTACAAAAGTGTACTTCAAATGAATAGAAGACAACAAAGAACATACTTTTCCTTCAGCAGCAAAATGCTTCTCCAGTTCTCTCTTGGTGATCCTAGGAGACAGTCCTGTCACATACAAATTGTTCCCCGGATTTTCAGCATCTCGTGATACGCTCCTAAATCACCAGAAAAAAAACAAATTGGACATGAGTGTATAACATATGGTCAAATATGATAACATAGAAGCAATAGTCACATAAATATATCAAACCCTACCTCAAACGGCTTCTGGATCTGGACCTCGAGAGAGACCTGGACAAAGACCTACCGTAACGCCTGTAGGACAAGGGAGAGGGAGATGGCGAATACCTGTGGAACGAAAATAGAACGCATAAGCTAAATTGCAAAAATGCAAACCACTTGAATTCAAATAGTAAACTAAAGCACTCAGTAGAGAAAACCAACCTTGATCTTCTTGAGTAGGACGACTGCAACAAATCATCCAGGGCCAAAAAAATATATCAGTACTTTTACACTAAAAATATTAAGGTATCATCGTCATAAAATTATTTCCGATGCTATAGCAACAACAACAACAAAAAAAAGAATCTCAACTAGGGTTAAATATCAATACATGCATAGATATAGTTCAATTAGAGATAATAATGAATAAAAATGAGGTTGAGACAGGTACTTACCATTGTTGAAGGTGAACAGAGAGAACGGAGAGAATTTGAAATTTCTGAATATGGAGAATGATGAGAATGAACGCTAGTTGTTTGTTTTGGAATCAAGTGGCGTTGAGAGAAATAAGATGTGAGGCTGTGATTTGCCTGAGGAGAAGTTTCTGGAGAATCGGACGTTAAACGAGATTTCGACACGTAGGAATTCTTTATGGGCCGTGGGCCGTGCTTTTTTTACTCTTTCGTTTCAAGATGTAATCTGACACCCGCTCATATTATGTCTGGTATCCTCGATTTTTTTATTGCCAAAATGTTCCTGTTATTATTTATCTCAAAAAAATTATATTTGTCAAAAAAAATTTTTTTACTTAATTAAGGGATTAAAAATCAAATTTCCGGTAAGCATAACTAAATTTTCGGTATTGAACTTGTGCTTTTACCGAAAATTATTTGTATTTTCAAAATTTTCGATAGTGATTTATCGGAAATTACAAAATTTTCGGAACGATTTATCAGAAATTCTAAAATTTTCAGAGATAAACAAACAAAGTTAGAAAATTTAACAGAAATTTCTAGAATTTCTGGGACGAAATATAACACTGCAAATTTCAAATTTTCGGTGAAATTTCTGATATGTCTGTAGATAAAATTTTGTATATGTGTGGTCCAGAGTCGGCTACTTCTTCTACATATTCATGTACAGATTATACATAGTTCTTCACCATATATATCGTATGGTTCGTATTGAATTAATATAGTTTTATTTGTTTTTTGTCATTTATGAAATTGATAAAGTTTAATAATTATATGTTGTAATTGACACATTTTTAAGTCTCGGTCTGAAGTTATAGAAGGAGCAACATTTATTAGTAAATAACATGGTATTATTTTTATTGCTCTTTGTTTCGATTCTGCTAATGGAATACGAGGGAGGAAGGATAAATTAATTATGGATTGTGGGAGAGAAGGAAATTATAAAATAAAAAATGCATCTGAAAACACTAATTGAAGGTTAAATGTCTGATTAGGTTGAGATTTATTCCAAGTGGTATCAGTTGGAAGGTGATGGTTAGATGTGGAATGCACAATCATATACTAGATAAAGATTCGGAAGGCCAAGACATATTGGGTCGTCTAAAAGATCATGAAAGAAAGTTTGTGAATGACATTACAAAGTACAATATGACTCCAAGGTACATAGTTTCTGCTTTGAAAGACAAAGATCCAAAAAACCTCACGAGTATTACCCAAGTATATAAAGCTAGATCAACATATTGGATGGGCAAAAGAGGTTCAATGACAGAAATGCAAATGTTATTGAGCCTTATTCACAAAGATAAATATATGTGTTGGACTAGAAATAAGGACAACTTGGATATTGTAGCTGATATCTTTTGGACACATCCTGATTTTGTAAAATTGTTGAATATATATCATTTAGTGTTAATTTTTGATTGCACGTACAAGACAAATAGGTAAGAACTTTACTTTTCACATCCTAAAATATGTTATAGATGTTGAGTGAGTTGTTTGGTTATGTGCATTTTGATCGTGCAGTTATCGGATACCACTGCTTGAGATTGTTGGTGTTATGTCAATGAAGTTAACGTTTTCAGTTGCCTTTGCCTATTTGGAGCATGAACGGGAGGGGAACTTCACATGGGCACTAGAGAAGCTCAAAGAGTTATTCTCTTCTGAGAAATTGCTACCAAAGGTTATAGTGACGGATTGAGAACTTGCATTAATGAATGCCATGGAATCTATGTTTCTAAATGCAACTCATCTGTTGTGTTTGTTCCATATTTATAAAAAAAATATGAGCAGGAAATGTAAAGAGTGCGTGAAATAAAAAAGACAAGAACATATCATAGATCTATGGAACAAAAACATGTGTTCAAATATAGAACATGAGTTTGATGTACACTTCAACCACTTTGAAAGTGTTTGTGCTAATATTTCAGTACTTTGGATATTGTAGGCTAGAGAGTGTTGAAGAAAAAAGTTTGTGATCTTACATACTCATCCACAACTTCAATGTTCCAGCGCTGGTGAAGTACAAGCCAAATAGAGGAGTTAAGAAAAGTATAAATGTCAGGAGAGTGGTGTATATCATGCCCCTAGCTAATGGGAATATGATGAGGCTTCACATGTGAGTCAGACTACAAAGAGATCGTGCATAAAATCAACTGAAAGTCAATCGTCAAGTATGTCGATTGGTAGGCAATTAGGAATATGTTACGAGTAAAACACTTTGGAGTGAAGGGTATGAAAAAATGGATGACGATTCCGGATATGGGTTACCTGGTTGCTTCTAGATATAATGTTGTATTTGTTTCCCTTTCCATGAGACTTAACATCACATTTTTTTTCACTTATCATAGCTCCACTCATGTACACAAGTAGGCATATAATTGTTGTTGTTGGTTTTGTCAATGACAATTATTGGGTTTAGGTAAAATTGAAACCTGATTGCTCATTGCCTTCCATCATTGACCGTTGGAGACAAAATTATACTGATGATGCAAAAGCATGAGAATCAGCATATGCGGGTCGCTTTAGACAATGGAAAGATTTGTGTAGTTTATTTTTATGCATATATGTATGACAAGTATTTTATTTATATATTAATTTGGGTAGCTATTTTAATGTTTCAATTTTTCAAGAAAAAGTTATAGAAAAATGGAGAAAAAATAAAGATGCAGTATTATCGGAAATTTGAAATTTTCAGAATTTTTTAGCTCATACCGGATTGCGAAATTTCCAATATATTGTAAGCACTCACAGGAAATTTGAAATTTCTAGTACCGAAAATTCTAAAATTCAGGTATCCCCCATCCCAGGCACGGTAAAAACAGTAAATTTAATTAAATTTTTGGTACTCCTTTGAAATGTGCCAAAAATATGGGGTGTCGGGTATAAGTGTGGGGGTGGCAGGTTAAATCCTCTTTGGCTTTGGAGAATTTTTCACGAATTATTTGAGGATTTAACTTGTCACTCCGTAGAGAGGCTGAGGTACAGGCCCGACCTACGTCTAAACCGCACAACATCGTTCAACAAACGAGACCAATCGATAGTGCCCGACGTGGACACCTCCACCGAGCTCCACCGTCGTAGTACCTGTAGGGCAGAACACCCAGCTCGCGATGGGCAGTTCACGCCGCAGGAAAATAACCCCGATCCGGGTGATATACCCGAACGAGCGGCTCGCTCCGCACGCCTGAGAATCTCGAAGAAACTCCGGGCCATCTAAAAAAGGGTCGAAAACAAATCTCTCCTCTCGAGGTCATCACTCTGATAAATTTGGTCATCGAGTAGGGCCTGAACGAAAGACTTAGGCAAGTTTGCCAACAAAGTCACAGCCATACACGGGCACGACCCGGGCACATAACTCGGGCCAATTATGTCGCAAAATACATAGAATACATACACGGGCAACAGTCAAATGGAAACAAATTCATTCAATACGCCCGTAGGCAACAAAGCAAATAAATATAAACCGACCAAGAAGGCCGGCGATGTTCAGGAAGTACAACCAACGGGCACGCAGACCCAAAAAATACGAACGGGCACGCAGGCCCAAAACAAATATCAACAAGGCACGCAGGCCCATCATCATCTTACAATTCAGTTTCCCCGGAGCCATCATCACCGACAACAGGAGAGTCGGGCGGGGGCACGATCTTGCCATCCACGATCTGAGACATGTAGCCCGTCCCTTTAGTGTTCAAACCGGGATTCAGTAAGGAAAGCTGGCTGACCGCGGACTCGAACCCCTCCTCCATAGCGCCGACACAATCTGCTTCGAGGAGTCGGATACGGGCGACCAGCTCCGATCGACTCCTCAAAGCGGCTATATCCTCCAGCTCATCCTCGGCAGGAAGCATGGCGGCCTTCAGGTCCTCGATCTCTCTGGCGAGGCGCCCGATGTCGATTTCCAGACGCTCCGGATTCGCACAGAGAAGCTCTCTCCTCGGCTAGCTTCCCCGAGTTCTCCTTCTTCAGAGTCAGCATCTATATCTCGGCAGCCAGCAGAGCGGCTTGCTCGTGGAATATCTCCTCGGAGCGCTCCAGGGCAGCCTTTAACTTTCGCGAACTCGAGGTGAGGGCCGCTTTCTCCTATTCCAATTCTTTGATGCGGTCAGGATCCTCCCCTTCCTCGGACAGCACAACGGCAATTTCAGCCATCTTCACCAGCCCGGCCATATTGGCGGCCAGGTGCCTCCTCCGGTCCTCCTTGCTCATCCGCCTGATGGCCTCAGCCTCATCGGCAATCACGGACAAAGGGAACCCCTCGAAGAAACCCTCCTCTTTGAAGCAAGGGGGCAACCCGAAGGACCTTATGGCGCTGGAATCCTCGTCGACCGCCGGCCCACTTTCCACCCGGTTCCTTTTCCTTGGTATCAGGTCGATATGTGGCTCGACCTCCTGGACCTCCGGGGTCTTTTCCGAAGCAGCCCCCGAGCTAGGCGGCGAATCCACCCTTACTGCATGAGAAGCGCCCGGACTATGCGGCGGGCCCATCCTTGTTGCTTGAGGAGATTTCACCACCCTCTTGTTCGCCCTCCGGTCACAGGACAACTTCAAGAGCCTCTCATGTCGTCCGGCCATCGAACCTGCACAAAAAAAAAAACGGGTTAGTGCCGAGCAAATAAGAAAACAAATGACAAGCAAAGAAATTCAAACAATAAACGACCTAGCAGATGCGCAGCCTGACCGAACGACTGGCACTCCACGAGTGCCTTCGTATCAATCGGTCGGGCCTCGAAGGTCGGATAACCCTCCTCGTCCAGGACATCTTCCCCCTCCCTCGTGGCTCATATGGCGGGATGGAAGCTATCAACGTACTGACAAAGAGTGTCGTAAGCCTTCTCGTCCTCGGAACCCATGTCACCCGCAGACGTATGATAATACCCAGTACCGTGCTCATAATGCCTAGAGATCTAATGCACGGGAAACTTGGTCGTGCGTCCCAACACCGGATGCCCTTCGTTGTCTAAAAGTACCTCCCCGTCATCGTCGGTTATCACTGCTTCCTCCTCGTACAGGGACTCTAAAGCGGCTGTGGTAACCGGCCTCACGACATACCACTTGTCTTTAAAACCTCGCACGGAGTCCATGTACATCCTGAAAAGTCTCTTCGACTGTTTCAGGGAAACCCAGCTATGCTTTCCTCCTCGGGACTGGCGCTGTAGATGGAAGACTCTGAAGAAGAGGGGTATAGTCGCCCCAATCCTCAGAAAACGACAGGTCAGCTCAAACGCCCGGATAAAGGCGAGCGAATTTGGATGTAGCTGCGACGGGGCCAGCCCCAGATGGCTAAAGACCCCAACCTGAAAGTCGCTGAAGGGCAGCTGCAACCCAAGGTCTTTGAATGCAATTTCATACATAGGGAAACTGTACTCGGGGAACACTGAGCAAATCCGAGCAGTGAAGGTCGGTCTAGTAACGACGAAATTCTTTTGAAAACCGGGTTGGTCGTGGCGCACCTCAAGGACAGCGTATGGCCTTCGGCTGCGCCGACTATAGACCGAGGCGATTCCTCTAGGCTCGGCACCCACCCAGTCCAACAGAGGGTCCTCTACGGTGTCGACCAAACTCACAGTCTCATCGGGACTTTGTTCTTCCCTTTCGGGGCGCCCTGAAGATCACGGTTCGTCCGCCATGGTTACCTACAGAGCACGGGAAACCAGTCAATTGGGCACGAAACCATACGCTCGTCATAACAGACAAGATGAAGTGCGCAACAAACCGCGTCGCTCCATGCGCGACCACAAAGTTGGTTTGAAACAAAAATAGCAGTCGCCTCCCCGACTTCCAGATACCTCGACGGGTCCTTCTACAAGCCGCCTAAATAAACCGATAACGCGGTCACTCGTGAATACGTCGACCCGGGGTATGAACATGGCGAGCAACATCATAAAGCCTAAAGCTAGAGCTATGAGTATATCGGGAACGATCATGAATTAGGCGCCCTGGATCATGAAGACCCCGGGCAGCACTGCAGATTATAACCTAAACTATGTATTTACCGGCCACGAACATGCGTTTGCCGACCTCATGCATGAATTTGTCGGGCTGAACATAAGTTTTCCGGGCTAGTCCCACGCGCACAGCCTCTAAAAACGTCTAAAACGATGAAAATCACGTATCACAACAGAAAAACAGAAGAGACGAGTCACTTACGTGGAATCAAAGGAGGAAATTTGACGACGGAGAAACGAAATCTGCAACAGAGATCACGGCGGTCCTGTGGATGTCTGAGAAGAACAGCAATAGCAGAAACACAATGAAGAGGAGAAGCGCGAAGAGTGAAAACACATTCTGGGGCCCAAGGACCCTATTTATAGTGATGATGTGGAATACCAAACGTCACCTCGGGCAACCACAGAGTTTCTCTCCTCGATGCACGGCTCCCTAGGCAATAATGACCCTATCCTCCATAGGGTGGCCGCTCAGTTCCCAAAAAGACCTCGCGTGCCCGACAGACGTAGCCCGCTGAGAATCCCTCGAGCATTCCTCAAAGGGAACCAGCCCACGAACGTGATGCGGGGCACCCCAATGAGGAACTACATCTCTTGCCCGGATATGGGACCCCGCGACGAAAGCGACCTAAGATCAAGTCATGGCTCCTAACCCAAGGAACCACGACTTGGGGGGCTCCTATTCTAGACTGGGCCGGGCTGGCCCAGAAGCATTGATAAGGCCCAATCCAAACGGACTTGCTGGGGCTCACGCCGACCAAAGGATCACAGTCGTGCCTGACGTACTCCCTGGGGCTACTTGCTTGACCTCCTACTGTCCAGCTCGACCTCAGCTCGAGCACCCCTCCTAGGGCAGACTCAGTCCACTGCACCCTCGCCTGGGTCCCGAAAAGACGGTGTCCTCGTCCTCCCGCACTTCACGCAGCACATCCAGGAAGGAGACCACGTGCGGGTCTCCACTACACACGTAGAACCTGACAGTTCCTTCATTGGGACAAACCTGCCCGGCCCAATGAAGGGACCTTGGCCCAGCGCTGGGGGCTATAAATACCCTCTGTTCCCAGAGGGTCAGGTATTCATCATTCTACCCATACTCCTACTATTGCCTTCTCGTGCTCTTACTTACTTCAGCATCGGAGTGTCTTGCAGGTACCCCCCCCCCCCCCCACTCGTTCAAAACTTCAGCTCGGAGCCAGCCGTGACGGTCCAAGTCTGATCAGGTGAGATCATAAGGCATAATGGATAGTTTGTTTAGTTGAGTTGTAATTCAATATTATCTAAGTTGTTTATTGGAGTTGATCACTTGGAATTAGTGATTGAGAGAAAGTGAATGGGGTTCTCATATTTAGGGAGAATACTAAATAGAAAGACATTGGGGTAGAATTAAGAAGATGGGCATTGAATAAGGGGCTTGTTCATGTCTCCCATGAGAAATATAATTTCAATTGGCATCAGATCAGGAACCCTACTCTATTTGGGTAAGCTCCAAAGAAGATATTTTTTGTTCAAATGGACAACACTAAGGATGATGGGTTTGTCAATGGACCACATGTTTTGGGTGACACTAATCATGATTATTGGAAATCTAGTATGGCTTCCTTTCTTAAATCCATATACAACAAAACTTGGAAGGTTGTGATTAAAGGTTGGAAACATCATGTGTTTACTTCTCAAGATGGTACAACAAGTTTAAAGCATGAAGCTAATTGGTTCAAAGATGGAGGTGATATAGATTTTTTAAATGAGCCTTGAATGTTATATTCAATGGTGTTGACAAAAACATGTTCAGACTAATTAATGCATGTATTAGAGCTAAAGAGGCTTGAGAGATTCTCAAGACTGCTCATGAAGGCACATCCAAAGTGTGTATGTAAAGGTTGTAGCTTCTCAAAACTAAGTTTTAGAACATAATAATGATGGAAGATGAATCTATATATGATTCGAACGTCAAACTTTGTGACATTGGCAAGAATTGATTAACATTGGGAGAAAAGATGTCAGAAGAAAAGTTGGTCAGAAAAATCCTCAGATATTTGCCAAAGAAGTTTGATATGAAGGTAATAGTTATTGAAGAAGTTGAGATTTAAGCACCTTGAAGGTTGATGAACTCATTGGCTTTCTTTAAACTTTTTAAGTGGTTATAAATGGAAGACCATGAAAGATGAACAAGTGTGTAACCTTTGTATCTAACGCTCAATAAGATGAAGACCAAGGCGAGAATGATATTGAAGAAAGTATGTCATATGATATAGCTTTTATTGTAAGAAATTTGAGCAATGCATTGAGAAGATTGGACAAAATATGGAGGACAAGTGTTCAAGACAAGGTGTCAGACATCAGTCCCTAGAGCAAGAATATAGTTGAAGATAAACCTAATAAAGACAAAGGAGAAAAATGCTATAAATGTGAAGGGTTTGGTCACATCAAAGCTGAATTCTCTAATTTTCTAAAGAAATAGAAAAAGGGATTGTCAATCACATGGTCTGATTCTGATGATGAAAGTGAAAGAGAAAGAACTAACAAAGTGATGGCTTTCTTTGGTAAGTATGACCATAAAGGTTAGTGTTGTACCCTAAAATTTGCCCTCTCATTTATCAATATTTTCTCAAGATCTCTTTGACTCAAGACTGGATTATGGTTTGATCATCTCAAGACATCTCATTTTACACTGATGACCCAAAATTAGGGTTTGAGTTTGCACAAGGATTTTTGACATTGCCCCACTCACCTATTTTACTAAACTTCATGTTATATTTTTAGAACGAGTAGTTGAGGGAAAACATTATTTATCTGAATAACATTATCCAAATACACAATTTGGATAATGTTATCTAAACATACACTTAATATAATCGTGCCCTGCTTTCCCTCTCCATTTAGTCAGTTTGAAAAAAGGAACTTTTTGCGACTATTATTTATGAAACATATGTATTCCATAATCCCTTTATTTATTTTTGGAATTCATTCAACTTAACTTCATAAATCAATTTCAAAGACTCCTATGATCGAGGTTGGGACATTTGAAGGAGATTTGGTAACATTAACTTATTTACATTCTCAAATTACTTATGGTGAGTATGATAAAATCATTTTCTTTTTAGTTTTTAAACCCCATATATTTATGACTTGATATCCCAACTAATTATTGTTAGATAGCTCATTTATTGCATGTTTGTCACTGTTATGATTTTATAAGTTTTAAAGTTTCAATTTTGTTCATTTGTCAACGATGCACAATCGACTGAAAAATGATATTTATGCTCATTTGGTTAGTGTTATCCAGACATTATATATGGCCATTATATCACATGTAAATATAAAATAATGTTTATGTTGTGTTGGGTTTTACTCATGTTGCATACTAATGTTGTGATTATAGAAAATGGTTGACATACAACGAGACACAAAATTGGTAGATTCTCTCAAAATGATTTTGTATGCAAAGTGAAAGCTAAATATTTTTGTAAAGTTGGACAATAATCTTGTATTGTCTAGGGATCATCTTCCCATGGTCATGGATCTCTGTCATAGATTGATGCACATGTTGTTGCCTTATGTGCGCTTGTCACACATGTTTATGTCTTACATGCTCCTCCAACCATGTTTTTTCTCATAGTTTAAATTTTAAACAAGTTTAGCTTGCAACCTTTAAAAAATTATTCCACAAGAGAGTATTATTATTCAATACAACAATTAAAGCACAACACATATTACAACAAAATTCTCATAAAGGGATTTTTCGATCTTTTGACACTATGACAATCTTCGTGAAAAGCAAATATATAAAAACAAAGATGGTAGAAGAAAGATATAAGATTTTCTAATCATAACTTTAATGTAAAATAAATGAGGAGAAAATTCATTTATATAGGTGTTAGCTCCCAAATTCGACACTTACTATATTTGGTCTTTTGGACCAAACAACTGGAATGAACTAAACCAGGAGGTATGATTCGACACACGAGATAACTTAGGAAAAAGGATCTAAGTTATGATAAGAGTCTTAGACCGAGGGTTCATTCGACTGAAGCAGATTTAGGTTGTTCGACTGAAGGAAAGTGTTCGCGCCTTGGCACACGGGACGAAGACCATTTGAAATTTGAATTATTGTAGGGAAAGGTGGTTTTCATCAGCGTCTAAGGGAAGGGAACGTGGCAAAAAGCTATGGGTCGAGAGGCATGCAGAAGACACTTGTCTTCATCCTAGCGCAAAATATCCCCTCGACGATTACCTACTTTTAGTATAAATTAAGAAGTTTGTGTAATTTTTAGAGGTGTTCAACTTATGGTACTAAATCTCTCAAATATTATCCAAGTAACTACTGCGTGAGAAAGGATAAAAGCAGAGCAATGTACGTTAGAAACACCTTTTTTACTTAATAAAAGTCTTTTTACATTACTTTACCATTATCCTGCAAAGTCATCTTTTTACTTCTCTGTACTTGCATTTTTTATGCTTTTGCTCACTGTTCAATAATCTTAAACATCTTTCTCCTGGGTCGAACGTGCGTTCTTCCTTCTTACTCATTTTACATAAAGATTAGCATATGTTCTGGGATTAGTTTGGTCGATCCCACAAGTAAACCAAAAAACTTACCTTTTGGATACCAGCGGTTGTTTACCAAAAACAACGGTAAACAATAGGAAAAAAAGGGCTAAACATGAAATTAATTCATGGGGCATTTTAATGACTTAATCAACTAACCCTATTTGTTAGTCATTTAAGGGCTTTTAAAATACAACAACCATAATCCAATAAGGAAATCCTAAGACAAACATATGTTTTAATCAATTATAAGCTTTTATAATTGGTTAATAAATCATTCGCCTTATTTTAATCGATTGTATCAATTCCTTAATCAATTAGGTAGTGTAAATACTTTCCCACATGATTATAAATACTTCTTGATCAATTCCCCTTTATAGGTTTTCAAGAGATTTTATAAGGTCATGGAGGGTTTTATTACTTATGTGTGTGTAGGTGATCTTCCATATTACTTCAAGACTTACTCTTGACCGTTTATATTTTAACTGACCACTCTAAGACCTTAAGTGTAGGATCATATGAGCTTTTACATATTCACAATTTTAAATCTTCGGGTTCCCATGGTAGATACAACAATGACTTATCGCTTTAACTAGAACTCAAATCTTTTTATTAACGATGCTTGATGTAACGCCCGATGATTTAATTAATTATTTAATTAAATTATTTTTTGAATTAATTGTTGATGTTGTGAAATGTTAATTTAAGTTGTCATGTTGTTAGTTGATTATTTGGTTGATTAAGTTGTAGAAATATATTGGAATAATACTAGATTTATTATATGGGCTTAATTAATGGTTGGTGGTAGTAAAAGTGGGGGTGTTGAGATTAGGCCCAATGGAATTATTGAGAATAATAGAATAATAGTGTTATTATATTGATTAAGTTGAATAAGAAAAAGAAATTAGATGTGACAATTAGGAAAATAGGTTTTGTCAAGTAGAAGAGGAACAAGGGTTGAAAGAGAGAAAGAGAATGTAGAAGTTGCAGAACAAAGGGAAGAGAGGCAAAGCTAGGTTCGATCGAATAATTGTAGAGCGGTCTCTAATCCAAGGTAAGGGTGGGGTTCTGACTCTATAATAGGGTATGTGATGAGTGGTATGTGAGATTGGGTTTGTAGAATTGTTTCTGTTTGTGTTTGAAATTTATATATTGTTGTTTGATGGGGAATCAATGAATTAGAGATGAATAATGATGCCCAATCTATGTATAATTGATGTAGAAATACATTATGATAATAGATGATGATTACCTATTGTTGTACCCCAAAATTTTCCCTCCCATCTTCTCAACATTTTCTCATCACAAGGCCCTTGGAGCTCAAGATCCAATTAGGGTTTCCTCTACAAGACTTCTCCTAACACTGTTGACCCAAATTAGGGTTTGTGCTTGCACAAAGATATTTTGACCTAAAATGCCTAAGAAGACTTTCATGCTTCATGTTGGACTCCCAAGTTTATCCATACCAAGTTTCAAGCCTTGATTCCAACCTTTGCCCAGTCAATTGGACAGTTGACCTAGAAATTAGCTGTATTGGGGAAAAAGTCAACTGTGGCCAATTGACAGTCAAATCTCATGGAAATTGACCCACATCAACATTATGAACTCATATGAACCATTTGGTCAAATTTGGATCACAATTCCACAAGAAATTTGATCAGATCACCAAAAGGGCAAAATAGTCATTTTTAGGGTTTTGACTGCACAAAGGCAATTTTTGACTGTTTGACCTAGCCAATGGCAAACCAAGCTCACATATGGACTCAAGGACCCCATGGAATTGTCTTGACACACTCAACAAGTTCAAAAGATCCCAAATACACAAGATTGACAGTTGAATCTTCCAGTCAATTGATCAATTTTGACTGTATACTGAAAAGTCAAACTTTGACTTTTTGGTCAAAATCAAGTGTCAAGATTCATTTTTCATCAAAACATGCCAAATCATGAAACTTGTTCATCAAGAAATCAAGAATTGCAAATTAGGGTTTGAAATGAAGATTTTTCATAACTTAGAATTTTTCTAAGTTATGAAAAACCCTAATTTTTTCCTAACTTTGTCCCACTTTCTCACCAAGATTCATTTGGATTCAAGGAAAAGTCAAAACATGAAAGTTGTAGTCCACTGCAAAATCTACAACTTTGATTCACAAAGTTTCCTCAAAAGAAGCTTGTAGCTCAAGTTACAATTTTTGGAATAAGGGTACCAAACCATTCTTAACTTATAGAAATTTTGAACCATTTTAGGCAGGATTTTTGCCTAACTTCAAGACCATTTTTCACATGCTTCCACTAGGAATTTCAATTTGCATTTCAAAGATGGATTGTAGTACACATTCCAAGCTTTCCAAAATGTCCAAGAACTCATCAAACAACCTCATGGTTAGGGAGAATCGAATTTGGCAAGTTGGGAAAAACTCACTTTGTTCATGACCAAGTTACATGTCCATAACCTTGCATTTTTGAACTCAGCATGCCTTAAGCTAGATTACAGGTCTTTTATCTCATCTACACTCCATAATTTAATGCTAATCCTTTGTGCCAATGTGTTGTTCTATGAGTTTGGTCATTACATGAAAGTTTAACCCTTAAATAGAAAAAGCATAATGTCCATTTTTGCAAAAGTAGAACTTTATGTCAAATGCAAATCCAAGCAAGTACAATGCATATCCTTTTGGCACAAGTTTATGAACTAATCCCACAGATCAAGGAGAGATTATGCAGCATGCTTGAGGGGCCTGTACAAGCTAGAAACACCACTTGACATTTCTTGCTTAAGTGTGAAGAAACCTTGCATAACAACACACAACTCTCATCTCAGCAAAAAAAAGCTTAAGCAAAGATTGTGAACACATTCTAAACAATCACCCTGACCTGAAACACGAGCTAACCATCTCCATTGCCCTTCTCAAACACAGAAACACCATAGAACTGCCAAAACAAGGCACCTGCTGCAGATTGAGTTCCATAACTCAATCCATTCGTGCATTCTTGCTAAAACCACTTCAAACACTTTCCCTACCATCCATACAAACTGTCCAAAGCATTAGAAGCAGACTGTAACACCTCTAATCAGTTTTGCCATTTTCATTTCTTCCTCTTGCAGGTTGACTTCTGCAGCTTGATATAGAAGGTTTCAAAGCATACCAAGTATTGGAATAGCATCCTCAGACATCAAGCAAGCTATACAAATCATCATCTTGCCCTGAAAGCTCCTCCATTGCCAGACACGATTCCAACTGAACAGGTAAGTTCATGAATTCTTATCTCTCTATCCAGGCATTGTTAGGTTTAGATTTGTGAAGAAATTATGTCACATTCATGGCCCTGAACATGCCCATATAATTAGTTTTCATTTATGTTGTGTGTGCTATGAGAATTTGATGTCTGAACATGGAACAAAAACTAGGTTAAGATTTGGGAATGGAGAAATTCTCTCTCATTTCTGAGAGTTAGGATGAGTTCTTTATATGTCCAGAATCGTGGCTTGATGCTTAACATTTTTCATGTTGTAAGTTTGTGCTAAAAGTCCAGGAATCCAGATGTTTGAATCAGTGTAGGAGGCGCGCGTTTTTTTGACAAATTCTGGCCAGAGGTTGAAGAAGGTCTTTTGGGCTGGGCTTTGCTTTGTTTTTCTTATTTACACCACCTTTTTACTTTTGAACCCCCCGGGCCCATTGTGCTTATTTGAAACATTTTCTTGACTTTTCTTTTTATTTCTGACTTATTTATTTTTTCTCATAATATTAAAAATATAAAAAATATTTTTCACACCATTTTTGTATTTATTAGGCATTTATTTGATTAAATTGATGTTTGTACATAAATAATACATAATATCTTTTATTTAAAAATACTAAAATTAATACCAATACATTTTATTTTCTGATTTTCATTTTATTTTATCTTTTGAAAATATTTTATGAAAATATACTTTTTTTGTAAATATTAAATATTTTATTTTTGTACATATTTAATATATTTATCATATAATATAAATATTTACATATTTATTAGGATATTTAGGATAAAAATACCAAAATATATATATTTTTATTTTTATTAATATTTAACATTAAAAATACCTTTTTGACAAATATACTTCTCTTTTATTTATTTTTTGTACATAACTAATAAATATTGTACATATTAAATAATTAATACCTTTTATTTAATAAATTAGGGTTTTGCCCCAAACATGAAAAATACCCAAAATTAATACTTTTTATTTTTTCTTGACACATAAAAAACACTTTTTACATACACATAAAAAATCATTGTTTGCATCTTGCATATTTATCTTATTTTATTTAATTATTGCACATTAAATAATTTGTATAATTCCATTTGGATTGTAATAGTTTAGGATTTAATTCTTGTCAAAATACCCTCATTTGAACATTTGTACCCCCCTTCCCATATATTGTGTTGTAATAACTTAGGAACTTTATTTTTCGCATTTACAAGCTTTCTAAATATGCCATGCTAGAATTAGGGTTGTATGCGAATCAATTAACCAAAATAGTTTGACCTAACTTCAAAGATAATCAAGCATGAAAATGGACAACACTAATCACACTTGCACCCCTAGGGTATTCCACTTGTTGCCTTCAATAATGGGCCATATTGCATGTTAGGTCTCTTTGGGTAAAACAAACACAATTCAAATGATCATAGTCCCTCGATGACGCTTTCAAAAGTTGCCTAAAAATGATCAAGTCCCTTAAAATAAAATTGCCCAAAGATACTTGGCACCATTGCAATTATGGTCTAAACGATGACCTGCGCCCGTCCCTTTCACATCCTAACACAAGATTGTCCACCAAATGCAATGGTGGAACAAAATTGTTAAAAGGGTTAAAACATAGCAAAGATCTTTGAGAAATTTAGGGTAGACAAACTCTTAGTTACTTGAATCAAACTTGCAAAACAAAACACTTGCCTATTCTTTTTAAACCACACATCAATACACTCTCAAAACAACTTTCAAAAACATTGAAAACTTTTTTCAAAAGACATACACCTTTGTATACATCCCAACATGGATCATTACAAAGGTTTCCACCACATTGGCCTCTTTTCAAAACATTTTCAAACCCACACACACAAAGCACCATTTCAAACAATTGAAAATTAAGGCAAGTTGATCTAAGCAAGTAACTAAGAGCCCATGGATAACCATGGATAAAAAGGGTGCTAATACCTTCCCTTTCTATAATCTACTCCCCGAACCCAAGAAAACATCTCAAAGGTTTTTTGCTGTGCTTTTTAACCTTTCCTTATGATAAAATAAAAAGTCGGTGGCGACTCTTGCTCAACCGAAACATTTGCGAAAACAAACGCAAAACCTCTAGTCAGTTCTCCCACCGTATCACAGAACTGTCGACTCTGCTGGGGATAATTTTTTAAGTGGAGTAACCTTAGGGCTTAGATCACCCTCTTGCATGACTAATTGCTTGATTTGATTGCTTTATATCTTGGCTCTCTTGTTTGGGTTTGCAATCCTACACCCGGATTTTGGGAAACATTCATAGATAGCAATACGTTGTGGAAACTGTGCGGGGTATACCGACACGGTCGAAGCAATAGCTATATTAGTGCGACATATTTGTGAGTACCGGTAACCCTTGAGTTCAATCAAGGAGAGTACGGGGCTGTTGAGTGATGTCACTAAGCACTAATGACCTAGAACCTTACTTGACCATCTTGGCCTTTCATTAGGGGTAGTGAGATAACCGGCTTTGGTGCAGTCCAAAGTTGGTAGATACTCGATACTACACTCATTGAGGGTTGTTTTCTTGGAATATTTTGGTCGTTAGTTAAGTGGCTAAACCAAAACAATGAACAATGAAAACAATCCAATGATATTGAGCTCCTTAGAACCCGGTTACTATTTATAGGACAGGTTTTTAAGCCAACTACACTCAAGAGGGTACTTACCTATGAAACCCCATGCAAGCCTGAAACTAGGGTTTGGTGTGAATTGCTTGTACATATGTTTGTGCATACATCATGAACATCATAAAGCATCATATGCATTTACTAACCACTTCAAGGGTTTAGATCTTCATCTTTGTTCTTGTTTTGTAGGTCATGGAAATTCCTCGCAGAAAAACCATCCAAGTCAACCTTGTGAGAATCTCTCCTCAACTCAAATAGCTCACCTCAAGAATTCCGGAAAGCTCTCCCTTCAGTGAAAGACATGGTAGACTGCTCAGCTTAGTCAACACCAACATTGAAGAGGACTTGATGAAAGTGCTATTCCAGTTCTTTGACCCTCTTCATCATTGTTTCACTTTCCCCGACTACCAGTTGGTGCCCACTTTGGAGGAATTTTCTCAACTCCTGAGAATTCCTATCCTTAATCAACTACCTTTCAACGGTACGGAAAAGGAACTAAAGCCTGAAGATGTTGCTCGAGCATTACATCTACAGCCTTCTGATATCAAGGGGCATTGGGAAACTAGAAGTGGCGTCAAAGGTTTCTTAGCAAAATTCTTGTTTGAGAAGGCACAAGAATGTTGGAATTCATTGGACCTACAAGCCTTTGAAGAGATTGTGGCACTCATTATCTATGGGTTGGTCCTGTTCCCAAATCCTGACCAGCTTGTAGAGGTCAACGCCGTCAAAATTTTCTTGTCCAGAAATCCAATACCAACATTGCTTGGGGACATCCTTCACTCATTTTACACACGAACAATGAGAAAGAGGGGGGTTCTCATGTGTTGTACTCCTCTCCTTGCAAGGTGGTTTATTTCGCACCTTCCACAATCTGTGTTGAAGAATGACCAAGGCTCAAGGTGGTCCCAACGGTTGATGACTCTTACTCACTCTGATGTACATTGGTGTTCTCGGTCCAGAGAAAATGTCATCATCGTCGATCGTTGTGGAGAGTTCCCTAATGTTCCATTACTTGGCATTAGAGGGGGCATTACCTACAACCCTTGCCTAGCTTTGAGGCAATTTGGATATGCACGAAGAGATGGTCCTCACGACATGTTGATTCCCGACCTAGTTTTTGACTTCGACAACGATGCGCAAGGACTTCGCCAAAGATTCATCAGAGCTTGGGGGAGGCACAACAAGGTTGATAGCAAGACACTGGGGCACAAGAACTCCATCCCTCTTGAACCTTATCTCAAGCGGGTACGAGCCCGAGCCCAGAGTCTAATGATGCCTTATCCTCATGTTCTCCCTGTGATTAAAGAGCCCGTCAAGGAAGGAGAGGTTCCCTACACCATCCTACATCCTGACATGCATACGTCGTGGGAGGAGATGCAGAAGAGTTGGATCCAACTCAAGGAGGAACAAAACACTTTTGAAGCCAAATTCTACGCCAGCGAGAAGAAGGTTCTAGAGCTCACCCGCCGACTCCATGAGTAAGAGGCCCTCAACACCTGCATTGCGCCAAAGAGGATGTGCAACGTCTTTTTACCTTGAGAAGTTGTTTTTGTAATATTTGGCCCATAGGGCACTTATGTACTAACAAATTTCTTCTTATTAATATGATGTGCATTCTTTTTGTCTGCAACAATTGTGAATTTCTAAAATCCTTGAATGCATTGCATAGATAGCATCTCATGCATCATGTGTATAACAGGTACCCCTTTTTCTACAGGTTGCTTAATCTTCTTCGCTGTTTATTTTGAACAGTCATCATGAATCCAGAATCGTCCAGTGAGCAAGCAATCAAGGCCCTCCAGGCCCAAAATGCCTAATTTCAAGAGATGGTCATGAGCCTGGCCCAAGGTCAACAAGAGTTGAAGGCTCTGCTCCTAAAGAAGAAGAAAAAGAAAAGGATTGCGTTGTTCAATACTGGACGCAGGTTTGGGAACACACTCCATAATGAGGCTGATCCAACTACTTCCTCTGCAGAGAAAGACAGTCCCCAAGGGGGAGGGGCTCCTAGTCCTGCAGTCTCTGACAACGAGACGGATTACAATGACGAACAATACCCTCCCGCTGCTGACAGATACAAGCAATTAGAGGACCGCTTGAGTGCCATGGAGATTCAAAATGTACCGGGGCTGGATTTCGGAGATTTAGGGTTATCTTCTAGGGTGGTAATCCCACACAAGTTCAAGGCGTTTGCCTTTGCCAAATACGACGGGGCTTCCTGTCCTAAGCTGCATCTCAGGTCGTACGTAAGGAAGATCCAACCTTACACGGCAGACAAAAACCTTTGGATCCACTTCTTCTAAGATAGCCTTTCGGGGTCACAGCTTGAGTGGTTCTATCAGCTAGATGGAACCAGTATCCAACATTGGGAAGATTTGGCTACCGCATTTTATAGACAATATCAATACAATTCTGACCTCGCTCCTACGCGTACCCAACTTCAGGGTATGTCACTAAGAACGGGCGAAGGGTTCAAAGAATATGCACAAAAATGGAGAGATTTGGCTGGCAGGGTGCAGCCTCCATTGACTGACCGTGAGCTGGTTGACATGTTTCTAGGGACCTTGTCTGGTCCATTCTTCAATCATCTGGTTGGTAATTCCTCCGCTGGGTTTACGGATTTGATCCTAACGGGTGAAAGAATAGAAGCTGGCATCAGGTCAGGAAAGATACAGAAAGGTGCCTCCGCAAGTACTGAGAAGAGGCCTTTCAAGAAGGAAGCTAGTGTCGTCTATGGTCCTAGAAGACAAGTCAAGCCAGAAAGCCGCCAAGACGTCAATGCCTTAGTAATTTCAAAACCTGTTGCTGCTCCTCAGCAGTACAATCAACAAAGGGGTGAGAGGCCCAAAAGGCAATACACTCGGCTGAGCATGACCTTGTCACAAATCTTACCGCAACTGCTATCAACCAACTTGGTGACCATCAAAGAGGCTCCGAAGGTCGTGAATACTGCATCTCCTAAGTATAACCCAAATGCCCGTTGTGCTTATCATTCCGATAGCCCCGGGCATACTACTGATGATTGCTGGGCCCTGAGAAATAAGGTTCAAGACCTTATTGATGCGAAGGAAATTCAGTTTGAGGCGTCTGAGAGGCCAAATGTTGTAACTGCTCTTATGCCCCAGCATAGAGTAAATGCCGTTGAGGAAGATTTTTATGCTGTTTCGGTGAATGATGTTGCTACCCCTCTATTGACTGTTAAGAGGAACCTACTGCTAGCCGGTTTATTTCCGGGTTGTAGCAAGGGTTGCCTCCTGTGCGCTGTTATCCCTACCGGTTGTCCGCTGCTGAAATCAGGCATCCAAAGCCTGATGGATAGCAAAGAAATTATGTTCAAGAAAACCGCTGTTCCGTTTGTTTCCGCTGAAGAAGTATCTGTCGTCACAATTTTCAACAATCCTACCAAGGCTCCCCCGAGGAAGCCAGTCCAAATTATGTCTGTTGCACCCATTACCATTACTGTTCTGGGGCCCTCCCCTATGAATCTGACAAGGCTGTCCCATGGCACTATGGGGCAGACGTGTATATGCTTGGAGTGAAGCAGGAGTTTAACACCGGTACCAGTATCAGTAACATCACTGGTCCCGCCAAGATTACTCGCAGTGGCAGGCTCTTCTCGCCTGACATTGCACCGCCAGTTATCCGAAAACCTCTTATCATCACACCCGCAAGTGTGCATGTTTCAAATCAAGTTCCTGTGTCTACTACTGCCGCCGAGTCCTCTGATACTCGGGGTAAAGAAGTTGCTACCGATTTGCCTGCCCGGACGAAGGCACCAAAGAAGACCGCTGTTGAAGCCTCCCAGCAAGAGATGGAGGAAATCCTTAAAATCATTAAAAAGAGTGACTTCAATGTCGTTGAACAGTTGGGGCATACCCCCTCCAAAATCTCTATGCTATCATTGCTGCTGTGCTCAGAGGCCCACGCCAAGGCCCTGATTTCATTTCTGAAAACGGCCCATGTGCCGCAAGAGACATCTGCAGATCAATTCACTGACCGTGTGGCTAATTTGACCGCTGACAATGGTTTGGGTTTCTCGGATGCCGACCTGACCGCCAAGGGAAAAAACCACAATGATGCCCTGCATGTTTCCATAGAATGCAGAGGCACTACTCTCGCACACGTGTTGGTGAACACCGGTTCTTCCCTGAATGTTTTTCCCAAGAAGGCCTTAGATCGGTTGGATTGTGAGGGCCTGGAATTGAAACCTAGTAACATCATTGTTAGAGCCTTCGACGGTTCTAGGAGGATGGTGCACGGTGAGGTAGACATTCCTATTCGTGTGGGTTCCCAAGTCTTTGACTCAACGTTCTATGTAATGGATATTCGTCCATCTTATTCCTGCTTGATGGGTCGACCCTGGATTCACAAGGCTGGGGCGGTAACATCCACTCTACACCAAAAGCTCAAATACCCTGTCAAAGGGAAGATTGTTACTGTGCAGGGTGAGGAGGAATACATGGTAAGTCATCTGAATTCATTCCGGTATATCGAGATGGACGAGGAGTTTATTGAAACCCCCTTTCAACATTTTGAAGAGGTACCTCCAACATTGGCGTCAGCTGAGACAGTGGTTGAAGAAGACTTTCCTCTGAAGATGGCTTCCTTGAAGGATGCCCGGGCTGTAATTGAGAAAGGCAAGTGTGCAAACTGGGGTCAGCTTCCTGACTTCACTCAAAAGACCGACAAATTTGGGCTGGGCTTCACTGCAGAGGCTCAGAGGGCTGTTTGCAAGGAAAGGATCAGAAAGTCTCCGGTGTTCATCACCAACCCAAGAGTGAATGCTATCGAGGAGGACGTGGAGGAAGCAGAATTTGACAGTTGGATCTATCCAACAACCAACAACGGACCAAGCAACTGGACGGCAAAAGATTTTACACCTATTACATTTGTCACGCAGTAATTAACTCTTTTATTTTCAATTTGTAACAAACAATATGTTGAAACTTTTATTGGCTCGGTGTCCTACCCGGGGCACCGTAGCTCCATTTGTGAGGGCTTTTTGTATGACATTTCCATATATCATTAATCAAAACATTGGACGTTTGTTGAATTTCAAATCTTGTGCTCTTTTTCTTTCTGTGTTATATATTGCAAAACAGCTATATTTACACACACTCACTTATACAGGTTCCAATCCACTCTGGATCTCACTAGTAACAGCTCTGCTACTACCAGTTATGACTTCGAAAATCCGATCAACTTGGCCGAAGACGAAGGTGAAGATGATTGCGAGGTGCCTGGTGAACTTGCAAGACTGCTACTCCAGGATGAGAGGGCCATTCAACCGCATGAAGAGCCAGTGGAGACGATAAACCTGGGTACTGAGACAGATAGAAAAGAAGTCAAGATTGGTGCCAATCTAGAGCTCAGCGTGAAGCAACGATTGATCCAGATGCTGCATGACTACATGGAAATCTTTTCTTGGTCTTACAAAGACATGCCCGGTTTGGATGCCGACATTGTAGTTCATCATCTGCCTACCAAGGAAGACTGCCCTCCGGTAAAGCAGAAGGTCTGCCGCATGCGCCCAGAGATGTCCGAGAAAATCAAGGCTGAGGTTATGAAACAATTTGATGCCGGGTTTCTAGCAGTGACTTCTTATCCTCAATGGGTGGCCAACGTGGTTCCAGTGCCAAAGAAAGATGGTAAAGTCAGAATGTGTGTCGACTACAGGGATTTGAACAGGGCCAGCCCTAAGGATGATTTCCCTCTGCCTCACATCGACGTTCTTATTGACAATACCTCTCAACACAAGGTGTTCTCCTTCATGGATGGTTTTTCAGGGTATAATCAGATCAAGATGGCTCCTGAAGATATGGAAAAGACTACCTTTGTTACTCAGTGGGGCACCTTCTGCTACAAGGTCATGCCATTCAGGTTGAAAAATGCTGGGGCAACCTACCAACGTGCCATGGTTGCTTTATTTCATGACATGATCCACCATGAGATTGAAGTGTATGTCGATGATATGATTGCAAGGTCCCAAACTGAGGAAGAACACCTTGACCATCTGCGGAAGCTGTTTGACCGACTGAAGTTGTACAAGCTGAGGTTGAAACCAAACAAATGCACCTTTGGGGTGAGGTCTGGAAAATTGCTAGGTTTCATTGTAAGCGACAAAGGTATTCAAGTGGACCCTGCCAAGGTGAAAGTCATACAAGAGATGCCGACTCCCAAGACAGAGAAAGAAGTCAGAGGCTTTCTAGGACGACTGAATTACATTGCCCGATTCATCTCACATCTAACTACTACCTGTGAGCCAATCTTCAAATTACTGAAGAAAGATCAAGTAGTACGTTGGAATGATGAATGTCAGGCTGCTTTCGAAAAGATAAAGGAATATCTCCAAGAACCACCCATTATTATGCCACCAGTGGAAGGGAGACCTCTAATACTATACTTGACAGTACTTGACAACTCAATGGGGTGTGTGCTGGGGCAGCATGACGAGTCTGGCCGAAAAGAGCACGCTATTTATTACCTGAGCAAAAAGTTTACCGACTGTGAGACTCGATACTCACTGCTCGAGAAAACTTGTTGCGCTCTGGTATGGGCTGCTCGCCAGTTGAGACAGTATATGTTGACTCACACTACTCTGTTGATTTCAAAAATGGATCCAATCAAGTACATATTCGAAAAGCCTGCTCTGTCTGGAAGAATAGCAAGATGGCAAATGATCTTGACAGAATATGATATCCAGTACACAACTCAAAAAGCAATCAAGGGAAGTGTATTGGCAGACCATTTAGCACACCAACCTGTGGACGATTACCAATCATTGAACTTTGAATTTCCAGACGAAGATATCATGGTAGTAACTGATTGTGAAGTACCTGGACCGGATGAAGGACCTGAGGAAGGATCCCGATGGTCTATGCATTTTGACGGAGCCTCGAACGCTTTGGGTAGCGGCATCGGCGCTGTGATCATATCCCCTAAAGGTACTCATACTCCACTCACTGCCCGGTTGTGTTTCAACTGCACCAACAACATGGCAGAATATGAGGCATGTATTATGGGTCTTCAAGCTGCAATTGACTTAAGGATCAAGTTTCTGAGTCTCTTCGGAGATTCCGCTCTCGTGATCAATCAGATCAAAGGCGAGTGGGATACGAAACACCCAAATCTTATTCCTTACAAGGAGTATGTGTTGACTTTGCTTCCCCACTTTGAAGAGATAACTTTTGAACACTTCCCAAGAGAGGAGAATCAGTTAGAGGACGCACTGGCTATGATGTCTTCTATGTTCAAAGTCAAATGGGACAACGAGGCTCTCCGGATCATTATCTGGAAACTGGATGAACCTGCACATTGCTGTGATCTTGAGGCTGAAGAGGTAACTGAAAAACCTTGGTATCATGAAGTGAAAAGGTACTTAGAAGCTGAAGAATACCCCGAGGGTGCATCTGTTAATGACAAAAAGTTCCTGAGAAGGTTCGCGGTAAAGTTCTTCCTCAGCAACGGCATTCTCTACAAGCGAAACCATGATTCAACCTTACTGCGTTGTGTGGATAAGACTGAAGCAGAAAAGATCATGGCAGAGCTACATGAAGGTACCTTCGGAACACATTCCAGTGGACATACTATGGCAAAGAAAATCCTTCGGGCAGGATATTTCTGGTCCACAATGGAAGCTGATTGTTACCAACATTCTCGGACATGTCATAAATGCCAGATATATACTGATAAGATGCACGTTCCTCCAGTACCTCTGAATGTCTTGACAGCACCTTGGCCTTTTGCAATGTGGGGCATTGATATGATCGGTGAGATCAGACCTACGACATCCAACGGGCATCGCTTCATCCTGGTAGCAATTGATTACTTCACAAAGTGGGTTGAAGCAGCTTCCTACGCTACGGTAACCAAGAACGTCGTAGCACGATTCATTCGGCATAACCTGATCTGTCGATACGGTGTCCCGGAAAGGATCATTACGGACAATGGTACCAATCTCAACAACAAGATTATCACTGAGCTCTGCGAGCAATTCAAGATACAACACCACAACTCTTCTCCCTACCGGCCGAAGATGAATGGGGTTGTCGAAGCAACTAATAAGAATATTAAGAAGATTGTGTAGAAGATGACAGTGACGTACAAAGATTGGCACGAGATGTTACCGTTTGCTCTTCATGGGTACCGTACCTCGGCACGAACGTCAACTGGGGCAACTCCTTTTTCCTTGGTCTATGGCATGGAGGCAGTTTTGCCGATTGAAGTCCAAATACCCTCTCTCCGGATAATGAAGGATGCAGACTTGAGTGAATATGACTGGATCCAGACTCGACTTGATCAATTAAACCTAATTGACGAAAAGAGACTCACCGCTATCTGTCATGGTCAGACGTACCAGAAACGGATGATCAGGGCATTTAACAAGAAAGTCAGACCACAAGAGTATCAAGTTGGGGACCTGGTAATCAAACGTATCATCCTTCCTCAAAGTGATCCCAGGGGCAAATGGACCCCTACATACGAAGGGCCATTTGTGGTTAAACATGTGTTCTCAGGAGGAGCCATGATTTTAACCACCATGGATGGTGACGACCTTCCTCACCCCGCCAATGCAGACATAGTAAAAAGATACTACGCATGAATAAAAGACCCGCTAGGTTGACATACCTAGGCAAAAATAAGGGCTTCCCGGCGAACCAAAAGGGTTCGGGCAAAAATAAGGGATGAAATGAAAAAAAATTTGTACACCCGGCAAGTTGAAAACCTGAAAAGGCGGCTTGGGCAAAAATGGGTATCCCGGTGGACTGAAAACCCGAAAGGGCGGTCCAAGCAAAAGTTAGGGATAAAGCGTAACACTATGTCTCATTGGATCACCTTGTATCCAGAATTCGACATCAACTATCGGGCTCAGACTTCGGCATTGATCAATCAACTTCATCTTCAACTAAGCAGCAAAGTGATGAGACGCTTGAAGACATAAAGGCAATAGCAGAGTTGGAACCCAGTGGGAATTTTGTTCACATAGCTGTTTTGTTTCCTTTTCAAAATTGTATAAACTCTATGTTATTCGGCGACATTCTCTTACTAGGATATCGGCCTCTTGTACAAAAAACGCCTATTTACAGGCAAATTTCAAAATCAATACAAGTTCACTTTTCCAAACAAATTGCCAATTGTTTTTTCCTTTTTCTGTTTTGTCTTGCGAAGAACGTCTAATGTTCATTTTTGATATATGCATTTGACATTAAAATTGCTAATTCATAAATACTTACATACGAAACAAAGGACCGATTACAGGTGACATCAGAAGCAGGGGCAATGTAGAGTTGGCCAGGCAGTCTAGTTGCTTTGTCCGCCAAGGTACCAAGGTAGGTTCAACTGAAGAATGTGACCAAGTTACCTCAACTCCCCACAGAGTAAGACAAGATTCAGCAATACCCTCTTCAAGAAGAGTTAGTCTATCATCAGCCCTACAACATGCACCCTATTCCCCTAACAAGTCAGCAATACTCTCCTCCAGCAGAGTTAGTCTACGGTCAGCCTAAAGGAAGTTGGGTATCCCCAGAAGATATCAACATTCCCCAGCGGAGTATAGGCATTCATCAGCAAGCATCCCCGGCAGTCTTGATCTAAGATTGTTCCCCGACGGAACACAGGCACCCCAGTGGAACCTTTTCTTTTTTAGTACAGTCTGAAGGCCTCCCCAGGAAAATTGGAATCCATATCCCCAGCAGGTCTTGAAGCTTATCCCCAGTAGATTCTGGAAGCTCATCCCCTGTAGAGTACGGACGTCTCTCCCGAGCTTTATTCAAAGTTTTTCCTCTCAAGGGCTTATAACTGGGTTATCCTCAGCTAATTACCATGGGAGATCGCCCTCGGCGAAGTTCTTCCTATCCCCAACGGAGTTCATCAAAGTTCCCCAACTTAACTTATCAACAGAATCCCCAACGGAGTTTATCATTGTTATCCCCAGCGGAGTCCATCATCGAAATCCTCAGCGGAGCTCTCGTCAAAACTTCAGCGAAGTATCTCTTCCCACAGAGTAATTCCCCTCAGAGTAATCTCTCCAACAAGTTTATTCCCCAACGGAGTCATCTTCTCTTACCGGAGTATTCTTGCAACCATCATCTCTAGCGGAAACGAAGAATTCTACTCTTCAACGTCAGCCCAGGATTTAATTCCCCAGCCGATCGTCAAGGATTTATTTTCCTAGACGAAAATACATTCATAAACATTTCACATTTCATACATCTTGCTTACATACATGATAAAGTGCATACAACACTATCTCGTTTTGAACATCATGACATCATGCATTTCATACATCATGACGTTGCATACAACTGATGTTTTGTCTTTTCAAGGAAAAAGACAACCCAAAAGACAACTACCTTCAACTGTCACTAATTCCATATTCGATTCATGTATCCAGCCAGGGCACATCTGAAGAGTTTGAAGATTCGATTCCTGTATCTAGCCAGGGCATATCTGTTGACGACTATTTCCAGATTCGATTCCTGTATCCAACCAGGGCACATCCGAAGAGTTTGAAGATTCGATTCCTGTATCCAGCCAGGGCATATCTGTTGACGACTATTTCCAGATTTGTTTCCTGTATCCAGCCAGGGCACATCTGAAGAGTTTGAAGATTTGATTCCTGTATCCAGCCAGGGCATATCTGTTGACGACTATTTTCAGATTCGATTCCTGTATCCAGCCAGGGCACATCTGAAGAGTTTGAAGATTCGATTCCTGTATCCAGCCAGGGCATATCTGTTGACGACTATTTCCAGATTCGATACTTGTATCCAGCCAGGTCACATCTGAAGAGTTTGAAGATTCGATTCCTGTATCCAGCCAGGGCATATCTGTTGACGACTATTTCCAGATTCGATACCTGTATTCAGCCAGGGCACATATGTGAGCAACCGATTGTAGACTCGACACCTGTATCTAGCCAGGGCATATCTGCATGAAGAGATTGAAGATCAATACCTGTAACAAACCAGGAAAACATCTGTCTTTCTCAAAGTGCACAAGTTATCGCTAAGGAATCTCTTATGCGATCAACACTTCCAAATGGCATCTATAAGCCCATTCCCGACAAGGTTCTGTCGCGCCTTCAGATGGCATCTATAAGCCCATCTCCCTATCCACCATCTCCCCAAATGGCATCTATAAGCCCATTCCCGACATCACATTTGCTGATACTCCAACATGCGAGTGCAAATTTCCGGGCACTCTAGTGTCCAATCTCCTTTTACCCTCGAGTCACGAAAGGCAAACTTTCCAATCTAACTCTTCAGGTTCAAGAAGATTAAACAGGGGCAATTGTTGTACCCCAAAATTTGCCCTCCCATCTTCTCAACATTTTCTCATTACAAGGCCCTTGGAGCTCAAGATCCAATTAGGGTTTCCTCTACAAGACTTCTCCTAACACTGTTGACCCAAATTAGGGTTTGTGCTTGCACAAAGATATTTTGACCTAAAATGCCTAATAAGACTTTCATGCTTCATGTTGGACTCCCAAGTTTATCCATACCAAGTTTCAAGCCTTGATTCCAACCTTTGCCCAATCAATTGGACAGTTGACCTAGAAATTAGCTGTATTGGGGAAAAAGTCAATTGTGGCCAATTGACAGTCAAATCTCATGGAAATTGACCCACGTCAACATTATGAACTCATATGAACCATTTGGTCAAATTTGGATCACAATTCCACAAGAAATTTGATCAGATCACCAAAAGGGCAAAATGGTCATTTTTAGGGTTTTGACTGCACAAAGGCAATTTTTGACTGTTTGACCTAGCCAATGGCAAACCAAGCTCACATATGGACTCAAGGACCCCATGGAATTGTCTTGACACACTCAACAAGTTCAAAAGATCCCAAATACACAAGATTGACAGTTGAATCTTCCAGTCAATTGATCAATTTTGACTGTATACTGAAAAGTCAAACTTTGACTTTTTGGTCAAAATCAAGTGTCAAGATTCATTTTTCATCAAAACATGCCAAATCATGAAACTTGTTCATCAAGAAATCAAGAATTGCAAATTAGGATTTGAAATGAAGATTTTTCATAACTTAGAATTTTTCTAAGTTATGAAAAACCCTAATTTTTTCCTAACTTTGTCCCACTTTCTCACCAAGATTCATTTGGATTCAAGGAAAAGTCAAAACATGAAAGTTGTAGTCCATTGCAAAATCTACAACTTTGATTCACAAAGTTTCCTCAAAAGAAGCTTGTAGCTCAAGTTACAAATTTTGGAACAAGGGTACCAAACCATTCTTAACTTAGAGAAATTTTGAACCATTTTAGGCAGGATTTTTGCCTAACTTCAAGACCATTTTTCACATGCTTCCACTTGGAATTTCAATTTTCATTTTAAAGATGGATTGTAGTACACATTCCAAGCTTTCCAAAATGTCCAAGAACTCATCAAACAACCTCATGGTTAGGGAGAATCGAATTTGGCAAGTTGGGAAAAACTCACTTTGTTCATGACCAAGTTACATGTCCATAACCTTGCATTTTTGAACTCAGCATGCCTTAAGCTAGATTACAGGTCTTTTATCTCATCTACACTCCATAATTTAATGCTAATACTTTGTGCCAAGGTGTTGTTCTATGAGTTTGGTCATTACATGGAAGTTTAACCCTTAAATAGAAAAAGCATAATGTCCATTTTTGCAAAAGTAGAACTTTATGTCAAATGCAAATCCAAGCAAGTACAATGCAGATCCTTTTGGCACAAGTTTATGAACTAATCCCACTGATCAAGGAGAGATTATGCAGCATGCTTGAGGGGCCTGTACAAGCTAGAAACACCACTTGACATTTCTTGCTTAAGTGTGAAGAAACCTTGCATAACAACACACAACTCTCATCTCAGCAAAAAAAAGCTTAAGCAAAGATTGTGAACACATTCTAAACAATCACCCTGACCTGAAACACGAGCTAACCATCTCCATTTCCCTTCTCAAACACAGAAACACCATAGAACTGCCAAAACAGGGCACCTGCTGCAGATTGAGTTCCATAACTCAATCCATTCGTGTATTCTTGCTAAAACCACTTCAAACACTTTCCCTACCATCCATACAAACTGTCCAAAGCATTAGAAGCAGACTGTAACACCTCTAATCAGTTTTGCCATTTTCATTTCTTCCTCTTGCAGGTTGACTTCTGCAGCTTGATATAGAAGGTTTCAAAGCATACCAAGTATTGGAATAGCATCCTCAGACATCAAGCAAGCTATACAAATCATCATCTTGCCCTGAAAGCTCCTCCATTGCCAGACACGATTCCAACTGAACAGGTAAGTTCATGAATTCTTATCTCTCTATCCAGGCATTGTTAGGTTTAGATTTGTGAAGAAATTATGTCACATTCATGGCCCTGAACATGCCCATATAATTAGTTTTCATTTATGTTATGTGTGCTATGAGAATTTGATGTCTGAACATGGAACAAAAACTAGGTTAAGATTTGGGAATGGAGAAATTCTCTCTCATTTCTGAGAGTTAGGATGAGTTCTTTATATGTCCAGAATCGTGGCTTGATGCTTAACATTTTTCATGTTGTAAGTTTGTGCTAAAAGTCCAGGAATCCAGATGTTTGAATCAGTGTAGGAGGCGCGCGTTTTTTTGACAAATTCTGGCCAGAGGTTGAAGAAGGTCTTTTGGGCTGGGCTTTGCTTTGTTTTTCTTATTTACACCACCTTTTTACTTTTGAACCCCCTGGGCCCATTGTGCTTATTTGAAACATTTTCTTGACTTTTCTTTTTATTTCTGACTTATTTATTTTTTCTCATAATATTAAAAATATTAAAAATATTTTTCACACCATTTTTGTATTTATTAGGCATTTATTTGATTAAATTGATGTTTGTACATAAATAATACATAATATCTTTTATTTAAAAATACTAAAATTAATACCAATATATTTTATTTTCTGATTTTCATTTTATTTTATCTTTTGAAAATATTTTATGAAAATATACTTTTTTTGTAAATATTAAATATTTTATTTTTGTACATATTTAATATATTTATCATATAATATAAATATTTACATATTTATTAGGATATTTAGGATAAAAATACCAAAATATATATATATTTATTTTTATTAATATTTAACATTAAAAATACCTTTTTGACAAATATACTTCTCTTTTATTTATTTTTTGTACATAACTAATAAATATTGTACATATTAAATAATTAATACCTTTTATTTAATAAATTAGGGTTTTGCCCCAAACATGAAAAATACCCAAAATTAATACTTTTTATTTTTTCTTGACACATAAAAAACACTTTTTACATACACATAAAAATCATTTTTTGCATCTTGCATATTTATCTTATTTTATTTAATTATTGCACATTAAATAATCTGTATAATTCCATTTGGATTGTAATAGTTTAGGATTTAATTCTTGTCAAAATACCCCCATTTTAACATTTGTACCCCCCTTCCCATATATTGTGTTGTAATAACTTAGGAACTTTATTTTTCGCATTTACAAGCTTTCTAAATATGCCATGCTAGAATTAGGGTTGTATGCGAATAAATTAACCAAAATAGTTTGACCTAACTTCAAAGATAATCAAGCATGAAAATGGACAACACTAATCACACTTGCACCCCTAGGGTATTCCACTTGTTGCCTTCAATAATGGGCCATATTGCATGTTAGGTCTCTTTGGGCAAAACAAACACAATTCAAATGATCATAGTCCCTCGATGACGCTTTCAAAAGTTGCCTAAAAAATGATCAAGTCCCTTAAAAGAAAATTGCCCAAAGATACTTGGCACCATTGCAATTATGGTCTAAATGATGACCCGCGCCCGTCCCTTTCACATCCTAACACAAGATTGTCCACCAAATGCAATGGTGGAACAAAATTGTTAAAAGGGTTAAAACATAGCAAAGATCTTTGAGAAATTTAGGGTAGACAAACTCTTAGTTACTTGAATCAAACTTGCAAAACAAAACACTTGCCTATTCTTTTTAAACCACACATCAATACACTCTCAAAACAACTTTCAAAAACATTGAAAACCTTTTTCAAAAGACATACACCTTTGTATACATCCCAACATGGATCATTACAAAGGTTGCCACCACATTGGCCTCTTTTCAAAACATTTTCAAACCCACACACACAAAGCACCATTCCAAACAATTGAAAATTAAGGCAAATTGATCTAAGCAAGTAACTAAGAGCCCATGGATAACCATGGATAGAAAGGGTGCTAATACCTTCCCTTTCTATAATCTACTCCCCGAACCCAAGAAAACATCTCAAAGGTTTTTTGCTGTGCTTTTTAACCTTTCCTTAGGATAAAATAAAAAGTCGGTGGCGACTCTTGATCAACCGAAACATTTGCGAAAACAAACGCAAAACCTCTAGTCAGTTCTCCCACCGTATCACACCTATGATTTGACGATGTTTTAAGACCAATAATATAGTGAAATCACAAAAAATTATAGTAAATCACAGAAAAATATAGCACAAAATAACATGAGTCAACTCATGCAGAAGGCAGGTTCGGCCTGAGCATACCCGAGAGGCAGAATCTCTCTATCAAACAGCTACGATTCGACTCATTGGATCGACCTGAGCATACCCGAGTGACATCCAATTTTCAACAATTTTGTAACGACCATAACTTTTGAACCGTAACTTCGTTTGATGCGTCGTTCGAAACATTGGATAGCTAATGCGATAAACTATATTTATAAAGAGTAAAATGAAGGATAAGAAGGATAATTCTAGTACCCAAGTTAGCATAGAGTTAGTTTCCCCGTGTTGAATCGTTATGATGTTTTGTGGTGATGAAGTATGATGATGACATGACAATCTTATGATAATGCTTGGTTCATAATAATAATATTATTAATAATAATGATGATGTAGTATTATAGTATAATAATTTGTAAAAGTTTTGTAATTTTAAATAAGCATTTAGATTATTAATTAACCAGAAATAGTTGAAATAGTCCGAATAATTATGCAATTTGATTGTAGTAAATTTTGGTTGATTCGTGGTATCGTGTTCTTTGTTGAACAATGCGAATTTGCGGGTGATATTGTATCTTGTTGAATTGTCTCTATTTATGAGCAAAATATTAAGTTGTAGGCTTATGGCCAATGTTGAATTATTGTTGAGTTGTTTTTGAATTGTTGTTGTTGTTGAGTTGTTGTTGAATGGTTTATGTTGTAGTTGTTGTTGAACTTCATAATGTTGTCGCATACATAGCATATCAAGTTACAGCTGATGCTCAGTAAGTTGGCCTAAATTGACAAATTAAGTTGTAGGCTTATGCCAATGTTGCGTTAATTATTGTTGTTGAAATATCAAGTTCTAGGCCTATGGCCAGTGTTGACTTATTATTAAGTTGTTGTTGAATTGTTATTAAGTTGTAGTTGAATTGTTGTTATTATGTTGTTGTTGAATTTTTGTTAAGTTGTAGTTGAATTGTTGTTGTTGTGTTGTTGTTGAAATGGTTGATGTCGTAGTTGTTGTTGGCGCACGCATAGCATAACAAGTTGGCCTGGATTGACAAAAAGTTGAAGTTGAAGGTTTACGCCTTGTTGATGCCTCTATTAATTGGAAATTTCTAAGTTGGGAGTTTTGCTCCACTTTTAAGTTAAGAGTCCTGCTCCGCTGGTACCACATGCATGTGCGTTGTAACTAGTAGTATTTTGTGTTGCATATTTAAGATGTTGTGTTGATGACTTGTGATGGTTGATGTTGGTTGAAAGTTATGTAGTGGTGATTTTATATAATTTGATCCAATATATTGTTTATTATACACTCAATTATATAGTTCAATATCTCACCCCTTCTATTTGAATGTTACCCTATGTTAGTAACGTGCAGGTAATCTAGAATGAAGGTTGTTTACCTTCAGTAGTTCGAGTCGGCGTCGTTGCTCTGATACGTAACACTCGGGGGGATAAACGCTTGTTGTTTTATTGTTGATTTTACTTCCAATGCTGAATTTTAAGTTGTTTTTGTAACAGCCCGAGCCTTCAGCGTTCCCGGCACTATTACCTCATGATCTTCTCTACCCCCTTCACTAGTAGAGTTTTTGCCTTTCATGGGAATCGAACCTTGTACCCCGGGGTTCAAGTACATGCTCAATGTATTCCCACTACCAATTGAGCTAAGTGTAGCATCCTACTTATATGTCGAGATTTTATAACTGATTTTATTAATATTCGCCAGGTAGGAATAAGGTGTTACACTTGATGTATCTTCTTGATCATATGCCATCATTAGAAGCTTTACACTGATAATTAAAGTTAATCCATTATCACAGAGAACTCTCAATATCCATATGTCATTTGACTTATAGAGTTGTCTTCTTTAAAACTGCTTCATCAATTGTCATAGTTAAAACCAATTGATGGTCATACATGTAAGTACATAGATCCATAATAATTTCTTAGATGGACTTATTGGATAAGGCACTCTATTTTTATCTTCAATTGGTGATAATCATTTGTATGATAACCCTTTACTCTATGGTATTTGCACTAGTTGTTTGGCTCCTTCCCCATGACCTTCCACTCTGGAGTTGAAGGAGGCGGGAAGCCATGTGTATAAAGCACTTTAGACCAAATTTTATTTACATGGGTTTGAGTGCAATATAGTTGTCAACATGCTTTATTTTGTGTTTGAAGGTTGGTTGGTCACTAACTTGCAATGCATAATGGTTTATGTGATGCTTTAGAGAGGAATCAAACCTCCAGATGTCTCACTTATTTGCATCGATATATCATCTTTCTCCGTGTTGTTTTCTTCTCACTTTATGTAACACTTGACTCGTGTCATACTCGCTTCCATATAAGTGACAAACTTTTGGAAAAAAAGATTCATTGAAGAGACATACTTTTAAGCCATTCTAAAATCCTCATACAAATATTTCTTGGTTAGAACTGACCACCTTGATGGTTGCCTCATTAAACTCGGTGAGATATTTTCTCATGGATTCAGGGTGCCCTTTGAGGACTGTAAACATGCTTGTTGTCGATACTTTTAATGTTTAATCACTAGGAACTGATGAATCAACTTCCTTAAGAGATCCTGGTAGATGGTTATTGAGAATTCATGTGGGTTTATATATCCCCTTAATTATACCTCCTCAAACATACTAAATATGTGCTTACACTTCAGGGAGCCAATGCCACCTATTATCGCCATCTGGATATTGATGGAAATGTTTCACTCTGTTGTACCCCAAAATTTGCCCTCCCTTTCTTCAGGAAACCATCTTAGATTTTTCAAAGTCCCCTGAAACAAGTCCAAGTCCTGAGTTATCCTTTTGCCCAAGCAAGTCACTTACAAGAGCAAGATGATCTCACGAACTCCAGAAACAACACTTTTATCTTGAGAAAAAAAAAATCAATCAATTTCTAAGTACTTAGAATGCTTCTTTAAAATAAGTGTTTTTAGAAAAAAAATCAGCGCTTCAGAACTTCTGGACCCATTCCAGATGAAGACGGTCAGAAGTTGCAAGCTTGGCTCAGCGTGGTCAGAAGTTGGCCCTTCAGCAGCTACATCAGTTCAATCAGAAGTTGTAAACGTGGTTCAGAATGTAAGCCTCAAACAGAACATGCCCCTTCAGCAGTTACACAAGCTCAATCAGAATTTGCTAAAGGAATGCAAGAGAAACAGGAAAGTATGAAGGCTCCTTCAGAACAGGTTGAAATCAGAAGATGAAAGGTCAGAAGGATAGGTGTCACATTGATACAGAATCTCTAAGTCCAGATTGTCCAGAAGTAGATCCAAGGAACGTACCAGAAAACCAGGAGAATCTCCAGAGCTTGCTAAGACAACAGGTAGCCAAGGCCAGAGCATGGTTTACGCTGTTGATTCAACGCTGGTTTCCATTACCAGAACGTTGGTATTGACAGGTCTTGTCACCATTTAATGCACATTAATGCTTCCAACCACTCCTGAGCATTCACGTGTGGCTTGGAAAATGCTTTTGCACAGATTCTGGCATGGGTCTTCACGCCACCGCCCACTTCAGAGGTCACTTCTCCCCAATCTACGCCTGCTGCTGCAACCTAGGCTGAAAGATAGCTGTTATCACAACTTCCCAGGAATTTCTGTCAAAGAACAAATTCAAACTCTGTTGGCGCCTTAAATGTTCAAGGCATCCACAAGAACTTTGTCTATAAATAGAGAGCTTTCACCACTGCAAAGGACGTTCAAGAAAAGAAACAGAAAAAATTGCTAAGAGAGAAACGAAACTCCTAGCAACGTAGCATTCTGAAACTCTGCCAAAAATCTCTAGCTTTGTTTCATAACTTTAAGTTTCTCACCTTCAACTTCATCAAATATCCAGCTCTTTTCTGTAAACCAAAAACGCTCTTTCTAAACTTCTGACCCTATACACGTACACACCTTTACTTCCCCTTTTCCAAATCTGTCCAGAACACCACCAGAACCAAAAGCTAACTTTCACCGACCACTTTCCAAACAGTCAGGTAAGCACCTTCTGACCCTCACCACACTGTTAAGCATCATCAGCTGTGCATATTCAAGTAACATAATGTAAATATTCATGTTATTGCTGTTTATGTTTTGAGGACTCTCATACCTCAGAACGTTCTGAGCCAGTATAGGACATGCCTGTGACCTTGGTGATTCTGACCTCTGAAACATTTTGCTATTTTGCTGGATCTGTTCCAAATATGTTTCCTGTTTTGTGGAGTAATAACAGAATTGCAGATGTTCTGATTAGTATAGGGAAAAGCCAAATGCTAACTTTGACGTTAGCACACCTGAAGCCTGTTTTGCTGTCAATGACGTTAGAACCTCTGAGAGTTATTGCCTTTTCAGCAGAATCAGAACTTCTGGTCTCTCCACTAACAAACCTCTGTCTTGCAGCGCAGGGAAATCAGAACTTCTGATCTCCCCACTAACAAGGTTCTGTTTTGCAGGTTCTAGAGTCAAGTTCTGACTCATCCAGTTTCACCAACAGGTTGATCATCTGACAGCGGATCTGGGTCAGAACTTCTGATGGCCTCCCAACAGCGCGCGGGCTCCCTCTCTCTCTCTATATATCTTGTTTTTTGCTATTTTCTTTTTTGTCTATTTTTCTTGTTGAACCCCCCATGTACAAATGTGTATCCCCCTCCCCTAATTGTTGTAATAGCGTAGGATTTTACATTTCCGCTTCTTATTGCTAGTAATTAGGACGTGTATGACAAGATAAAATCAATGAAATAGAAAAACCTAATTCAAAGAAAAAACTCTTGTATGCAATAAAACACACTTGCACACTAACACCCCTAGGGTTATATCCACTTGTTGCCTTTCAAAATCGGGCCATATTGTATGTTGAACTTCTTTGGGCAAAGCAAACAATTTGCATGATCATAGTCCCTCGATAAAACTTTTCAAAACGAACAAAAACAAATGATCAAGTCCCTTAAAGAAAATTGCCCAAAGACATTTAACGCCGTTGCAATTATGGTCTAAAACGATGACCCGCGCCTGTCCCTTTCACATCCTAACATAAGGTTGTCCACCAAATTCAATGGTGGAACGAACTTGTTAAAAGGGTTAAAACGTAGCAATAATCTTTTGAGAAATTTAGGAGTAGATAACCTCTTAGTTGCTTGAATCAAACTTGCAAAACAAAACACTTGTCTATTTCAAAAAACCACACATCACTACATTTTCAAAATGACTTTCAAAAACAAATGAAAACCTTTTTCAAAAGACATACATCTTTGTATACATCCCCACATGGATCATTACAAAGGTTGCCACCACATTGGCCTCTTTTCAAAATATTTTCAAACCCACACACACACAAAGCACCATTTCAAACAATTGAAAGCAAAAGGCAAGTGATCTAAAAGCAAGTAACTAAGAGCCCATGGATAACCATGGATAGAAAGGGTGCTAATACCTTCCCTTTCTATAATCTACTCCCCGAACCCAAGAAAAATCTCAAAGGTTTTTGCTGTGCTTTTTTAAACCTTTCCTTTAGGATAAAATAAAAAGTCGGTGGCGACTCTTGCTCAACCGAAACATTTGCGAAAACGAACGCAAAACCTCAAGTCAGTTCTCCCACCGTATCACAGAACTGGCGACTCTGCTGGGGAAAATTCTAAAAGTGGGGTTACCTTAGGATTTAGATCACCTTTACTTTCAATTGATTGCTTTGTTTGCTTTACATTTGTGGGCTTTGTATCGGAGTTTTATAGATCCTAACCCGGATCTGGGGAAACCCTTTAGGTAGCAACAAGGTTGTGAGGGAACTGTGCGGGGTATACCGACATGGTTGAAGCAGTCTGCTACGTTGATGTGGCACTTTGGTGTGTACCGGTAACCCTTGAGTTCAGTCAAGGAGAGTACGGGGCCGCCGCGTGGTGTCGCGAAGCATCAACTGACCTTAGGAACCTTAATCGAACCATCTTGGCCTTTTTAGGGTAGTGAGATAACTGACTTTGGTGCAGTCCGAGGTTGGTTGATACTCGATACTACACTCAATTGAGGATTGCTTTCCTGGAATATTTCGGTCGCCAGTTCAGTGGCTAAATCGAAACGATGAACAATGAAAGCAATCCAGTGATATTGGGACCCTTAGAACCCGGTTACTTTTGATAAGACAGGTTTTAACCAACAAACTAAAAGAGGGTAGTACCTAAACCTCATGCAAGCCTAAACCTAAGGCCTTGTGTGCTTTGTGTGAATATGTTTGTCTGTATATACACTCACTTTCTTTTTGCATACATGTACATAACATCATAACATCATACCATAGCATTTTAGCATTTTCAATAACCATTTCAAGGATCTCGAGGGTTCTTTTGATGCAGGGTTACGTTGAACCAGACATCTATCAAGGGGCAAGAGGTTTCTCCTCTAACCAATCCTGTCAAAGTTCAAGTACAACAACTTGGATCAGTGGCTATGACCCACTCGACATGGTGAGATTGATTCTAGTGGAAAGACATCCACCGATACAAAGCTCTCCAATCAAAAGATCAAGTGCAACAACTTGAATCAGTGGTTATGACCCACTCGACATGGTGAACTTGATTCTCGTGGAAGGGCGTCCATCGGTGCAGAGATCTCCGATCCAAGAGCAAAGTTCAACCTCTAACATTTTCTTGTGTTTACCCCAAGAGATCCTTGAAAGCATGCATCCACATATCATGCATTGCATCTTGACAATCTTTCCTTTTTCAGGTTTCCTTACTCTCCTGCTGTTTATTTCAGTAAAAGATGGCTCTAGAACGGTCTGTCAAAGACATCCAAGACCAGACTGCTCAGCTGCAGGAGATGTTCCTGAACTTGTCTCTGGGGCAAGAAGAGATGAAAGCTCTCCTCACCAAGGGCTTGGGGAATTCCAACAATGCCAGGAGTGATCAGATTGCGGAGCTGCAGTTTGATCTGACAACACTGAGGACTCAAATGATGGGACAGTTGGTGGGCCAGATGGCTCTCATCCAAGACTTATCCCAAAGACAAGAGGAACTCAGAGTTCTTGTCCGCCAACTGCTTCTAAACAACCAACTGGGGCAAACATCTGAGGTCGAAGAGCAAGTCACCGCTCAGCCTCCATCCACTCAAGAAGACAAGGGGAAAGCTCCTTTGCTAGCTTCAGGGTCACAATCCCATCAACAACCTCGCCAGTGTCAACGGGGCAATCGGCGTAAACAAGAAAAGTTGGGAAGACAGTTCACGGAGACTGAAATACCATCATTCTTCATACTGAAGCGCCTGTTGGAGGTCGATTTGCTCACCTTAAAGGACCCTCCTCAGAAGCTCAGTATCTCCTCTCCTCACTTTAATCCCGACGCATTCTGTGTTTACCACTCCTACAGCCCGGGACACAGTACCAACGACTGTTGGGCCTTGAAGAACAAGATTCAAGATCTGATCGACATTGGGGTGCTGGAATTCATGCCAGACGGAGAGATGAAGATCTTCCGTTAAAGGGTTCTCCGCTTGAAGTGACGAGGCTCAAGCTGAAAGACCTTTGCTTCTTTTTGAACTTTCAAAGTTGTAATTTCTTTTTGCTGTCAAACAATTATCTGTTGATGTTAAACTCTGTTTTCATTAATGCATTGCATATGTTTGTCTTGAATTCATCCATTCGTTTCACTACTCTTATGATTTTCTTTATGATATTTGACTCTTGATAAAAAGTTGTAAGCCTTTAGAGGGAGGATGACGAAACAATACCGTGATCTTATACAGTATGCTTTTGAACGGACCTTGCTGATGATGTACAGGCATTTCTTTCAATTCCCAAACACTGGAGTTATAAGGAAGTTAATCCCTAGTCAACCCCTTCGAGCCAAAGAAGTAGGAGTTCTCTGTTCTAAACAATCAAAACCTTTGATATAAACCCGGGGCAGGGTAGTACCTCAGTTAATTCAAAAGAAAATGCGCATTAAAGTCGCAAACTCTCAGTTCGTAATACAACGAACGACGTCAAAAAAGAAAGCGCTCCTTTGGAATCAAAAGACCGAGGTGGTTCCCTATCACATAGACAGTCAATCTCTCAAAAGAGAAAAGCCCACCAAGCCAAAACCTATAAAGGAGGCTTAAGAAAGCTGGGGCGTCCCGCTGATAGTAATCCCGAAAACAGTAACAGTCAGGCAAAAGTTAGGGATAACAAATCAAAATCAAAATAGTGAGGTCATTACAAAACCCTCAACAACATGAAAAATGTTGAAAAAGAAAAAAGAGATGATGACTGTCTCCCTGAATTCAACTGGTGAACCATCGCCCAAAAGTCGTTCCAAACTCAAAACATAGTGTGACGCACAATTAACTGAGCTTAGGTTGAAGAACATCACGAAGAGCGGGTGGGTACAAATATACTTTGAGCCTTTATCCTTTGTTTCTTAAACCGCGAACCAGGCCACGTTACAACCCTTTAAAAGTCCTAATTGAAGCATGGGTTAGTTCGAAAGCATACTGTTACAAAAGGTATCCTGACTCCTGTAGGGCTTTGCTCTAAATCTTGTGTTAACTTGTCTTATGAAAAGTTTTCTGCTAAAAACACATTTTTCAAAACTTCGAGACAAACATAAGCTTTGCATTATCCGAATATCACTGTCTGCATTTGACCTTTTTGTTTGACAGCGAAGAAATTCATACAGCGAATGTTCGGAGGAACAAAAACTCTCTCAGTAAGTCAAAATCACTTCAAGAGGATAACACTTCCATCAAATCTCCTATCAACGAGGGGCATGACATGTCATTAACCTGGGGCAGTCCAGTCAAGGTCCAACAGATCTTTCACAATTCAGTTAACCTGGGGCAGTCCAGTCAAGGTCCAACAGATCTTTCACAATTCAGTTAACCTGGGGCAGTCCAGTCAAGGTCTAACAGATCTTTCAAAGTTCAATTAACCTGGGGCAGTCCAGTCAAGATTTCAAGAAATCTCTCAATATGCAGAGTAATCTGATTCAAGATTCCTACATCACCACTTGGGGCATTCGAATGTCAAAAGTGTTCAACAAATCAATTACAACATTTCCAGACTCGACTCCTGTATCTAGCCAGGGCACGTCTGAAGAGTTTGAAGATTCGATTCCTGTATCCAGCCAGGGCATATCTGTTGACGACTATTTCCATATTCGACTCCTGTATCTAGCCAGGGCATATCTGTTGACCACATTTCCAGACTCGACTCCTGTATCTAGCCAGGGCACGTCTGAAGAATTCCAGATTCGACTCCTGTATCCAGCCAGGGCATATCTGTTGACCACATTTCCAGACTCGACTCCTGTACCTAGCCAGGGCACGTCTGAAGAGTTTGAAGATTCGATTCCTGTATCCAGCCAGGGCATATCTACCAACTATCAACAATTCCAGATTCGACTCGTGTATCCAGCCAGGGCATGTCTGAAGAATCCCAGGTCAACACCTGTAACAATCCAGGAAACATCTGTGAACGACCGATGGTAGACCAACACCTGTAATAAGCCAGGAATTTATCTACATCACCACTTGGGGCATTCGAATGTCAAAAGTGTTCAAAACCGATGCAGTTTTACACAAGCTCATCATCAGGAAGCCCTACACCGGTTCCTCTTCCAGACTTCTGAAACAAGTTTACGGATTCTTCCCAACAACGGATGTTAATCTACCAACTTGTTCAGACTCTTCTCAACCTTTGAAATTAGTTTACGGACGTTTCCCAACAACGGATGCGGCTCTATTGCTGATTCAATCTCAAGATTCCTGAAAATAGTTCACGGGTTCTCTAAGTAACGGATGTTAACCTATCGCTTGTTCAGATTCTTCTCAAGCTAATCGCCACGGAAGATCGCCCCCAACAAAGTTCTTTCAATCCCCAGCGGAGTTTATCTTTGGTATCCCCAGCGGAGTTTATCTTTCGATCCCCAGCGGATTTTATCTTTGGTATCCCCAGCGGAGTTTATCTTCCGGTCCCCAGCGGATTTTATCTTTGGTATCCCCAGCAGAGTTTATCATCATTATCCCCAGCGGGATCCATCATTAAAGTCCTCAGCAGGCCTCTCATCAGAACTTCAGCAAAGTATCTCGGCCACAGGGCAACTCCCCAGCCAATCGTCAAAGATCTATTTTCCTAAGACGAAGACACATTCATTTCACACTTTCATACATCTCACTTACATACATGATAAAGTGCATACACCGCTGTCTCATGTTAAAACATCACGCATATTATACATCATGACATTGCATACAACTTATGTCTTGCCTTTTCAGGAAAAAAAAGACAATCCCAAAGAAAGCTACCTTCAACTATCATAAATTCCAGACTCGATTCCTGTATCTAGCCAGGGCATGTCTGAAGAGTTCGAAGATTCGATTCCTGTATCCAGCCAGGGCACATCTAGCAACTGTCACGTTTCCAGACTCGATTCCTGTATCTAGCCAGGGCACGTCTGAAGAGTTCGAAGATTCGATTCCTGTATCCAGCCAGGGCACATCTAGCAACTGTCACGTTTCCAGACTCGATTCCTGTATCTAGCCAGGGCACGTCTGAAGAGTTCGAAGATTCGATTCCTGTATCCAGCCAGGGCACATCTAGCAACTGTCACGTTTCCAGACTCGATTCCTGTATCTATCCAGGGCACGTCTGAAGAGTTCGAAGATTCGATTCCTGTATCCAGCCAGGGCACATCTAGCAACTGTCACGTTTCCAGACTCGATTCCTGTATCTAGCCAGGGCACGTCTGAAGAGTTCGAAGATTCGATTCCTGTATCCAGCCAGGGCACATCTAGCAACTGTCACGTTTCCAGACTCGATTCATGTATCTAGCCAGGGCACGTCTGAAGAGTTCGAAGATTCGATTCCTGTATCCAGCCAGGGCACATCTAGCAACTGTCACGTTTCCAGACTCGATTCCTGTATCTAGCCAGGGCACGTCTGAAGAGTTCGAAGATTCGATTCCTGTATCCAGCCAGGGCACCTCTAGCAACTGTCACGTTTCCAGACTCGATTCATGTATCTAGCCAGGGCACGTCTGAAGAGTTCGAAGATTCGATTCCTGTATCCAGCCAGGGCACATCTATCAACTACAACATTTCCAGATCTAACCCCTGTATCCATCCAGGGCACATTTGGGAACCACCGATTGTAGATTCAATACCTGTATCCAGCCAGGGCATATCTGCATAAGGAGATTGGAGATCAAACACCTGTAACAAGCCAGGAAAACATCTGCCTTTCTCAGATTCATAGAGTTCTCGCTAAGGAATCTCTTGTGCGATCCACCACTTCCAAATGGCATCTGTAAGCCCATTCCCGGCGAAGATCTGTCACATCTCCAGATGGCATCTGTAAGCCCATCTCCCTATCCATCACCTCTCCAAATGGCATCTATAAGCCCATTCCCGCCATCACATTGCTGATATTCTACTAAGCGAGTGCAAATTTTCGGGCACTCTGGTGTCCAATCTCCTTTTACCTTCGAGTCGCGAAAGGCAAACTCGCCAATCTAACTCTTCAGGTTCAAGAAGATTGAACAGGGGCAACTGTTGTACCCCAAAATTTGCCCTCCCTTTCTTCAGGAAACCATCTTAGATTTTTCAAAGTCCCCTGAAACAAGTCCAAGTCCTGAGTTATCCTTTTGCCCAAGCAAGTCACTTACAAGAGCAAGATGATCTCACGAACTCCAGAAACAACACTTTTATCTTGAGAAAAAAAAATCAATCAATTTCTAAGTACTTAGAATGCTTCTTTAAAATAAGTGTTTTTAGAAAAAAAATCAGCGCTTCAGAACTTCTGGACCCATTCCAGATGAAGACGGTCAGAAGTTGCAAGCTTGGCTCAGCGTGGTCAGAAGTTGGCCCTTCAGCAGCTACATCAGTTCAATCAGAAGTTGTAAACGTGGTTCAGAATGTAAGCCTCAAACAGAACATGCCCCTTCAGCAGTTACACAAGCTCAGTCAGAATTTTCTAAAGGAATGCAAGAGAAACAGGAAAGTATGAAGGCTCCTTCAGAACAGGTTGAAATCAGAAGATGAAAGGTCAGAAGGATAGGTGTCACATTGATACAGAATCTCTAAGTCCAGATTGTCCAGAAGTAGATCCAAGGAACGTACCAGAAAACCAGGAGAATCTCCAGAGCTTGCTAAGACAACAGGTAGCCAAGGCCAGAGCATGGTTTACGCTGCTGATTCAACACTGGTTTCCATTACCAGAACGTTGGTATTGACAGGTCTTGTCACCATTTAATGCCCATTAATGCTTCCAACCACTCCTGAGCATTCACGTGTGGCTTGGAAAATGCTTTTGCACAGATTCTGGCATGGGTCTTCACGCCACCGCCCACTTCAGAGGTCACTTCTCCCCAATCTACGCCTGCTGCTGCAACCTAGGTTGAAAGATAGCTGTTATCACAACTTCCCAGGAATTTCTGTCAAAGAACAAATTCAAACTCTGTTGGCGCCTTAAATGTTCAAGGCATCCACAAGAACTTTGCCTATAAATAGAGAGCTTTCACCACTGCAAAGGACGTTCAAGAAAAGAAACAGAAAAAATTGCTAAGAGAGAAACGAAACTCCTAGCAATGTAGCATTCTGAAACTCTGCCAAAAATCTCTAGCTTTGTTTCATAACTTTAAGTTTCTCACCTTCAACTTCATCAAATATCCAGCTCTTTTCTGTAAACCAAAAACGCTCTTTCTAAACTTCTGACCCTATACACGTACACACCTTTACTTCCCCTTTTCCAAATCTGTCCAGAACACCACCAGAACCAAAAGCTAACTTTCACCCACCACTTTCCAAACAGTCAGGTAAGCACCTTCTGACCCTCACCACACTGTTAAGCATCATCAGCTGTGCATATTCAAGTAACATAATGTAAATATTCATGTTATTGCTGTTTATGTTCTGAGGACTCTCATACCTCAGAACGTTCTGAGCCAGTATAGGACTTGCCTGTGACCTTGGTGATTCTGACCTCTGAAACATTTTGCTATTTTGCTGGATCTGTTCCAAATATGTTTCCTGTTTTGTGGAGTAATAATAGAATTGCAGATGTTCTGATTAGTACAGGGAAAAGCCAAATGCTGACTTTGACGTTAGCATATCTGAAGACTGTTTTGCTGTCAATGACGTTAGAACCTCTGAGAGTTATTGCCTTTTCAGCAGAATCAGAACTTCTGGTCTCTCCACTAACAAACCTCTGTCTTGCAGCGCAGGGAAATCAGAACTTCTGATCTCCCCACTAACAAGGTTCTGTTTTGCAGGTTCTAGAGTCAGAAGTTCTGACTCATCCAGTTTCACCAACAGGTTGATCATCTGACAGCGGATCTGGGTCAGAACTTCTGATGGCCTCCCAACAGCGCGTGGGCTCCCTCTCTCTCTCTCTCTATATATCTTGTTTTTTGCTATTTTCTTTTTTGTCTATTTTTCTCGTTGAACCCCCCATGTACAAATGTGTATCCCCCTCCCCTAATTGTTGTAATAGCGTAGGATTTTACATTTTCGCTTCTTATTGCTAGTAATTAGGACGTGTATGACAAGATAAAATCAATGAAATAGAAAAACCTAATTCAAAGAAAAAACTCTTGTATGCAATAAAACACACTTGCACACTAACACCCCTAGGGTTATATCCACTTGTTGCCTTTCAAAATCGGGCCATATTGTATGTTGAACTTCTTTGGGCAAAGCAAACAATTTGCATGATCATAGTCCCTCGATAAAACTTTTCAAAACGAACAAAAACAAATGATCAAGTCCCTTAAAGAAAATTGCCCAAAGACATTTAATGCCGTTGCAATTATGGTCTAAAACGATGACCCGCGCCTGTCCCTTTCACATCCTAACATAAGGTTGTCCACCAAATTCAATGGTGGAACGAACTTGTTAAAAGGGTTAAAACGTAGCAATAATCTTTTGAGAAATTTAGGAGTAGATAACCTCTTAGTTGCTTGAATCAAACTTGCAAAACAAAACACTTGCCTATTTCAAAAAACCACACATCACTACATTTTCAAAATGACTTTCAAAAACAAATGAAAACATTTTTCAAAAGACACACATCTTTGTATACATCCCCACATGGATCATTACAAAGGTTGCCACCACATTGGCCTCTTTTCAAAATATTTTCAAACCCACACACACACAAAGCACCATTTCAAACAATTGAAAGCAAAAGGCAAGTGATCTAAAAGCAAGTAACTAAGAGCCCATGGATAACCATGGATAGAAAGGGTGCTAATACCTTCCCTTTCTATAATCTACTCCCCGAACCCAAGAAAAATCTCAAAGGTTTTTGCTGTGCTTTTTTAAACCTTTCCTTTAGGATAAAATAAAAAGTCGGTGGCGACTCTTGCTCAACCGAAACATTTGCGAAAACGAACGCAAAATCTCAAGTCAGTTCTCCCACCGTATCACACACTCCTATTGGTTTCTCTTTCTATCGAAGGTTATCAGAGACAAGGACTTAAAGTTTTTGGCACAAATGTGTCCCAAGATTCCCCTCTCAGACGGATTATCCTCATGTCACTATTGTCAAAGATGCAAAGTGTTATCTTGCAAAGCTTTGTTGGTGCGATGTAATTTTTCCATATTGTAATACGGTGGGAGAATTGACTTGAGATGTTTTACGTTTGATCACAATTATTGTGGTTAGCAAGAGTCGCCACCGACTTTTCTTTTATCCCAAAGGAAAGGCTGAAAAGAACAAGAAAGACCTTTGAGATTATTTTCTTGAGTTCGGGGGGTAGATTATGAAAAAGGAAGGTATTAGCACTCTTTTCATCCATAGTTATCTATGGGTTCTTAGTTGCTTGCTAGATCACTTGCTTTTGTATGAAAATGTGCTTTGTGGTGGTTTTTGAAAGTATTTTTGAAAAGGCGCCTTTGTTTAGGCAAACTTTGTAATGGTTCTCGTTTCGTAAGAACGTATACAAAGTGTTGGACTTTTGAAAATATTTCATATTTCGAAAGTGTTTGGTGTGTGTTTATTTTGAAAGTGAGTAAGCAACTAAGAACGTTTCTACCCACTCAAAAGTCTTTTGTTCATTTCTCTCTTCTTTTGATATTGCTATCTCACCATTAATTGGTAAGAAGCCTTATCTTTGGATGTAAAGGGACGGGCGTGGGTCATCGTATAGTCATGATAACAATGTTGTGAAATATCTTAGCATTTCTCTCGGGGGACTAAGATCATTTGTAAGGCAACATTTGAAGGGTCATCGAGGGACTATGATCTTGTATTTTTGATTGTTTTTGCTAAGACATCTCACATGCATAACATGACCATTTTTTAGGCAACAAGTGGAGTTAACCTTAGAGGTGTAAGTGTGCAAGTGTTTATTTTTTCATGCTTGGTTTATCTTGAATTAGGATTCTCTAAGCATTGATTTTATCTTTCCATACAAGCCCTTACTAGCATTGATATGAAAGAGATGAATTGCGGAAAGTAAATTTACTACGCTATTACATCATTTAAGGATGGGGTATACAAATTTACAAATGGAGATTGCAAGAAATTAAACCTAATTATCTATTACAACCATATTGAAACTTGAATAATGTACAAGAATTGAAAGGAATATAATGTACAAGGATATGAATGGAAAATAAATGGATTTTTGTTTAGATTTTGTTAAGAAAGAGGTTTTAACCTAATTATCTAAAAGAAAATAATTAATTAAAATAAGTAAAATTAAACCCTGGTTTAAAAGAAAATAAAATTAATCAAGAAAGCATTTTTAGGTTTTTTTAGAAAAGGTTTTAAGTTTAATCAAAATAGCATGAAAATTAATTAATTAAAAGAAAACTTAAATTCTAAGTTAATTTTAATTAAAAAAGAAAATAATTAAACCTAAATCTAATTATTAATTTATTAAGAAAAATAAATTAAGTTTGTTTAAGAAAATATTTCTTTTTGTCTTTTTTTAGTTTAAAAAAGGAAATAAAAATATAAGTATATATAAATAAATAAACTATTTTTTTAAAGATTTTTATTAATAAAAATAGTAATAATAATAATAATAATAGTAAATAATAAAAATAATTAAGAAAAATAAAATAAAATAAAATAAAAAAATAAAAATCAGGGGGTGTGAAAATGACTTGGATGGTTTAAAAGTAAAAACAGTTTTTAGTCTGACCCATTATTATTTTTTGTTTGGAAATCAGAAAAAAAGAATAAAAATAAAATAAATGGGTTGTGTTGTGCACTAAAGTGGGGGCGTTGTGCAGTGAAAATGGGAAGGCCTAGTTGTAGAGGCCCAAGGCGCGCTGGCTTGAAACAAAGAAAAGAAAATGTTGAAAAAATGAAAAAAAGTGGCAGCGCTGGGGCTTGAACCCACGCCCTTCACATAATACACGCGCTGTCTTACCACTGGGGTGACTATACATCCGTTAACTTAAACAAAACCATAAATATATATTACAAATCCATTCATAGAAATGAACTTCATCTTCAACCTCCAGCCAGGGTCCCTGTATCTCATTCATTTCTCATCCATTCTCAAAACTTCCAACATCAAACTTGTTAGAAATTTTACCAGGATTTCAGACATGTAAACAATTTGGACTAACAATCAAAGATGAGCATGTATTTCTAAAAGTACCAAATCCTGACCTAACTTTTTTCAGAGATTCAAACTTAAAATCCTCTAATCTCAGACAATATAAATGAAAACTATGGATATGTACAACTTCAGGGCAATGATATCTACATTTTGTCTTTGAAAATGCAAGCCTAACAATGCCTAAATGAAGAGGTGAAAGTTCAGAAAAATATCTCAAAAACTGGAAATTACGAAATGAGTTTGAGCTTGTTTAAAGTGATGGTGATGATTAGATAAACTTCCTCAAGTTCCCAGGAAGCTAATGCAATGCTTAACTTGAGCTATGGATGACTGGAATGGTCTGGAGAAGTCAAGATGCAAGCTCAGTTTTTTGGTTATGGAGGAAGGTGATGGAGATGTTACAGTCGTGTAACAGGGTGTGAGATTGTTTGTAGGTGATGTTTAGGAACTTTTGGAAGTGAAAGGCCAAGAAACGCACAAGTGGATTAAGTGTTTGGGATTTCTGGCCAGAAAGTGCAGCAATGGATATTGTTTACGTAATCCTGACTTTAAGAAGGTTTGAGGGCTTAAGCATTCGTGTGTTAGCTTGTAAATAGTGTATTTACTTATAGGCAAAAGGTTTTGAGACTTGAAACAACTCAAAATTTGAATTTACATGTTTAAGCTCAACATGTGATTTTTTGACAAAACAAGTTTCCATGCCTTGTACTTGGTTCATAGAGTTGTTAACCACTTTAAACACAATCCCTATGACTTTGTGGATGTAGTGTACTCAAAGAAAACAAGTTAGGAGCTCAAGAAGCTGACTTTGTGCATAAAGCTTGCTTTACAAGAATGGATATGTTACTTTCTCCCCAAAATGGTAAATTGGTTTCGAAAAAGCTTGAAACACTTGGATAAGGGCATAATCAGTTGTGTAAACCATTAATTATAGAGTGAAAAACAATTTTGAGGTCTGCAAAGTGAGGATTATGCGACATGGCTATGGATTTGGTTCATGTTCATCACAAAATATGTCTTGCAAAATAAGTTTGAGACCCTAACTTCTTGCCTTCGATTCTCTTAGCTCAAGTATGATCTTGATGAGTTCTTAGACATTTTGGAAAGCTTGTAACATCCCATACAACCTTCATGTTGGACATTTTTGAAAATTCAATTTGGAGCTAGGTGAAAAGTTGCCATGAAGTTAGGTCAAAATCCTGCCTAGTTAGGGCAAAATTTCACTAAGTCTTTTAGTTTCATGGACATGTCTTCATAAATTCATAACTTGAAATCCAATCATTTCTAGAAAAAGTTATGCCCTACAATGTTTTAGATCTCATTGAGATCTACAACTTTTATGTTGGAAGTTTTCCTTGAATCATCTTGCATAATGGTGGAAATTTGGCACAAAGTTATGAAAAATGTTAACTTTCTAACACTTAGAAAAATTCTAAGTCTTGGAAATTTTGACTTTTCAAAAATGAATTTTGACTTTTTGGTTTCTTGATGAACAAACTTCATATTTTGACATGTATTGATGAAATATGATTTTTGAAACTTGATTTTGATAAAAAAAGTCAAAGTTTGACTTTTCAGTATACATTTGACTTTTCATCAGTTGACTGAAATTCATCTGTCAATCCAATGATCTTGAGTGGTGATTTGAACTATGCAATTAGGTCAAGATGGTGCATTTGAATCCTTGAGATCATGTCTTAAACCAATAAGTCATTTCTTTGGTCAAAAGTTAAGAACCGAACCTTCTCAATCAAAACCCTAATTTGACCATTTTGCCCTTTTGGTGTTCTGATCAAATTTCTTTGAGGAACTGTGATCAAAACTTGATCAATTGACATATATGAGTTTATAGTGTTGATATGGATAAAAAATAATGAAGTTTGACTGGAAATTGACCACAATTGACTTTTTTCCTAATACCGTTGATTTTAGGTCAACTGACTGAGCAAAAATGTGATCCAAAGCTTGAAACTTGTCATGAGCAATCTTGAGGGTTCCTAATGATCCATGAAAGTCATTTGAGGCCTTGAAAGTCCAATTGTCCTTGTGAAAACTCAAACCCTAATTTTTAGTTGTTAGTGATTGAGGACGTGTCTTGAGCTGATCAAACCTTGTGTAGTCTTGTATCAATGGAGATCTTATGAGAGATTTCTTGAGGAATGAGATGACAAATTTTGGGGTACAACACATATCGACCTATTTATTCAGTATGGCTTCTTAGCCGTTTTTTCTACTGCTGGTAATGTCTCATCTCACCATTGTGAAACGATGATTAGGACAATTAATACTTCAGATGAAAATGTGGTTCATGTTAATTTTACCATGCTCCATTGTGGGCGTGAATTGTACTTGTACTAAGTACAATAAAATTATTATATACCAAATGCATAAACAAATATACTCCACATTTTCAATAATTTTACCTTTTCAATTAATACCAAATGCATTGCATAATTTTTTTTAATAAATTAAATTATAGATTTTATGCAATTTAGTCAATTAAATTTAATTTTGAAAAGGATTTGACCCATTTGAATCTCTTTTAACAATTTTTTTCACAACATTCTAACCAATATAAAAAATAACTCTAATCAAAATTATAAAAATTAAAAAATTTTCAAACACTTAAAAAACTTTAATATCTCTCAATGATTTCTATTTTATTTCGGATTGTATTCAAAAGTTATTTAGGTAATAATATAATTAATTTAGTTTAAGTAAATTTCTTTATCAAATGTATTTTTGTTTGACACAAATAGTAGTAAAGTATAATACTATAATAAAATAGAATATACTTATCTTAAACAAAAAAAAATTCATTATAAAAAAAAGTCTAGTTAAATAGTTTTCTTTTGCCAAATTAATTAAATTAAATAGTTAAAATTCAAATATCTTTAAAACGTACTTTACTTTTTTTTTTTTGGACGGAAATGTACTTTACTTGTTCAGTTATGTTTAAGAGTTCGAAATAGACCAAACTAATAACATGGACTTATAGGCTAGTTTAGATAGGTTTAAGCTAGATTCTTTTTTAAAATAGAAAATATTCAATTTTTTTATAAATCTATTTAGTTAAAAAAATTAAATTAAGGTTAAAAAAAAACCTTTTAAATTTATCAGGCCGACTTATTTAAATAAATATAAATATTTTTATTATTATTATATGATATTTGTATTTTAAATTAAAATACAAAATAAAGTTTATATTTTTAAAAAAAATTATGAAAATATATTGAAAAAACCTATGAAAAATATTATAAGTTGTTTTAATAAATTCTCTCAAATAAATAGTATCACAAAATATATATTAATAGATAAACTTAAATAAGTCAATACAAATAAATATCTAGTCTAATTAATATTTTTAACTTATTTATTAAAAAAATATACAAATAAAATAGACTTTTATGTAAATTAATAGACCAATTATACTTTCGAAAAAATAGACTCAAACTTAAAAGGAAACCTTTGATAGGCCAAAAGTCAGAATTAAACTCTAAAATTTTTAGTAAGTACTCAAACTTAACAAAAACTAGCTCGATTCGGCGTATTTTCATCCTTGCTTACTGTTCACTTAAATTTCATGAAAGTAATTCATGTAAATTTCATGTAAGCACCTTTTAACCTTCTTACAACCTCACCCAAAACCCGCGAAAATCAAAACCCTGCATTCATTTCTTCCCATAGATAAAAACCCAAACCAGAGAAAGAGTAAACAACGGTGAATTAGAACATCGAAATTCCACAGTGGTGGCTGCTCCAATGGATCCGATCCAAGTATCCAACGAGCTCTCTTTCCGCGTCGGATTCTCCGGCCACAGCGGCCATCTCAGGGTGGAGCCGCTGTCCACGGTGGAACGTCCCAAGCCGCAGCAGTCCATTCCCGATTTCATTCTGGTCGGTTCATCTTCTCTGCTGTTGACCTACATGCTCTCTCACTTCACTCCATTTCCAGCTTCTTCGGTTTTTACTGTCATCTTCTTCAACATACTGTCACTCGAATTGCAACCTAATATTAATTTTTCCTCGTTTAATTATTATGTGCTTAATTGAGTAGTAAATTATTCGTTTTTTCTCTTAATTATTTAGCACATTCAATAATGTACTAGTATTATACAGTTTTTTCAATTTGTTATTGTGTAGTACAATTAGGTGTAGGTTTTCTATAGAGGACTGGTTTATTGGTTTCAATTTCATACTAAGAGTAGGAAATATAAAAGAGTTGGTGATTTAGTATAAAAAAACTACTCGAGCAGAGTGTTTGTAGTAAAATATAAGATTTCAGATGTTCAGTTACAAAACCCTAGGTTGCTTGTGCTAAGTGTCAGAGTCGTCTTTGAGGGCGTGCAACGTGTGCTAACGCATAGATTCAAAAATTTAATACGGTTAAACCGTGACTATAAAAGGGCTTCATAAAATATTTGTTGCGGCTTGTATAAAAAAATTGTCGCGGTTAAACTTAAGACGGCTCTGCTAAGTGTACAAACTACCGAAGACTGATAAGTGGTTATTATTTTATCATAGCATGTTTTTTTTTTGTACTCAATCCCTTCAAAATCATCTTGAATACAATCTAACATGATTTTGATAAAAGTCTAGATGTTTGGTTATTTTGAAATAAAATTAATTTTGTTTCTAAATCTTGTTTTTAAGTAAACACAATATAGAATATAAAGTAAGTTTGTGGCAGGTTAAAATATAAACTTAGCCAATTTTTTCACCAAATTTGCTTTTAAAGTAAAAAAATCCAAACATAAATGACATTGACTTCACCTCAAAGTTCAAACAGTCTCAATTTTAACCAAATAAATTTTACAGAATCAGATTTATTTCAAAACTGATGTTTCGAAAACACTCACAGAAACACACGATTAACATTTGTATTATTGCACCCTGTTGGCATTGTGGTTAGCAAGGTTCAATGGATGGGTTTATTCCCTTTTGTATCCTCCTGCTTTCAGACCTCTGACTACAATGATTTCATTATTGTCATCTCGTTGATAATTTTTTGCATACTTGTTTCAGCCACCTGCCTTTCCTAGGGAGACACCTGAATCTATAACGAAGTTTATAGAAGAGACTTATCTCCAGCCGAGATTGGATCCAGATGAATTTGCACCAGAAAAAGTTGGGAGGCAGTGGGAATTTGATTGGTTTGACAGGGCTAAAGTTCCTCTTGAGCCATCAGTGCCGCGAACTGTGGTAGTTCCAATATGGGAACCTCCGTTTCGACGTCCAGTGAAAGAAACCTGGAAGCCAAAATTTGAGGAGGTGTGAGGTGCTTTTGTGTGCAATACACGCGTGTTCCTAATTAATGGTCTATTTTGTTTGATACAACAATATGAACCTGCACATTCTGTGTTTTTGTTGGAAAGATTTGGTTAAATTAGAACAGACTCAGTTTTAAGTTGCTCTTAATTAATTTTTGTCACCTCTTTTTTTATATTTTTTTATAACTAATTTTTGTCACCTTTTCACTGGTGCCTATAATGTTGTATTAGGTGAGTGTATCTGATCTGTCATCAGGAGCTGTAGAATCTGGACCATTGCCACGCACTTCTGTGAAGGATTTTGTTAGGGGAAGCATCAACAATCGCCCTTTTCGTCCAGGAGGTTTGGATGATTCACAAAGTCTAGAAAGAACTCTTCCACCTGGTGCTACTAATGGCGAATGGGTCCGTGAAATTTTAAATGGTGGCCCTGCGCAGACAATACCGCCTAGCCTAAAGCAAGGATTGGACCTTGGTGCACTCAAGGTTATTTTCTACTTTTAGTTATTATTCATTTATGAGGAAAAGTACTTCTTGTTTTATGTTCGATCCTATCCATAGTTCAAAATATGATACACCTCATGCAAGGTCTGTTTTTATTTTTTATTTGCAGCGGTATCCATTGTCATGGAATGTTTACAAGGATGCCAATACGCCAAAGAGCTCATTAGATGAAAATTCGGTCAGTTAACCTTGGCATTTTCTGGATCTAAATTTGTGAAAGCTGTTTCGGTGTACATTCTGTTAGTTTGCATCGTAGAACCCCCAATCTTATGCCAGATGGTGCTACTGCCAATATCAGGGATATAGTCAATTTAAGAACGTGCTTGCTTGATTATATTGGTTGTTAATCAAATAAATATACACAATCTTCTTTCTTATGTTGACCGCTGGAATGCAGAGTGGATTGTCTGTACAGTTTGACGACTTATTCATGAAGGCTTGGGAAGAGGATGCTGTTGGAGAACAAGATGAAGATGGTACTTGACTTACATTTATAACTTTTTGAGAATTGCTGTTTTTTCAACTTACATTTTAAGTTTGGAAATCCTTCTGTTGCCGTATAATCGAAGGAATCAAACCTCTGCAAGTTTGGAACCAAGTCTTTACTAAACCAAACTCTTTTTCACCTCTTTTGTGGTTAATGACATGCTGTTTGTTCAGGTCATTTATCAGAAGTGGAGACTGTTACGGTGGAAGCTGAAGTTGATACACCCGAAGCATCCAGCAAAGCTAGCGAGAGTGGAATGTCACTTGATGAAATTTTATCAGCTGACTCAGAAGGGTCAAAACTGCATTTGGAGGGATTTAGTGGCGAAGTGGGACACAAGAAAAAGCTAGTAAGTGGTTATGCAACATCGTTGTCATGGTTTGGGAGCAAAAGAACATTTCATCTTTCTTGTTATACATCATTATTTTCTTGCTGTTTTTGTGGCAATGCTTGAGATAGGAAAGCTATTCTTTTGGCAGACTTGGGCTAAGCTCGAAGCCAGCGAAGAAATTGCTGATCGCTTTCATGAACTTATTCCTGACATGGCACTAGAGTTTCCTTTCGAATTGGATGCATTTCAGAAGGAGGTATTTACCTTGCTAATCATCTTCTTATTAGTCGTCCAAGTACTTTGAGATCTATACTCAATACCATATGATTGAAGCTACAATTACAAATATAGGTATATAATAACTATTTCATAGACCTGACACAATAAGAACTTGGAATAATAACAACTATGTTGGAATGTTACCCTTCACTATTTCTGTTCTGGGCTGGAAAGTGATCTTTACACTTGCATTACCCTCTACATATGTGACAATGTCACCAGGAGGTTTTCAAGTAAGTGACTGATGGTTGAGACCTGCAGTCTATATTTATCTGCTGCAACCTTGCGAGAAACTACCAATGACATTCTGATTTAAACAAGTCATTTCATACTTCAATTTCATCCTTACTATGATAAAAAATAGTTGTATTATATGCAGATCTCCCTTTTCTAAATAGCTTTTAATTTTTTATGATTCCCTCCCTAATTTTAGAATGGTCATTATTAGCATTTATGTGCCTTACTCAATATATTGTACCTTCACTTTTGTGCCAATCTGTCCTAATTTTTTATTTCTCTTTCCCCCCTCTTTGATTGGATAAAGAGGATGAAAATTGTTAACAGTATAGTTCAAATGAAGAGTAAAATCGGAAGAAAATAGGGTTGCACCAAAAGTTGGTATCCTTTTATGTCCCACATTGCTTAGGGATGTGGCCAGTGTAGTGTTTATAAAGCTTGGGCAACTCTCACCTTACAAGCCGGTTTTGTAGGGATGAGTTAGACGACACCCAACCCAAACTCTAAGAATATTGAATTATCTTTTGATGTCCTTTCTAGTACAGATATACAACTTTCGTATATTTGGATATAAACATTTTATTTGGTTTCCTTCTTATATAATGAATGCAGGCTATTTATTATCTTGAAAAGGGGGAATCTGTTTTTGTGGCTGCTCACACATCCGCCGGAAAGACAGTAGTTGCTGAATATGCATTTGCCCTAGCATCAAAAGTATGCCTGAGTTTTTGACTGCTGGTTCAATGTCTTTATTTCTCCCTTTTTGCTTCGGGTAGTGCAATTGCATGAAACCATGGACTATATTGCTCAGTATCATTGCAGTCAATTTTGGAATATTTCTCTCATGTTTTTTATTCACCTAGCTAATCCACTAGTTTAACTTTCAACTACTCCAATAATTGCGACGTTATACTTTTGCATAATGATATTTTTGTCTTAACTCATTATTTTACAATAAAAATCAATATAATTAATCATTTTTTTAATTTTTTTTTGCATTACCTTAAATGACGTTTATAATGAGACTGCGGGAATATTAATTTTATTATACTACCATCACGATAATTTGACGAAATCTTGTAATATTGTTAAGTTTTTATCCTTTATATATATATAAAACTCCTCTCAATCAATTTGACTGCAGAACATGAAGGAATATTTTGAATTTACTAATAAACATTTGAACTTCATCCATGTAGCACTGCACTAGAGCTGTGTATACTGCTCCAATTAAAACCATTAGCAATCAGAAATATAGAGATTTTTGTGGGAAGTTTGATGTCGGGCTTCTTACCGGTGATGTAAGCTTGAGGCCAGAGGCTTCTTGTCTCATCATGACTACAGAAATTTTAAGATCAATGCTCTATCGCGGTGCAGATATAATTCGCGACATTGAATGGGTAGTTGACTTTCTTTTTTCCTCTACAGTAAAAGGACCATCCTTATGAATTTCTTGCAGCTATAATGATTAGCTGACTTATTTTCTCTATAAATGTGGTAGGTTATATTTGACGAGGTGCACTATGTCAATGATGTAGAACGAGGTGTAGTTTGGGAAGAAGTAATTATCATGCTTCCAAGGCACATCAATATCATCCTCCTTTCTGCCACGGTATTAGTTGGTTCTTTGTTGATATCCTACTTACTTGAGATAAGCATTAAAAAGTCAGATTCTGATACTGCCAATGCTGAATTTGTTTCTGCAACTCGAAGCGAAGCACATAAGGCATTATGGTTCTGTCATGAAATTTTATGACTGAAAAAGAGTTTGGCTTTTAATTATTTGAAATTTAGGAATCTAGTTTTGGACTAATCATTAATGGAGTATTGTCATTTAAAGGTGGATGAGATTACAAGTGCTAAGTGATTGTTCTTCAATCTTTTGATAATAAAAAGTAGACTTAGGCTTTGTTCGGTCTGGCCAAATTGCTAGCTTATAGCTTATTGGATTAGCTGATACACTTGTTTGATGAGAGGATATGCGTTTTGATAAATAAGCTTATCTCACTAGCTTATTATCTTTTTTGAGAATTTTTTTTTTGTAACAGATTTCGAGATTATACTTCAAGTAACATTTGATTACAGCTTATTACTTTTCTCTCATTTACTTACCCTTACTATTTTTATTTTACTTCTCCCTTTTTAAAATAAAAATAATATATATTTTACTTCTATCAAATTTTATGATGTATCATTTAATTTAAACAATGTCAAATGATAGTTACTGTAAAACTATAAAATTTGCACAGAATCAAATAAGCATGTCAATTTTAAATTGGTAGCTTTTCAGCTATAAGCTTATTTCTTACCAAATATAATCTTAGCTGTCTTAAATTTTTTTTTTTTGAGTTACTTATAAGTCTCACTAATCTTTCTTTATGGGTTGGAAGTGATATACACCCACTCGCCTTACTCAATTGAAGCCACGAGCACATCAGAATGCTGGTTTCTACTGCATGTATTCTTAAAACTTGTTTTATTGGCTGCGAGCATCAGAACAGCAAGTTTTTTCTTTCTTGCCTAAGTCATATTTTGATGCTATGAAAGCTCAATAGTAATTTTTATTAAGACTGCTTTTTCTTTTGCAATATCTCTATACATGATTACTATATGTTGCCTATCTTGGTTGGCTTTAGGTTATGCCTTTTATTTTTGTTATCGCAGCAAAGCTATATTGGCTTAATCATTCATTTTTAATATTTTGGCAGGTTCCCAATACCATTGAATTTGCCGATTGGATTGGCAGGACAAAACAAAAGGAAATCCGGGTTACGGGGTGAGTTGTGAATTTATCTTAGACGTCTATTGAGGGATAATTAGCAGTTGAACGTATTACCAGCGGTGGAATTTATTTCAACACATCCGGCCCTTTTGAAAATATGCAATAATACAGAGTGCATTTTGTTCCCTTTTTCATCAATGCTCGTAGGCCTCTATGAGTTTTTTACTACTGTAGATTGGCTATTAGGATATCCTCTTTAACTTGTGATTTCTTTCAATTTTTCAAACACTGAAGAGCATTCTAAAAATAAAGTTATTTTCTCACGGAATGTAAAGGTTGCTACTATAAGACTGAAATTTACACCTATGGAGGAACACTGTAAGGAAAAAACATTGGTGATTCCTGCTGTCATTATTTTTTCTTATTATATTGATCAATTTTTCAATCAGGACAACAAAAAGACCCGTCCCATTGGAGCACTGCCTTTTTTACTCTGGAGAACTATTCAAAATTTGTGAGAGGGAAATATTTCTGCCTCAGGGTTTGAAAGCTGCTAAAGATGCTTCAAGAAAAAAACATTTGACTGCTGGTCATGACAATGCTCGTGTTCAAAAACGAGAAAATACATCTCGAACGAAACAGCATGGAACTAATTTCTCTGGAACTGGCAGCGGCTATCATAATAATGGCAATGGCCAAAGCAGATGGAGAGCAGAAGCTTCAATGTGGCTGATGCTTATCAACAAACTCTCCAAAAAATCCTTACTTCCTGTAAGTTGATTAAGTTCTATGCTATCTACCATTAGCTTTATTCTATGGTCCATATTTATTAAAATTTAAATTATGAACATGTAGAATTTCCAAATTCAATCTTGACCCACCTCTTTCTATTTCCACATAAATAACTGCACGGACTGACAAGAGAAAAAAAGAGGAGTAAAGGAAAAAAGAAAACAGGGAAGAGGCATTAATAGTAGTGAGCCCAAAATTCAAATAATGACACAAATCAAACAATATTTGACAAATTAAAACTACTAAATCAAGGGGAAGTATTTCTTAAAAACAAAAACTACACTTGGTAATTATAAAAAATGATAATAAAAATTCATAAAATAAAGGAAACGCCATATATTATTTCTCAAACAAAACACCCAGGAAAATTTTTAGCCAGAATTTCAAACACACGAATACATTTGTTAAACCAATCCCACCAGAAAATGACTGAAAAATTAAATAAAAATAAGAATAAATCAAGAAAGGAGAGGGAGAAAAAGATTTACTTGTTATTGTTGTTACAATATATTTGTTTTTATTTTTATGGTTCTTACAAAGATATGTAGAGTCACGCACATAACCATAAGAGGAAGGGATCAGTCTTGCTGCATAGATATTTCATTTACTTTGTTGTTAGCTTGAAGTTCGTGTTTATGATGTTCTGAAAAAGATGATGAGTAGCAGACATAGCCACACATACAGATGAAGGAGAAGTGTTAGATTGTGGGTGAGAGAGTGTGTAGGTGTTCTCATTTTTCCTAGTGAATCTGAACCATTTATTAAATTTAAATCTAATGGTTATGGGTTCCACCGGTGAAAGGCTTAATTGAATTAGAAATAACTTAATTAACCACCCAAGGAGCTAATTGTTCATATATGTTAGAGTTTTTTAGTTTTACTTTTGTAATTTTCTTATATTTTATTACTGAGTGAGTGCAACTGATTGCTGATTGTGTTTTAACTTTCAGTGGTTCTGGCATTTCCAATACTCTTCCTTTTACTCATTTTTTATTAAATAAAAACTACATTTTTATATTGGATCACTGAAAGAAAGGTTAAGGATCCAATTGAAACAAATTTTAGGGACACGTTTGGAAACTTCTATTTTTTTTGGGAACCAATACATCATTATTATTTTCAAATCTTAATTGTGAACTTGAAACTTTGATTTGGGAGAACAGGTGGTCATCTTTTGTTTTTCTAAAAATCGATGTGATAAATCTGCCGATGGCATGACTGGAACTGACCTCACTAGTAGCTCAGAAAAAAGTGAGATCCGTCTTTTCTGTGACAAAGCATTTTCAAGACTGAAAGGATCCGACAGAAATTTACCACAGGTTAGTTCATAAATATAGCTTAGCATTTGTCCGATTGTTGTGCTAGGCTTCTAATTATCTTATATACAGGTTGTTCGAGTCCAAAGTCTTCTTCGGAGAGGGATAGGAGTACATCATGCTGGCCTTCTTCCAATTGTAAAGGAAGTTGTTGAAATGCTGTTTTGCCGCGGTGTTATCAAGGTGACATGCAATTTTCATTTTGTTGCATGACATTCATGTTGTGTTCTTAGATTTTAGCTAGCTGTGTCAAAAATGCAGCAACCTGTTTTCTATTTCGAAAGTAATAGATTTACATTTTTTCCTTTTTTGGTTGTTAAAATATTTTAAATTTGCTTCTTGACTCATATACTGTTTAGGTCTTGTTTTCCACAGAGACGTTTGCAATGGGAGTCAATGCGCCTGCTAGAACGGTGAGTCTCTTTAAAGTGTTGCAGCTAAAATAAGAGATGCATTTCAAATATTTTTTAAAAAGCTCAAGTAAGTGTAATTAAATTTTGAACTTATTTGCCTAACTGCTGAATTCCATGAACTATAACCATAAAAATGCTAAAATGTAAAACCGGGGATCAATTTTGTTATCCAAATGGTAATCCGGTACCCATAATAATAATATGGTTTAGTTAGTGGGTACCCAAATTCCATCATGTATTAAATTAGGAAAATGCTTATTAGTAAGTAAAAGTGAAAACAAGAAAGGCAAGAATAAATCTCAACCATTCTTTGTCACAACCACCCATGACCCCTATTAAAAAGGAAATTTAATTTATAATAAATTAAAAATTATCCACTAAATTAATGACACAATACATTCTTCTCTTTCTTGTTCAAATTCTTTCGCACTAAATAGCATTACTCATAAAATTATATGCTTCCCTCTTTTCAAGCTCTAACATATACACATTATGATGAAAGTCAAATTTCACTAGTAACACATCAATGATTTCTGAGCTTAAAATTTAATTTACAGGCAACGAAGAGAACATGAAATCCCTGACGCTATGGATTCATGCAATGCAATTATGTATGAATAAAATTTGATCCGAGGCTAACCAGTCAAATAAAAACCATTTTAAATTTTCAAATAAAATCAATGATGTTGATGCAATTTCATTATGTATTAAATTTATTTAAAGTATTTGAATTTAAAAAATTGATGTTAATTCAAATTGAATAAATTAATTTAGATTTAATTAGATAATTTGGATTGAAATCAAAACCGATTTGAAACCGGTTTTAAATCGGTTATGAATTTCAAACTGGTTTTTGTGACAAATGGTTTGGTTTATAAACTATAACCATAAAAATGGGTTGGTTCACATTAATTGGTTACCCATGCACACCCCTACATTGATTGAAAGGTTTGATCTATAGTTCTTGTTGAGTCTCAAATTAACTTTAAGATCTTGTTTTATTTCATTTTAAAAGTGAGTGTTCTTTGCATTTGTAATGAATACAGAAAACACTGAGAAAACTAGACAGCAATAAAACTTCTGTGTTGAAATGATTGGAAATGTATCACAGAATACCAGAGTGCCAACTTATAGAGTTGGTGAAGCCAGGGTCTCTCCTTAATAACTCACTAATCAGTTAAGCAGTTATAACTTATAACTGCTAACTGAAACATAAACTTAAAGCAGAAATACAGTGAGATAGGGGTAGAATAAAGCTCTGTTAGAATGAAAAACACTACAGAAATCTTTGATATCCCATAATCTTGTTTAACATAGACTGCATTTATATTCTTTTGCAGGTAGTCTTTGATACTGTAAGGAAGTTTGATGGGAAGGAATTTAGGCAGTTACTACCAGGAGAATACACTCAAATGGCAGGTCGTGCTGGCAGAAGAGGACTTGATAAGATTGGTACCGTCATTTTGATGTGTCGCGACGAACTCCCAGAAGAGAGTGATTTAAAACATGTTATTGTTGGAAGTGCAACTCGTCTTGAATCTCAATTTCGGCTAACCTATATTATGATCTTGCATCTTCTTCGAGTTGAAGAATTGAAGGTGTGATATCAATCATTCTAAATGTTAGCTCTAAAATATTATGACAACGGGGATGAAGATCCCATAATTAATAATGTTGGAATAAATTAGCAGAGGAGCAGCTTGGGGTAGTTTAAATTTCTTTCCAACTTACACATATCTCAAAATTTGGGTTGGGTCTAATTCATCCCTACAAAAACGGCTTCTAGGATGAGGATTGCCCCCACTAATGAACACAACACATACCATATCTCTAAGCAATGTGGGAGTAAATCCATCCTATCAAACCCAACCCAATGAAGGTGTTGGAGGCTGCAATGAAGGCAAGCCAGAGTGTTGCAATTAAGGCGACTAGGGGCGGACCGCAATTAAGGCAAAATTTCCAACAACATATAATTAGATCATTGGGAAAAAGTTTTGATGAACATTTCTTCCATGAAAGGGGGTATATCTAATGGGATTGCAAACAAGAGAGGAGAAAAAGCTTCATTTTATATATTAACACTCAGAAAAGGAAAGCTCAAGAAATAATTTACATATGGAGTCTCACATGGTTTTAGATACAATCACACAACTATGTACTAACTTTAATATTCATAACTAGTCTATTACTCAAACAGTTACTATATCCTGAAACCCCCCCTTAAGTTGGGTGGAGGGTATTAAGAGAACCCAACTTGGAGTTCAACTCTGAAAACTTTGAAGCTGGTAGAGCTCTATGTAGTTAGTGGTGGATTGCAGAATGTTGTGACAGGTCCCCAAAATCCTATTATGGTGAAGCAGGTGGCAGTATGGTGTCTACACCGAAGAGGATGTATTTGAAGAAGCTTCTAAATCCAAGTGTCAACTTGGTAAGAGAGAGACATACATATGGATATGGAAGAGTCAACTTGATCTTGCATATGCATTGTTGCTTCAGCCAAGTAAGCTTGCGAGAGAGTCAACAGATGCTGGCATTGTTTGGGAGAGAAACCAACACTTGGTTTTAGTGCCTTGATGGAATTGGCATCCTGCATCTGATTAACCATAAAATTTGAAACACTTGTCTCTGGCATGTTCCCATTTATGCCACGGCAAGTGCTGTCTAAATTGCCATTCATAGATTATGAAGATTGATTACCAGCAACATATGCTACATGACTTTGGCATATTCACTAAAACACTACTAACATCTTTGTACCAATGTACTTACTATTCGGTAAACCACTAAATAACATCAAATTAAAGTGCAGTTAGAGCCTCAATCATACCAAAATAGTGAAAAACCCATTACTGGCTTCTATAAGTAATGTTGTTTAATATTTAACTTTCTTGATGAACTGTGTTACCAAATTGTGCCAAAAAATTGGTTGCAGGTAGAGGACATGCTTAAAAGAAGTTTTGCTGAATTTCATGCTCAGAAAAAACTTCCGGAAATGCAACAGCTTTTGAAGCGAAAGCTTAATCAGCCTACACAGGTTATTGAGTATGTCAATCACTCATTCCTTCTCTTCAATATTGTTTTTTCAGGCTTAAGTTAATTTCTCTTTATCATACAATCTTGCTGTCATTATTATTTTCATCCGTACTTTTAGCTGTTTGGCAGTCCCATGGGAGTGGTCAAATGTTCACATAATGTGATACAAACAAAGATGAAGTAAAGACAACTTTAGATATAGAATAAAACCATTTATTAATTTTCACCTAATGTTTTAAGCTTTTGGACAGTTATAGACAATACGAAAGTAGTATTTTAACTGTGATATGGTGGTGGTTGGAAATTGGAAATATTTGATTCAGAATGTTTCACTTAATCATATTCACAAGAGATTTATAAGTATATATACAAGAGAAACATGATTCCATAATATATCAGAATCAAATTGGCATCCAAGCCAAGGGAACTATGAGAGGCTAACGAAGATGAACAAATAACGGCGTAATCATGATCATCATTCCCCCTTAAGTTGATGCATATATTTTAGATGCATCCAACTTATTACATATGAAAGCTATCCTAGGACCCAATAAAGATTAGGTAAACATGTCTGCAAGATGATTCATTAGAACTCACAAATATAGTCTTGATGTTGCTTGGGAGAATTTTTTAATGAGACAATCAACCTCTACTTGTTTAGTCTTCTCATGAAAAAATTGAATTGATCAAAGATGAAAAGCCGTTTGGTTGTCACAAGCAAGTTCTTTAGGACCTATGTAATAAAAAATCAACTCTCGAAGAAAATTCCTTAGCAGCAGTTGTAGAGCATTGCTGTAAACCACCTGTCAAGAGGAGCTGTTCTGCAAATTATACATCAGATTAAGTATCTTGTATCCTCAGACCTATGAAGCACCGACACGATACGTGTATCGGATACGATACGTTACTAATTAAATAATACAAGATACGATATGCTTAAGATACATGTGTAAAAATTATAGTGTGAAGGTTGAAGAAGAAGAAAATAATAGAAGAAAGAAACTTGCACAGTTGCAAAAAGAAAGTAATGTTACTGTATAAATGTATAAATAATACTTGATTAATATGAATGAATTTCAAATATTAACTATCGAAAGAAAGTAACGTCACAATATTTATTATAGGAATAGAAAAGAAATATTGAGAATTGAAAAATTATTATTAATAAAAGATATGATTAATAGGAATGACGTTTAAATATTAAAAATTGAAAGAAGATAAGTTATTAGGAAAAGTTATAGGTATTATAGGAAATGTAAAGAAATAAAAGTTACTATAATAAATTTTAAATATTGAGAATTGAAAAGAAATCATGGGAATTGAAATCAGTAATTATTAGGAAAGATGGCCATTAAACAACCACCATTAAAAAGCTGTAACAAGAAATAAAGGGTCATTAAAAAAATTGGTAAAAATTGAAAAGTCACGGGAGGTATCAGAGTATTGCTGCCGTATCGGAAAATTTTTATTTACTTTTTTAAATAAATAAATTCGGATACTCCTTCGATACGTATCGGTGCCGTATCGGTACGTATCGGTGCCGTATCGGCCGGAATTTTGAAGTATCCGTGCTTCACAGCCTCTGACCAATAAGATATCCTTTTGAAGAGATAGGTTATTAGGAACCCTGATTATTTTAGAAGATTCATGATAAAATTGTGAATATTACTCATAATCTTGGAATTTTGACTACAATTTCTGTTATGTTTATTGTGTAAGGATTACAAAAGAAATTGGTCTTATTTATAGACCTTATAATGACCTGTGCAGCAGGTAACTAAGCCGAATATAATTGACATATGCCAGTTAGTTTGTTAGGGTGGTTACTGTTGAGATAAGAATTGATTTCTATATAATCATATACAAATTAACTCATATCTCAACAGTTGGATTGTTGGAAGAGAGTTAAGGCATCAGACTTCCGTTTTAGGAGATAAATCCAAGTAAATTTGGTGTGAGCATCCACAGAAGTGATGTAATATGAGAACTCAATGGTGGATGTGAAGGGTGCATGACCTCACAAATCACTGTAAATTAATTTAAAAAAGGTGCATTGTAAATAGTGACTGAAGAGTGAAATGGCAATCTATGGGATTTTCCTAGACAACAAGTGCTGAACTCATCCGTGCTCTTATTACTAGAAGGAATATAACATGATTTGAGTATAAAATGTTGAACATCCCCACTTGGTTGATGTAACCTAGAATGTCAAGTCGAAAAGAAAATACCATTTGCAGTTGAACTATTTACAGCAGAACAAGTAGAACTAAAAATAGATTAGACACTATGAGAGGGTGTAGCTGCAAATCTGGAGTGATTCAGCAGGATAGGAACTTTGTAGAGGCCATCCTTGTCAAGCCATCCTTTGAGAAGAATCTCAATGGAAGCCTGACATTTAACAAAACACAGATTAGGATGAAATACAAAATATATGTGGTTATCCTTGGCAAACTGGCTAACAGTAAAAAGATTTTTGGTTATAGTGGGAACATGTAATAGGTTATTTAATACTAGTCGAAACCTAGAGTTTAAAGGAGAGGCAAATTTACCAGAGGAAAGAATCGACATACGTTGGAAATTGTCAGTGATGATTTAATCAGGGCCATCACAAAGTGATAGCTGTTGGATGTTGTTAGCATTGGAAGTGACATGGTGAGAAGCTACTGAGTTAGAATACCAGTTTACTGAGCTTGCAGAGTCAGAGTTAGCTATCATAGCCTGTGTGACCTTTGTTGGAAAGTGCCACTCATAGAAGGCATCATAGAAAACTTAAGGAATTGTGGATAAGTAGGCATGGAGAATGTTGGAGGTTAAGGCATGCCACGAGGCATTGGTTCAAAACATTGTGAAGAACTATAAGGCCAAGGCATAGGCCAAGAATTAAATGAAGGTTAAAAGCCACCATTTGCTGGGGTATTTGCAGCTGATGACTAGGGAGAGGTGTAAGAGTTGTTTTGAGGACTTTGAGCAAGGGGAGCAGATGTCCGTACTTGTGGCAGACTTGACATTGAATGGAGCTATGACCACCATGTCCTCTGCCACCATTATCACCACAATATGATCTACCACCCTTTTCACCAGAGAAATCTCTAGTTTTCTTGGACTCAGTATCATCAGAGCTGGAGAAAGATGATTTTCATTGTGTTCAGAAAAGCAGGATTGCAGAGGAAGCAGGATTAACGGAAGGTAAAGCTAGTTTTCTAAACCTTTCAAGAAGAGCTTCATTTTCTAGTAGAGTTTCTACCTCTTCAACTGAGATTCAACTGAGATGCAGCCAAATTTTCCACTTATCAAAGATATTATTGATTCATAATATTTAGGCAGTCCTTCAGGTATGACATCAAGATGTTCATGAGGTGAGATTGTTTCACCAATAGTTTGATTAAACTGATAGTGGAATCAATTTTGAGAAAGAACTCCGAAACTGAGGTGTTTTCAAGCTTCTTGTTTCTGAGTTCAGAGCGAAGTTGGCAAAGTTTCGCTTGCCATGTTGAAAATACACGTGGATCGTGTCCCATAGCTGCTACAAATTCTTGCAGCCTATGACGCAACGGAGCATTTCTTTGGAAATTGTTGATTGAAGCCATGCAAGAAGTAGTTGAATCTGTTACTCTTAGACTGCAAACTCTTTGGACACGAGGTTAGCTTCAGAATCTGCGGTTGTCCTTAGTGATATTTTTGGATTTACGAATAAGTGGCGAAGCTCGTGAGCTTTGATAACATGTTCAACCTGTTGACACCAGAGTAAGTAATTTTCAAAGTCGAGTTTCTCAAAAATGGCAGAAAACGAGGTATGCGAAGATGGTGATGGAAGCGTCAGCGACAAAGCTGGTGGCGGCGTTGCTGTATGCTGTGCATCTAAGTTTTGCGGCGATATCTCAGGATCATAACATGGCTCATCTTATACCATGTTAGAATTGTGAATATTGCTCATGATTCTCTTGAATCTTGACTAGTATTTCTGTTATATTTATTGCGTAATGATTACAACTTAGATTGGTCATATTTATTGACCTGTGCTTGCAGGTAACTGAGCCAAATATGACCGATACACGTCAGTTAGTTTGCTAGGGTCGTTACAACTGTCTTTGACAATTAGTTACAGGGGCCTGCTAGTGTAGGGTAATGCCTACAGCAAGCTCTCATGGGCTTGAGCTAGTATAGCTGAAATATTCCCTTGCTAGTAAACCATCTGTCAAGAGGGGCTATTCTGCAAATGACACATCAGATTAAGTTTCTTGTTGAGGGATCCTTTTGAAGAGATCTGTTATTAGGAACCAACCATGACTAATTTGAAAGATTCATGAGTCTAACGTGAAGGATTAGTATTTGTTTTAACTGTGTTAATTTAATTTATTTTTCTTTATAAATCTGAATATTTGTGTGTAGTTTACAAAAATGCTGTTTTTTTTCATTCAGATGTATAAAGGGCGAGCCAACTATTGAAGAGTACTATGATTTATATTTCGAAGCCGAGAAATACAACAGCCAGATATCAGAGGCAGTCTTGCTGTCTCCCAATGCTCAATCATTTCTCAATGTTGGAAGAGTTGTTGTCATAAAATCAGAATCAGTGAGTTCTTGTATTCATTTTTCACATTTGTATCCAAGGAAATAGAGGTAGAACATGATATGCCATTGGGATTTTTGGGAGTTAAGATAGCATTTGAAGGATTAGAGGGCTTGATATTGATGTTATTCCATCTACATTAGTCCATGCTTTAGATGTCGAATCCTGAGCATGCGAGAGTATGTTGAGAGTCCCAAATCGAGTAGAGATTGCTTAGGTATTATAAGGTTGCGGCAGGTTAGTAGCCGATTTTGTGAGGTTGAATTAGACCCTAATTCAACTAAGATAAAATTAAAACTATCCTAGATATTCTATTGGCCAAGATCTTTGTTGTTCCACCCACATTTGTCCTTGTTCCAAATGTCCGGGCATGGATATAAGGGGTTATGTGATGCATATTATTTCTCTTGCATTAGTCCATGCTTCAGATGTGTAGTTCTAAGAATGAGGAGGTGTGTTGAGAGTTTCATATCATACAAAGATATGGCTTGAGGTAGTGCTTCTAAGGCTTGCACAGTCCTCACCATGCAAGCTGGTTATGTGCGGTTGAGTTAGTCCCAAGTCCAAATTCTAAGATCATAGAAAACTTTAACTTTTCAATTCTTTATTATTTTTGTTCTTGTAAGTGCATAATTCTGCTAACTCCCAAACCGAACGGTATACACCAGAAAATGAAAAGTTAAAAATTTAAACTACTTGCCATAGCTTCTAGAAGCATCCAAACAAGCAGCAGAGTTTATAAGGCAATATGCCAATATGACACAAGGTATCTAAAGTCGGATAATTTTGCACTTGGCCTACTAGAAGCTTTCAGCTTTGGCACTGTTGGAATATGTCCATGTTCCAATATGTTGAATTTAAAAATTTCTCAAGTCCCACATCGTTAGAATATCTTTTTGGTTGAAAAAACCATTTAGTCCCACATTGCTCATGTGAGAAATATTAACTATATTACTTCACTATATAAGGAGTGCACATGTTTCATTCCAAATCACACCAAAAACTATTCTATTAGTTTTTCCTTCCTCACTCTCATTATTCTGCGTCTCTCGAATTTTTCGAGTATTTTCTTCCCCTTTCTTCCTACTCGTTGAATTTTCTGAGTATTTTCTTGAATTCTCTTTAGAGAATTATGTTAATTTCTCCTCATTTGAGTTGAGGAATTTTCAAGTTTAATCTTCTTTGTTGGAGAAATTATTATGAGCGGTTAAATGACCATTATTAATTTCTCTTTGGAGAATTATTTGAGTTTCTTTTTGTTTGAGAAATTATTATGACTGGTCATTGTACCAGATACTACGAGTGGTGTTGATACCATATTTGAATGGTCTTGTACCATCAGAGGGTGTATTTCTAGACCGATTATCTATCATGCAAGTAGTAATCGTACATTATAGAACTGAGCTGCTTTGCATAATTTTGAGCAGTGCCGCGAAACGTCTTAAAGAGAGCGACCTAGTCCGCGACTCAACCTAGTAATTTCTTCGGTGGCAAATATTTCAAAATCTGAAAACAACAGGCACTTCTACATTCTTTTCCATATCCACGGAGACCGACTTGACACCTGATTACGAGACCACCAAATATAGATTGCCAATCATCACAAAACTCTTTTCTGCTTCACAATGACCTCTGCAACTGTAAGAAGTGACTCATATAGTCATTACTAAAGTTATATCCATCCACTAGATTTCGGTCCACCAGATTTGCTCTTTTGAGCACTCTATTCTATGTCAATCTCCAGACAAAACCTGCTACCTTTAGAGGCATAATTTTGTTCCGTAATTTGGAAAGTAATGAATCTGGTTTGAGGGTTTCCCCATTAAAAGTCCCTCATACAATATCTTGATTGAATACTTCCCTCCTTTATCCACATTCCATCTCTAGGAAACTCCATACATTCAAATTACTGTAGATAGTACCTTCTGCGGTTCATTTAGCAATTCAAATTCCCATTGAATAAGTCCATCCTCCAATTATCATGCCAAAAAGAAACAGTTTCCTATTTCTCAATGATTTCTTAATTGAGTTGCTTAACCGCGTTTGTGGAAAACCTGTTATTGTTTCTGTTGATATTTGTATGTAGAATAGTCCCACATCGATTATATAGTGTAATTAGTTGTAATCTCTCTATATATAATAAAGTCTCCGTAGTGCTTTCATAACACACGGTTTAACCTAAATGTCTCTTAGTCTCTCCTAATTCAATATGGTATCTAGAGCCTTCTAAGAGGCAATTCTTCGCCGTGTTTTACCCGGTTGACCCACTGTCTTCCGGTAAGAAATTTTCTTCTGCAAACCGTGTCATCATTCCGGTTTGCCTCACCTTTTTTTTTCCAGCGACCTCTGCCAAGCACAGTCCACGAAAAAAAAAAATTTTTTTTTTGGAGGACTACTGTTCACCGCCGCCGCTACTGTTCACAAAAAAAAAAAAATTTTTTTTTCTTCGGAAAATCGCCTTCCTCCTCCGGTTCCAGATCCGCCCTAGGCTTTCGTTTTCGACTCACAGAAAGTCGTACTCTCGAAAAGTCGTACACTATGCAGACTTCACCTTTTCTTCAGAACCCTACGCCAAGCTACGAGGATTTTCTCAGGTGGTGTCAGACTAACCAGACCTCTGGTTCCACGGCTTCGTTTGCACACACTGGTAATTCATCTGTTTGCGTCTCTCAATCATCTCCTCTTGGTCCTTGGGTCCTCGACTCTGGTGCGTCTGATCATGTTACCGGTAATAAAAATCTTTTCTCTTCCCTTTCTACCTCTGGTCTCTTACCGAGTATAACTGCCGCAAATGGTTCTCAAACCCGATCCCAAGGGATCGGTACTGTTCAAATTCTACCATCTCTCTTTGTTACTTCTGTCCTATATGTACCCAATTGCCCATTTAATCTACTGTCAGTCAGTCGTTTAACTCGTTCCCTTAATTGTTCTATCACTTTTACTAACAGTGATGTTATTCTGCAGGATCGAAGTTCGGGACAGACGATTGGCGTCGGATGTGAGTCTCAAGGCCTTTACTACTTCTCTACGTCATCTACCACATGCTCCACCACAAATTCTCCACTCATTATACATGCGCAGTTAGGTCATCCAAGTCTTCCCAAACTACAAAAGTTGGTGCCCAGTTTATCTAAATTATCCACTTTACAGTGTGAGTCTTGTCAATTAGGGAAACATACTCGTAGTCACTTTCCTGATCGAGTCAATAAACGGGCTGCGTCTCCTTTTGCTTTAGTTCACTCCGATGTTTGGGGTCCATCGCGTACTGTGTCTACTTTTGAGTCTAGGTATTTTGTAACATTTATTGATGATTTTTCACGTTGCACGTGGCTATTTTTAATGAAAAACAGATCTGAATTATTTTCTATTTTTGAACAATTTTATCGAGAAATAAGAACCCAATTTGGTTTGTCCATTCGTACCTTAAGAAGTGACAATGCTCGTGAATATTTATCCCAACAATTTCAAACTTTTATGTCATCCAATGGTATTCTACACCAAACATCTTGTCCTCATACACCTCAACAAAACGGGATAGCCGAACGCAAAAACCGGCATCTCGTAGAAACCACTCGGACTCTACTTCTCCATGGTAATGTCCCTCTCAGATTTTGGGGGGATGCTGTGCTCACAGCGTGTTATCTCATAAATCGCATGCCCTCATCTGTCCTTAATAATAAAATCCCTCATTCAATCTTGTTTCCAAATTCTCCTCCGACGCTATCGCCATCACCGGATTCGATCCTGCAACCTGAGTCTGATCTTCCGATTGCCCTTCGCAAAGGTATACGTCAAACACGAAATCCTTCTCCACATTATATTGATTTATGCTATCATCGTCTTTCCCCTTTGCAGTATACTTGTTTGTCCTCTTTGTCTTCTGTTTCTATTCCTAAATCTCCAGGTGAAGCATTATCTCACCCTGAGTGGAGGCAAGCAATGATTGATGAAATGTGTGCTCTTCAAAGCAGTGGTACCTGGGAACTGGTTCCTCTACCCACTGGAAAATCTTTAGTAGGTTGTCGTTGGCTTTATACAGTGAAGGTTGGTCCAGATGGTAAGATTGATCGTTTTAAAGCTCGCTTGGTAGCCAAGGGATACACTCAGATTTTTGGGTTGGATTATAGTGATACCTTCTCGCCTGTAGCCAAGATGGCATCTGTTAGACTTCTTCTAGCCATTGCAGCCATTCGACACTGGCCTCTTCATCAACTTGACATCAAAAATGCATTTTTACATGGTGATCTTGAAGAGGAAGTATATATGGAGCAACCACCTGGGTTTGTTGCTCAGGGGGAGTCATCGAATATGGTTTGTAGGCTACACAGGTCTCTTTACGGTCTTAAGCAATCTCCGAGAGCTTGGTTTGGCAGATTCAGCACTGTAGTACAACAATTTAGTATGGTCCGTAGTGAAGCTGATCATTCTGTCTTTTATCGTCACTCAGTACAAGGGTGTATTTATCTTATTGTGTATGTAGATGATATTGTCATAACTGGTAGTGATGAGTCGGGAATACTCCAGTTGAAACAACATCTTTCAAATCAATTTCAAACAAAGGATCTTGGTAAACTCCGGTATTTCTTGGGTATTGAGGTAGCCCAATCTAAAGATGGTTTGGTGATTTCTCAGCGGAAATATGCTATGGATATTTTGGAAGAAACAGGTTTGTTGAACGCTAAACCAGTTGATACTCCTATGGATCCAAGTGTCAAACTACTACCCAATCAGGGGAAGCCTCTATCAGACTCGGGAAGGTATAGGAGATTGGTTGGAAAGTTGAATTATCTCACAGTCACTCGTCCAGACATTTCTTTTGCAGTCAGTGTGGTAAGTCAGTTCTTAAATTCCCCTTGTCAGGAACACATGGATGCTGTTATCCGGATTCTAAGATACATCAAATGTGCTCCAGGAAAAGGTTTAGTGTATGAAGATAAAGGACATACTCAGATAGTTGGATACTCTGATGCTGATTGGGCAGGGTCACCAATTGATAGGCGATCCACCTCTGGGTACTGTGTACTTGTTGGAGGAAATCTTATATCCTGGAAAAGTAAGAAACAAAATGTAGTTGCAAGATCAAGCGCCGAGGCAGAGTATAGGGCCATGGCAATGGCAACATGTGAACTCATTTGGTTAAAACAGTTGCTCAAAGAACTTAAAATTGAAGAAGCAAGACCAATGACACTTGTATGTGATAATCAAGCTGCATTGCACATTGCTTCAAATCCAGTCTTCCATGAGAGGACCAAACATATTGAGATAGACTGTCACTTTGTCAGAGAGAAGATCGAATCCGGCGTCATCGTCACAAGCTTTGTCAACTCTAATGATCAATTGGCAGATGTGTTTACAAAATCTCTGCGAAGCCCCAGAACTAATTATATATGTGGCAAGCTTGGTGCATTTGACTTATATGCTCCAGCTTGAGGGGGAGTGTTGATATTTGTATGTAGAATAGTCCCACATCGATTATATAGTGTAATTAGTTGTAATCTCTCTATATATAATAAAGTCTCCGTAGTGCTTTCATAACACACGGTTTAACCTAAATGTCTCATCGGACAATATATGGCCTGAACATGTGTTTATAAGTGGGGGCAATCCTCACCCTACAAGCCGGTTTTGTAGGGTTGAATTAGGCCTAACCACATCTTAATATGGTATCAGAGCCTCGTTTAAGATCCAGTGGGCCATCCACCATTTATTTCCACGCTCCAGTTGTCTAGTCCTGGGCGTGAGGGGGTGTGTTAAGAGTCCCACATCGGACAATATATGGCCTGAACATGTGTTTATAAGTGGGGGCAATCCTCACCCTACAAGCCGGTTTTGTAGGGTTGAATTAGGCCTAACCACATCTTAATTCTCCTAATTCAATAGTTTCCTCTAAAGATAAAATGTCCTACCAAATAGACCCCTGACCTCCCGACCTCCCACCAAATCCTTCTGTGCTACCATATTTGCTCCTATGGATTTTTGTCCATATAGAGAGTCCCCCTTTAACCTCTAATGCCATTTTTCAAAAATGCAAAATTAAATGCTCTCAAATATTCAATACTCAATACCCCTTCGACTCTTCCTCGACATATTTTATTCCAAGAAACTTGTTTATTCTTTTAATATCATAATGTTAATAGAGCAGACTTATTTATGCTTTTAATTCCAATAATAGTTATACCCCTTTGAACATTTTTCAAGCCTATTCTCATGTTTGTAATAGAGCAGACTTGGTCTTACCTCCGCTCAGTTGCTGGGTTTTGCCATCTGGTCCGACATAACACTCTTAGCCTATTACATTTAGACAATTTCATCGACAAGGAAAGCCCGCATTAGCTTTTGACCGGCTAGACTGGATGCAGTGTCACTAGAGAATGCTCCAGACACACTACCGTGTCCAGCCCACTATATTTGAGATCTGCTTGTCATCATCAAATACGGATGAAGGAAAGAGCTGTTCATAATATTTCCTTTATGACTCATTAAGAGAACTATGGCTATTTGGCCATACCTTATGGGTTATTTAAGGAAGTTTGCACAGGTGTTATCTTCATGATATTCTTGTTGTCAGCAAGCTAGCTCATTTAGATAATTTGAGGGTGGTCTTAAAATGGTAAAATCTATAATGTTGAATGCCTAATATTTTAATATTTACTTGGTCTGGTTCATTGATTTAAGATTCATAATACATCTAAATGTACTTCTGATATATAAGAGAGGTCATGGTTTGATGGATATGTAATTGTAATACCAAAAGTCTATAATTGCTTCAAGGTCCTTGACAAACTTTCAGCCATAGATAAGGTGTACTACTTGAGTTATAACATGTTCGTGTATTGTTTAAACGTTCGAACTTTAGTAGATATTGAGCTCCTTGACTCATTAATTAGTGCTTAATCCTTATCACAATTGATTGATTTACAGGCCCAGGACCACTTGCTTGCAGTGATTGTGAAAACTCCTTCTACAAATAGTAAACTATACATAGTTTTTGTGATTAGACCTGACATGCCATTCCCAGTGGAAAATGCTTCAGGTGGTGGGAAATCGCAGGACAAAAGCGGTACATTTGACGAAGGTGTTTTTGTAATGCCAAAATCAAGACGTGGTCTTTTAGATGAATATGCTACATCTGTTTCTGCTCGCAAAGGAAAAGGTGTCGTCAACATCAAATTGCCCCATCGAGGTTCTGCTTGTGGAATGAGCTATGAAGTCCGTGAAGTTGATATTAAAGAATTTCTATGTATATGCAGTAGAAAAATTAAGGTTGACCTAGTTGGACTTCTTGAAGATGTTAGCTGTTCTGTTTACGCAAAGACTGTTCAGTTGCTCCAGGATTTGAAATCAAATGGAAATAAGTATCCTCCTGCTCTGGATCCTGTGAAAGGTATTACCATTTATAGTTTTAAGGATTGATTGTGTCCACTTTTTATAGATAACAAGTGGATCATGTTTGGCCAAAGAAAAGTTTTCAAAACAGTAAAAATAAAGTATCATACTAAATTTCTTTGAGGGATGCCATCACTTTTACAAGGTTTTGCAAAAGGCAGGTTAAAGTTGCAAAAGCATCGAGGAGACATGATTATTATAAAATCCATTTTTTGGTCAAATGATTTATAACAAAATCTTTCCCATCGGGAAACATTGATGTTTCTAGAGCTTAGGTGTTTTGAATCCTCATTTGGGTGTAATGTCTTCTTTTATTTTAATAATTTGGTTACTGATTGGACTAGAACCACAGAATTAACAAGAACAATGGCCAAGTAGAGAATTTCCCTCTATGCAGAATGGATCTTTATTGAATTCCAATGAAACACTTTATAGGCAATTTGAGGAACCTGCAACCTCTCAATATAATTTCTAATTGGAAAAAGTCCCTATTCTACCATCATTATACTATTTATAGGGTTATTTCTTCCTAACCACCCTTTCTAACCAACTAACTAACTAACCAATTTTGTTATACTACTGACATTTACATGTTCCACCCTTTTAACTAATTAACTAATTCTGTTATACTACTAACAGTTACATGTTTCACTATTTAATTCCCTTGTGTTGCTTCCTCCTTTCACACACTTGATTGATAGGAGGTCTCAATGCTCTATCAGATATCTGCTTTGGTTTAGAAGTGTAGATTTTTGGAGTATTTGGATAAATAGGCTACTGTATGAGATTGAGAGCAAATTTATGTCACGAGCACTTAAAAATATATTGTTTCATTGAAAAATTTGAATTTAAGGGTGGATGAGGAGCTTATGAGCTTATCAAAACAAGCTAAAAACTGTATTGAACATATCATAAACTATTATTATAAGCTCTTAGAGATACTTATGTTAATTGCTTGCATGAGGAGATAAGTCAAATAAATTTTTTCAAATGTTTCTTACCTTAAGCTATATTGCTTAATTTCTTTTCCTTTTTTATAGATCTAAAGTTGAAAGAGGTGGGACTTGTGGAAACATACCGTAAGTGGACTAGATTGTTGGAGAAAATGTCCCAAAATCAGTGTAATGGGTGTATAAAATTGGCAGAGCACCTCAAGTTAGCAAAAGAGATAAAAACACACAAAGAAGAAGTCATTGAACTCCAGTTTCAAATGTCGGATGAAGCACTTCAACAGATGCCAGACTTTCAGGGCCGGGTATACCACATATTAATATTCTGTTTCTGTTGCGCTCATGAAAATATTGATATTTTGTTTTAGGACTAATTTTAAGGTGACTTCTATTTCATTTTACTTTCTCTCCAGATAGATGTTCTAAAGGAAATTGGATGCATTGATGAAGACCTCGTCGTTCAAATGAAAGGCCGAGTTGCTTGTGAGATGAATTCTGGGGAGGAATTGATATGTACAGAGTGCTTGTTTGAGAACCAGCTCGAAGAACTGGAACCAGAAGAAGTAGTGGCGTTAATGTCTGCTTTTGTGTTCCAGCAGAAGAATGCATCCGAGCCTTCACTCACGAGCAGATTATCTGAAGCGAAAAATAGGTAAATGTCAGTAGTCTTCATTTATGTTTAATTAGAGGTCTTCATAAGAAAAACATCAAATAAAATCCTTAGTTATTTTTATAACATAGCATATGTTATCGTTTTTGTCTTCCCGAAGCTTCAAAATTCTGATTGGAATCAGCATATGGATTCTAACACGTCTTTGTTACAGATTGTATAAAACAGCTATAAGACTAGGAGAGCTTCAAGCATCGTTTAAGCTCCCAATAAGCCCTGAGGAGTATGCCCAAGAAAATCTAAAATTTGGTCTCGTTGAAGTGGTTTATGAATGGGCAAAGGTTTCTTATGTAGAAAATAACAATATTTAGTTCTATAAATTCATCACTGATTAATTGTATGACTAACAAACCAATCGATAACTTTGAATGCAGGGTACTCCGTTTGCTGACATATGTGAGCTTACTGATGTTCCTGAAGGCATGATAGTAAGGACCATTGTCAGGTTGGACGAGACATGTCGAGAGTTCAAAAATTCTGCAGCAATTATGGGTAATTCTGCCCTCTGCAAAAAAATGGAATTTGCTTCTAATGCAATAAAACGTGACATTGTGTTTGCAGCTAGCTTGTATATTACCGGCGTATGATCATTAATAAACATGTTAGTGTTTATTTGAGCTCCAGTGTAGCGCATTAAAAAAAATAAGTGATGCTTTTGTACATAAAGAATTCATTGCATGTCATATATGCTACTTCGAAATGCACATTATCTCTTCATTTATTAACTTTTAACTTAAGCCTAAAACGCACTTTTTAATACTCCTATATTTTAAGATTTTTTTGGTCACCCTCAGTTTTGAAGATGCGTTAACCTCATAACATAACATAACAAACATTACACAACTAATATGGATTCGGGTAATTTTGAGTCAATGTCATTACTATAAACAATATGAAATGATTTTCAATCAAATTAACCATATTTTCAACACCATCTTTCTATTTAAACTAATAAATTAGTCATTTTCTTCCTTTCAACAAATCTTTCACAGCAACCGAAATTAAAAATCTCTCGCAACTCAACCTCCCAAAGTCCTGTCTGATCTATACCCGGTTCAATAACGAGTCATTAGGTCCCAGACTTATTCAAAATACGCAAATACTCCACTAAAGTAAAATGTTCATAATCTTTTAGTCTTAAAATCTAATCCTTTTCACACATCAAAAGAAAGAATGAACTAAAACAATCCCTTCAAGATTAATGCCATGAAGCCCTTCACTTCCAACATGAATTCCTATTTGGCGTGCAATGTTTGCTCCAGCTCTGTGTCCTGTGAAAAACATTTTCAAAATTGGCGTAACAATCTATCAATTTATCAGGATAATTTCTGGAGAAATTAAATTGCCACCCCCACATTATTATATATGACACCTCCTCAAACGCTATAAAAAGACTAAATTGTCTACACTCAAATTTTCACAACAAATTACAGAAACAATAGAATTTTTCAAATTTTTGGGAGATACTGGAAATTTCGAAGGCGATACCGGAAATTTCGTGAACAAGAATTTACGGTAGATTTGTGAAATTTCCAGTATTTTGTAATGGAAAATTTAAAATATACGGTATTTTCGTATCGAAAATTTCAAAATATCTGGTAATTTTATTTACCATTATACTGAAAATTTTGATATTTTCAGTGCGTCACATAATACCGGAAATTTTAAAATTTTCGATAGTTCAATTTTTTTTTGAAAAATATCGGAAATTTATGCTATTTTATATTTTTCTAATATTCTCATTTTACGGTGAGGACCAGAGGCAAAGATGGTTTCTATTGCGGGATGGACCACTGATAGAGTTGATGCTGAAGCCCAGGCTAACGAGACGCGAGCTTCAGAGCTACGTGCTGAACTCCGTCTTCCGACCGGTTCTCACCGAAAACAAATGGCTGAGCAGCATGCGCAGTTTCGCGTACCCCGCCGTCGGGGTGTTAGAGTATGCACTATTGGGGAGGTACATGCTCCTACTGAGGAGGTACATGCTTCTGCTGATGGAGGACCTTCAAACAGTCTGTGCTAACAGGATATGCGGATCATGTTGCTTATAGAATATGGCAGGGCGATGTATGTATTCTTGGTTTTGTTTAATAGCGTGTATATATATATATATATATATATATATATATATATATATATATATATATATATATATATATATATATATATATATATATATATATATTTGTTTACAAGATTTGATATATAATAATTTGTTTTAATTGCATAATTTCTTACAGGAGCGTCTCGGTGTTGAAGGTCGCTTCTCATGGTTCGAAGTTGAAGAACTTTCCTGAGAGTCCCATGCTTGAGGAGGTGAGGAGGATAATTAGAGAGTTCCATCTCCTGGACTTTGCTGATTTCTCCTTGACTATGCTAGATGCCTCGCTGTTATCAACTTTTGTTGAGAGGTGGCACCCGGAGGCCAAGCAAGCCATTCTAGGAGATTTGATGGAGTACTAGAGGAAGCTTGACACTCTGATCTTGGAGGATATCGTCTGGACACCATATACATCTCATCGCCCACATCGTCCATTTGAGGCATCTACTTTATATTCAGGACATATTAGATGGGAGAGCCATGTGGCTAGACACTTGTCTGAGAGGTGTCTACGCCAATATGGTTATGTACATGGCATCCCTCGTCCGATTCCAGATTCTTCGTCTGGTGGCATTGATAGATAGTTTCAGAGTCACATCTTCATCTCCCCCCATGAGATATTGGATACAGCCGTTGAGGTTCAGCAGCATGGGCAGTGCAAGGATGGATACCTTGAGTGATTTTACAGTGTGTCACACTTTCGGGTCATACCACCGGCTGCAACATCTGATGTTCCCGGGCCTTCAGGTACAAGGGATTCTTCCGAGCCACCACCACCACCTCTACCTCGTGCAGGTGACCAGGACAACCTCTTGCAGTTCATTTCCGTTCATTTAGATAACCTCACGGGATTGGTAAACCCTGATAGTGAGGTTTATACTAGTTTAGCTTGGTTGGCCGATGTTGCCCGTGGAGGGTCTATGCAGATTTATTTTATTATGATTGTATTATATGTATATTTTGTGACAAACAAACATCTTATTGATTGCATAATCTTTTTGCGATTACATGTTTCTATTCGATGAAGAAAATAACATAACATTGTACAACAAACATAATTAACAAACATAAATAACAAACAACAGACATAAATAGTACTCCTAAACATGAAAGACTAGGCACTACCGGATGACTCTGAACGCTTCAGCATCTTTATTATGTCGTCGACGGATCTTCGGATCTACGCGTCTAACTCGATCAAACCTTTAGTTATCCTACGGCGAAATGATTTTCCGGTTGCGATTCACCAGAAATTTCAAATTTTTTTGTCAATTTTCAAAAGCTAGCACAAGTACCGGAAATTACGCAAATTTACGATAGATAACGTTAGTCGGAAATTTGAAATTTCCGGGGGGTACCAGAAATTTCAATTACACTTGAAATTTCCAGTATGTTTGCAGATGAAATTTCATATCTTTGCGGTCTTGAACCGGTAGCGTCAACTTCTTCTACGAATTCGTGCACTGATCTTACACAGTTCTTCATCATAGATACGATATGGTTCTTATTTAATTTACACATTTTTTATTAGTTTTTTGTAAATTGATGAAGTTTACTAATTATATGTTGTTCTAATTGACATATTTTTGAATCACGAGCTAAAGTTCTTGAATGGGCATAATCTACTAGTAAAATTCATGGTATTTCTGTTGTTACAATTCGGTCCGATTCTACAAATGGACTGCGAGGGAGGAAGCATAAATTGATTATGAGTTGTGACAGAGGGGAAATTACAAAAAGAAAAATGATTATGGGAAGCCTTTTGACGACAATTATTCTATGAAGGTTAGATGCCCATTTAGGCTGAGATCTGTTCCAAGTGGTATCGATTGGAAGGTGATGGTTAGATGCGGTTTGCACAGTCATAGACTAGATAAGGATTTGGAAAGCCATGACATATTGGGTCGTCTAAAAGATCATGAAAGAAAGTTTGTTAATAACATAACGAAGTACAACATGGCACCAAGATACATCGTGTCTGCTTTGAAAGACAAAGACCCAGAAAATCTCACGAGTATTACCCAGGTATACCGAGCTAGAGCAACGTACAAAATATGCAAGATAGGTGCAATGACAAAAATGCAAATGTTATTGAGCCTTATTAATCAAGAGAAATACACGTGTTGGACTAGAAATAGGGAGAATTCATATATTGTGGGTGATATCTTATGTACACATCCTGATTCTTTGAAGTTGTTGAATATGTTTCATATGATATTAATATTTGATTGCACATACAAGACAAATAGGTAAGAATTTTAATTCTCTCATTCAAAAATATGATTGAGTGACATGGTTGTTTATATGCATTTTAATCGTACAGGTACCAACTACCATTGCTGGAGATTGTTGGTGATACGTCAACAAAATTGACGTTTTCAGTTGCTTTTTCCTATTTGAAACATGAAAGGGAGGAGAAATTCGCATGGGCACTACAGAAGCTCAAAGAGTTGTTCTATTCAGAGAAATTGCTTCCGAATGTTGTGGTGACGGACCGAAAACTTGCATTAATGAATACCATTAATTATGTGTTTTCAAATACAACTCATATGTTGTGTACGTTCCATGTTTCAAAAAACGTGATCATGAAATGTAAGGAGTATGTGAAATCAGAAAGACAAGAACATGCCATGGATCAATGGAACAACATCATGTATTCAAATATAGAAGACGAGTTTGATGTACATTTTAAACACTTAGAGAGTGTTTGTGGTGATATTCCATCTTTTGTCAAGTATGTGAATGAAACATGGTTAACACCATATAAAGAAAGATTTTTTGCTGTATGAACTAACAGAGTCACTTATTTAGGGAGCACAACAACAAACAGGTACATTGGACTAATAGAAAATATGTTTATGTTTAGATATTAATTTGAAAGTTGTTTAGATGATATGTTCATGTTTTTTAGGGTGGAGTTTGAACATTGGAGACTAAAGAACTTGTTGACTACAAGTCGTGGTGATTTATGCCAAAGTTGGCATGGTGTGAACATAATGTTGAAGTTGCAACTAGGTTCCATCAGAGTGTTATTTTAAAAAAGTATCGTCAACATTGAGCATCAGTATAATACTCATTTCTATTCTAAATTGCACAATTTTGATTCAAGACAATGTATATAACTCATTGAAATGGAACTAGAAAGAGTAAAATTTCATGCTTTCTTTCATCCATACATCGATGACATAATTGATGTTGAGAATGATGAAAACTGTGGTTTCCGTTGCATTTCATCTTTATTGGAATGGAGAAAAGATGCATGTTATTCAGTTCAGAAGTAGTTGGATACTCAAGTTCATCAACATGTTGACTTGTTTTCCAAGTTGTTTTATGACACTATCTTTGTTGTTAGGACTTAGTTACAAGTAAAACACTTGGGCGTGCTGGGTAGGGGTAAACGGAGTGCATCCCTGATATGGGTTACCCCATTGCTTATAAATACGGTGTAACACCCTATTTCCCTGTCGGTATAATAAGTAAAATCAGAGTAAATTAATTTCTAAAACAAAACATCAAGAATAGGATACCACATATTCATACATCATACATGCTCTTGAAATAAGATACGCAACACAAAATACGTACTCAATAGTCTTAAACTTCATTTCATTTATTCGCAGTTGAAAAACATTAATAGTAATTATTTTCAGCTCTTCAACATGAGTGATAAAAATCATCTTTAAAAAATTTAGCATAAACTATAGCTAAATCTCAACAACAGAGTTATACAAAAGTTTACTCCCAACATAAACAAAACAAGCGCAAAACCCCCAAGTGTTATGTATCAGAGTTGACACCGATCCAATCTATGCAAATTGAGGCAAATCTTTGGCTAACCATGACCTCGAGCTACTTCAGATCATCTGCACATTACCCACGTAGAGGCAACATTCAAACATAAGGGGTGAGATATCACAACCATATAATAAGTTATATAATAATGAATATGCGACAAATATATCATGTAAGATTCTAAGCTCAACAATCATCAATTATAATTCATAATAATTATACAAGTACATACATGATTATCGTCATCCGTCATACAACACATACCAATTATGCAACTCAACATCATCATCGTATCAACAATTCAATATATATGCAACTCAACATCATCATCATATTAACAATTCAATAATATGTAATTCAACATCATCATCATATTAACAATTCAACAATATGCAATTCAACATCATCATCGTATTAACAATTCAACAATATGCAATGCGACTTCATCATCGTATTAACAATTCAATAACATACAATGCGACCGACACTGATGCAAAATGTATGTGGTATCATTAGGGAAAAACCATCATCTTAATAATGCCAACTTAGGGAAACACATTCATAACGCCAATACAAGCCATCGTAATAGGGCAAAACCCTAAACTTAATAATGCCAACTTGGGGCAACAACGCCAATACAAACCATCTTTCACCAATACATGCCATCTTTCATGAATGCATGTGACACTGATATGTAACAACTTAATTTACATTGATTATTCATACTTATCAATGTCTCACCAATACAGGCCATCATCATTATCATGCAATACATCATGCAAAATCCCCGTGCATCGTTTATACAACACTGATACATTCAATCGCAACATTTTGCATTACAACACATACAACATACACACACATCAGAATTATTCCAATTAAATATTAGTCTACTGGCATCAAAATTATTACCATATTATAGAAAATATTTTTATCTTTCCAACGGTCCAAACAACGCGTCAAATGGACACCCGAGTCAAACGGTATGGAGTTTTCAAGTTTTCAAAAATACTGTCAAACAATGAGCAATCGATAGCACTAACATGCAAATCGATTGCGCTCTGCTCCAAAGGCCAAAAATCATAATTTTAAGCAGTGCAAACCGATTGCACTTGTACTGCAAATCGATTTCAACCTGTGAAAAATAATTTTACGAATTTTGGAAGTAGCAGTATGAAAACCCTTTTGTCTCAATTCCAAAAACATAAAATTCATGAAATAATGCACATTCAAACATCCAATTATCATTGCTATCAACATACATCAATTACCACACAATTGAAAGCATCAATTCATCGATTATAGTCAATTTCAATGGATTAAATCAAACAATCTACACCAAAATCTAACATGCACATCGTTACATCCCTACCATTATACCACCTATTAGAGATTTAGAATCCCACCCTTACTTTAGGTTGTAGATTCCCAAACCTCTACCACAAATTCTTCCCTTTTCGAACAATTGCCTCTTCTTCTGTATTTCTCGTTCTTCGTTTCTCTTCTCTCGTTTACAAAATGTTACGATCAACGAAAAACTTCTAATTTTCCTCTTATCACCACTTAACCCCTAGGACCCCTAAATCTATATTCCAACTTAGTACTTCTTAATTAAATAATTATTTTATTAAAAACAAAATGCAATTATCATCATAATCGTAATTATTTATAATAATAATAATAATAATAATAATAATAATAATAATAATAATAATATAATATTCCTAATGCACCCTCGTTACTACGAATCTAGCTATACACCTCTCAACCTTAACTATTCAAAGATTCTAAGGTATTCACCTCATGCAAGGCACCACGACATATCCCATTTCTCATCTAAATACACAAAACAATGCATCACATAATTATTTTAGTTAAAATAATTTAAACCAAAAACAGGGTGTTACAATTCTCCCCCACTTAAAACATTTTCGTCCTAAAAATTATCTTATGCGAACAACTACGAATACAACTCTTACATCTTACTTTCCAGTCCCAACATTATGTTTTGCAACTTTTCGAATACTACTATCTAATATCCCATACCGTCAACCACAATAATCCAACAAGATGCGTTACTACTGAGTTATGAATGCACATGTTAATTTTCTCCTTGTCTCATCACCCTAGAATACATGATCTATGTTTTTATGATATTGTTCACGCTTGGACTAGAACACAATGAGACCCTCTCTGTCACCATAGGTAACACTTCTCTAATTTCTCTTCATAAGGAAATTATGCTCACCCTCAAGTCCCTGCCATAGAAAATCAAACAACAACATAAACTAAGAACGTAGAGTCTCACGACATGAACATTGTCTCTACTACTTCATCACACATCAATATCGTCATAAGAACATCAACACAACCAATTATCGATAACATTAACACACGGCCTTAGTGCCACAATGCTATGTTCCACCAGTCGATTATGCAAATAAATACCTTTATTTCCATGACAACAACACAAATAATATATCAACCTTTCGCCTAACAATTCCATTCAGAAATGTCCAATGGTTTGCATCATCCCTGTAGGATTATGATGTTTACCCTTGAATCCTAACAAGTCACACACGCATAATGAAATACGCCACATCACACTTCAGTTGCATCACTATGATTCATCTACTTTACAGTCATTGTCCTTATTTAGATCTCCATCGACGGTCAGATCTACAAGTTTCACATCTAGTTTCTGAATCTCTTTAGTATCCACCAGGAAGTCATTCTTCACTTTAAATATCCTCAACCTTCCACTCTGCAACGTTAACTCGCATATAACCTCAAGTCACCGAAAGTTATCAATAATTTCCAACTCTTTCATAGCCACTTTTATATTAGGTTCACACAAAATGGTGAACAACTATCCTCTCGATAAAACATCAATTCACTTTACTTACTATCAAGCTAGAAAGACAAGTCTATTTCATCCGATACGATCCTGTCTACTATCAACAAGAGATTAAGGGTGATCAATTCCTCAATTTGTCAATAGGTAGCCGATAACCATAATGGTGGCATAAATCATTGTTAACCAACTATAATAGTGTCCTTTATCCAGTGCTCAAAGTTACCTAAGCATAATGTTCAACAATCATCTCTAAGGCTTACAAACGTTTTCTTAATTTCTTTCTTTTTAACCTCGTCAATGATACACAAACGCCCAAAAATCGATTACATATTCTCCTATACATACTCGTAGCACAACATAATTGTTAAATATTCTCTCGATATCGGAGTTGTTACTACCCCAAGTATAATCCAAGTCATTTCGCTCCAAATGAAGTATTCATCCAAGTAGAGAACTTTTACAATACTAATAAATCCTTTGTCTTTCCCTTAATATCATAACCTCAATGATCCGTATAGTTTCACATTTGGATCTCATTCCAATCGCAATCTCAATAACATCATTTACACAACCCAGTTGCTGATAAAACTTCCAAAATTTTCTTGACACATGTCGATATTATGCTATCAATAACATGCAATCCACTCTACCATCTACCTTTTGCTTCTCCTCAAAGATCTTTACACTCTAACCATTCTCAATTAGCATAAACTGCACTTATATGTGTTTGGTCCAATACCTTCACATCCTTACTAATACCAATATGTCATTCATTAATAACATATCGTTCTTGACCTCGTCTCAAATGAACTGCGATAATAACTAGTTATGTCCAAAAAGCTTCTAGTCTTTGTAACCAACTTTGGAGTCTCTCAATGTAGAATTGTATCTACTTTAGATGGATTCACATATACCATCAACTGAAATAGCATGCTCAAGAAAACTCATCTCCTTAAACCATAATTTACACCTTGGCAACTTAGCATAAAGTTTTCTCCCCCTCGACACTGAAATTCAAATCACAATGTTCAAAATGATTATATTTTGACTTAGATTAAATCATAATATCCTCAATAAACATCACAACAAACCGATCCAATATTCATAATGCCTTCACCGAGTTTTAAAAGATATTATCTAACTATCCACACCCTTCATCTGAATCTGAAGGTAATCCAACCTCAATTCGATTAGACTGAAGACATACTCATCTACCATTCGGTCCATCAATTAGTCAAGCCCTCTGCATTGAATATTTAATCTCGATTGTTACTGAAATCAACTGTTAGTAATCTACACCTAATCTCTTAATGTCTTCTTTCTTCTTAACTAATAATACCAGAGTTCTCCAAGTGGTACACACGGTCTCACAAATTTATTTTCTAACAAATCTTCTAATTTCTTTTTCAATTCGTCCAAAGCCAACATCCTGTATGGTTCCATAGAAACAAATTTGGTATCCAGGACAAGATCAATAGCAAAATCCACCTCTCATAAAACATCACTACGTCACCATTAAATCATTCCCAGGTACTAGAACCAATTTTAAAAGAAAGTTCATTATGTTAGCTTTCTAACACTTTGAACGGAACTCAAATCGGACGTCCATAACTCAACTTATGAATTTTCAAAGTTTTTACAAAAATGTTATCCAGCACTGTGCAATCGATTGCACCAGAACAACAATCGGTTGCACTCTGTACAGAAGCAGTTTTCCATAAATTTTTAACTCTGCAATTGATTGCACTCTAATGCCAATTGATTTCTTACTGTACATAAGCAGTATTTCATAATTTTCTACGTACAAAACTCATTCCAACACTTTTCCAAAACCCCATTCTTCTTATAACTTGAGATGCACATTAATTTGCTAAAAATTATGTTTTCCAAAACACTAAGGCTGTAGCCCTCTTCACAAATCTACTCATATCTTCAAGTTCCATCTCTTATTCTTGATTTACAAATACCCAAAAATATCAATGACATTCAACAACCACTTACATGATTCCCACAACAAAATTCACAGCAATTCATCACTTTAGTATTACTCAGAACAACGACAACAAACACAATGGAACCTCAACACTGACAACTTCATAATCAAACGATAGTGCTGAAACAATGCAACAATTTAAGCTTCATATTCTAGGATTTATCCTAATTGCTTAGCATATGTCCTCATGAAACATCAGGAAATTACACACCACTGGCATATCAATAGCCGTCACATTGCTTTCTATCCCCTGAGAAGCAAGCTTCGACAATACATGTTCGTTCTCCCTCAGGGAAGTCCCCACTTGACCAACAAACGGGAACCTTGAATCTGCATTATCTTCAGGCATAAGAATTTGCATTGATTTTTCAAAACAATTCGTAATCACTTGGTTTAACTTCAAACAGTTCACCCCAAGGATGACATCAAGGTACTCCAATATCTGGCTCTAACGACAAGTTGCAATTATCTTCGGAAAAACATTAAGACTCACCCACAATGGGTACATCATTAGTCATAACATCACCCTCAACTTGTAAGGATGCAAATAACAAAAGTACCATATCATTCCATCTCAAGGACACTTCGACTGACCGCTAGGCAAAAATATCGAACCCATACTTCCTTCGAAATTGGAAAACAATGCAGTCTCATCAACATTTACACTTATTAAAATCACAGTACACTAAACTAACTGTTCACACCTGAACCATCTCCGAGAAGCATAAGCTTCTCCCCCACTTGTTCCAATCCCACTCCTGCAAATAAGTGATTAGAAAAATAAGAAAGTATCGACAGGGTTCGACACACATGTCGCGTACTAAGGAACAACACGTCGACAATATTCAACTGTCACACTACAGTGACTCAACAACTTGGCCGAACCGACCGACCTGCTCTGATACCAATTATAACACCATATTTCCCAGTCGATAAAATAAGTAAAATCCGAGTAAATTAATTTCTAAACTAAACAACAAGAGTAGGATGCCACATATTCATACATCATACATTCTCTTGAAATAAGATACACAACACAAAATCACGTACTCAATAGTCTTGAACTTCATTTCATTTATTTGCAGCAGAAAAACATTAATAGTAATTATTTTCAGCTCTTCAACATGAGTGATAAAAATCATCTTTCAAAAATTCAGCATAAACAATAGCTAAATCTCAACAACGGAGTTATACAAAATTTTACTCGCAACATAAACAAAACAAGCGCAAATCCCCTAAGTGCTACGTATCAGAGCCGACACCGACCCAATCTATGCAAAATGAGGTAACTCTTCGGCTAACCACGATCTCGAGCTACTTTAGATCATCTACACGTTACCCACATAGAGGCATCATTCAAACAAAAGGGGTGAGATATCACAATCATATAATAAGTTATATAATAATAAATATGCGATAGATATATCATGTAAGATTCTAAGCTCAACAATCATCAATTATAATTCATAATAATTATACAAGTACATACATGATTATCATCATGCGTCATACAACATATACCAATTATGCAACTCAACATCATCATAGTATCAACAATTCAACAATATACAACTCAACCTCATCATTGTATTAACAATTCAACAATATGCCATTCAAGATCATCATCGTATTAACAATTCAACAATATGCAATTCAACATCATCATCGTATTAACAATTCAACAATATGCAATGCGACTTCATTACCTTATTAACAATTCAATAATATGCAATGTGACTGACACTGATGCAAAATGCATGTGGTACCATTAGGGCAAAACCCTCATCTTAATAATGCTAACTTAGGGCAACAACTTCATAACGCCAATACAAGCCATCATAATAGGGCAAAACCCTCAATTTAATAATGCCAACTTGGGGCAACAAATACATGCCATCTTTCGCGAATACAAGCCATCTTTCATGAATACATGTGACACTGATATGCAACAACTTAATTTATATTGATTATTCATACTTATCAATGTCTCGCCAATACAGGCCATTGTCATCATCATTATCATGCAATACATCATGCAAAATCCCCGTACATCATTTATACAACACTGATACATTCAATCGCAACATTTACATTACAACACATACAACATACGCACACATCAGAAATATTCCAATAAAATATTAGTGTACTGCCATCAAAATGATTACCATATTGTAGAAAATATTTTTCAACGGTCCAAATGGAGCGTCTAACAGACACCCGGGTCAAAAGTTATAGAGTTTTCAAGTTTTCAAAAATGCTGTCAAACAGTGAGCAATCTATTGCACTAACATGCAAATCGATTGCGCCCTACTCCAGAGGCCAAAAATCACAATTTTAAGTAGTGCAAATCTATTACACTTGTACTGTAAATTGATTTCACCCTGTGAAAAACAGTTTTACGAATTTTAGAAGTAGCAGTACGAAAACCCTTTTGTCCCAATTCCAAAAACACAAACTTCATGAAATAATGCACAATCAAACATCCAATTATCATTGCTACCAATATACATCAATTACCTCCCAATTCAAAATATCAATTCATCGATTATAGTCAATTTTAATGGATTAAATCAAACAATCTACACCAAAATCTAACATGCATATCGTTACATCTCTACCATTATACCACCTATTAGAGAGCCGGTGCCCCACCCTTACATTAGGTTATAGATTCCCAAACCTCTACCGCGAATTACTGCCTTTCAGAATGATTGCCTCTTCTTCTCTATTTCTCGTTCTTCATTTATCTTCTCTCGTTCACAAAATGTTACGATCAACCAAAAACTTCTAATTTTCCTCTTATCACCACTTAACCCCTATGACCCTAAATCTATATTCCAACTTTGTCATTCTTAATTAAATAATTATTTTATTAAAAACAAAATACAATTATCATCATAATCGTAATTATTTATAATAATAATATAATATTCTCAATGCATCCTCGTTACTACGAAATTAACTATACACCTCTCAACCTAAACTATTTAAAGAATCTAAGGTATTCACCTAACGCCAAGGCACCACAACATATTCCATTGCTCATCAAAATACACAAAACACTGCATCGCATAATTATTTTAGTTAAAATAATTTAAACCGAAAACGGGGTGTTAGATACAGAGTCGTATTTGTTTCCATTTCCATGAGTCTTAACATAACATTTTCCCACTTCTCAAAGCTCCACCCCCGTACACGAGTCGGCATGCAATCATTGTTGTTGGTTTTGTCAATGATAATCATTGGGTTCAGCTAAAATTGAAACCCGATTGTCCACTACCTCCCGTCACTACTCGTTAGAGGGAGAATTGTTCTAATGATGTAAAAGCATGAGAATTAACATATGCTGGTCGTTTCAGGCTTTGAGAAGAATTGTCTAGGAAGTGATTGTAGTTTTTTGTAATGCATATATGTATGACATTTATTCTATTTATATATTTAGTCGGTTTGCTATTTTCAATGTGTATTTTATTCAAGTAAAAGTAAAAAAAAATAAAAAAAAAAAGTTTATGTATTACCGTAAATTTGAAATTTCCGATTTTTTCCATACACTGGAAATTTGAAATTTCCGGTTTCTTATAACGATGGCATACACCAAAAACTTGAAATTTATGATTAAGTACATATGGCACGGTAAAAATTTGAAAAATCCACAAATTTTTGGTATTTTCGTGAAATTTCCGGTACTGCATCAAAAATTTCAAAAAATCCCGTAAATTAAAGGGACATTTTCGTAAAAGTGTCAAATCTGGGAATAACATGTATAAAATGGGGGATGACATGTTAATTCCTTCTGTTTGAGAGGAAAATATGAATCTTTGTAAGTTATGGGAAAGGGTGTTCTAGTGCTATTATATAATTAACGGAAATAGCAATTGTATAAGCTTGAGAAACAATGAAGATGAGGAATTTATGGTATGGTGGTGATGAAGTTGTTTCTATGCCAAAACTATTGTCGTAGAGGTAACAAAGAGAGAGAATTTTTTGGGTTTAAATGACTAATTTGTTACTGATAAGATGCATGGTGAATTGTTTACTACAGCTGTTATAGAGAAAGGATCGAAAAACAATTAAGGTTAAGTTCAATGCTTTGCGACTTGGTAGTTTACATGAGCTGCTTGATGTAATGAATGTGAGATTGGGTTTGATTGGCAAACAATGTATCGAAATGAGTTGGATTGATTCAATGTTGTTTTGGTTTAACAATCTATTAAGAACCTCAACATATTTTGCTTCAAAGACATTTTTATCAATAGAGAAGTTCTTGAAGAGGAATTCATATTATGCCAGTTTTGTTTGAAAGATCTCACAAAAAAACATGATAACTATGGTGTTTATTTTGGAAAATAACGGTTGTTTTAAAAATGTCGCGGGTAATAGTTGAGGTTTAATGTAGCCCGTTATATGAAATGCCATAATATATATTGTTTGTTTCAAGTGGTAGTTATTTTGTTATAAATATTGGCGTTTTTAATAATTACTATCTCTATTTTTTTATATAAGAGACAACTTATTTTTTAAATTTATTGAATATTATTGATTCAATTGTCATTTATATAAAAGAACTAATGTAATATTATTTTATTGTTCAAGAATACTTCTAATCATATCGTTACTTTTATTGTAAATAATGAAGCTAGAAATTAGAGCTAAAGCTTATGGAACACATAAGTAATGTTTATTGTGAGTACGTGAGGTATATAATGGTTGGTTAGAGTTAAACCAACCATGGAACAAAAAAGTAGTAATGTTTGTTAGAGATGAAAATCATTCACCATCCTTCACTCGGTGAAGGTGAGTTTTAGAGAATGTGAAAAGATGAAAGTGAAGATAACAAGTGATTGATTCATTACTTGAAAATTGTACAAAAGTTGGAATATATACCAAGTGATATAACACAGTTACATTTAATAGTCAACTAACTAGCTAACAAACTCAATTACTAAATGAGTTAACAAAAAAGTGAAGTGCCACCTAATGTATATACAATATCTCTAACACCCCCTTAAACTGAAGAGTGAGGAGTGTCACACACCACCTTGAGTTTGCCATGAAGCTCCTGAAAAGCAGGCGTTCCAAGAGGTCTGATTAACATATATGCAAGTTGAGTTGCTGCTGGAACATGCTTGATCATCATCTTGCCAGCTACAACATGTTTCGTTACAAAATGAATGTCTAATTCAATGTGTTTAGTACGAGCATGCAACACAGGGTTGTGTGACAGAAGAACAACACTCAAATTGTCAGAGTAGTGTAGGTGTGTAAAAGGGAATGCAAATTTCAGATAGTAAATATTCTAACCAGATAAGTTCAGAGGTGGTATGTGCCAAGGCACGATACTCTGCTTCAGTACTCAACCTTTCCACCAGATATTGCTTCTTTGAGCTCCAGGAAATCAGATTTAGTTCAAAGTAAATGTTAGAGCCAGAGGTAGACCTTCTATCATCCACTAGCCCGGTCAGAGTCACTATAGACTCGAAGAGAAAATTTGGAAGCTGAGATGGAAGGAGATAGGAGAAGACCATGTTGGACTGTACCACTGAGATATCTTAGAAGACTTATGACTACAGCCCAATGAGAATCCAGAGGACATGCCATGAATTGGCAAGCTTTATTCACACTAAAGGAAATATAAGGCCTAGTCAAAGTTACATATTGCAGCGCACCCATAATAGATCTATACAGTTGAGGATATGAGAATTGAGTAGTGCCATATTTGCTCAATTTACAAGTGCTTAGCACTGGAGTAGGAACCCTATTTGCATTTTCCATCTTGGCCCTGGCTAGAAGGTCCTTGATATATTTCGGTTGAGTGAGGAACATAGATCCATTGCTGCAGAATTTTACTTGGATTCCATGAAAATAGCTAGGTCGACCCAGCCTTTTGAGAGCAAACTCATGATGCAGTTTGTTGATTGACTTTTGAATAAGAGATGTACTGGATCCAGTTATAAGGATATCATCAATATAAACCAGAGCATATAAAGATATACCTTGTTTGGAGTAAATGAAAATAGAGTTATTAGACTTAGATGTAGTGAATCCAAACTGTATAAATGCTTAGGTCACTTTTTCATACCCCGCACGTGGGGCCTGTTTGAGGCCATATATAACTTTGTGAAGTTTACACACAAGATTTTTGTTAGAACTCACAAAACCAAATGATTGGGTCATGTAAACTCATGATTAAGTGTGCCATTCAAAAGGAATTGTTGATATTGATTTGTTGAATATCCCATTTGTGTGTGATGGCAAGAGTTAGGATGATTCTTATGGTGGTAGGCTTTACCACTGGAGATAAAATCTCAGTGTAGTCAAATCCTTGATCTTGATGGAAGCCCTTAGCCACAAGTCTTTCTTTATGTTTTAGAATAGTCTCATATGCATTTTATTTTTATCTTAAAGACCCACCTATAACCAACTTCCTTTCTATTAGGAGGGAGAGTAGTCAGAGTTCATGTGTTGTTTGCTTGTAGAGCATTGAACTCATTAGTCATGGATTTTATCCACTCATGTTTGGTCATAGCTTGTTTAGTACAAGTGGGTTCATACTCCGTGTGTACTAAGAATACTCTAGGTTTTGAATTGCCAGTTTGGCTCTAGTTAGCATAAGGTGACTATTTTTAAGAAGAGGATGACAGGTAAACTAGTGCCAATGGAGGGAGAGTGAGATGATTCAGAAACGGGAATACAAGATGACAGAGTAAATTCATTAGAGAAAAATGTAGTACTCAAGTATTCCATTGAGTTAGGCTCTTTATTGGAACTGGATGGTTGAAGTTTAAGGCCATTGTCAACAATGTTGTGTGTAACCTCAATCAGTTGTAGCACTCTGCAATTATCCTTAGGATAATTAGATGCACTAGCATTGGCCCTATGGTCTTTACCCAGAAGAGGGGTGTGTTATGTGGATATATTGATGGTGTGAGTACCCTTAGGTGACTGTGTACTAAGAACAGTTGGACTAGACCTATCTTGAGAAAGAGTAGTGTAAAAGGCACTAGAGAAACCATGTCTTGACGCATACTGTTCTATGGAAGAGTTGACATACCTGTGAGCTGAGACAAGCTGCACAAAAGAAGGCTTTGAACTAGTGGATTGAGGAAAGTCCTCAGACTGATGGTCCTGATAGTTAGACTCTTGGGCAATACCTTCAGCAGGTAAAGGGATTTAATTTGGGGAGTTTGGAGTAAAGTGTTAAGCATATATAGGTGTCAGGTTAGTGGATTGGAATGAAGTAGGGACATTTGTTATGGGAACAAATGAAATAACAACAAGGCAAATAAATGTACTTATGGGATAAGACACAACCTGTAGCCTTAGGGGTATTAGAATCGGTCTCAGTAGGGAACAATTTAGGAAAAGGAATATATTGTTCATTAAAATTAACATCCTCAGAGATGTAAACTTTTTCATCTTTGTTTAGGAATATATAGCCTTTATGCTGAGAGGAAGGACCAAGATACACACATTCTTAACTTCTTAGTTGAAGTTTATGTTTGTTATAAAGCCTAAGAAGTGGAAAGCAAGAGCAACTAAATACCTTCAAAGTAGAGTAGTCAGGATTTTTACCATATAAGCCATAAAAGGGAAAATTAGACTTGGTCAAGGAAGAGGTATGAAGTTTTTTAATGATATAGACATAAGTAGAAAAACTAATGTCCCAATATGTTATGGGTAAGGAGGCATGAGCAATCATAGTTAGCCCTATCTCAACTATTTGTCTATGATTTCTCTCTACAAAACCATCTGGATGAGAGGTATGAGGGCAAGCAAGCCTATGTGTTATGCCTAATTCTGTCAAGTATTTAGTGAAAGGTATAATTTCTCCTCCAAAGTCAGACTGAACGGACTTAATGGTAACATTAAACTGAGTTTGAACAAAGGCACGAAACAATTTAAATGCATGTAAGGCTTCATATTTCTGCTTAAGTAAGTACAACCATGTGTATCTGGTATGACCATTTACATAGGCTATATAGTATTTATATCCTGAGCTAGAGGGACTTGAGGATGGACCCCACAAGTAAGTATAGATCATGTCAAAAGGTTTATGGTAATCAATGTTAGTTAAAGGAGCATGTAGCCTATGTGCTTTACCCATATTACAAGAAGTGTAAAAATTATTACTTTTTTTATTAGATGAAAAGATATTATGCAGTTTGAGTATAGAAGAAACAAAATTAAAGTTGGCATGACCAAGTCTATGATGCCACAAAGTGCTAGTATTACAAGTGTCTAAGGTATTGGAATTATATTGAGAAGAAACATAACTTTGAATACCATTGGAAGTACTCAAGTTGTTATTAGGGCTATGACAACTTTTGAGCTCCAAGGGCAGCCGAGGGAAGCAGTACATGCCACTTGCATCTAGGATTCCTTCAATAATGATTTTCTTAGAAGCCTGAGATTTCATATAGCACTTGTCAGGTAGGAACTCAAATGTAACATTGTTATCACGAGAAAACTTTGAAACTTCAAAAAAAAAAATCCTAGTTATGGCAGGTACATGAAGTATATTAGCAAGAGTTAACTTATATGTAGGTTTGAGTTTAGAGTAAAAATGCATGGAACCTACATATTATGTGGTGAGGGTTTAGCCATTTCCTACGTATACTTTGTTGTAACCAGCATAAGGCTTTTTGTTTTGTAAAATAGAGGCATAAAGAGTTAAGTGATGAGAGGCACCTGAGTCGGCGAACCAAGTCCGGGACTCTAACTCTGAAGGAAAAGTGTACTCTTGAGTGTAAGCAGAGGGTCGACTTGTGGTAGCCAATATTTCCATAGTCTGATAATTCTGTGATGCTTCAGAAGTAGCTTCTTGCTTTCTGTAGTGGTATAAATGTTTAAGACTAAGCCATTGGATTGACTAGACTTATACAAATCAAAAATAAAAATCGCCACCGTGCTTTATTGTTTTCAGAGGAATGGGAAAAAAGTGAATAGCCCAAAAGAGGGGGAACTATTCTAGGTAAAGGGGGTTGGTTATGCAAAGGGAAGGTATTAACACCCTAAACATCTACGGTAATCCACATGAACCTCTTTGAAAAATCTGTATATTTTGGCTATAAAATGTTGTATGTAAAATAAATTGTGGGGATGAGAAAAAGAAGTATATTTTTTTTTATGATTTTTGCACCCTCCGCGGTTGCGAACCTTTAGTGCCTACGTACCACCTTCCGTGCAATATGGGATCAGGGTACACATAGTTCCTCTTTAAAATTTTGAAACACAAGTGCGTTGGTTAACTTTATGAGATAAGACATCATCGTCATTGTCCATGTGGAAAACATACTTACTGCCCACAATCATGAGAAAAGAGAATTTACATCATATCAAAGTGGAGGATATGACTTGGATTTTAAAATCAACAAAACCTCACTCAACACTCAAGTGGAAAATATCTCTCTTCACTACATATTGTAGAAGTATAGTTGTTTGCATCACTACAAGGATTGACAAGAGTCCAATCTTTTTGAGAAACATTTTAAATTAAAAACCAAAGTTGAAAAAATGGTTTAAATGAGATTGATTGACTTTTAGTCTTCTCACAAAAATGTCCAAGTATTGTTAAATTGATTAATGTTTGATTCATAAAAGATTTAAAAGAAATTGCATGGACCTAAGTCCAAGTTTATTATGAAAGTGGTTCAAATTTTTAAAACAAGAAGTGTTTTCAAAAGGAGGGAGAAGATTTTTGAAATTAAAGAAGATGGGAGGAGATGGATGGACTATCCTAAAGTATAAAGTAAAAGCTAGGGAAAAGAACCATCTAACCAACAAAAGACCAACACTTGACATATTGAGTCAATGAAGAATTCCATCCTTTGAATTTGAAACCAAGCAAACAATTAATAAACCTTTGAAGAAACCAAGCTTCAATTGCATTGAGTCCTCACAAAAATTGGGCAGAATAACAACTCATACAGATGAATTCCAAATTACAGACAAAGTGTGTAATCACAATAACCCGCACACAAAACAAATAAACAACCCAATGTCTTGAGGTAAACCCCAAGAACTCCAGACAAAAATATCAATTAAGGTCACAAGGTCTCCAACATAGGTCAAGGTTTCTACTCCTAAGTTCAAGAAGTCCATAACTCCATAATGCCAAGGATAGTAACCAAGTAGTCTAAGTAACATTAATTTTTTTTAGGGTTTAACTTGATTATTAGGTATCTTCAAAAATAAATAAAAAAAACTCAAGTGAGAAAAATAAAAATGACATGGATATAAAGGCTCAAGTGAGCAAAGATGAAAATAGCATGAAATGTAAATGCTACATAAAGTAAAAGCATAAAATAAAAGTATAAAATAAAATTAATTGTTAGAAGTTAATGGTTAGTTGGATGACCATCTTGAAACTTGTATTTGGAACTCATTAGAGGATTGGTAGAACCAAATCCTCTCAACAGTAAGTTGCATTTTCTTTTTGTCAAGTATATCATCCATTTTAAGAATCTCAAAGTAACACTTAATGATCAATGATGTTTAAGTGATCCACTTTGACAAAAAATGATGTAGTTCTATTAGAGGATTGGTAGAACCAAAGCCTACTAACAATGGATCTCAAAGTTATTGGATCAAAGGGTTCCAATTAACATACTTGGGCTTGCAAGCATAGGTTTGGGCCACGAATGATCATTTTCTCAAATCGGGACAAAAGTTAGCGCTATGTTAAGCAATTGTAAGTGGACTTATATAGAAGTCGCACCTACTTTGAGTCCGGTCAATAGCAATCTATGCACCATTTTTTTTGAGACATGATATAGAAATCATGCTCCAATAACACTTAGTGTAATAAGAAGGGGATGCGATGAAGAGGAAAGAGAAAAATGAATAAACCACATTTGAATCAAAGTTTTGATCAAACTATTATTAAAATCATTCATCCATTTTTATAGAGTTAGACTCAATACCATGGATCCAATGATGTTAACAAAACTCATGATAAAAAATTCAATCCAAGACCAGCCAGAAAATATACAAAAAATAAAATTGTATTTAACATATAAAAATAAAGGTTTTAAAAATGATTAAAAAATGAAAAAAAGAGAGAAAAATGTTAACTATATTCAAATTAATCAAGAAAAATAAGATAAGGCCATAGAAAAATCACAAAGCAACTCAAATAATTTTATGATTTTTTTTGTAATTTTTAAAAGCCAGAAATTATTTTTAAACTAATTAAAATTACTCAAATAAGTGAAAAATAGATCAAAAATAGTAAACATCAAGATAAAATTCCATAAAATTTCCAGAAAGTCAGAAATGAGAAAAATGATATTTATGAATATTTTCAGAATTTAAAAATGTCAGAAAGTATTTTTAAAACAATTAAAATAAAGCAATTCCGGGCACCTCAAGGCTTGATTCTTCTTCTGTTAGCTTCAGGGAAGTTCAAGGATGAAGGATCAAGGAAGAAATCAAATTGAAAAGTGGTAGAAATAAGAATTTGAAATCTCAGAAAAGGGTGTTATGGAGAGAGTTTGACATGATGATTTTGGCTCTTCAAGCTTGAGGAAATGAATGGAATAAGGTCCTCTATTTATAGGAAAACGAATGGCAATGAAAATTGGAGAAAACAAAGAAGTTTGGAGGGAAATTAAGTGGAGGTTGGACACGAGTGAAGTGTGATCTCATTTTCACTAAAACTCATCCAATCTTCGCATTTTGAGGTGATAAACACTTCTGGAAAGTTTGTTAATCAAGTTTAAATCAAAAACACGCACAAATCTTGTGATTAGAGGCCACATTATGGATTTCAAAATTCTGACTTGGTGAGAAATTCAGTTTCAAGTTACCAATTTCAAAACAATGGCATTTTCAACTCAAGGGGTCTTAGGGCATGATTATTGAAGCTTTAGAAAGATGAGGTTACAAGATTTACAATGTGCAAAGAATGAGATCAAATGAATGTTTGAGCTGAAAGTTGCAATGAGTCAAAGTGGAGAAAAACAGGTTGACTTTCTATACTTAGAAAATTTCTAAGTTTTTTCTTCAAACATGACTTATAATCTCTTGTATTCAAACATGGCCTTCCACTTGAAATTTTCTATTGACCAAAAAAATATGGTATGAAGTATATCTCTTGAATGACATTTTGAGACTTGAACCATTCAAAATCTCCAAAAATTGAGAAATTTATGACTTGTTAAAGTTGGCAAAAATTCATGAAATGACCTATAATCTTTTGCATCCTTAGGGAATCTTCCATCCATTTTCAAACTTTGCACATAAAATAAAGGTTGAGTTTAACATCTTCAAGATCATTGTGGAAAAATAATGGGATCAAGTTGATAAAAATTGATCAAGTTATGATCATTTGAAGTCACATGAAGGGATTTGAGAGTTCATCTGGAGGACTTGTAATCTTTCTTTATCATCAAGTTTCTTACACACAAAATTTCCTCGAGACCTTTGAATTTACTTATTAATAACCCTTTGAAGAGAATTATGTATTTGGAATCACTCAAAAATACCAAAAGATGAGCAAGATATACCCCTTTGAAGTTCAAAACCCTAGCTCCTAGAGTAAGAAAATACCTTGGGGAGAACTTTGCAATTTTAATCAACCTTCTTGCACCAATACTTTTATCTTGCAAATATAGGTTGTTGAGGATGATAATGAGAAGTCATATCAACCAACATCACTTCCACATCTTGAGAATTGAAGGAGATATGCACTTGTGGTCAATGGAGACAAAGACTTGTCCAATTGAGTCAAACTTCTTTAGTCAACCCTTGTGCTTTTGAGCTAACTTTGACAACTTGAGGCATAATGAATCATGAAAGACTTTGTAATGATGTTACTTCAAAATATATTTCATAGAGGCTTGAATCTCAATGAATGTTTGTTAAGGAAGGTACAAATAAGGAACTCATGAATCCAAAAGCTAACTCTGATGGAATGCATTGTGCTTTCACCTACATCATCAACAATTAGGATACACATACATTGTATTTGTTAGTTAAAGATTAATCAAACATAGATGATCACAAAATGCAATTAAAGGTGCTTGGTGATTCCCCATAGAGCAATACTAAATATAGGGAGAAGAAACAAACCCTAGTGTGTGACTTTGTTGTGATTGAATTGATATGATATGATGAAGGGATCTTAGGGGCAAAAATTGGGGTACAACACTTTCGATTGGTGTTGTTGGCTGAGCCAGTTGAAGTTTTGTTTGTGTTTAAAGGCATGAAGGTTTCATCAAACCGATGCTAGCAAGTTGTGACTTCATATCCATACTTCCTACATTGTTGACACATTAGTTTATTACAAGTAGTATACTGCCTCCGACTCGAGTAAGAATAGATTGAATCTTACTCTACCTTGATTACCAGGATAAGCTCCTCTAGAGCTATTTTCTTCTTGACTAGTGTGTGCTACATTTGCAGTGATGTAGGATGCAACCAATTTCTCACGAAATTTATTCAATTGTGCCTCTTGCACATACAATAGGGCTTCAACATCATAGAGAGTTGAAGGTGTAGGACAACCATACATTTGCATAACAAATGAATTGTATTCCTCAGAGAGCCCTTATAGGATTGAATCTATTTGACCCTGTTCACTTATGGAATAGCCAACATCTAGAAGAGAATTTTCAATAGCTTTGATTCTCAAAACATATACTGTAACTGATTTGTTACCTTTCTTGGTAAATTTGAGTTCAACTCCCAATTGTCAAACCCTAGCCTTCATCCGAGCATTGAAGAACTGATGGATTTTGTCCCAAACATCAAAAGCGTGTTTGCACGCAAGAACCATAGGTAATAAAAATTCAGAGATCGTTGAGAGCATCCATATGAAGACCGCTTGATCTTGCACAATCCAAGCTTCATATATATCCGAGATGGTACCTGTGACACGATCTTGAGATGATTTGAACTTTGGTGGAATTTGCATATTCACCATGAGCTTGTGCATCTTTTAAGATATGATCTCACCTTCAAATTGTTGACTACAAAGAAAATAGTTGTTTTCCTACAGCTTAATCGAGAGCTTCGGTCCAAAGTAGTTGGTGGATTTGGACGTAGATAAATTAGTAGAAATTCCTTGCAACTGTGCGAGATCTTTGACAATCGATTCTTGATTTTCTTCGAACTCCATTGATAAACTTTAATCAAGAACAGGTGACGATTAACCATGTGTGTAGAATTGAATAAGATGAATCATAGTGTGACTCTCAGGTGTTGCACCCCAAAATTTACCCTCTTGTTTTTGAAATTTTAATGGCTTATGTTTCATCATGCACACTCATGCATTTGAGATGGGATCAAGGTATTTCTGTCTTCATGTCTTCTTCAAGCTATAGAAGATGATTTTTTGTCAATTAGTCCAAGGAGGGTCTCACATCCTCATTCTTTTATTGGTTCAAGCTACAAAGGCTTCTCATTCCTCGAGACATCTCAGCTGATTCTTGGTTTCATCAGGAGATTCATAATTACAAGGGTTTAGAATTGAATCAAGATTTCTACTATCCTTTGGCTCTTGTGCTAGGGTTTTGATTACTGAAGTATGTGACATCTTTCTTGACAAAATCCTTGAAGTATTATCATCATGAGTTTTATCTCAGTATACTTTCAATCATGAACTGAGTTTCATTATAGATTTTCTTCTTCGATTTCATTTTTATCTTGTCCAAAGATTCTTCAAAGGTAAGATATCGTTCTTAAGCTCAGTGATTAAGGAGAGTTTCTATGTGGATTTTCATTAGAAGGGATTTTTATCTAGTTTCTAAGATCAAGTGAATATTTGGTTACTTGTTGATACAATTTTTGAGTTCAAGTGGTGAAGTTATGATGCAAAGTGTGATGCGGTGGGAGAATTGACTTGAGGTTTTGCGTTTGTGTTCGCAAATGTTTCAGTTTAGCAAGAGTCACCACCGACTTTTATTTTATCCAAAAGGAAAGGGAAAAAAGCACAGGAAAGACCTTTGAGATTGTTTTTGGGTTCAGGGGGTAGATTATGAAAAGGGAAGGTGCTAACATCCTTTTCATCCATGTTTTTCCATGGGCTCTTAGTTACTTTTTTTAGATCACTTGCTTTTTCTTTTCAATTGTTTGAAATGGTGCTTTTGTGTGTGGTTTTGAAAGTATTTTGAAAAGAGACCTTTGTCTAGGCAACCTTTATAATGATTCTTGTTTGAATGTATACAAAGGTGTTTGTCTTTTGAAAAATGTTTCAATGTTTGAAAGTTTGTTGGGAAATGTTTTGAAATTGTGTTGTGTGTTTTTGAAAATAGCAAGGATGTTTTGCAAATGATCAAGTAACTAGGAGTTGTCTACCCTACTCAAAGATCTTTCCTACACATTTTTATTCCTTTGACATTGTTGTTTTACCATTGCATTTGGTAAACAACCCTATCTTTGGATGTTAAACGGGACAGGCGTGGGTCATCGTATGACCATGATAACAATGTTACCAAGTATCTCAGCAAGTTTTTGAGGGACTAGATCATTTTTGTATAGGCAACCAAGATAGCGTCATAGAGGGACTATGATCTTTTTTGTTTTGTTTTAATTTTGCCAAGATACCTAGCATGCATACCATGGCCATTTTTAAGGCAACAAGTGGATAAAACCCTAGGGGTGCTTGTGTGCATTGTGTTGTCATTTTTCATGCATTTTGTCTTGTATTTAGTCATGCTATTTATTTGATTTTGGTTCTTTGCATACAAACCCTAATTTTACTATCATGCATATCAAAGCGATAAAATACGTAAAAGTAAATCTAAGACTATTACAACATTATTATGGGGAGGGGGGTACAAGTTTGAAATAGGGGGATATTGCTCAAAAATAAAGCCCTAAAACTATTACAACCATATTGAATTTATTTGTACAAATAAATAAATAAGAAAATATTTAAATATGCAATATATTATGAATGTGCAAAAAATGTTTTTGTATTTTATTTTATGTATGTAAAATAAATTTATTTATGTCTCAAAAATAAGAAAATAAAAATGATCATTTTTTGGAAAGGGTAGAAAACCCTAGTTTTTGTTTTAAAAGAAAATATATATATTAATTATTTATTCATTTTTTATGTACAAGAAAATAAATAAAAATATATACAAAGATGTTAAAAATAAAATATGATATGAAAATATTAGTTTAAGTGTATAAATAATAAAAATAAAAATATATAATATTTTTATAATATTCACAAGTTTTTATTTAAGAAAATAAAAGTATATTATTATTAGTAAACTATTTTTAAGCCCAAAAAATAATAAAAATAATAAAATAAAATGTAAAAATTAAGAAAATATTTTTGGTGATTTTTAATATTTAGAAAAAATAATAAAAGTCAGAAAATATAAAAGAAATGAAAAATATATAAAAATAAAACAAATGGGCCAAGGGGGTGCAGAAAGCAGGAAGGGGGGTGTCAATAGTCAAAAGCAGCCAGACCCAGCCCAATGTCACACTTCATCCCTGTCCTTGGAACGAAAACACGCGCCATGGTTCAAATCCTGTTCTCTCTTGTTCTTGCATGAAATTAAAAACTCACAACCTAAAAGTTATAGCATTTTCAATCACGATTTCAATGATATAAAAAACTTGATCTAACTCTCAAAGACCAGAGAAAATTTCCTTGGCCCTAAATTCTAACCTAGTTTTTTCAGAAACTTCAACATCCAAATTCTCCTAGCTCAGTTAACAAAAATGAATTCTATGCATATGTACAGCTCAAGGACAAAGAGGACTACATTTTTGCTTCACAAACCTAAGCATAATGATTCCTAAATAGAGTGATAGAAACTTATAAAATACCTGTTTTAGACAAGTTTGGATATGGCAATGTAGGGGTTTTGGATGAGGCCTGAAGGTCGTGTTAGCTTGCCTGAAGTTCACTCAACCTTTCCCAATGCTTGGCTTGCTTTGAACTTTCCTGAATATGCTTGTAGAACTCAACCTGCAAAGCTTCAAAGTAAAAATAGTGAAGTGTGAAAATGGAGTTACAGTGGATGGACAGGTGCTTAGACATTTTAGGTATGTTGTATGGAGTGTGTTGGAAGTGGTTTCAAGCAAAACGCATGAGGCAATGTGAAAATGACTTGAGTTCTGCAGGGCTTGCCCTGTTTTAGGCAGAAATGGAGTGTTTGGTGTATTTGGGTGTTTGAGAGGCTTGTAACTCGTGTATTTGGCTTGGTACAATGTGTTAAGGTTGTTTGAAATGATACCAAACTTTGGTTTTAACAGATACAAGAGATATGCTGACTTTTGCACACTTGCTTGTTTTTGAAGAAAAGGTGGGAAGTGACAAAGGCAAAGTCTGTATAGGCTAGCTCCAGGCCTGCACATAGTTGGTACCAATTTCCTGATATTCATGGACTTTGTTTGCATAAAGAAATCAGGTCCATGGCTCAAGATAAACAAAATTGCATAAAGTGACCTTTATCAAAGTGGCATTGTTATCTTTTTGCCAAAAATGGATTAATTCAATGTGTAATGTTCTAAAGCTCGGAACAAAACCTCTAACCAATGTATTTGCATTTAATTTATAAGTGAAAAAAGGATTAGAACCTATAAACCAAGTACAAGCATGCTTTGGATAGAATTGCAAGTTGTAGCAATGTGCAAAATGCCTTGGACAAAAGTGATGATTTGCCATTTTCAAACTTTTGATTCTCCCTAACCACAAATGATCTTGGAGAGTTCTTGGACATTTTGGAAAGCTTGTAACATGCTCTACAGTCCATCTTTGAAATTCATTTTGAGATTCCACTTGGAACTATGTGAAAAATTTCCATGAACCTAGGTCAAAATCCTGCCTAAACTAGGGCAAAATTTCACTAAGTTAAAAGTTTCATGGATCCTTATTCACAAAATCATAACTTGAGATCCAAGCATATTTTGGGAAAACTTTGTGAATCCAAGTTGTATATTTTGTGGAGGACTACAACTTTCATGTTGGAAGATTTATTTGAATCCAATTTCATCATGGTGAAAAAGTTGGGAAAAAATAAGAAATTTTCATAACTTAGAATCTACCTATACACCTCTCAACCTTAACTATTCAAAGATTCTAAGGTATTCAACTCATGCAAGGCACCACGGCATATCCCATTTCTCATCTAAATACACAAAACAATGCGTCACATAATTATTTTAGTTAAAATAATTTAAACCAAAAACAGGGTGTTACAATTCTCCCCCACTTAAAACATTTTCGTCCTAAAAATTATCTTATGCGAACAACTACGAATACAACTCTTACATCTTACTTTCCAGTCCCAACATTATGTTTTGCAACTTTTCGAATACTACTATCTAATATCCCATACCGTCAACCACAATAATCCAACAAGATGCGTTACTACTGAGTTATGAATGCACATGTTAATTTTCTCCTTGTCTCATCACCCTAGAATACATGATCTATGTTTTTATGATATTGTTCACGCTTGGACCAGAACACAATGAGATCCTCTCTGTCACCATAGGTAACACTTCTCTAATTTCTCTTCATAAGGAAATTATGCTCACCCTCAAGTCCCTGCCATTGAAAATCAAACAACAACATAAACTAAGAACGTAGAGTCTCACGACATGAACATTGTCTCTACTACTTCATCACACATCAATATCGTCATAAGAACATCAACACAACCAATTATCGATAACATTAACACACAACCTTAGTGCCACAATGCTATGTTCCACCAGTCGATTATGCAAATAAATACCTTTATTTCCATGACAACAACACAAATAATATATCAACCTTTCGCCTAACAATTCCATTCAGAAATGTCCAATGGTTTGCATCATCCCTGTAGGATTCTGATGTTTACCCTTGAATCCTAACAATTCACACACGCATAATGAAATACGCCACATCACACTTCAGTTGCATCACTATGATTCATCTACTTTACAGTCATTGTCCTTATTTAGATCTCCATCGACGGTCAGATCTACAAGTTTCACATATAGTTTCTGAATCTCTTTAGTATCCACCAGGAAGTCATTCTTCACTTTAAATATCCTCAACCTTCCACTCTGCAACGTTAACTCGCATATAACCTCAAGTCACCGAAAGTTATCAATAATTTCCAACTCTTTCATAACCACTTTTATATTAGGTTCACACAAAATGGTGAACAACTATCCTCTCGATAAAACATCAATTCACTTTACTTACTATCAAGCTAGCAAGATAAGTCTATTTCATCCGATACGATCCTGTCTACTATCAACAAGAGATTAAGGGTGATCAATTCCTCAATTTGTCAATAGGTAGCTGATAACCATAATGGTGGCATAAATCATTGTTACCCAACTATAATAGTTTCCTTTATCCAGTGCTCAAAGTTACCTAAGCATAATTGTTGTACCCCAAAATTTGCCCTCCCATCTCTCAATGATTTCTCATCACAAAGCCCTTGAAGCTCAAGATCCAATTAGGGTTTCATCTGCTCAAGACTTCTCCTTGCACTGTTGACCCAAATTAGGGTTTGTGTTTGCACAAAGATGTTTTGACCAAAAATACCTAAGATGACTTTCATGCTTCATATTGGACTCCCAAGTTTATCCACACCAAGTTTCAAGTCTTGATTCCAAATTTTGCCCAGTCAATTGGACAGTTGACCTAGAAATCAGCTGTATTGGGGAAAAAGTCAATTGTGGCCAATTGACAGTCAAATCTCATGAAAAATTGACCCACATCAACATTATGAACTCACATGGACCATTTGATCAAGTTTGGATCACAATTCCACAAGAAATTTGATCAGATCACCAAAAGGGCAAAATGGTCATTTTTAGGGTTTTGACTGCACAAAGGCAATTTTTGACTGTTTGACCTAGCCAATGGCAAACCAAGCTCACATATGGACTCAAGGACCCCATGGAATTGTCTTGACATGCTCAACAAGTTCAAAAGATCCCAAATACACAAGATTGACAGTTGAATTTCCCAGTCAATTGATCAATTTTGACTGTATACTGAAAAGTCAAACTTTGAATTTTTGGTCAAAATCAAGTGTCAAGATTCATTTTTCATCAAAAAATGCCAAATCATAAAACTTGTTCATCAAGAAATCAAGAATTGCAAATTAGGGTTTGAAATGAAGATTTTTCATAACTTAGAATTTTTCTAAGTTATGAAAAACCCTAATTTTTTCCTAACTTTGCCCCACTTTCTCACCAAGATTCATTTGGATTCAAGCAAAAGTCAAAACATGAAAGTTGTAGCCTATTGCAAAATCTACAACTTTGATTCACAAAGTTTTCCCAAAAGAAGCTTGTATCTCAAGTTACAATTTTTGGAACAAGGGTACCAAACCATTCTTAACTTAGAGAAAATTTGACCTATTTTAGGCAGGATTTTTGCCTAACTTCAAGACCATTTTTCACATACCTCCACTTGGAATTTCAATTTGCATTTCAAAGATGGATTGAAGTACACATTCCAAGCTTTCCAAAATGTCAAATAACTCATCAAACAACCTCATGGTTAGAGAGAATCGAATTTGGCAATATGGGAAAAACTCACTTTTGTTATGGCCAATTTCCATGTTCATACACTTAGGCAATTTTCAAATCAGCATGCATTTCTTGATTAAAGGACCTAAATCTCTTTTACACTCATAAATTTAATGCAAACTCATTGTGCCAAGACCATATTTTTTGTGTTCAAGCATTGTATAGTGGTTTAGTCCCAAAATAGATAAAGCATTTTAACCATTTTTGCAAAAGTGAACTTTATGTCAATTAACAATCCAAGCAAGGACAGTGCAAATCTCTTTGGCACAAGTTATTAGACTAATTACACTGATCAAGGCCAAGGTTTTCAACACATTAGGGGGGCCTCTATCAGTCTAGAACTCCACTTGACCTTTTCTTGCTTAAGTGTGAAGAAACATAGCATTTTGTACAACAACTCTCATTTCCTGTAAACCAAGCTTAAGCAAACTTGTCAAACATTTTCTAATCATCAAACCCAAGCTGAAACACGAGCTATCCACCTCCATTGCCCTCTCAAACACAGAATCACTCTCAAACTGTCCAAATAGAGCATATTCTGCAACTTGAATCCCACAACTCATTTCCATCGTGCATCTTGGCCAAAACCAGTTCAAACACTTTCCTTACCATCAATCCAAACTATCCAAAGCATTAGAAGTGGACTGTAACTCCTCTAATCAGTTTGGCCATTTTCATTTCTTCCTCTTGTAGGTTGACTTCTGCAGCTTGATACAGAAGGTTTCAAAGCATACCAAGTATTGGAATAGCATCCTCACACTTCAAGCAAGCTGTACAGATCATCATCTTGCCCTGAAAACTCCTCCATTGCCAGACACGATTCCAACTGAGCAGGTATATTCATGAACTTCTAACTCTCAATGTAGGCATTGTTAGCTCTAGGTTTGTGAATAAAAAGTGTTCTACTCATGCCCCTGAAACTGTACATACCTTTACTTTTCATTTATTTTGCATATGCTTTGAGAATTTAAGGTCTGAACATTGATAAAAAGTTAGGTTAAGATTTGGGAATGATGAAATTCTCTCTCATTTCTGAGAGTTAGGATGAGTTCTTTACATGTCCAGAATCGTGGCTTGATGCTTAACATTTCTTATGTTGTAAGTTTGTGCTAAAAGTCCAGGAATCCAGATGTTTGAATCATGGTACAAAACGCGCGTTTTTGACAAAGGTTCTGGCCAGAGGTTGAAGAAGGTCCTATTGGGCTGGGCTTGTTCTATTTTTCTTATTTGCACCTTGCTTTTGCTTTTGAACCTCCCTGACCCATTTTGATTTTTACTTATCATTTTCCATTTTTTCCTTTTGATTTCATTTCTATATTTTTATTTAAGTATGAAAAAATATAAAAATCTTTTTTTCCACATTTTTTGCATTTATTTTGATATTTATTAGTCTTATTTGGTTTTTGTGCATAAATAATATAAATACTATTATTTAGAATAACTAGAAAAAATAATGTAAACACATTTATTTTCTAATTTTTATTTTATTTTATCTTCTGAAAATATTTTATATAAAATATACTTTTTTTATAAATATTAAATATTATTATTTTTGTATATATAATACATATTTAGAAATTAATACAAATATATATATATATATATATATATATATATATATATATATATATATATATATATATATATATATATATATATATATATATATATATATATATATATATATATATATATATATATATATATATATATATATATATATATATATATATATATATATATATATATATATATATATATATATATATATATATATATATATATATATATATATATATATATATATATATATATATATATATATATTAGAATATTTAGTAAATAATACAAAAATATATACATTTTTATTTTTGTTAATATTTGACATTAAAAATACCTTTTTTTTTTATAAATATACTTCATTTCATTTTATTTTTGTATATAATAAATAAATATTGTATATATTAAGAATTAATACATTTCATTTAATAAATTAGGGTTTTGCCCTAAACATAAAAAAGCTCCAAAAAAAAAAATAATACTTTTTATTTTGTTTATTTGACATAAAAATACTTTTTTTTTCATACATATAAAAACATCTTTTGCATCTTGCATATTTATTTTATTTCTATTTAACTTGTGCAATTGAATATCTTGTAAATAATTCCAAATTGATGTAATAGCTAGGTTTAAATTCCTTGTCAAATACCCCCATTTGAACATTTGTACCCCCCTTCCCATATTGTGTTGTAATAGCTTAGGAACTTTAATTTTCGCACTTTAAAGTTTTTCTAAATATACCATGATAGAATTAGGGTTTGTATGCAAATAAAAACAACAAAAATAGTTTGACCTAATTTCAAGATAATCAAGCATGAAAATGGACAACACTAATCACACTTGCACCCCTAGGGTATTCCACTTGTTGCCTTCAATAAATGGGCCATATTGCATGTTAGGTCTCTTTGGGCAAAACAAAACAATCAAATGATCATAGTCCCTCGATGACGCTTTCATAAGTTGCCTAAAAAATGATCAAGTCTCTTAAAGGAAACATTTCCCAAAGATACTTGGCACCATTGCAATTATGGTCTAAACGATGACCCGCGCCCGTCCCGTTAACATCCTAACACAAGATTGTCCACCAAATGCAATGGTGGAACAAAATTGTTAAAAGGGTTAAAACATAGCAAAAATCTTTGAGAACTTTAGGGTAGATAGCTCTTAAGTACTTGTCAACTTGCAAAACAAAAACACTTGCCTATTTTTCAAACCACACTTTCAAAACAAACTTTCAAAAAACCTTGAAACATCTTTTCAAAAAGACAAACACCTTTTGTAAAACATTCGAGTAAAGAATTGTTACAAGGGTAGCCTAGACAAGGCATCTTTTTTCAAAACATTTTCAAAACACACACAAAGCACCATTTCAAACAATTGAAAACCGAGGCAAGTTGATCTAAGCAAGTACCCAAGAGCCCATGGATAACCATGGATAGAAAGGGTGCTAATACCTTCCCTTTCTATAATCTACTCCCCGAACCCAAGAAAATATCTCAAAGGTTTTTGCTGTGCTTTTTAAACCTTTCCTTAGGATAAAATAAAAAGTCGGTGGCGACTCTTGCTCAACCGAAACATTTGCGAAAACAAACGCAAAACCATAGTCAGTTCTCCCACCGTATCACAGAACTGGCGACTCTGCTGGGGAAAATTTTAAAAGTGGAGTAACCTTAGGGCTTAGATCACCCTCTTGCATGACTAATTGTTTGATTTGATTGCTTTATATCTTGGCTCTTTTGTTTGGGTTTGCAATCCTACACCCGGATTTTAGGAAACATTCATAGATAGCAATACGTTGTGGAAACTGTGCAGGGTATACCGACACGGTCAAAGCAATAGCTATATTAGTGCGACATATTTGTGAGTACCAGTAACCCTTGAGTTCAATCAAGGAGAGTACGGGGCCGCTGAGTGATGTCACTAAGCACTAATGAACTAGAACCTTACTTGACCATCTTGGCCTTTTATTAGGGGTAGTGAGATGACCGGCTTTGGTGCAGTCCGAAGTTGGTAGATACTCGATACTACACTCATTGAGGGTTGTTTTCTTGGAATATTTTGGTCGCTAGTTAAGTGGCTAAACCAAAACCATGAACGATGAAAACAATCCAATGATATTGAGCTCCTTAGAACCCGGTTACTATTTATAGGACAGGTTTTTAAGCCAACTACACTCAAGAGGGTACTTACCTATGAAACCCCATGCAAGCCTGAAACTAGGGTTTGGTGTGAATTGCTTGTACATATGTTTTGTGCATACATCATAAACATCATAAAGCATCATATGCATTCACTAACCATTTCAAGGGTTTAGATCTTCATCTTTGTTCTTGTTTTGTAGGTCATGGAAATTCCTCGCAGAAAAACCATCCAAGTCAACCTTGTGAGAATCTCTCCTCAACTCAAGGAGCTCACCTCAAGAATTCCGGAAAGCTCATCCTTCATTGAAAGACATGGTAGACTGCTCAGTTTAGTCAACACCAACATTGAAGAAGACATGATGAAAGTTCTATTCTAGTTCTTTGACCCTCTTCACCACTGTTTCACTTTCCCTGACTACCAGTTGGTACCCACTTTGGAGGAATTTTCTCAACTCCTGAGAATTCCTATCCTTAATCAACTACCCTTCAACGGTACGGAAAAGGAACCAATGCCGGAAGATGTTGCTCGAGCATTACATCTACAGCCTTCTGACATCAAGGGGCATTGGGAAACTAGAAGTGGCGTCAAAGGTTTCTTAGCAAAATTCTTGTTTGAGAAGGCACAAGAATGTTGGAATTCATTGAACCTACAAGCCTTTGAAGAAATTGTGGCACTCCTTATCTATGGGTTGGTCTTGTTCCCAAATCCTGATCAGCTGGTAGATGTCAATGCCGTCAAAATCTTCTTATCCAGAAATCCAATACCAACATTGCTCGGGGACATTCTTCACTCATTTTACACACGAACAATGAGAAAGAGGGGTGTTCTCATGTGCTGTACTCCTCTCCTTGCAAGGTGGTTTATTTCGCACCTTCCACAATCTGTCTTGAAGAATGACCAAGGCTCAAGGTGGTCCCAACGGTTGATGACTCTTACTCACTCTGATGTACATTGGTGTTCTCGGTCCATAGAAAATGTCATCGTCGTCGACCGTTATGGAGAATTTCCTAATGTTCCTTTACTTGGAATCAGAGGAGGTATCACCTACAACCCTTGCCTAGCTTTGAGGCAATTTGGATATGCACGAAGAGATGGCCCTCACGACATGTTGATTCCTGACCTAGTTTTTGACTTCGACAACGATGTGCAAGGACTTCGCCAAAGATTCATCAGAGCTTGGGGGAGGCCCAACAAGGTTGATAGCAAGATACTGGGACACAAGAACTCCATCCCTCTTGAACCTTATCTCAAGTGGGTACGAGCCCGAGCCCAGAGTATAATGATGCCTTATCCTCATGTACTCCCTGTGATTAAAGAGCCCGTCAAGGAAGGAGAGGTTCCTTACACCATCCTATATCCTGACATGCCTACATCGTGGGAGGAAATGCAGAAAAGTTGGATTCAGCTCAAGGAGGAACGGAACACTTTTGAAGCTAGCTTCTACGCCAGTGAGAAGAAGGTTCTAGAGCTTACCCGCCGACTCCATGAGCAAGAGGCCCTCAACACCTACATTGCGCCAAAGAGGATGCGCAATGTCTTTTTACCTTGAGAAGTTGTTTTTGTAATATTTGGCCCATGGGGCATTTATGTACTAACAAATTTCTTCTTATTAATATGACGTGCGTTCCTTTTTGTCTACAACAATTTTGAATGTTCTAAATCCTTGAATGCATTGCATACATAAGCATATCATTCATCATGTGCATAAGCAGGTCTCACACCAGGTTTCCTTATCTGTCTGCTGTTTATTTCAGTAGGATGGATCTCGAGCAAACAGTCAAAGACCTGCAAGCTCAAAATGCACAGTTTCAGCAACTCCTGATGACTTTGGCTAAGGGTCAGGAGGATCTAAAGACCTTGCTGGGGAATAAAGACCCAGTGAAAAAGAAGAAAAAGAGACTCGGGGTGGCTACTTTAGGGAGAAGATTTAACGGAGAGGCCAGGAGAGTGCTTGAATTTCCTCCTACTTCTGATGAAGGAACCAGTAAAGGAGGTGGGCCTGCGATACCTTCCGAGTCCGATGTGGAAGAAGAGGAGGTCGAAGAGGATGAAGACTACTCTGATCAACAATACCCTCCAGCTGATGATAAATACAAAGGTTTAGAAGACAGGTTGGCCGCCATGGAGCTACAGAGAGTACCGGGTTTGGATTTTGAAGACTTGGGTTTAGTTGCCGGGATTGTGATTCCCCCAAAGTTCAAAGTGCCAGTTTTTGTGAGGTATGACGGGCTGTCCTGTCCAAAAATGCATCTCAGGTCCTACGTAAGGAAGATTCAACCTTATACGGCAGATAAGAACCTTTGGATCCATTTCTTTCAAGATAGCCTTTCTGGGGCTCAATTGGAGTGGTTTTATCAGCTAGAGGGAACCAGCATCCGAAACTGGGAAGACTTGGCCACCGCCTTTTACAAACAATATCAGTACAATTCTGACCTTGCTCCTACGCGTACCCAACTTCAGGGTATGTCATTGGGAACAGGCGAAGGATTCAAAGAATATGCACAAAAATGGAGGGATTTGGCTGGCAGGGTGCAGCCTCCTTTAACCGACCGTGAACTTGTTGATATGTTTCTAGGGACCCTATCTGGGCCATTTTTCAATCATCTGATTGGTAACTCTTCCGCGGGGTTTACCGATTTGATCTTAACAGGCGAAAGAATAGAAGCTGGCATCAAGTCAGGGAAGATTCAGAAGGGTGTTGCTGCAAGTGTTGAGAAGAAACCTTTCAAGAAGGAAACGGCTGTGATATATTCTCAGAGAAGAGCAGGGAAGACTGAACGTCGGCCAACTGTGGGGGCCGTAATGATCCAAAACCCTTCAAGTGAGCAGCCTCGCTATAACCAGTCCAGACCAAATCAACAACGGGTGGAACGGCCACAACGGCAGTTCACCCGCATTAATATGACGCCAGCGCAAGTTCTTCCCCATCTATTGAAGTTGAATCTCGCCACTATCAAAGAGGCACCAAAGAATCTGAATACGTCCTCTCCATATTATCATCCTAATGATAAATGCGCCTACCATTCTGACAGTGTCGGGCACGACACCAAAGATTGTTGGGCACTCAAGCATAAAATCCAAGACCTGATAGAGGCGAAGGAGGTAGAGTTCGACGCTCCAGAGAAGCCGAACGTGATATCTGCTCCAATGCCGAAGCACGGCCGAAATGTCAATGCCATTGAAGAAGATTTGTATGTTGCTGATGTCAATGATCTGATAACTCCGTTGCTAACCATCAAGTTGAATCTGTTAAGGGCCGGGATCTTCCCGGGATGTAAAGAAGACTGCTATTGTTGTTACTCTCTGCCGTTTGATTGTCCGTTACTGAAGAAAGGCATCCAAGGCCTAATGGACAGTCGACAAATTTTGTTTGAAAAAGTTTCTGTTATTCCAACCCATACTGAAGATGTCTCAATCATAACCATTCACGCCAATCTTTCCAAGGCCGTCAGAAAGCCTGTTAAGATTACACTAGCTACGAAATCTGTTCCTTTGAAGATAACAATGCCAGGGCCTGTCCCCTATGTTTCTGAGAAGTCAATACCATGGAACTATGGCGGTGACGTCTACTACCATGGTATTAAACAAATCGAAATAACTGAAGAAGGTTCGGATGATGAAGAAGCCAGCATTGGAAACATTGCAGGCACGAGCAAAATCACCCGGAGCGGGAGAATATTTTCTCCAGTGATTGCCCCTCCAAGAGCAATCTTTGGACCCTCATCTGCTGACAAGGTCATCCCTGCACCAATAAAACTCTCCGCTAGAACCCCTTTGATTGAGGATGTTGTTGTTCCTAGTATTGTCCCTCCTACCGCTGCTGATAAAGGTAAGGGAATCCAAGATGAGCTCGTCAGGACGAGGGCTCAACCCTTGGTCATCCCGGAAACCTCCAAGAAAGAAATGGATGAGATCTTGAAGATAATCAAAAGGAGTGATTACGATGTGGTAAAACAACTGGGGCAAACCCCCTCAAAGATCTCCATGCTGGCACTACTACTTTGCTTGGAAGCGCACGCTAAGGCTCTGATAAAATTCCTGAAGGCAGCCCATGTGCCCCAGGAAACCTCTGCAGATCAATTCCAAAATTGCGTGGCCAGCCTTACTACGGACAACGGATTAGGTTTCTCTGATGCCGACCTAACTCCTAAAGGTAGAAACCACAATGATGCTTTGCACATTTCAGTCGAGTGCCGAGGAACTACTCTCGCACATGTCTTGGTCGACACTGGTTCGTCGCTGAATGTACTGCCTAAGAAGGCCTTGGACCGACTAGATTGTGAAGGGTTAGAGCTGAAGCCGAGTGACATTGTTGTCAGAGCTTTCGATGGTTCGAAGAGAATGGTCCATGGGGAGGTTGATATTCCCATCAAGGTGGGCACCGAGGTGTTTAAATCTACTTTCTATGTGATGGACATCCGTCCGTCATACTCTTGCTTGTTGGGTAGGCCTTGGATACACCATGCTGGGGCAGTCACCTCTTCCTTACATCAGATGTTGAAGTACCCTGTCAAGGGGAAGATTATAACCGTCCATGGCGAAGAGGAGTACATGATCAGCCACTTAAACTCCTTCCGGTATGTGGAGGTAGAAGGTGAGTTCATTGAGACGCCTTTCCAGCATTTCGAAGAGGTGCTCCCTGAAATAACAGTAGCAAAGTTGGCAGCCGAGGCACCGAGGCAGATGGCCAGGATGGCATCTCTGGAGGACGCAAGGGCCGCAATAAAGGAGGGGAAGAATTCAGCATGGGGGCAGTTGCCTGATATTCCATATAAAACAGACAAATTTGGATTAGGATTCACTACCGCGGGCCAGAAAGCTATGCGCCGTTCGAAGATTGAAAGAGCGCCAGTCAAAATTTCTCCCTACGGAATCAACGCTTTGGAGGATGAAGACAAAGAGAGCAACATCGAAGAGTGGATTTACCCAACTGTCAAAGGAGGATTATGCAACTGGGAGGCAAAAGACTTTGTCCCCATCACTTTTATTCATCAGTAATTTATCTGTCAAACATTTCCTATTGGTCTGTAATATTTATTTTCGAACAATCCGTACACTATCTTTTTACCTCATGCCTTGCCCGGGGCATGTAGGTCCATTTGTAAGGGTTTTGATTACTTTCATATCCATATGCCATGTTTAATGATTCATTGGACGTTTTTCATTTGATAAACTGCTGTGTTCATTTTCTTTCCTTTTGCATTTTTGTTTAAGGATGACTATCCCTTACACACACCCACACTCACAAATGCAGGTACCCATCCACTCCGGATTCCATGGGTGACTATTCTGCTATATCCTTCAATAACTCTGAAGATCTGGTCAATCAAGCCGAGTATGAAGATGACGAAGGTTGTGAAGTACCAGGGGAACTAGCCAGACTTCTACAGCAAGAGGAAAGGGCCATCTTACCGCACGAAGAGTCATTGGAAACTGTCAACTTAGGGACCGAGGAAGACCGGAAGGAGGTACAAGTGAGTGCCAATCTGGAACCAAGTGTCATGGAACGCCTGATACAGTTGTTGAATGAGTATGTTGAAATCTTCGCTTGGTCTTATGAAGACATGCCGGGTTTAGACACAGACATCGTGGTTCACCGTCTCCCCACAAGAGAGGATTGTCCACCGATCAAGCAAAAAGTCCGCCGAATGAGGCCTGACATGTCTGAAAAGATCAAAGCAGAAGTGATGAAGCAATTCGACGCTGGCTTTCTGGCTGTTACGTCCTATCCTTAATGGGTCGCTAACATCGTGCCAGTACCTAAGAAAGATGGCAAAGTCAGGATGTGTGTGGACTACCGGGATTTGAATAGGGCCAGCCCCAAAGATGATTTTCCGCTACCACACATTGACATTTTGATCGACAATACAGCTCAACACAAAGTGTTTTCCTTCATGGATGGATTCTCGGGCTACAATCAAATCAAAATGGCCCCCGAGGATATGGAGAAAACAACTTTTGTCACGCAATGAGGCACTTTCTGTTACAAGGTGATGCCGTTCGGGATGAAGAACGCAGGGGCAACTTATCAACGCGCCATGGTAGCTTTGTTCCATGATATGATACATCATGAGATTGAGGTTTACGCAGACGATATGATATATCGGTCACAAACAGAGGAGGAGCACCTTGAACATCTAGAAAAGCTGTTTGCCAGGTTGAAAGAATACAAACTCAGGCTGAATCCAAGTAAGTGCACTTTTGGAGTTAGGTCTGGTAAACTTCTAGGATTCATTGTAAGCAACAAAGGCATTGAAGTCGATCCAGCAAAAGTGAAAGCAATACAAGAGATGCCTGCTCCCCGTACTGAAAAGGAGGTTAGAGGGTTCTTGGGGCGCTTGAACTATATTGCCAGATTCATCTCTCATCTGACCTCTACCTGTGAGCCAATTTTCAAACTCTTAAAGAAGGATCAGGTAGTTGAATGGAACGACGATTGCCAAGCTGCTTTTGATAAGATCAAGGAGTATTTGCTAGAACCTCCTATTCTGATGCCACCCGTCGAAGGAAGACCATTGATCATGTATCTGACCGTCTTGGATAACTCAATGGGGTGTGTTTTGGGCCAGCATGACGAGTCTGGTCGAAAAGAGCATGCTATTTATTACCTTAGCAAAAAGTTTACCGACTGTGAGACTCGCTACTCACTGCTCGAGAAAACTTGCTGCGCTTTGGTATGGGCTGCTCGCCGACTAAGGCAATATATGTTGACTCATACTACCTTGTTGATTTCCAAAATGGATCCTATCAAGTATATCTTCGAAAAGCCCGCTTTATCTGGAAGAATAGCTAGATGGAAAATGATCCTGACTGAGTATGACATCCAGTACACCACCCAAAAAGCTATAAAAGGGAGTGTACTAGCTGACCATCTGGCTCATGAAGCTATCGAAGATTATCAACCCATGAGATTTGACTTCCCAGACGAGGACATCATGAATTTGGACAACATTGAAGGTAACGGACCGTATGACGGACCCGAAAAGGGATCCCGATGGACCCTGTACTTTGATGGTGCTTCAAATGCACTTGGAAACGGTATCGGCGCGGTACTCATTTCCCCGGAAGGTTGTCATACACCTTTCACGGCCCGAATTTGCTTCAGCTGCACAAACAACATGGCTGAGTATGAAGCTTGCATCTTTGGTCTCAAGGCTGCTATAGACTTGGGGATCAAATCTTTGATTGTATTTGGGGACTCGGCTTTGGTTATCAGTCAAATCAAAGGAGAGTGGGATACCAAGCATCCTAATCTTATCCCATACAAAGAACATGTCTTGACGTTGTTGCCTCATTTCGAGCAAATTACCTTCGAGCATTTCCCGCGAGAAGAGAATTAGCTAGCAGATGCTCTAGCTACAATGTCCTCCATGTTTAAACTCAACTAGGATAACGAGGCTCCCCAAATCACCATCGAGCGAATGGATGAACCTGCACATTGTCACGATATTAATACCGAAGAAGTAGTGGAACAACCCTGGTTCCATGAAATCAAAAGGTATCTCGAGACTAGAGATTATCCCGAAGAAGCTTCCGTAAATGACAAGAAGTTCTTAAGGAAATTCGCTGCTAAATTCTTCCTGAGCAACGACATCCTTTACAAACGAAGCCATGATTGTGTGTTACTCCGATGCATAGACAAAGCTGAAGCAGAGTTGATCATGACTGAGATACACAGCGGCACATTTGGCACTCACTTGAGCGGGCATACAATGGCTAAGAAGATCCTAAGGGCAGGCTATTACTGGTCTACCATGGAAGCTGACTGCCATCAACATTCCCGTACTTGCCACAAATGTCAAGTCTACGCTGACAAAGTCCATATCCCTCCGGTTCCTCTCAACGTTCTGACTGCTCCTTGGCCATTTGCAATGTGGGGCATCGACATGATTGGAGAGATCAAGCCCACGGCTTCCAACGGACATCGTTTTATCCTGGTTGCCATTGACTATTTCACCAAATGGGTCGAAGCAGCTTCCTTCGCCTCTGTTACTAAAAATGTGGTTGCCCGTTTCATCAAGTAAAATCTCATATGCCGGTATGGTGTTCCAGACAGGATCATCACAGACAACGGTACAAATCTGAATAACACGATGATCACCGCTTTGTGCGAACAGTTCAAGATTTATCATCACAATTCATCTCCCTATCGACCGAAGATGAACGGTGCTGTTGAGGCTGCGAACAAAAACATTAAGAAGATCATTCAGAAAATGACAGTCACCTACAAAGACTGGCATGAGATGTTACCATTTGCTCTGCATGGATACCGTACGACGACACGTACTTCAACCGGGGCAACCCCATTTTCTCTGGTATATGGCATGGAAGCTGTCCTGCCTATGGAGGTTCAGATTCCTTCTCTAAGGATTATGAAGGACACAGGTTTGAATGAAGATGATTGGATTCAGACCCGACTTGATCAACTCAATTTGATCGACGAGAAGCGACTCGCTGCTATATGCCATGGTCAGACGTATCAAAAACGGATGATCAAGGCCTTCAACAAGAAAGTTAGACGTCAATTGTATCAAGTCGGAGATCTCATAATCAAGCGGATTATCTTGCCGCAAAGTGATCCCAGGGGAAAATGGACTCCTACATATGAAGGACCATTTGTGATCAAGAGCATATTTTCTGGTGGTGCGATGATTCTGACCACCATGGACGGTGACGATTTGCCACACCCTGCGAACGCAGACATAGTCAAAAGATACTACGCATAAAATAACCCGACAAGTCGAAAACCCGAAAGGGCGGCTTGGGCAAGAATGGGCATCCCGGTGAACCGAAAACCCAAAAGGGCGGTTCAGGCAAAAATTAGGGATAAAAATAAAAAAAATCTGTACACCCGGCAAGTTGAAAACCCGAAAGGGCGGCTTGGGCAAAAAGGGGTTTCCCGGTGGATCGAAAACCTAAAAGGGCGATTCAGGCAAAAGTTAGGGAATTGAAGCGTATGACTATGTCTCGTCGGATCACTTCAAAGACAATCTCTTCATCAACCAGTTCCAGGCTTCTGATCAATCCAGTCATCGGCAGACGAAGCATTGAATGGACAGATATTCAGAGTTGTGAAGGCTATAGCGGAATGGAATCCCATGGAATTATTTCACATAGCCATCTTTATTTTGTATAAATCTTTCAATATTTACGACAAAATCCTCTTACTAGGATGATTGTCTCCTTTGTACAAATATACTCATAGAAAGTCAATACAAATACTTTTCCCAGAAATTTGTGTCATTTCCTTTTTCTTTTCTCTTGCACTATTTGTTTTATTTTGAGAAACGTCCAATGTTTTGTTAAATAGGCATATGCATTTGAACATAATCATTTCCTTATGAATCAAGAAAGAGGATTACTGATAGGTTGAAGGTGCAGTTGGATATCTTGATACCCTTTCAAAGGAAATCCCCAGGAGATTTGGAATCCATATCCCCAGCAGGTCTTGAAGCTTATCCCCAGTAGATTCTGGAAGCTTATCCCCTGCAGAGTACGGACGTCTCTCCCGAGCTTTATTCAAAGTTATTCCTCACAAGGGTTTATAACTGGTTTATCCTCAACTAATTGCCACGGAAGATCGCACTCGGCAAAATTCTTCCTATCCCCAGTGGAGTTCATCAAAGTTCGCCAACATAACTTATCAATACAATCCCCCAGAGGAGCTTATCTTTGTTATCCCCAGCCAGGGAATCCTCCAGAACTCAATTCCCCTCAGAGTTTAAGTTTCAGTATCCCCAGCCGAGCTAAAACTTCAAACTATCCATCCCCAGCGGAACCAAACTAGTGAACCTTCCCCCCACTGAGATACTTCCCACCAAGCTGAAGATTCTCAAATCATACTTTCCCAGCATGGGTCTACCAGGTTCTAAAATCCCCAGTAGAAATCATCAGAAATTCTTTTACCCTGCAAGTCACCAAGGGAATTCCAAGTCCCCTACAAGTGGTTCTAAGGCCCCTCAACGATTGAAGGTCTGGTATTCTCCAAGCAAATCTGAAGACTTTCAGTTGTCAGTTCCTCATTGTATTCGAAAATTCTCCAGTGAAGATCTCCTCAAGACAGGGATTCCCCAGAAGATTGGTATACAACCCAAGCTCCTTATTCCCCAGCAACAACCAATTATTCTTCCCGGCAGCAGTTAAGATGCTTTTATCTTCAGCCATCTCGGATTCATCTATCCTTTGCAAGACAGCTCTCCAGCTTACATGCACATTTATTTACATTCATATCATATAACATACATTGCATCATGCATCATGACATTGCATACAACTAACCCTTTACCTTTTCAGGTAAGATCAGTCGACAGATAAAAATCATTATCTTCCGAGTTTCTTTCCAGGAATAGTTCAGATGTGACCCAAACATGGCAACATTCTGATGCTTATTCCAAATTCATCCAGATGCAGTTTTACACGAGCTCATCATTAGGAAACCCTACACCGGTTCCTCCTCCACCTCCAAGATTTTTGAAAACAGTTCACGGGTTCTCCAAGTAACGGATGTTAACCTATCACTTGTTCAGTTTCTTCTCAAGACTTCTGAAAATAGTTTATGGATTCTTCCCAACAACGTATGTTAATCTATCAACTTGTTCATATGCAACTTTTGAAAACAGTTTATGGACGCTTCCCAACAACGGATGCTGCTCTATTGCTTATTCAACTTCAAGATTTCTGAAAACAGTTCACGGGTTCTCCAAGTAACGGATGCTAACCTATTGCTTGTTCAGTTTCTTCTCAAGACTTCTGAAAACAGTTTATGGATTCTTCCCAACAACGGATGTTAATCTATCAACTTGTTCAGATGCAACTTTTGAAAACAGTTTACGAACGCTTCCCAATAACGGATGCTGCTCTATTGCTTATTCAACTTCAAGATTTATGAAAACAGTTCACGGGTTCTCCAAGTAACGGATGTTAACCTATCGCTTGTTCAGACTCTTCTCAAACTTCTGAAAACAGTTTACGGATGCCTCCAGATACGGATATTAATCTATTGCTTGTTCAGACCCCCAGTTCAGAGATGGTCCAAAACATGGACACCTTTCCGATACTCATTCCAGATGGCATCTTTAAGCCCATCCCCGACAAGTTTCTGTCACTCCTCCCGATGGCATCGTTAAGCCCATCTCCAAATGGCATCTCTAAGCCCATTCCTGCATCCATTGCTTTGGACGAGTGCAAATTTAAGGGCACTCTAGTGTCCAATCTCCTTTTACCCTCGAGTCGCGAAAGGCAAACTTGCCAATCTAACTCTTCGGATTCAAGAAGATTGAACAGGGGCAACTGTTGTACCCCAAAATTTTCCCTCCCATCTCTCAATGATTTCTCATCACAAAGCCCTTGAAGCTCAAGATCTAGTTAAGGTTTCATCTGCTCAAGACTTCTTCTTGCACTGTTGACCCTAATTAGGGTTTGTGTTTGCACAAAGATGTTTTGACCAAAAATGCCTAAGATGACTTTCATGCTTCATATTGGACTCCCAAGTTTATCCACACCATGTTTCAAGTCTTGATTCCAAATTTTGCCCAGTCAATTGGACAGTTGACCTAGAAATCAGCTGTATTGGGGAAAAAGTCAACTGTGGCCAATTGACAGTCAAATCTCATGAAAAATTGACCCACATCAACATTATGAACTCACATGGACAATTTGATCAAGTTTGGATCACAATTCCACAAGAAATTTGATCAGATCACCAAAAGGGCAAAATGGTCATTTTTAGGGTTTTGACTACACAAAGGCAATTTTTGTCTGTTTGACCTAGCCAATGGCAAACCAAGCTCACATATGGACTCAAGGACCCCATGGAATTGTCTTGACATGCTCAACAAGTTCAAAAGATCCCAAATACACAAGATTGACAGTTGAATTTCCCAGTCAATTGATCAATTTTGACTGTATACTGAAAAGTCAAACTTTGACTTTTTGGTCAAAATCAAGTGTCAAGATTCATTTTTCATCAAAACATGCCAAATCATGAAACTTGTTCATCAAGAAATCAAGAATTGCAAATTAGGGTTTGAAATGAAGATTTTTCATAACTTAGAATTTTTCTAAGTTATGAAAAACCCTAATTTTTTCCTAACTTTGCCCCACTTTCTCACCAAGATTCATTTGGATTCAAGCAAAAGTCAAAACATGAAAGTTGTAGACTATTGCAAAATATACAACTTTGATTCACAAAGTTTTCCCAAAAGAAGCTTGTATCTCAAGTTACAATTTTTGGAACAAGGGTACCAAACCATTCTTAACTTAGAGAAAATTTGACCTATTTTAGGCAGGATTTTTGCCTAACTTCAAGACCATTTTTCACATACCTCCACTTGGAATTTCAATTTTCATTTCAAATATGGATTGAAGTACACATCCCAAGCTTTCCAAAATGTCCAAGAACTCATCAAACAACCTCATGGTTAGAGAGAATCGAATTTGGCAATATGGGAAAAACTCACTTTTGTTATGGCCAATTTCCATGTTCATACACTTAGGCAATTTTCAAATCAGCATGCATTTCTTGATTACAGGCCCTAAATCTCTTTTACACTCATAAATTTAATGCAAACCCATTGTGCCAAGACCATATTTTTTGTGTTCAAGCATTGCATAGTGGTTTAGTCCCAAAATAGATAAAGCATTTTAACCATTTTTGCAAAAGTGAACTTTATGTCAATTAACAATCCAAGCAAGGACAGTGAAAATCTCTTTGGCACAAGTTATTAGACTAATTACACTGATCAAGGCCAAGGTTTGCAGCACATTAGGGGGGCCTCTATCAGTCTAGAACTCCACTTGACCTTTTCTTGCTTAAGTGTGAAGAAACATAGCATTTTGTACAACAACTCTCATTTCCTGTAAACCAAGCTTAAGCAAACTTGTCAAACATTTTCTAATCATCAAACCCAAGCTGAAACACGAGCTATCCACCTCCATTGCCCTCTCAAACACAGAATCACTCTCAAACTGTCCAAACAGAGCACATTCTGCAACTTGAATCCCACAACTCATTTCCATCGTGCATCTTGGCCAAAACCAGTTCAAACACTTTCCTTACCATCAATCCAAACTATCCAAAGCATTAGAAGTGGACTGTAACTCCTCTAATCAGTTTGGCCATTTTCATTTCTTCCTCTTGCAGGTTGACTTCTGCAGCTTGATACAGAAGGTTTCAAAGCATACCAAGTATTGGAATATCATCCACACACTTCAAGCAAGCTGTACAGATCATCATCTTGCCCTGAAAACTCCTCCATTGCCAGACACGATTCCAACTGAGCAGGTATATTCATGAACTTCTAACTCTCAATGTAGGCATTGTTAGCTCTAGGTTTGTGAATAAAAAGTGTTCTACTCATGCCCCTGAAACTGTACATACCTTTACTTTTCATTTATTTTGCATATGCTGTGAGAATTTAAGGTCTGAACATTGATAAAAAGTTAGGTTAAGATTTGGGAATGATGAAATTCTCTCTCATTTCTGAGAGTTAGGATGAGTTCTTTACATGTCCAGAATCGTGGCTTGATGCTTAACATTTCTTATGTTGTAAGTTTGTGCTAAAAGTCCAGGAATCCAGATGTTTGAATCATGGTGCAAAACGCGCGTTTTTGACAAAGGTTCTGGCCAGAGGTTGAAGAAGGTCCTATTGGGCTGGGCTTGTTCTATTTTTCTTATTTGCACCTTGCTTTTGCTTTTGAACTTCCCTGACCCATTTTGATTTTTACTTATCATTTTCCATTTTTTCCTTTTGATTTCATTTCTATATTTTTATTTAAGTATGAAAAAATATAAAAATCTTTTTTTCCACATTTTTTGCATTTATTTTGATATTTATTAGTCTTATTTGGTTTTTGTGCATAAATAATATAAATACTATTATTTAGAATAACTAGAAAAAATAATGTAAACATATTTATTTTCTAATTTTTATTTTATTTTATCTTCTGAAAATATTTTATATAAAATATACTTTTTTTATAAATATTAAATATTATTATTTTTGTATATATAATACATATTTAGAAATTAATACAAATATATATATATATATATATATATATATATATATATATATATATATATATATATATATATATATATATATATATATATATATATATATATATATATATATATATATATATATATATATATATATATATATATATATATATATATATATATATATATATATATATATATATATATATATATATATATATATATATATATATATATATATAGTAAATAATACAAAAGTATATACATTTTTATTTTTGTTAATATTTGACATTAAAAATACCTTTTTTTTTATAAATATACTTCATTTCATTTTATTTTTGTATATAATAAATAAATATTGTATATATTAAGAATTAATACATTTCATTTAATAAATTAGGGTTTTGCCCTAAACATAAAAAAGCTCCAAAAAAAAAATAATACTTTTTATTTTGTTTATTTGACATAAAAATACTTTTTTTTTTCATACATATAAAAACATCTTTTGCATCTTGCATATTTATTTTATTTCTATTTAACTTGTGCAATTGAATATCTTGTAAATAATTCCAAATTGATGTAATAGCTAGGTTTAAATTCCTTGTCAAATACCCCCCATTTGAACATTTGTACCCCCCTTCCCATATTGTGTTGTAATAGCTTAGGAACTTTAATTTTCGCACTTTAAAGTTTTTCTAAATATACCATGATAGAATTAGGGTTTGTATGCAAATAAAAACAACAAAAATAGTTTGACCTAATTTCAAGATAATCAAGCATGAAAATGGACAACACTAATCACACTTGCACCCCTAGGGTATTCCACTTGTTGCCTTCAATAAATGGGCCATATTGCATGTTAGGTCTCTTTGGGCAAAACAAAACAATCAAATGATCATAGTCCCTCGATGACGCTTTCATAAGTTGCCTAAAAAATGATCAAGTCCCTTAAAGGAAACATTGCCCAAAGATACTTGGCACCATTGCAATTATGGTCTAAACGATGACCCGCGCCCGTCCCGTTAACATCCTAACACAAGATTGTCCACCAAATGCAATGGTGGAACAAAATTGTTAAAAGGGTTAAAACATAGCAAAAATCTTTGAGAACTTTAGGGTAGATAGCTCTTAAGTACTTGTCAACTTGCAAAACAAAAGCACTTGCCTATTTTTCAAACCACACTTTCAAAACAAACTTTCAAAAAACCTTGAAACATCTTTTCAAAAAGATAAACACCTTTTGTAAAACATTCGAGTAAAGAATTGTTACAAGGGTAGCCTAGACAAGGCATCTTTTTTCAAAACATTTTCAAAACACACACAAAGCACCATTTCAAACAATTGAAAACCGAGGCAAGTTGATCTAAGCAAGTACCCAAGAGCCCATGGATAACCATGGATAGAAAGGGTGCTAATACCTTCCCTTTCTATAATCTACTCCCCGAACCCAAGAAAATATCTCAAAGGTTTTTGCTGTGCTTTTTAAACCTTTCCTTAGGATAAAATAAAAAGTCGGTGGCGACTCTTGTTCAACCGAAACATTTGCGAAAACAAACGCAAAGCCATAGTCAGTTCTCCCACCGTATCACAATAATGTTCAACAATCATCTCTAAGGCTTACAAACGTTTTCTTAATTTCTTTCTTTTTAACCTCGTCAATGATACACAAACTCCCAAAAATCGATTACATATTCTCCTATACATACTCGTAGCACAACACAATTGTTAAATATTCTCTCGATATCAGAGTTGTTACTACCCCAAGTATAATCCAAGTCATTTCGCTCCAAATGAAGTATTCATCCAAGTAGAGAACTTTTACAATACTAATAAATCCTTCGTCTTTCCCTTAATATCATAACCCAATGATCCGTATAGTTTCGCATTTGGATCTCATTCCAATCGCAATCTCAATAACATCATTTACACATCCCAGTTGCTGATAAAACTTCCAAAATTTTCTTGACACATGTCGATATTATGCTATCAATAACATGCAATCCACTCCACCATCTACCTTTTTCTTCTCCTCAAAGATCTTTACACTCTAACCATTCTCAATTAGCATAAACTGCACTTCTATGTGTTTGGTCCAATACCTTCACATCCTTACTAATACCAATATGTCATTCATTAATAACATATCGTTCTTGACCTCGTCTCAAATGAACTGCGATAATAACTAGTTATGTCCAAAAAGCTTCTAGTCTTTGTAACCAACTTTGGAGTCTCTCAATGTAGAATTGTATCTACTTTAGATGGATTCACATATACCATCAACTGAAATAGCATGCTCAAGAAAACTCATCTCCTTAAACCATAATTTACACCTTGGCAACTTAGCATAAAGTTTTCTCCCCCTCGACATTGAAATTCAAATCACAATGTTCAAAATGCTTATATTTTGACTTAGATTAAATCATAATATCCTCAATAAACATCACAACAAACCGATCCAATATTCATAATGCCTTCACCGAGTTTTAAAAGACATTATCTAACTATCCACACCCTTCATCTGAATCTGAAGGTAATCCAACCTCAATTCGATTAGACTGAAGACATACTCGTCTACCATTCGGTCCATCAATTAGTCAAGCCCTCTGCATTGAATATTTAATCTCGATTGTTACTGAAATCAACTGTTAGTAATCTACACCTAATCTCTTAATGTCTTCTTTCTTCTTAACTAATAATGCCAGAGTTCTCCAAGTGGTACACTCGGTCTCACAAATTTATTTTCTAACAAATCTTCTAATTTCTTTTTCAATTCGTCCAAAGCCAACGTCCTGTATGGTTCCATAGAAACAAATTTGGTATCCAAGACAAGATCAATAGCAAACTCCACCTCTCATAAAACATCACTACGTCACCATTAAATCATTCCCAGGTACTAGAACCAATTTTAAAAGAAAGTTCATTACGTTAGCTTTCTAACACTTTGAACGGAACTCAAATCGGACGTCCAGAACTCAACTTATGAATTTTCAAAGTTTTTACAAAAATGTTATCCAGCACTGTGCAATCGATTGCACCAGAACAACAATCGGTTGCACTCTGTACAGAAGCAGTTTTCCATAAATTTTTAACTCTGCAATTGATTGCACTCTAATGCCAATCGATTTCTTACTGTACATAAGCAGTATTTCATAATTTTCTACGTACAAAACTCATTCCAACACTTTTCCAAAACCCCATTCTTCTTATAACTTTAGATGCACATTAATTTGCTAAAAATTATGTTTTCCAAAACACTAAGGCTGTAGCCCTCTTCATAAATCTACTCATATCTTCAAGTTCCATCTCTTATTCTTGATTTACAAATACCCAAAAATATCAATGACATTCAACAACCACTTACATGATTCCCACAACAAAATTCACAGCAATTCATCACTTTAGTATTACTCAGAACAACGACAACATACACAATGGAACCTCAACACTGACAACTTCATAATCAAACGATAGTGCTGAAACATTGCAACAATTTAAGCTTCATATTCTAGGATTGATCCTAATTGCTTAGCATATGTCCTCATGAAACATCAGGAAATTACACACCACTGGCATATCAATAGCCGTCACATTGCTTTCTATCCCCTGAGAAGCAAGCTTCGAAAATACATGTTCGTTCTCCCTCAGGGAAGTCCCCACTTGACCAACAAACGAGAACCTTGAATCTGCATTATCTTCAGGCATAAGAATTTGCATTGATTTTTCAAAACAATTCGTAATCACTTGGTTTAACTTCAAACAGTTCACCCCAAGGATGACATCAAGGTACTCCAATATCTGGCTCTAACGACAAGTTGCAATTATCTTCGGAAAAACATTAAGACTCACCCACAATGGGTACATCATTAGTCATAACATCACCCTTAACTTGTAAGGATGCAAATAACAAAAGTACCATATCATTCCATCTCAAGGACACTTCGACTGACGACTAGGCAAAAATATCGAACCCATACTTCCTTCGAAATTGGAAAACAATGCAGTCTCATCAACATTTACACTTATTAAAATCACAGTACACTAAACTAACTGTTCATATCTGAACCATCTCCGAGAAGCATAAGCTTCTCCCCCACTTGTTCCAATCCCACTCTTGCAAATAAGTGATTAGAAAAATAAGAAAGTATCGACAGGGTTCGACACACATGTCAAGTACTAAGGAACAACACGTCGACAATATTCAACTGTCACACTACAGTGACTCAACAACTTGGCCGAACCGACCGACCTGCTCTGATACCAATTATAACACCATATTTCCCAGTCAATAAAATAAGTAAAATCCGAGTAAATTAATTTCTAAAACAAAACAACAAGAGTAGGATGCCACATATTCATACATCATACATTCTCTTGAAATAAGATACACAACACAAAATCACGTACTCAATAGTCTTGAACTTCATTTCATTTATTTGCAGTAGAAAAACATTAATAGTAATTATTTTCAGCTCTTCAACATGAGTGATAAAAATCATCTTTCAAAAATTCAGCATAAACAATAGCTAAATCTCAACAACGGAGTTATACAAAATTTTACTCGCAACATAAACAAAACAAGCGCAAATCCCCTAAGTGCTACGTATCCGAGCCGACACCGACCCAATCTATGCAAAATGAGGTAACTCTTCGGTAACCACGATGTGATCGGCGGATCTGGAACTGACTGTTTAACGCTGGTTCGCGAAATGTCGCGGAAGCAAGAGTCGCCACCGTCTTTTATTTTCTCCAAATGGAAAGGACAAAAGCACAGAAAAATTCCTTAAAGAGATTGCTCTCGGTTCGGGAGGTAGATTATAGAAAGAGAAGGTGTTAGCACCCTTTCTATCCATGGTTATCCATGGGCTCTTAGATACTTGTTCATTTGTGTTTTCAAAATGGTTTGTTTGCTTTTCAATGTGGGTTTTAAAAAGTTTCTTTGAAAATTCCAGTTCGACTCTTGTATCGGTCCTCAAGAGTGTTTGAAAAATTGCTTTCGAAAGCTTTTTGAAAATGTGTTGGTGTGAAAAGTATTTTTTGAATTTGTTTGAGATTTAGAGCAAGTATCTACGAGAACCTACCTACCCTAAGGAATTCGTCTGTGTAAATGTCCTTTAAAGTAGTGCCATCCCACCATTGAGAGGTAGGTAGCACCACCGTTGGAGGTGTTCGGGTCAATTCGAAGTTCGGGACATGGTGATCACCAGAGCAATGAGAAGACACCTTAGAAGCTACCCTCATGCCAGGTTCCCGGATCATGAGGACTTACTAAGACATCCTCTACTCGACGATCACCTTTCGAGGCAAGGCAACAGTGAGGCGTACCCTAGGGGTGGTGTGTGATTTGTGTGTCGTTTTTATTTACTTTTGTCTTTTGTCAAAGTGATCTATGCGTTTGTTTTTATTTTATCATTCATTCTTGCATGCATTTATTTAACAGTTAAGAAAGTGCGGAAAGGTAAAATCCTAAACTATTACAAAGGCGCGGGTCCACATCGCCAAAATTTCCAGGACCCGATTTGATAGAAAATAAATAAATAAAATAAAATGCGAGAAATTATAAAATTACACGGCTTTGGGAGAATTACATAAATATTTAAAAGAAGGAAATAAATAAAAATGCGCAAATAGGAATTAAAATTGGAAACGAGGGCGTTGGACCCTTTTTAATGAAATTAAATTAAATGATTAAACTAATGAAATTAAAGAGAAAAAAGAAATTATTATTATTTTTTGAGTTTTTGGTATTTATGTTTTTTATGTATTTTTATGAGAAAGATTAAATGAAATTAAAATATTAATCCTAATTCTAATTTTTTTATTTATTAAGAAAAACATGTTAAAATTAAACCTAAAATTAATCTAATTATTTACATGCAATTTTGATTTATAAAAATAAATAACTAATTATAAGTGAAATTTATTTACAAAAAATATTAATTAAATAAATATATTTTGATTTTTATGACTTTTCCGTTTTTTACTATTTTTTATATTTTATGAAAATAAGTTAAATTAAAGGAATTAATTAAAAAAAGAAATAATTGAAATAAATAAAATAAGGAAAAGAAAGAAAATACAATACCTTGGGGGGTTTCTGTCCCCTTTTTGGAGGTGAATTGGAGTGGTTTGGCCATGTATTGGTGTCATGCATAAGTTGTTCTACTTTGGCCATTTGGCTTTTGGCTTTTGGCCATTTGTGTTTTGGCCTCAACGTTCCTTAATCTTCTCAGGATGTCTGTCTCGCCATGTATTGGTGTCAGGTGTAAAATGTTCTGTTTTGGCCATTTGGCTTTTGGCTTTTGGCCATTTGTGTCTTGGCCTCAACGTTCCTTAATGAACCTGCATGGGATCCTGTCTAAATCTGCAACCTCATGAACACATTAAATAAAATCATAAAAATTCAAATAAAACCAACATATGAAGAAATTTAATGTTTAGGCACAATATGGCATGTATGAATGATTATACCCTTTTGATCATGGAGATCAAATCAACCTTACCCTTACTGGAAAAGTAGTGACATGAATGCTTTTATGCCCTTTGGATCATGGAGATCAAGCCAGCCTTACCCTTACTGAAGAAGTAATAAGATGTTGGTTTGTAACTGAGATGGTTTGTTTGTAGTGAGAGAGGGATTTGTAATAAGGATTTCAAGGTTTTAGGGTTCTTGAAAGAGTTTGATATTCTAACAGTATTGTGGCCAGGTTTTTTCTCTCTTTTTCTCCTCCCTTGGTTTGTGTGAAAAGAAGGTGATTATATAATGGAAATTAGGGTAAAGCAAATGGGCTTTGAATGTGCAATTGGGCCTCCAATATTCACTTGAATTCGTCACTTTCCAGGCTAAATCGCAGGGACTTAAGTGCATTTTTTGAAGTTGAAATGTGAAAACAAAATGTAGCCTACATCGATAACTAACTCCTGTCTGAAAATCGGCTCAATCGGATAAACAGTGAATTAGTTATGAATTTTTGAAGTTTCACCTCAGACAAACTTATTTTGGGCTCCAGTGTCGACTCTGACACGTTCTTCAATAAAAAACTGGTATTGATCGGAGCATAATCCGGTCTCGACTTTTGAAGCAAAGTTGTAGATCTATGAGTCAGTGACCTTGTGTAAAAATATGAGCCCAATCCGATAAAAATTGACCGAGTTATGAATTTTCGAAGTTTCGGCCCAGATGAAATAATATTCAGCATTCAGGATTTTCAGCGTGTCACGCACTCTGAGCAAAAAATGAAGGCCTTTTGAATACCGTTTGAACTCAATACCTTCTGTGAAAATGTAGTCAACTCAATTTGTGAAATTTTGGCGCCAGAACCAGCTCGATACGATGAAAATCGACCAAGTTATGATTTTCTGAACATGACGCAAATAAACTTCTGTCACAAATTTTCTGCACGAAAATACTTGATAAATCCACATTTTTGAAGACCTTCTGATCGAAATTGGCTTCCAGCCGTGAGAGAAGAAAACGTAGATAATGTCAAGACTGAATTTTGGCCACCGGAACGGGTTCAAAACGAGTCACGATCTTCAAGTTATGAATTTTTTAGCGCGTAAAAACTGCACTTTCAGCATAATTTTTCACTATATTTCTTCAAGAAAACTCACACATTCGGATACCTTCTTTAAAGAATTGACTCTTGAGCCGAACCTGAATTTGAGAATATGTTATCAGAGATATCTTGGCGAAAGAACACCTGAATATAACGCGCCGGGTTGGACTTGTGAATTTTTCTTGAAATATTTTGAGAAATATGGGAGGGCAAATTTTGGGGTACAACAGTTGCCCCTGTTCAATCTTCTTAGACCTGAGGATGTAGATTGGCTTGCGTGCCTTTCGTGATCCGAAGGTGGAAGATGATTGAACACTAGAGTGCCCAGAAATTTGCGCTCACATAGTAGTGTGATGGTGGGAATGGGCTTATAGATGCCATTTGGAGATTGATGGATAGGATGATGGGCTTATAGATGCCATGCCGAGATGTGATGGGTAGGTGGATGGGCTTATAGATGCCATCTGGGTGTCGATCGCGTAAGATATTCCTTAGCGAGAACTTGCGTACCTGAAAAAGAAAATGATTACCTGGCCTGTTTACAGGAGCTGGTCTTCAAACTCTTTGTATAGATGCGCCCTGACTGGTTACAGGAGCTGGATCTGGAACTTCAAACGGCGATGAATGAACCAGGGATGGTTACTACCTCAACAGGAACGGTGAGAGAACCTTGGACGACTTCAACCTCAACAACAATCATTGAGAGAACCTTGGATAACTTCTACTGAGTCTTTATCAGGAAAATCTGTTTGGGGTCGATTTAGCTGGACTAGAGAAGGCCTCGGACTGGATAAGAAATCTTTGGAGTCGATTAACTGAACCGGTCTAGGTCTTGAATGTCTTCAACTGGATAAGAGACAGGGAGATCTTTGGAGTCGATCTGACTGAACCAGACAAGGTCTTTGGAGTCTTCAACTGAGTCTTCAACAGAAAAACCTTTAGGAGTCGGTTTAACTAGACCAGAGAACGCCTTTGACTGGATAAGAGACAGGGAGATCTTTGGAGTCGATCTGACTGAACCAGACAAGGTCTTTGGAGTCTTCAACTGAGTCTTCAAAAGAAAAACCTTTAGGAGTCGGTTTAACTAGACCAGAGAACGCCTTTGACTGGATAATAACCAGGAAAATCTTTGGAGTCGATTTAACTGAACCATACAAGGTCTTTGGAGTCTTCAACTGAGTCTTCAAAAGAAAAACCTTGAGGAGTCGGTTTAACTAGACCAGAGAACGCCTTTGACTGGATAATAACCAGGAAAATCTTTGGGAGTCGATTTAACTGAACCAGACAAGGTCTTTGGAGTCTTCAACTGAGTCTTCAAAAGAAAAACCTTTAGGAGTCGGTTTAACTAGACCAGAGAACGCCTTTGACTGGATAATAACCAGGAAAATCTTTGGAGTCGATTTAACTGAACCAGACAAGGTCTTTGGAGTCTTCAACTGAGTCTTCAAAAGAAAAACCTTTAGGAGTCGGTTTAACTAGACCAGAGAACGCCTTTGACTGGATAATAACCAGGAAAATCTTTGGAGTCGATTTAACTGAACCAGACAAGGTCTTTGGAGTCTTCAACTGAGTCTTCAAAAGAAAAACCTTTAGGAGTCGGTTTAACTAGACCAGAGAACGCCTTTGACTGGATAATAACCAGGAAAATCTTTGGAGTCGATTTAACTGAACCAGACAAGGTCTTTGGAGTCTTCAACTGAGTCTTCAAAAGAAAAACCTTTAGGAGTCGGTTTAACTAGACCAGAGAACGCCTTTGACTGGATAATAACCAGGAAAATCTTTGGAGTCGATTTAACTGAACCAGATAAGGTCTTTGGAGTCTTCAACTGAGTCTTCAAAAGAAAAACCTTTAGGAGTCGGTTTAACTAGACCAGAGAACGCCTTTGACTGGATAATAACCAGGAAAATCTTTGGAGTCGATTTAACTGAACCAAACAAGGTCTTTGGAGTCTTCAACTGAGTCTTCAAAAGAAAAACCTTTAGGAGTCGGTTTAACTAGACCAGAGAACGCCTTTGACTGGATAATAACCAGGAAAATCTTTGGAGTCGATTTAACTGAACCAGACAAGGTCTTTGGAGTCTTCAACTGAGTCTTCAAAAGAAAAACCTTTAGGAGTCGGTTTAACTAGACCAGAGAACGCCTTTGACTGGATAATAACCAAGAAAATCTTTGGAGTCGATTTAACTGAACCAGACAAGGTCTTTGGAGTCTTCAACTGAGTCTTCAAAAGAAAAACCTTTAGGAGTCAGTTTAACTAGACCAGAGAACGCCTTTGACTGGATAATAACCAGGAAAATCTTTGGGAGTCGATTTAACTGAACCAGACAAGGTCTTTGGAGTCTTCAACTGAGTCTTCAAAAGAAAAAACCTTTAGGAGTCGGTTTAACTAGACCAGAGAACGCCTTTGACTGGATAATAACCAGGAAAATCTTTGGGAGTCGATTTAACTGAACCAGACAAGGTCTTTGGAGTCTTCAACTGAGTCTTCAAAAGAAAAACCTTTAGGAGTCGGTTTAACTAGACCAGAGAACGTCTTTGACTGGATAATAACCAGGAAAATCTTTGGGAGTCGATTTAACTGAACCAGACAAGGTCTTTGGAGTCTTCAACTGAGTCTTCAAAAGAAAAACCTTTAGGAGTCGGTTTAACTAGATCAGAGAACGCCTTTGACTGGATAATAACCAGGAAAATCTTTGGGAGTCGATTTAACTGAACCAGACAAGGTCTTGGAATGTAGCTTGAGAACTTAACTGAATCTTTCCTGAAAGGTAAAGGTCAGTCATATGCAATGCATGATATGGATCAAGCAATGATGTTCTCCACATAAATGAGATTTAAGATATGATGCGTATATGCATGCTATAATGTATGAGAATGTGATGTTTTGGAATGTATGTTTTCGTCTAGGAAAATAAATCCTTGACGGGTGCCGGGAAGTCACTCCTGGGCTGATGTTGAAGTATTGATTTATTGCTTCCGCTGGGGATGAGAGTTGCAAGAATACTGGTAGGAGAAGATGACTCCGTTGGGGAATGAACTTGGCGAATGGATTACTCTGTGGGGAGAAAAGTACTCTAGCGATCTTGCTGGGAAGCAATACTCTGTGGGGAGAGAGGTACTTTGTTGAAATGTTGATAAGAACTTGCTGGGGATACCCTTGTTCTTTTGGAAGTGTTAATAGACTTCGCTGAGGATAAGAAGACTGTGTCGACGGCGACCTTTCCGTGGCTTTTGGCTGAGGATAACCCAGTTATATCCTGTTAAGGAAATAACTCTTTAAATAAAGCCGGGCGACGCGTTAGTGCTCTGAGAGGTTAAGCTTCCAGAATCTACTGGGGATAAGCTTACTGCTTGGGGATATGAATTTCAACCTTCCTGGGGAACTGGATTGGACTCTCCTGGGGAAGTTTTGATATGCTGGGGAAGTGATTTCTTTGAATATTGGTACGCCGTCGGGGAATAATCTTTAGACCAGGACTGCCGGGGATGCTTGTTAAGAATACATATGCTGCTGGGGAGATGTTGAGATCTGCTGGAAGATACTCAACTTCCTTAAGATTTGATAACTTTGTTTGAAGAAGAGTGTACTGACTGCTGACTTACTCTCTGGGGGATTGAGGTGCTGGTTATGTTCTTCAACCGAACCTGTTTTGACACCTTGGAGGACAGAACAATTAGATCGCTCTTAGACGACTCTTTATTGCCCTTGTTTCTGAGGTGGGAGAGGAAGACCTGCGAGGTGCTGATAGTTGTTGATAGACAAACCTTCTTCTAGTAGGCAAGTGACGAGATGATAGGACATAGTCGTACGCTTTGATCCCTAATTTTTTCCTGGACCGCCCTTTCGGGTTTTCAGTCCACCAGGATACCCTTTTTTGCCCAAGCCGCCTTTTCAGGTTTTCGACTTGCCAGGTGTACAGTTTTTTTTCATTTCATCCCTTCATTTTTGCCCGAACCCTTTTGGTTCGCCGGGAAGCCCTTATTTTTGCCTAGGTATGTCAACCTAGCGGGTCTTTGATTGTGCGTAGTATTTTTTCGACTATGTTCGTTCTCAGAAAGTAGGGAGTTGCCCCTGTTAGAAATGTTTTGTCATGTCACCAGAAGGTGTTTGATCAGGCGAGATTCGTTGCTGGGAATTCATGTCCAATGCCCCAAGTGGCTCAGGCGGAGGTTTGCCCCTGGATATTTGGCCTTTGAGAGATTCTCCGAATCTTGATTGGACTGCCCCAGATAATGGACCATGGTCATGTCTGCCCCTTGATTGGAGGTACTTCTGTCCATTAGGCATTCGTCGTGCGAACTTCTATGCTGTTCAAACAAAAAGTCATATGCAAACAAAGTTATGTTAAAAATGCAAAGCCTATGTCTGTCTTGAAGATTTTGAAAATGCATTCTTTTTTCATAAAACAAATGCATGTTTGTAAAACGTGATGTCAACTCCTTCTTTATAGTAAGCCTTAAGGAGTCAGGATACCTTTCGTCACAGTATGCTTTCGAACTAAACCATGCTTCAGCTAGGACTTTTAAGGGTTATAACGTGGCCTGGTTCACGGTTTAAGAAACAAAGGATAAAGGCTCAAATTTTATTTATACCCACCCACTCTTCGTGATGTTCTCCAAACCTAAACTCAGTTGATCATACGTTAGACCTTGTTTGAGTCTTTGCTCTGATTTTCCGGTGATGATTCGGATGTTGATAACTTATTTTGAATAGGCAGTCATTCCTTTCTTGTTGAGGGTTTGTAAGACCTCTTTCTTTTTGATTTTGTTATCCCTGTTTTTTGCCTGAGCTGTTTCCTTTTTTGGAATTACAGTCAGCGGGATGCCCCAGTTTTGTAAGTCTCCTTCTTAGGTTTTGACTTAATGGGTTTTTTTTTTATTTTGAAAGATAATGACTGCCTTTCTTTATTGATCATTCAGAACCATCACTGTCTTTCTTTGTTTTGTAAGGATCTTTTTGGTGCCATTCGTTATGCACTCGGATCAACTGAGAGAACTACCCTGCCCCAGGTTTTGATTACGGGTTTTAAATTTCAAAAAGAAAAACTCCTACTTCTTTGGCTCAGAGGGGTTGACAAGGGATTATCATCCTTATAACTCCAGTGTTTAGGGATTGAAACAATGCCTGTACCTCATCAGCGGGGTCTGTTCAAAAGCATACTGTAGATTATGGTATCGTTTTCGTCATCCTCCCTCAAGAGGCTTAGAATTATTAATCGAGAGTTGACATCAGAAAAAATATGAAAATAATTTGCGTATAGTGAATACGAATATATTTCTTCAAAACAGACATATGCGATGCATTAATGGAATAACAATGTTTAACATGAATAAATGTTTGAACAATCAAAGCACAACACAACTTGAACATTCGAATGAACAAAAGTTTCCTAGTCTCAGAGCTTGTCACTTCAAAAGGTGAGCCTTGGAGGGATGGTAGAAAAATTCAGCCTGACCATCTTGTGTGAATTCCAATGCTCCTTCATCAATCAGGTCCTGAATCTTATTCTTCAAAGTCCAACAATCCTCTGTAGCATGCCCCGTGCTATCAGAATGATAAGCGCAGCGAGCGTTGGGGTTATACTTTGGTGACGTTGTATTTTGAAACTTCGGAGCCTCTTTTAGAGTTACCAGCTTGGTCTCCAGCAACTGTGGCAATATCTGGGATAAGGTCATGCTGAGCCGAGTGAACTGCCTTCTCTCGCCCTTTTGTTGGTTGCGATGTTGAATTTGTGACACTGGAGCCGTTTGGGGAGCTCTCTCCTTGCCTCTTTGTCTCAAAGGTGGTCGAACGATGACTGGCTTTTTACCCTTAGACTTTTGCCCCAGCTGGTTACCCTGAAGCAGTTGGTTGACGAGAAACCAGAGCTCGTCTTGTCTTTGAGCTAACCCTTGAATAGCAGTCACCTGCCCCAGCATCTGGGCTTTCAATGCATCCACCTCAGCTTGTAGGTGTTTCAGCCTTTCACCCTCAGCACTGTTTCTAACAAAGGTCTCCATGAGAAGTGTCCTTAGCCCCTCCTGCCCCTTGGATAGATTCAGGAGGATTTCCCCGAACCGAGTCTCTTGAGCAAGACAGTCCTGGTCATCTGGTTGGAAGGCCATTGCTGAAATAAACAGCGAGAAAGGTAAGTAACCTGCAACAAAGATACCTGTTATGTAATGATGTGTATGACATGCATGCAATGTTTTCAAGGGTCTCACGGGATAAACAAGAAATTTTGTTAGCATTTGGATCCGGTAGCTTGAATGAAAGAACTTCGTATTTGTTGAGAGTCTTTCTTCCAAGGGTCAAAGGCTCACCATATCCAGTGGGTCATAGCCCCTGACTTTAGTCATCATGTCTGATTTTGATTTCCAAACAACCTTGGTTAAGGGAACCTCCTTCAAGAGTCAGAGCTCACCATATCAAGTGGGTCATAGCCCCTGACAACTTTGTCTAGAGGAAAATAAATCCTCTTTGCCCCTTGCTGGGATAGTTGATTCACCATGACCTGCACCACAAGCCCTTGAGATCCTTGAAATGGATTAGGATGTATGCAATGGTATGATGTTATGGTATGCATGGGGTAATGTGAGTAGCCCTGTTATGAGTCCCAATTAAGGACTATAAGCAAAACCTGCAAGAAACTTAGTAAACCTGTCATGAGTCCCAATTAAGGACTAAAACAAACCCTGCAAGAAACTGGGTAAACCTTGTTATGAGTCCTGGTTAAGGACTAAAACAAAAACCTATAGGAGATTTAGTAAGCCTTGTTATGAGTCCTAGTTAAGGACTATAAACAAAACCTGCAAGAGATTCAGATGTCAGATAACAAGCATGCAAGTAATCCAAGTTTGAAGGCACACAAGTCACGCAAAAGAGCCCTTAGAATTTAGGCCATCATGAAGTTTGGTACTACCCTCTTTCGGTTTGTTGGTTCATACCTGTCCTATCAAAGTAACCGGGTTCTTAGGGGATCCCAATATCATTGACTACCCTCAATCGGTCATAACTCCAGCATCGCAATCTTTTCTTGCGGCCAGAACCATCACGAGAGTTTAGCCTCAATGGGCGTAGCATACTGCTACTGTTCTAATGGCCAAGTTGTGTCATTTAAGGTTCTAAGGTCTGTTGGTGCTTAATGACTCCTTGGAAGACCCATATTCTCCCCGTTTCAACACGAGGGATATCGGTACAGACCAAGGCACCACACCAACGTAGCCACTGCTTCACCCATGTCGGTATACGCCGGACAGGTCCCTCACAGCTTATGCTACCTAAACAGGGTATCCCCAGATCCGGGTTAGGATCTATGTAACTCCGATGCAACCCACAATTTAAAGCACACAAGGAAAACAATTGAAAACACAGTTATGAACTAACCCTAAGGTACACCTCACTTTTAAGTTTATCCCCAGCAGAGTCGCCAGTTCTGTGATCGGTGGATCTGGAACTGACTGTTTAACGCTGGTTCGCGAAATGTCGCGGAAGCAAGAGTCGCCACCGTCTTTTATTTTCTCCAAATGGAAAGGACAAAAGCACAGAAAAATTCCTTAAAGAGATTGCTCTCGGTTCGGGAGGTAGATTATAGAAAGGGAAGGTGTTAGCACCCTTTCTATCCATGGTTATCCATGGGCTCTTAGATACTTGCTCATTTGTGTTTTCAAAATGGTTTGTTTGCTTTTCAATGTGGGTTTTAAAAAGTTTCTTTGAAAATTCCAGTTCGACTCTTGTATCGGTCCTCAAGAGTGTTTGAAAAATTGCTTTCGAAAGCTTTTTGAAAATGTGTTGGTGTGAAAAGTATTTTTTGAATTTGTTTGAGATTTAGAGCAAGTATCTACGAGAACCTACCTACCCTAAGGAATTCGTCTGTGTAAATGTCCTTTAAAGTAGTGCCATCCCACCATTGAGAGGTAGGTAGCACCACCGTTGGAGGTGTTCGGGTCAATTCGAAGTTCGGGACATGGTGATCACCAGAGCAATGGGAAGACACCTTAGAAGCTACCCTCATGCCAGGTTCCCGGATCATGAGGACTTACTAAGACATCCTCTACTCGACGATCACCTTTCGAGGCAAGGCAACAGTGAGGCGTACCCTAGGGGTGGTGTGTGATTTGTGTGTCGTTTTTATTTACTTTTGTCTTTTGTCAAAGTGATCTATGCGTTTGTTTTTATTTTATCATTCATTCTTGCATGCATTTATTTAACAGTTAAGAAAGTGCGGAAAGGTAAAATCCTAAACTATTACAAAGGCGCGGGTCCACATCGCCAAAATTTCCAAGACCCGATTTGATAGAAAATAAATAAATAAAATAAAGTGCGAGAAATTATAAAATTACACGGCTTTGGGAGAATTACATAAATATTTAAAAGAAGGAAATAAATAAAAATGCGCAAATAGGAATTAAAATTGGAAACGAGGGCGTTGGACCCTTTATTAATGAAATTAAATTAAATGATTAAACTAATGAAATTAAAGAGAAAAAAGAAATTATTATTATTTTTTGAGTTTTTGGTATTTATGTTTTTTATGTATTTTTATGAGAAAGATTAAATGAAATTAAAATATTAATCCTAATTCTAATTTTTTATTTATTAAGAAAAACATGTTAAAATTAAACCTAAAATTAATCTAATTATTTACATGCAATTTTGATTTATAAAAATAAATAACTAATTATTAGTGAAATTTATTTACAAAAAATATTAATTAAATAAATATATTTTGATTTTTATGACTTTTCCGTTTTTTACTATTTTTTATATTTTATGAAAATAAGTTAAATTAAATGAATTAATTAAAAAAAGAAATAATTGAAATAAATAAAATAAGGAAAAGAAAGAAAATACAATACCTTGGGGGGTTTCTGTCCCCTTTTTGGAGGTGAATTGGAGTGGTTTGGCCATGTATTGGTGTCATGCATAAGTTGTTCTACTTTGGCCATTTGGCTTTTGGCTTTTGGCCATTTGTGTTTTGGCCTCAACGTTCCTTAATCTTCTCAGGATGTCTGTCTCGCCATGTATTGGTGTCAGGTGTAAAATGTTCTGTTTTGGCCATTTGGCTTTTGGCTTTTGGCCATTTGTGTCTTGGCCTCAACGTTCCTTAATGAACCTGCATGGGATCCTGTCTAAATCTGCAACCTCATGAACACATTAAATAAAATCATAAAAATTCAAATAAAACCAACATATGAAGAAATTTAATGTTTAGGCACAATATGGCATGTATGAATGATTATACCCTTTTGATCATGGAGATCAAATCAACCTTACCCTTACTGGAAAAGTAGTGACATGAATGCTTTTATGCCCTTTGGATCATGGAGATCAAGCCAGCCTTGCCCTTACTGAAGAAGTAATAAGATGTTGGTTTGTAACTGAGATGGCTTGTTTGTAGTGAGAGAGGGATTTGTAATAAGGATTTCAAGGTTTTAGGGTTCTTGAAAGAGTTTGATATTCTAACAGTGTTGTGGCCAGGTTTTTTCTCTCTTTTTCTCCTCCCTTGGTTTGTGTGAAAAGAAGGTGATTATATAATGGAAATTAGGGTAAAGCAAATGGGCTTTGAATGTGCAATTGGGCCTCCAATATTCACTTGAATTCGTCACCTTCCAGGCTAAATCGCAGGGACTTAAGTGCATTTTTTAAAGTTGAAATGTGAAAACAAAATGTAGCCTACATCGATAACTAACTCCTGTCCGAAAATTGGCTCAATCGGATAAACGGTGAATTAGTTATGAATTTTTGAAGTTTCACCTCAGACAAACTTATTTTGGGCTCCAGTGTCGACTCTGACACGTTCTTCAATAAAAAACTGGTATTGATCGGAGCATAATCCGGTCTCGACTTTTGAAGCAAAGTTATAGATCTATGAGTCAGTGACCTTGTGTAAAAATATGAGCCCAATCCGATAAAAATTGACCGAGTTATGAATTTTCGAAGTTTCGGCCCAGATGAAATAATATTCAGCATTCAGGATTTTCAGCGTGTCACGCACTCTGAGCAAAAAATGAAGGCCTTTTGAATACCGTTTGAACTCAATACCTTCTGTGAAAATGTAGTCAACTCAATTTGTGAAATTTTGGCGCTAGAACCAGCTCGATACGATGAAAATCGACCAAGTTATGATTTTCTGAACATGACGCAAATAAACTTCTGTCACAAATTTTCTGCACGAAAATACTTGATAAATCCACATTTTTGAAGACCTTCTGATCGAAATTGGCTTCCAGCCGTGAGAGAAGAAAACGTAGATAATGTCAAGACGGAATTTTGGCCACCGGAACGGGTTCAAAACGAGTCACGATCTTCAAGTTATGAATTTTTTAGCGCGTAAAAACTGCACTTTCAGCATAATTTTTCACTATATTTCTTCAAGAAAACTCACAAATTCGGATACCTTCTTTAAAGAATTGACTCTTGAGCCGAACCTGAATTTGAGAATATGTTATCAGAGATATCTTGGCGAAAGAACACCTGAATATAACGTGCCGGGTTGGACTTGTGAATTTTTCTTGAAATATTTTGAGAAATATGGGAGGGCAAATTTTGGGGTACAACACACGATCTCGAGCTACTTTAGATCATCTACACGTTACCCACATAGAGGCATCATTCAAACAAAAGGAGTGAGATATCACAATCATATAATAAGTTATATAATAATAAATATGCGATAGATATATCATGTAAGATTCTAAGCTCAACAATCATCAATTATAATTCATAATAATTATACAAGTACATACATGATTATCGTCATGCGTCATACAACATATACCAATTATGCAACTCAACATCATCATAGTATCAACAATTAAACAATATACAACTCAACCTCATCATCGTATTAACAATTCAACAATATGCCATTCAAGATCATCATCGTATTAACAATTCAACAATATGCAATTCAACATCATCATCGTATTAACAATTCAACAATATGCAATGCGACTTCATTATCGTATTAACAATTCAATAATATGCAATGTGACTGACACTGATGCAAAATGCATGTGGTACCATTAGGGCAAAACCCTCATCTTAATAATGCTAACTTAGGGCAACAACTTCATAACGCCAATATAAGCCATCATAATAGGGCAAAACCCTCAATTTAATAATGCCAACTTGGGGCAACAAATACATGCCATCTTTCGCGAATACAAGCCATCTTTCATGAATACATGTGACACTGATATGAAATAACTTAATTTATATTGATTATTCATACTTATCAATGTCTCGCCAATACAGGCCATTGTCATCATCATTATCATGCAATACATCATGCAAAATCCCCGTACATCATTTATACAACACTGATACATTCAATCGCAACATTTACATTACAACACATACAACATACGCACACATCAGAAATATTCCAATAAAATATTAGTGCACTGCCATCAAAATGATTACCATATTGTAGAAAATATTTTTCAACGGTCCAAATGGAGCGTCTAACAGACACCCGAGTCAAAAGTTATAGAGTTTTCAAGATTTCAAAAATGCTGTTAAACAGTGAGCAATCTATTGCACTAACATGCAAATCGATTGCGCCCTACTCCAGAGGCCAAAAATCACAATTTTAAGCAGTGCAAATCTATTACACTTGTACTGTAAATTGATTTCACCCTGTGAAAAATAGTTTAACAAATTTTAGAAGTAGTAGTACGAAAACCCTTTTGTCCCAATTCCAAAAACACAAACTTCATGAAATAATGCACAATCAAACATCCAATTATCATTGCTACCAATATACATCAATTACCTCACAATTCAAAATATAAATTCATCGATTATAGTCAATTTTAACGGATTAAATCAAACAATCTACACCAAAATCTAACATGCATATCGTTACATCTCTACCATTATACCACCTATTAGAGAGTCGGTACCCCACCCTTACATTAGGTTGTAGATTTCCAAACCTCTACCGCAAATTCCTGCCTTTCAGAATGATTGCCTCTTCTTCTCTATTTCTCGTTCTTCATTTATCTTCTCTCGTTCACAAAATGTTACGATCAACCAAAAACTTCTAATTTTCCTCTTATCACCACTTAACCCCTATGACCCTAAATCTATATTCCAACTTTGTCATTCTTAATTAAATAATTATTTTATTAAAAACAAAATACAATTATCATCATAATCGTAATTATTTATAATAATAATATAATATTCTCAATGCATCCTCGTTACTACGAAATTAGCTATACACCTCTCAACCTAAACTATTTAAAGATTCTAAGGTATTCACCTAACGCCAAGGCACCACAACATATTCCATTGCTCATCAAAATACACAAAACACTGCATCACATAATTATTTTAGTTAAAATAATTTAAACTGAAAATGGGGTGTTAGATACAGAGTCGTATTTGTTTCCATTTCCATGAGTCTTAACATAACATTTTCCCACTTCTCAAAGCTCCACCCCCGTACACGAGTCGGCATGCAATCATTGTTGTTGGTTTTGTCAATGATAATCATTGGGTTCAGCTAAAATTGAAACCCGATTGTCCACTACCTCCCGTCACTACTCGTTAGAGGGAGAATTGTTCTAATGATGTAAAAGCATGAGAATTAACATATGCTGGTCGTTTCAGGCTTTGAGAAGAATTGTCTAGGAAGTGATTGTAGTTTTTTGTAATGCATATATGTATGACATTTATTCTATTTATATATTTAGTCGGTTTGCTATTTTCAATGTGTATTTTATTCAAGTAAAAGTAAAAAATAAAAAAAATAAAAAGTTTCTGTATTACCGTAAATTTGAAATTTCCGATTTTTTCCATACACTGGAAATTTGAAATTTCCGGTTTCTTATAACGATGGCATACACCGAAAACTTGAAATTTATTATTAAGTACATATGGCACGGTAAAAATTTGAAAAATCCACAAATTTTTGGTATTTTCGTGAAATTTCCGGTACTGCATCAGAAATTTCAAAAAATCCCGTAAATTAAAGGGACATTTTCGTAAAAGTGTCAAATCTGGGAATAACATGTATAAAATGGGGGATGACATGTTAATTCCTTCTGTTTGAGAGGAAAATATGAATCTTTGTAAGTTATGGGAAAGGGTGTTCTAGTGCTATTATATAATTAACGGAAATATCAATTGTATAAGCTTGAGAAACAATGAAGATGAGGAATTTATGGTATGGTGGTGACGAAGTTGTTTCTATGCCAAAACTATTGTCGTAGAGGTAACAAAGAGTGAGAATTTTTTGGGTTTAAATGACTAATTTGTTACTGATAAGATGCATGGTGAATTGTTTACTACAACTGTTATAGAGAAAGGATCGAAAAACAATTAAGGTTAAGTTCAATGCTTTGCGACTTGGTAGTTTACATGAGTTGCTTGATGTAATGAATGTGAGATTGGGTTTGATTGGCAAACAATGTATCGAAATGAATTGGATTGATTCAATGTTGTTTTGGTTTAACAATCTATTAAGAACCTCAACATATTTTGCTTCAAAGACATTTTTATCAATAGAAAAGTTCTTGAAGAGGAATTCATATTATGCCAGTTTTGTTTGAAAGATCTCACAAAAAAACATGATAACTATGGTGTGTATTTTGGAAAATAACGGTTGTTTTAAAAATGTCGCGGGTAATAATTGAGGTTTAATGTAGCCCGTTACATGAAATGCCATAATATATATTGTTTGTTTCAAGTGGTAGTTATTTTGTTATAAATATTGGCGTTTTTAATAATTACTATCTCTATTTTTTTTATATAAGAGACAACTTATTTTTTAAATTTATTGAATAATCAATATATATATATATATATATATATATATATATATATATATATATATATATATATATATATATATATATATATATATATATATTGATTAGATACATTAATTATTCAATAAATCTAAAAAGTGAATTGTCATTTATATAAAGAAACGAATGTAATATTATTTTATTGTTCAAGAATACTTCTAATCATATCGTTACTTTTATTGTAAATAATGAAGCTAGAAATTAGAGCTAAAGCTTATGGAACACATAAGTAATGTTTATTGTGAGTACGTGAGGTATATAATGGTTGGTTAGAGTTAAACCAACCATGGAACAGAAAAGTAGTAATGTTTGTTAGAGATGAAAATCATTCACCATCCTTCACTCGGTGAAGGTGAGTTTTAGAGAATGTGAAAAGATGAAAGTGAAGATAACAAGTGATTGATTCATTACTTGAAAATTGTACAAAAGTTGGAATATATACCAAGTGATATAACACAATTACATTTAATAGTCAACTAACTAGCTAACAAACTCAATTACTAAATGAGTTAACAAAAAAGTGAAGTTCCACCTAATGTATATACAATATCTCTAACAGCCCCTTAAACTGAAGAGTGAGGAGTTTCACACACCACCTTGAGTTTGCCATGAAGCTCCTGAAAAGCAGACGTTCCAAGAGGTCTGATTAACATATATGCAAGTTGAGTTGCTGCTGGAACATGCTTGATCATCATCTTGCCAGCTACAACATGTTCCGTTACAAAATGAATGTCTAATTTAATGTGTTTAGTACGAGCATACAACACAGGGTTGTGTGACAGAAGAACAACACTCAGATTGTCAGAGTAGTGTAGGTGTGTGAAAGGGAATGCAAATTTCAGATAGTAAATATTCTAACCAGATAAGTTCAGAGGTGGTATGTGCCAAGGCACGATACTCTGCTTCAGTACTCAACCTTTCCACCAGATATTGCTTCTTTGAGCTCCAGGAAATCAGATTTAGTTCAAAGTAAATGTTAGAGCCAGAGGTAGACCTTCTATCATCCACTAGCCCGGTCAGAGTCACTATAGACTCGAAGAGAAAATTTGGAAGCTGAGATGGAAGGAGATAGGAGAAGACCATGTTGGACTGTACCACTGAGATATCTTAGAAGACTTATGACTACAACCCAATGAGAATCCATAGGACATGCCATGAATTGGCAAGCTTTGTTCACACTAAAGGAAATATAAGGCCTAGTCAAAGTTACATATTGCAGCGCACCCATAATAGATCTATACAGTTGAGGATATGAGAATTGAGTAGTGCCATATTTGCTCAATTTACAAGTGCTTAGCACTGGAGTAGGAACCCTATTTGCATTTTCCATCTTGGCCCTGGCTAGAAGGTCCTTGATATATTTCGGTTGAGTGAGGAACATAGATCCATTGCTGCAGAATTTTACTTGGATTCCATGAAAATAGCTAGGTCGACCCAGCCTTTTGAGAGAAAACTCATGATGCAGTTTGTTGATTGACTTTTGAATAAGAGATGTACTGGATCCAGTTATAAGGATATCATCAACATAAACCAGAGCATATAAAGAGATACCTTGTTTGGAGTAAATGAAAATAGAGTTATTAGACTTAGATGTAGTGAATCCAAACTGTATAAATGCTTAGGTCACTTTTTCATACCCCGCACGTGGGGCCTGTTTGAGGCCATATATAACTTTGTGAAGTTTACACACAAGATTTTTGTTAGAACTCACAAAACCAGATGATTGGGTCATGTAAACTCATGATTAAGTGTGCCATTCAAAAGGCATTGTTGATATTGATTTGTTGAATATCCCATTTGTGTGTGATGGCAAGATTTAGGATGACTCTTATGGTGGTAGGCTTTACCACTGGAGATAAAATCTCAGGGTAGTCAAATCCTTGCTCTTGATGGAAGCCCTTAGCCACAAGTCTTTATTTATGTTTTAGAATAGTCTCATATGCATTTTATTTTTATCTTAAAGACCCACCTATAACCATCTTCCTTTCTATTAGGAGGGAGAGTAGTCAGAGTTCATGTGTTGTTTGCTTGTAGAGCATTGAACTCATTAGTCATGGATTTTATCCACTCATGTTTGGTCATAGCTTGTTTAGTACAAGTGGGTTCATACTCCGTGTGGACTAAGAATACTCTAGGTTTTGAATTGCCAGTTTGGCTCTAGTTAGCATAAGGTGACTATTTTCAAGAAGAGGAATGACAGGTAAACTAGTGCCAATGGAGGGAGAGTGAGATGATTCAAAAACGGGAATACAAGATGACAGAGTAAATTCATTAGAGAAAAATGTAGTACTCAAGTATTCCATTGAGTTAGGCTCTTTATTGGAACTGGATGGTTGAAGTTTAAGGCCATTGTCAGCAATGTTGTGTGTAACCTCAATCAGTTGTAGCACTCTGCAATTATCCTTAGGATAATTAGATGCACTAGCATTGGCCCTATGGTCTTTACCCAGAAGAGGGGTGTGTTATGTGGATATATTGATGGTGTGAGTACCCTTAGGTGACTGTGTACTAAGAACAGTTGGACTAGACCTATCTTGAGGAAGAGTAGTGTAAAAGGCACTAGAGAAACCATGTCTTGACGCATACTGTTCTATGGAAGAGTTGACATACCTGTGAGCTGAGACAAGCTGCACAAAAGAAGGCTTTGAACTAGTGGATTGAGGCAAGTCCTCAGACTGATGGTCCTGATAGTTAGACTCTTGGGCAATACCTTCAGCAGGTAAAGGGATTTAATTTGGGGAGTTTGGAGTAAAGTGTTAAGCATATATAGGTGTCAGGTTAGTGGATTGGAATGAAGTAGGGACATTTGTTATGGGAACAAATGAAATAACAACAAGGCAAATAAATGTACTTATGGGATAAGACACAACCTGTAGCCTTAGGGGTATTGGAATCGGTCTCAGTAGGGAACAATTTAGGAAAAGGAATATATTGTTCATTAAAATTAACATCCTTAGAGATGTAAACTTTTTCATCTTTGTTTAGGAATATATAGCCTTTATGCTGAGAGGAAGGACCAAGATACACACATTCTTAACTTCTTAGTTGAAGTTTATGTTTGTTATAAAGTCTAAGAAGTGGAAAGCAAGAGCAACTAAATACCTTCAAAGTAGAGTAGTCAGGATTTTTACCATATAAGCCATAAAAGGGAAAATTAGACTTGGTCAAGGAAGAGGTATGAAGTTTTTTAATGATATAGACATAAGTAGAAAAACTAATGTCCCAATATGTTATGGGTAAGGAGGCATGAGCAAGCATATTAGCCCTATCTCAACTATTTGTCTATGATTTCTCTCTACAGAACCATCTGGATGAGAGGTATGAGGGTAAGCAAGCCTATGTGTTATGCCTAATTCTGTCAAGTATTTAGTGAAAGGTATAATTTCTCCTCCAAAGTCAGACTGAACGGACTTAATGGTAACATTAAACTGAGTTTGAACAAAGGCACGAAACAATTTAAATGCATGTAAGGCTTCATATTTCTACTTAAGTAAGTACAACCATGTGTATCTGGTATGACCATTTACATAGGCTATATAGTATTTATATCCTGAGCTAGAGGGACTTGAGGATGGACCCCACAAGTAAGTATAGATCATGTCAAAAGGTTTATGGTAATCAATGTTAGTTAAAGGAGCATGTAGCCTATGTGCTTTACCCATATTACAAGAAGTGTAAAAATTATTACTTTTTTTTATTAGATGAAAAGATATTATGCAGTTTGAGTATAGAAGAAACAAAATTAAAGTTGGCATGACCAAGCCTATGATGCCACAAAGTGCTAGTATTACAAGTGTCTAAGGTATTGGAATTATATTGAGAAGAAACATAACTTTGAATACCATTGGAAGTACTCAAGTTGTTATTAGGGCTATGATAGCTTTTGAGCTCCAAGGGCAGCCGAGGGAAGCAGTACATGCCACTTGCATCTAGGATTCCTTCAATAATGATTTTCTTAGAAGCCTGAGATTTCATATAGCACTTGTCAGGTAGGAACTCAAATGTAACATTGTTATCATGAGAAAACTTTGAAACTTCAAAAAAAAAAAATCCTAGTTATGGCAGGTACATGAAGTATATTAGCAAGAGTTAACTTATATGTAGGTTTGAGTTTAGAGTAAAAATGTATGGAACCTACATATTATGTGGTGAGGGTTTAGCCATTTCCTACGTATACTTTGTTGTAACCAGCATAAGGCTTTTTGTTTTGTAAAATAGAGGCATAAAGAGTTAAGTGATGAGAGGCACCTGAGTCAGCGAACCAAGTCCGGGACTCTAACTCTGAAGGAAAAGTGTACTCTTGAGTGTAAGCAGAGGGTCGACTTGTGGTAGCCAATATTTCCATAGTCTGATAATTCTGTGATGCTTCAAAAGTAGCTTCTTGCTTTCTGTAGTGGTATAAATGTTTAAGACTAAGCCATTGGATTGACTAGACTTATACAGATCAAAAATAAAAATCGCCACTGTGCTTTATTGTTTTCAGAGGAATGGGAAAAAAGTGAATAGCCCAAAAGAGGGGGAACTATTCTAGGTAAGGGGGTTGGTTATGCAAAGGAAAGGTATTAACACCCTAAACATCTACGGTAATCCACATGAACCTCTTTGAAAAATCTGTATATTTTGGCTATAAAATGTTGTATGTAAAATAAATTGTGGGGATGAGAAAAAGAAGTATATTTTTTTATGAGTTTTGCACCCGCCGCGGTTGCGAACCTTTAATGCCTACGTACCACCTTCCGTGCAATATGGGATCAGGGTACACATAGTTCCTCTTTAAAATTTTGAAACACAAGTGCGTTGGTTAACTTTATGAGATAAAACATCATCGTCATTGTCCATGTGGAAAACATACTTACTGCCCACAATCATGAGAAAAGAGAATTTACATCATCTCAAAGTGGAGGATATGACTTGGATTTTAAAATCAACAAAACCTCACTCAACACCCAAGTGGAAAATATCTCTCTTCACTACATATTGTAGAAGTATAGTTATTTGCATCACTACAAGGATTGACAAGAGTCCAATCTTTTTGAGAAACATTTTAAATTAAAAACCAAAGTTGAAAAAATGGTTTAAATGAGATTGATTGACTTTTAGTCTTCTCACAAAAATGTCCAAGTATTGTTAAATTGATTAATGTTTGATTCATAAAAGATTTAAAAGAAATTGCATGGACCTAAGTCCAAGTTTATTATGAAAGTGGTTCAAATTTTTAAAACAAGAAGTGTTTTCAAAAGGAGGGAGAAGATTTTTGAAATTAAAGAAGATGGGAGGATATGGATGGACTATCCTAAAGTATAAAGTAAAAGCTAGGGAAAAGAACCATCTAACCAACAAAAAACCAACACTTGACATATTGAGTCAATGAAGAATTCCATCCTTTGAATTTGAAACCAAGCAAACAATTAATAAACCTTTGAAGAATACCAAGCTTCAATTGCATTGAGTCCTCACAAAAATTGGGCAGAATAACAACTCATACAGATGAATTCCAAATTACAGACAAAGTGTGTAATCACAATAACCCGCACACAAAACAAATAAACAACCCAATGTCTTGAGGTAAACCCCAAGAACTCCAGACAAAAATATCAATTAAGGTCACAAGGTCTCCAACATAGGTCAAGGTTTCTACTCCTAAGTTCAAGAAGTCCATAACTCCATAACTCCATAATGCCAAGGATAGTAACCAAGTAGTCTAAGTAAAATTAATTTTTTTTAGGGTTTAACTTGATTATTAGGTATCTTCAAAAATAAATAAAAAAAACTCAAGTGAGAAAAATAAAAATGACTTGGATATAAAGGCTCAAGTGAGCAAAGATGAAAATAGCATGAAATGTAAATGCTAAAGTAAATGCTACATAAAGTAAAAGCATAAAATAAAAGTATAAAATAAAATTAATTGTTAGAAGTTAATGGTTAGTTGGATGACCATCTTGAAACTTGTATTTGGAACTCATTAGAGGATTGGTAGAACCAAATCCTCTCAACAGTAAGTTGCATTTTCTTTTTGTCAAGTATATCATCCATTTTAAGAATCTCAAAGTAACACTTAATGATCAATGATGTTTAAGTGATCCACTTTGACAAAAAATGATGTAGTTCTATTAGAGGATTGGTATAACCAAAGCCTACTAACAATGGATCTCAAAGTTATTGGATCAAAGGGTTCCAATTAACATACTTGGGCTTGCAAACATAGGTTTGGGCCACGAATGATCATTTTCTCAAATCGGGACAAAAGTTAGCGCTATGTTAAGCAATTGTAAGTGGACTTATATAGAAGTCGCACCTACTTTGAGTCCGGTCAATAGCAATCTATGCACCATTTGTTTTGAGACATGATATAGAAATCATGCTCCAATAACACTTAGTGCAATAAGAAGGGGATGCGATGAAGAGGAAAGAGAAAAATGAATAAATCACATTTGAATCAAAGTTTTGATCAAACTATTATTAAAATCATTCATCCATTTTTATAGAGTTAGACTCAATACCATGGATCCAATGATGTTAACAAAACTCATGATCAAAAATTCAATCCAAGACCAGCCAGAAAATATACAAAAAATAAAATTGTATTTAACATATAAAAATAAAGGTTTTAAAAATGATTAAAAAATGAAAAAAAGAGAGAAAAATGTTAACTATATTCAAATTAATCAAGAAAAATAAGATAAGGCCATAGAAAAATAACAAAGCAACTCAAATAATTTTATGATTTTTTTTGTAATTTTTAAAAGCCAGAAATTATTTTTAAACTAATTAAAATTACTCAAATAAGTGAAAAATAGATCAAAAATAGTAAACATCAAGATAAAATTCCATAAAATTTCCAGAAAGTCAGAAATGAGAAAAATGATATGTATGAATATTTTCAGAATTTAAAAATGTCAGAAAGTATTTTTAAAATAATTAAAATAAAGCAAATAAGGCAAAAAATTAAAAAAAAATACTAAATTTGGAAATAAAAATATGAAAAAATATACATAAAATCAGAAATAATTCAAAGTATTTTTGTGTATTTTTTCATAATTTTTGGATAAAAAATAAAAGAGTTATTGTTGTACCCCAAAATTTGCCCTCCCATAATCTTCAAAGTCTACTCAAGGGCTACACAGTCAACCATCCTCCTAAGCCAGTCAAACTAGGGTTTTGGTTCTTGCAAGGAAGTTGAAGTTTTCAAGGGGCTCAATCAAGTCCCATATGCTCATAAACATTGTCAAGCACCTACATGTCAAGTTTCAAGGCTCACAAGGTCAAGTTGTACAGTCAAAAGTCCCATTTGCTCAACAGTCAACTGTAGGGGCAAAATGGTCATTTGGCAGTCAAAAGTCAAAATTTTTGGTCAACATCTTATTTTGAAGCCACAATCATCATTTGATCAATTCTTGATCATGATTTCACAAGAATGGCTCAAAAATCATCAAGGTGTCAAAAGTTTCTTTTTTTGGACAGTTGAAAAGTCAACTGTAACTTGACCAAGGCATAACTTTTTCATGGTTCATCAGAAAAATCCCATCCAATGATCATCTTGAAGGGGAAGACATTTCCTACAACTCATCTTCACATTCCAAGTCCAAGAAATTCTCTCACAAAAAGTTATCAATTTCAACATTATAGGTCATTTTCAAAAGTTAACAAAAAGGCACTTTAAGTCAAAGACCATAACTTGAGATTGGTAAATCAAAATGACATGGGACCAAAGAAATTGGTTAGAGGACTTCAAGACCTTTCCAAAATGTCTAAGAACATGTTCATAGCTTCAAAATTGAGCAAGATATGCATTGGAGAAGTTGGGAAATTTTTGTGAAATGGCCAAAGTCAATTATCCTTGAAATTTCATTTTTGACAAAAGGGGCCCACTTTTTCCACTTGTTTCAGCTTGGCCATGCCTCCCACGTGTCCCACAATTTATTTCAAGATTAAAAATTAATTTTCCCATTTTTATTTAATTTTATTTGATTTAATGCATTTTAAATCTTTAAAATTCAAATAAAAATCAAAGAAATTAATGGAGGGATATTTTGTGGTTTGAATAGCTTTGATACACCATAAAACATATACCAAATTTGTTCAAGACCTATTATGGGCATACAAATTCAAATTTTCACAAGAATGGCAAGTTGTTTAAATGGTGTTCATGGCATAATCTCAAACTTCATTGCAAGGGTTAATGGCTCACATTATTGCTTGATTCTCATTCAAAGACATATATGCAAGCCTCTCATACCATTTACGAGGGCTAAGCATCTCTAAAACGAAAAAAACCATATTCAAAAAATTCAAGCAAAAAGTCAAAACTGAAATCCACCTTCCAAGGCAATTCAAAGCCTTTTCTCGTTTCTAACACTTTGCAGGAACTCTCAGGAGTCTTTTGAAATCAAAACCAAGCGCTCAGGCCTAAGGAATCGCCCCACACGAACTCACGGTTTGCACAATTTTCTTGGAATCGAAATTCATTTGTTCATGCATCATTAACATAATTTATTGCTTGTTTTGTGTTGTATGAGTCCACAGGAAACTAATGGTATGGTTCAATTACTTTGAGATGCCCCAAAACTCAATATTATTTTTTCTAAGGTATTCCTATGCAGGCTTCCAAACAGCGTCCATCATGCATCTCAAGCGATCATCCTGCCAAGTGGCCACTAACGCCAATCTGATGGCCATGAGGCGTGGACCATGGTGTTCCCAGTCAATGCTTGCACACTTGATTCCAGTTTCAACAACACACCCCCATTCCTGGCCCAATACCCCCTCCATTTGGATTCATTTTTCTTTCTTTTCATTTTATTTCTTTAATTTAATTTCTAACCCCTTTTATTTTATTGGTTATTAGTAATTAATTTAATTAATCATTTTCATAAAAAACAAAAAATATAATTAACACTTTTATTATTATTTTTATTTTGTAAATAAATCATAATTGAACTAGTTTTTAATTAGGCCATTTGAACATTTTAATAATTAAAATAGATTTAGATTTAGGTTAATCTTTAACTTTGTTTCTTTTTATTTCTATTTTATTTTATAAAAAATATAAAAAAATCAAAAAATATTTTCTTGTAATTAAAATAATTAATTAGTTTTCAATTTCATTTAATTACAAAAAAAAAGACAAAAAAAAAGTTAATTCCCTTTTCTTTATTCATGCGTATTTAATTCGTCCGATTATTATGTAATTGCTCCGGATATGTAATAGTAAATAGGACCTTTTACTGTTTTTTTATTTTCCGCACTTATTTACTTAAAACGGGTCTTTGTAAAAATTTGGCGATGTATAGACCCGCGCCTTGTAATAGCGTAGGATTTACGTTTCCGCAATTTATTTTCCGCACCCCATTTAACTGTTAACTTGTATGAAAGAATGCATGACAATTAAAAACAAAGCGTAGCTCACCAAATGCATGACAAGATATAACATAAACTGAAAATAACACAAGAATTCACACACCACTTCTAGGGTACGCCTCACTGTTGCCTTACCCTCGAAACGTGGTCGTCGAGTACAGGACGTTTTAGTAAGTCCTTATGTCCATAAACATGGCATAAGGGTAGCTTCTTAGGTGTCCTACTGTTGCTCTGGTGACCACACTGTCCCTACAAGTTCGAAACGTGGTCGTCAAGTATAGGACGTCTTAGCGGTCCTTATGTCCATGATCCAGTTGCCTCGAAACATTAGCCTCGAAACAGTTTCCTCGGAACAATTGCCTCGAAACAGTTGCCTCGAATTAAAAAGGATCAATGGCATAAGGGTAGCTTCTAAGGTGTCCTACTATTGCTCTGGTGACCACACTGTCCCTAAAAACGAATTGACCCGAACAACTCCAACGACGGTGCTACCTACCTCTCAATGGTGGGATAGCACTATCTAAAGGACTCTTACACAGCTTAATTCCTTAGAGTAGGTAGATTTCTCTTAAGTACTTGCTCTTCTCAAAAACAAACAAAACAACTTTTCACACTTCACACTTTCTAAAAGTTTTCAAACAAATTTTTCATACACTCTTGAGGACAGATACAAGAGTTACTTAGAAATTTTTCAAACGAAACTTTTTTTCAAAACCCACTCACACTTGAAAAGCAAACAAATTTTGAAAACATAAAAGCAAGTACCTAAGAGCCCGTGGATAACCACGGATAGAAAGGGTGCTAACACCTTCCCTTTCTATAAATCTACCTCCCGAACCGAGAAACATTCTCAAAGAAGGAATTTTGCTGTGCTTTTGTCCTTTCCATATTGGAGAAAATAAAAGACGGTGGCGACTCTTGCTTACCGCGACATTTCGCGAACCAGCGTTAAACAGTCAGTTCCAGATCCACCGATCACAGAACTGGCGACTCTGCTGGGGAAACTCTTATAAAGTGAGGTGTACCTTAGGATAGTTCATAACTGTGTTTTCAATTGTTGTGCTTTGTTTGCTTTATTATTGTGGGTTGCATCGGAGTTACATAGATCCTAACCCGGATCTGGGGATACCCTGTTAGGTAGCATAAGCTGTGAGGGACCTGTCCGGCGTAGACCGACATGGGTGAAACAGTGGCTACATTGGTGTGGCACCTTGGTCTGTACCGATATCCCTTGTGTTGCAACGAGGAGAATATGGGTCTTCTGAGGAGTCATTAAGCACCAACCGACCTTAGAACCTTAAATGACCCAACTTGGCCAATAGAACGGTAGCAGTATGCTACGCCCATTGAGGCTAAACTCTCGTGATGGTTCTGGCTGCAAGAAAAGGTTGCGATGCTGGAGTTATGACCGATTGAGGGTAGTCAGTGATATTGGGATCCTCTAGAACCCGGTTACTTCTGATAGGACAGGTCCTAACCAACAAACTGAAAGAGGGTAATACCTAGACCCCATGCTGGCCTAAACTCTAAGGGCTTCTCTTGTGTGACTTGTGTGCCTTCCAACTTGACTATTTGCATACTTGTTATCTGACACTTGAGTTTCTTGCAGGTTTTGTTTACAGTCCTTAATCTGGACTCATAACAGGGTTTATCCATATTACTCCATGCATAGCATACCATCATACCATTGCATACATCCTGCATAAGGACTAATCCATTTCAAGGATCTCAAGGGTTTGTGATGCAGGTCATGATGCCTAGTAAGGTGCAAAAGGGGATTTATTTTCCTCTAGCCAGGTTGATGACCCGAGTCAGGGGCTATGACCCACTTGATATGGTGAGCTTTGACTCTTGAAGAAGGTTCCCCTAGCCAAGGTTGTCTGGAAATCAAAACAAGGTTGATAACTCGAGTCAGGGGCTATGACCCACTAGATATGGTGAGCCTTGACTCTTGAAGAAGGACTCTCAACAACATGAAGTTCCCTCAATCAAGCTACCCAATTTCTAACCATCTTCTTGTTTACCCCGCGAGATCCTTGAAAACATCGCATGCATACATACATATCATTGCATTACAGGTACCCTTGGTACATGTCACTTACCTTCTTCGCTGTTTATTTCAACAATCATCATGAATCCTGAATCATCCAATGGACAAGCTATCAAGGCCCTCCAAGCCCAGAACGCCCAGTTCCAGGAGCTGGTCATGAGCTTAGCACAAGGAAAACAGGAATTGAAGACTCTGCTCTTGAAAAAGAAGAAGAAGAGGACTGTTTTGTTCAACCCTAGACGCAGATCTGGGAATACACTACAGAATGAAGTTGAGCGGACTACTCCATCTGTTGGGGAAGGCAGTCACCAAGGGAGAGAGGTTCCTAGCCCTGTGATCTCTGACACCGAGACAGATTACAATGATGAGCAGTACCCCCTGTTGAAGACAGGTACAAACAGCTGGAGGACCGGTTAAATGTTATGGATATCCAACGTGTGCCTGGGTTGGACTTTGGGGACCTAGGTTTATCTTTTGGGGTGGTGATCCCTCACAAGTTCAAGGCACCTGCCTTTGTAAAGTACGACGGGGTTTCCTGTCCTAAGCTGCACCTCCGTTCATACGCAAGAAAGATCCAGCCCTACACGGGAGACAAGAATCTATGGATCCATTTCTTCCAGGAGAGTCTTTCAGGGACTCAGCTCAAATGGTTCTATCAGCTGGATGGAACCAGTATTCGTAACTGGGAGGACTTGGCAACTGCTTTTTATAAGCAGTATCAGTATAATGCCGACCTCGCTCCTATGCGTACCCAACTCCAGGGTATGTCACTGGGGACGGGTGAAGGTTTTAAGGAGTACGCCCAAAAATGGAGAGACCTTGCTGGAAGGGTACAACCACCTCTGACTGACCGTGAGCTCGTTGACATGTTCTTGGGAACTTTGTCTGGTCCATTCTACAACCATCTGATTGGGAATTCTTCTGCCGGGTTCACAGATCTTATCTTGACTGGGGAGAGAATTGAAGCTGGTATCAAGTCGGGGAAGATTCAAGAAACCGCACCTGCTGATGCTCAGAAAAATCCCCACAGTGGGAAGAAAGAGTCCAATGCTATACATGGTAAAAAGGGTCGTCATGATGTAGGGGCAATCCAGATCTCTGATCCCACGCCCGTTCAACTAAGAATGAGCAATAGGCGTAGGATAAAGTATCAAGATAGGAAGTATACTGACATCAACATGTCTTTGTCTCAGGCATTACAACAATTGCTGAAGGCAAAACTGATCACACTAAAGGATCCTCCTAAAAATCCCGATACTTCCTCTTCCAAGTACAACCCGGGTGTGAGATGTGCCTACCATTCTGACAGTCCTGGACATGACACCGACGACTGTTGGACCTTGAAGAACAAGATCCAAGACTTGATTGATGCCAAGGAGGTCAAGTTTGAACACTGATCCTACACCAAATCATCGAGAATGTCTTTTGTTCATTAGAATTTTCAATTTGTAATTTTCTTTTGATTGTTCAAACATTTATTCATGTTAAACTTTATTATTTCATTAATGCATTAGACGTGTCTGTTTTGAAGTAATTGTGTTTACTATGCTTAAAATTGCTTTTATTGATGCTCAACTCTCAATTAATAATTCTAAGCCTCTTGAGGGAGGATGACGAAAACGATACCACGATCTACAGTATGCTTTTGAACAGACCCCGCTGATGAGGTACATGCATTGTTTCCATTCCTAAACACTGGAGTTATAAGGAAGATAATCCCTAGTCAACCCCTTTGAGCCAAAGAAGTAGGAGTTTCTCTTTTCAAAAAAAATTAAAACCCTTTAATCATAACCTGGGGCATGGTAGTCCTCTCAATTGATCCAAGTGCACAACGAATAGCACCAACGGAGTTCTTACAAAACAAAAGACAGTGATGGTTCCGAATAATCATAAAGACAGACAGTCATTATCTCTCAAAATAAAAAGCCCAATAAGTCAAAAAACCTATGAAGGAGACTTACGAAGCTGGGGCATCCCGCTGACTGTAATTCCAAAAAAGGAAACAGTTCAGGCAAAAAACAGGGATAACAAAATCAAAAAAGAAAGAGGTCCTACAAACCCTCGACAAAAAAAGGAAATGACTGCCTATTCCCAATAAACTGTCAATATCCGAACCATCACTGGAATATCAGAGCAAAGACTCAGATAAGGTCTAACGCACGATCGGCTGAGTTTAGGGTCGAAGAACATCACGAAGAGCGGGTGGGTACAAATAAATTTGAGCCTTTATCCTTTGTTTCTTAAACCGTGAACCAGGCCACATTATAACCCTTAAAAGTCCTAGCTGAAGCATGGGTTAGTTCGAAATCATACTGTTACGAAAGGTATCCTGACTCCTTAAGGCTTACTGTAAAATACTGAGTTGACATCATATCTTTACAAAACTCACTTGCTTTTACAAAAAATGCATTTTTCAAAATTTCAAGACAGACATAAGCTTTTGCATTCTTAAAATAACATTGTTTACATATGACTAGTTATTTGAACAGTAGAGAAATTCGCACGACGAATATCCTATGAACAAAAATCTTCTCAACAAAAGAGTCACCTCCAGTGGAAGAAACACTTCCAATCAAGGGGCATGGCATGATCAGTGTCCATCATCTGGGGAAGTCCAGTCAAGATTCAGAGAATCTCTCAAAAGGCTAACCAGCTTGGGGCAAATCTCCATCTGGATCACCTGGGGCATTCCGACAACGAATCTTGCCTAATCAGGCATCTTCTAGTGGTACGGCGACACGACACTACTAACAGTGACAACTCCCTGCTCTCTGAAAACGCGGACATAGTCGAAAAAATACTACGCCTAATCAAAGACCCGCTAGGTTGACACACCTAGGCAAAAATAAGGGCTTCCCGGCGAACCAAAAGGGTTCGGGCAAAAGTAAGGGATGAAATGAAAAAATCTGTACACCCGACAAGTTGAAAACCTGAAAAGGTGGCTTGGGCAAAAAAGGGTTATCTCGGTGGACTGAAAACCCAAAAGGGCGGTCCAGGCAAAAGTTAGGGATCACAGCGTACGACTATGTCCCGGCATCTCATCACTTGCCTGCCAGAAGAAGATTTGTCAAGTCGACAGTCATCAAGCACCTCTACAGGTACCTTCTTCTCCCGCAGAAACTGGGGCAATGGGAATTGTCCGAACGGTACAAGCTGCTCTGTCCTCCAGGTACAAGGTAAGTTCGGCTGAAGAACATGACCAAGATACCTTCACTCCCCAGAGTAAGACAAGATTCAACCATACTCTCCCCAAGCAGAGTTAATCTACTGTCAGCCTTAAGGAAGATGGGTATCCCCAGAAGATCTCAATATTCCCCAGCGGAGTATATAGATGTTCATAAACAAGCATCCCCGACAGTCTTATCCTAAGATTGTTCCCCGGCGAAACACCAGACATCCAGTGGAGCCACTTCCCAATGCAGTCCAAAATCTCCCCAGGAGAGTTGAATCAACCTCCCCAATAGATTCTTGAAGCTTATCCCCAGTTAGATTCTGGAAGCTTATCCCCTGCAGAGTACGAACGCATCTCCCCGGCTCTATTCAGAAGGTTATTCCCCACCAGGGCTTATAACTGGGTTATCCTCAGCCAATTGCCACGGAAAGATCGTCCTCGGCGAAGTTCTTCCTACCCCCCAGCGGAGTTCATCAAAGCTTCCAACATAACATATCAACGGAATTCCCAGCGGAGTTCTCATCAAAACCTCAGCGAAGTATCTCTTCCCCACAAAGTATTCCCCGCAGAGTAACCTCTCCAACAAGTTTATTCCCCAATGGAGTCATCTTCTCCTATCGTTTTATTCTTGCAACCATCGTCCCCAGCGGAAATGAAGAGATCTACTCTTCAAACATCAGCCCAGGATTCAACAAACTCCCGGCATTCGCCAAGGATTTATTTTCCTAGACGAAAATACATTCATAAACATCACATCTTCATACATTATAACATGCATACGCATCATATCACACAAATCTCATTTATTTTTGAGAACATCTTAAAATCATGCACTTCATGCATCATGACATTGCATACAACTGGTGTTTTGCCTTTTCAGGAAAAAGGTCAATCCAAAGACGATTACTATCAACTGTTGCAATTCCAGATTCAATACCTGCATCTAGCCAGGGCATATCTGTGAGCGATTGATTGTGGGTTCGATACCTGTATCTAGCCAGGGCATATATACATTAAAGAGATTAAAGAGATAGCTGGGAAATGCTCCAGATATGGATGTTGTTCTTTTGCTTATTCAGATTTTCTCTTCAGAGATGGCTTAGAAATGCTCCAGAGATGGACGCTATTCTGTTGCTTATTCAGAGTTACTTGTTCAGAAATAGTTTAGAGATGCTCCAGATGGACGCTATTCTGTTGCTTATTCAGGGCTTCTTTTCAGAGATAACTTAGAGATGCTCCAACCACGGATGCTATTCTATTGTTTATTCAGAGATTCCTTCTAGATATAGTTCAGATGTGACCCAGGCATGGCGACGTTCTGATACTTATTCCAGATTTCCTTTCAGAGATAGCTTAGAAATGCTCCAGATATGGATGCTGTTCTTTTGCTTATTCAAGATTCCTTCTAGATATAGTTCAGATGTGACCCAGGCATGGCGACGTTCTGATACTTATTCCAGATTTCCTTTCAGAGATAGCTTGGAAATGCTCCAGATATGGATGCTGTTCTTTTGCTTATTCAAGATTCCTTCTAGATATAGTTCAGATGTGACCCAGGCATGGCGATGTTCTGATACTTATTCCAGATTTCCTTTCAGAGATAGCTTGGAAATGCTCCAGATACGGATCCTGTTCTTTTGCTTATTCAAGATTCCTTCTAGATATAGTTCAGATGTGACCCAGGCATGGCGACGTTCTGATACTTATTCCAGATTTCCTTTCAGAGATAGCTTGGAAATGCTCCAGATATGGATGCTGTTCTTTTGCTTATTCAAGATTCCTTCTAGATATAGTTCAGATGTGACCCAGGCATGGCGACGTTCTGATACTTATTCCAGATTTCCTTCCAGAGATAGCTTGGAAATGCTCCAGATATGGATGCTGTTCTTTTGCTTATTCAAGACTCCTTCTGGATATAGTTCAGATGTGACCCAGGCATGGCGACGTTCTGATACTTATTCCAGATTTCCTTTCAGAGATAGCTTGGAAATGCTCCAGATATGGATGCTATTCTTTTGCTTATTCAAGACTCCTTCTAGATATAGTTCAGATGTGACCCAGGCATGGCGACGTTCTGATACTTATTCCAGATTTCCTGTCAGAGATAGCTTGGAAATGCTCCAGATATGGATGCTATTCTTTTGCTTATTCAAGACTCCTTCTAGATATAGTTCAAATGTGACCCAGGCATGGCGACGTTCTGATACTTATTGCAGATTTCCTTTCAGAGATAGCTTAGACATGCTCCAGATATGGATGCTGTTCTTTTGCTTATTCAAGACTCCTTCTAGATATAGTTCAGATGTGACCCAGGCATGGCGATATTCTGACACTTATTCAGATTCCCTTTCAGATATAGCCTAGAGATGCTCCAGATCCGGACGCTGTTCTATTGCTTATTCAGATTCAAATTTCTAAAGGACAACTTAGAGATGCTCCATCCCGGATGCTCTTCTATTGTTCAGTCCAGATACGATCCAGATTCGGATGACATTCTGTTACTCATGCAGTATGGATATACCCCAGACACGGCGGTCATTCTACCATTTATTCAGACGTCAGCAATCGGGCACAGACTAGATATGCTCCAGACACAGAAGCTATTCTATTTCTTATTCAGATTCACCTATCCACCATCTTTCCAAATGGAATCTATAAGCCCATTCCCGAAAAGGTCCTGTCACCTCCAGATGGCATCTATAAGCCCATCCTCCTATCCATCATCTCTCCAAATGGCATCTGTAAGCCCATTCCCGCCATCACACTCTACTATGTGAGTGCAAATTTCTAGGCACTCTAGTGTTCAATCATCTTCCACCTTTGGATCATGAAAGGCACGCACGCCAATCTACATCCTCAGGTCTAAGAAGATTGAACAGGGGCAATTTTTGTACCCCAAAATTTGCCCTCCCATAATCTTCAAAGTCTACTCAAGGGCTACACAGTCAACCATCCTCCTAAGCCAGTCAAACTAGGGTTTTGGTTCTTGCAAGGAAGTTGAAGTTTTCAAGGGGCTCAATCAAGTCCCATATGCTCATAAACATTGTCAAGCACCTACATGTCAAGTTTCAAGGCTCACAAGGTCAAGTTGCACAGTCAAAAGTCCCATTTGCTCAACAGTCAACTGTAGGGGCAAAATGGTCATTTGGCAGTCAAAAGTCAAAATTTTTGGTCAACATCTTATTTTGAAGCCACAATCATCATTTGATCAATTCTTGATCATGATTTCACAAGAATGGCTCAAAAATCATCAAGGTGTCAAAAGTTTCTTTTTTTGGACAGTTGAAAAGTCAACTGTAACTTGACCAAGGCATAACTTTTTCATGGTTCATCAGAAAAATCCCATCCAATGATCATCTTGAAGGGGAAGACATTTCCTACAACTCATCTTCACATTCCAAGTCCAAGAAATTCTCTCACAAAAAGTTATCAATTTCAACATTATAGGTCATTTTCAAAAGTCAACAAAAAGGCACTTTAAGTCAAAGACCATAACTTGAGATTGGTAAATCAAAATGACATGGGACCAAAGAAATTGGTTAGAGGACTTCAAGACCTTTCCAAAATGTCTAAGAACATGTTCATAGCTTCAAAATTGAGCAAGATATGCATTGGAGAAGTTGGGAAATTTTTGTGAAATGGCCAAAGTCAATTATCCTTGAAATTTCATTTTTGACAAAAGGGGCCCACTTTTTCCACTTGTTTCAGCTTGGCCATGCCTCCCACGTGTCCCACAATTTATTTCAAGATTAAAAATTAATTTTCCCATTTTTATTTAATTTTATTTGATTTAATGCATTTTAAATCTTTAAAATTCAAATAAAAATCAAAGAAATTAATGGAGGGATATTTTGTGGTTTGAATAGCTTTGATACACCATAAAACATATACCAAATTCGTTCAAGACCTATTATGGGCATAAAAATTCAAATTTTCACAAGAATGGCAAGTTGTTTAAATGGTGTTCATGGCATAATCTCAAACTTCATTGCAAGGGTTAATGACTCACATTATTGCTTGATTCTCATTCAAAGACATATATGCAAGCCTCTCATACCATTTACGAGGGCTAAGCATCTCTAAAACGAAAAAAATCATATTCAAAAAAATCAAGCAAAAAGTCAAAACTGAAATCCACCTTCCAAGGCAATTCAAAGCCTTTTCTCGTTTCTAACACTTTGCAGGAACTCTCAGGAGTCTTTTGGAATCAAAACCAAGCGCTCAGGCCTAAGGAATCGCCCCACACGAACTCACGGTTTGCATAATTTTCTTGGAATCGAAATTCATTTGTTCATGAATCATTAACATAATTTGTTGCTTGTTTTGTGTTGTATGAGTCCACAGGAAACTAATGGTATGGTTCAATTGCTTTGAGATGCCCCAAAACTCAATATTATTTTTTCTAAGGTATTCCTATGCAGGCTTCCAAACAGCGTCCATCATGCATCTCAAGTGATCATCCTGCCAAGTGGCCACTAACGCCAATCTGATGGCCATGAGGCGTGGACCATGGTGTTCCCAGTCAATGCTTGCACACTTGATTCCAGTTTCAACAACACACCCCCATTCCTGGCCCAATACCCCCTCCATTTGGGTTCATTTTTCTTTCTTTTCATTTTATTTCTTTAATTTAATTTCTAACCCCTTTTATTTTATTGGTTATTAGTAATTAATTTAATTAATCATTTTCATAAAAAACAAAAAATATAATTAACACTTTTATTATTATTTTTATTTTGTAAATAAATCATAATTGAACTAGTTTTTAATTAGGCCATTTGAACATTTTAATAATTAAAATAGATTTAGATTTAGGTTAATCTTTAACTTTGTTTCTTTTTATTTCTATTTTATTTCATAAAAAATATAAAAAATCAAAAAATATTTTCTTGTAATTAAAATAATTAATTAGTTTTCAATTTCATTTAATTACCAAAAAAAAAGACAAAAAAAAAGTTAATTCCCTTTTCTTTATTCATGCGTATTTAATTCGTCCGATTATTATGTAATTGCTCCGAATATGTAATAGTAAATAGGACCTTTTACTGTTTTTTTATTTTACGCACTTATTTACTTAAAACGGGTCTTTGTAAAAATTTGGCGATGTATAGACCCGCGCCTTGTAATAGCGTAGGATTTACGTTTCCGCAATTTATTTTCCGCACCCCCTTTAACTGTTAACTTGTATGAAAGAATGCATGACAATTAAAAACAAAGCGTAGCTCACCAAATGCATGACAAGATATAACATAAACTGAAAATAACACAAGAATTCATACACCACTTCTAGGGTACGCCTCACTGTTGCCTTACCCTCGAAACGTGGTCGTCGAGTACAGGACATTTTAGTAAGTCCTTATGTCCATAAACATGGCATAAGGGTAGCTTCTAAGGTGTCCTACTGTTGCTCTGGTGACCACACTATCCCTACAAGTTCGAAACGTGGTCGTCAAGTATAGGACGTCTTAGCGGTCCTTATGTCCATGATCCAGTTTCCTCGAAACATTTGCCTCGAAACAGTTGCCTCGGAACAGTTGCCTCGAAACAGTTGCCTCGAATTAAAAAGGATCAATGGCATAAGGGTAGCTTCTAAGGTGTCCTACTATTGCTCTGGTGACCACACTGTCCCTAAAAACGAATTGACCCGAACAACTCCAACGACGGTGCTACCTACCTCTCAATGGTGGGATAGCACTATCTAAAGGACTCTTACACAGCTTAATTCCTTAGAGTAGGTAGATTTCTCTTAAGTACTTGCTCTTCTCAAAAACAAACAAAACAACTTTTCACACTTTCTAAAAGTTTTCAAACAAATTTTTCATACACTCTTGAGGACAGATACAAGAGTTACTTAGAAATTTTTCAAACGAAACTTTTTTTCAAAACCCACTCACACTTGAAAAGCAAACAAATTTTGAAAACATAAGAGCAAGTACCTAAGAGCCCGTGGATAACCACGGATAGAAAGGGTGCTAACACCTTCCCTTTCTATAAATCTACCTCCCGAACTAAGAAACATTCTCAAAGAAGGAATTTTGCTGTGCTTTTGTCCTTTCCATATTGGAGAAAATAAAAGACGGTGGCGACTCTTGCTTACCGCGACATTTCGCGAACCAGCGTTAAACAGTTAGTTCCAGATCCGCCGATCACAGTTATGAATTTTTGAAATTAAAAAAAATAAATTTGTAAAATAAAACAAATGAGAATAAAACGTGCGCGTTGGATCTTTCCTCACTAATACGCTGGCACATCCAACAGATCAGGGTTGAGGGAGCATCATGGACCCAAGACTGAGCGTGCACATGAATCACCATAGAATCCAGCCAATAGAATTAAAACAATTGGGCTGATGTCATTGGTTGAAGAATGACACGTAGGTCGTCTTCAACCTTGAGCCTCCTGCAAATAGGGCAAACCTCAAGTCATTGGATCTGTAAATTTAGGAGCTCACAGTGGTACCAATAGACGCGTCTCTTCAAGACAATCACAACCATATCCTCGCGCCAAATTCATATAAAACACAGTGTAGTCGATTTTGAAAAAACCAAGGATGTTTAAAAATACCAAAATCGAAAACCAGAAGTATCAAATGCATTGTTTCTCTAAAGTTGAGTTTACAACAAGCATCAGTGAACATCATAAACCATTCCAGTAATTTGAGTTAGAAGATTTGGTGCCTTAAACTACCTGAACGAAGTAAGATGAAGTTGCTCTGTAAATGGACTTGGCTAGCACAATTCCGGGCACCTCAAGGCTTGATTCTTCTTCTGTTAGCTTCAGGGAAGTTCAAGGATGAAGGATCAAGGAAGAAATCAAATTGAAAAGTGGTAGAAATAAGAATTTGAAATCTCAGAAAAGGGTGTTATGGAGAGAGTTTGACATGATGATTTTGGCTCTTCAAGCTTGAGGAAATGAATGGAATAAGGTCCTCTATTTATAGGAAAACGAATGGCAATGAAAATTGGAGAAAACAAAGAAGTTTGGAGGGAAATTAAGTGGAGGTTGGACACGAGTGAAGTGTGATCTCATTTTCACTAAAACTCATCCAATCTTCGCATTTTGAGGTGATAAACACTTCTGGAAAGTTTGTTAATCAAGTTTAAATCAAAAACACGCACAAATCTTGTGATTAGAGGCCACATTATGGATTTCAAAATTCTGACTTGGTGAGAAATTCAGTTTCAAGTTACCAATTTCAAAACAATGGCATTTTCAACTCAAGGGGTCTTAGGGCATGATTATTGAAGCTTTAGAAAGATGAGGTTACAAGATTTACAATGTGCAAAGAATGATATCAAATGAATGTTTGAGCTGAAAGTTGCAATGAGTCAAAGTGGAGAAAAATAGGTTGACTTTCTATACTTAGAAAATTTCTAAGTTTTTTCTTCAAACATGACTTATAATCTCTTGTATTCAAACATGGCCTTCCACTTGAAATTTTCTCTTGACCAAAAAAATATGGTATGAAGTATATCTCTTGAATGACATTTTGAGACTTGAACCATTCAAAATCTCCAAAAATTGAGAAATTGATGACTTGTTAAAGTTGGCAAAAATTCATGAAATGACCTATAATCTTTTGCATCCTTAGGGAATCTTCCATCCATTTTCACACTTTGCACATAAAATAAAGGTTGAGTTTCACATCTTCAAGATCATTATGGAAAAATAATGGGATCAAGTTGATAACAATTGATCAAGTTATGATCATTTGAAGTCACATGAAGGGATTTGACAGTTCATCTGGAGGACTTGTAATCTTTCTTCATCATCAAGTTTCTTACACACAAAATTTCCTCGAGACCTTTGAATTTACTTATTAATAACCCTTTGAAGAGAATTATGTATTTGGAATCACTCAAAAATACCAAAAGATGAGCAAGATATACCCCTTTGAAGTTCAAAACCCTAGCTCCTAGAGTAAGAAAATACCTTGGGGAGAACTTTGCAATTTTAATCAACCTTCTTGCACCAATACTTTTATCTTGCAAATAGAGGTTGTTGAGGATGATAATGAGAAGTCATATCAACCAACATCACTTCTACATCTTGAGAATTGAAGGAGATATGCACTTGTGGTCAATGGAGACAAAGACTTGTCCAATTGAGTCAAACTTCTTTAGTCAACCCTTGTGCTTTTGAGCTAACTTTGACAACTTGAGGCATAATGAATCATGAAAGACTTTGTAATGATGTTACTTCAAAATATATTTCATAGAGGCTTGAATCTCAATGAATGTTTGTTAAGGAAGGTACAAATAAGGAACTCATGAATCCAAAAGCTAACTCTGATGGAATGCATTGTGCTTTCACCTACATCATCAACAATTAGGATACACATACATTGTATTTGTTAGTTAAAGATTAATCAAACATAGATGATCACAAAATGCAATTAAAGGTGCTTGGTGATTCCCCATAGAGCAATACTAAATATAGGGAGAAGAAACAAACCCTAGTGTGTGACTTTGTTGTGATTGAATTGATATGATATGATGAAGGGATCTTAGGGGAAAAAATTGGGGTACAACACTTTCGATTGGTGTTGTTGGCTGAGCCAGTTGAAGTTTTGTTTGTGTTTAAAGGCATGAAGGTTTCATCAAACCGATGCTAGCAAGTTGTGACTTCATATCCATACTTCCTACATTGTTGACACATTAGTTTATTACAAGTAGTATACCTGCCTCCGACTCGAGTAAGAATAGATTGAATCTTACTCTACCTTGATTACCAGGATAAGCTCCTCTAGAGCTATTTTCTTCTTGACTAGTGTGTGCTACATCTGCAGTGATGTAGGATGCAACCAATTCCTCACGAAATTTATTCAATTGTGCCTCTTGCACATACAATAGGGCTTCAACATCATAGAGAGTTAAAGGTGTAGGACAACCATACATTTGCATAACAAATGAATTGTATTCCTCAGAGAGCCCTTATAGGATTGAATCTATTTGACCCTATTCACTTATGGAATAGCCAACATCTAGAAGAGAATTTTCAATAGCTTTGATTCTCAAAACATATCCTGTAACTGATTTGTTACCTTTCTTGGTAAATTTGAGTTCAACTCCCAATTGTCAAACCCTAGACTTCATCCGAGCATTGAAGAACTGATGGATTTTGTCCCAAACATCAAAAGCGTGTTTGCACGCAAGAACCCTAGGTAATAAAAATTCAGAGATCGTTGAGAGCATCCATATGAAGACCGCTTGATCTTGCACAATCCAAGCTTCGTATTTATCCGAGATGGTACCTGTGACACGATCTTGAGATGATTTGAACTTTGGTGGAATTTGCAGATTCACCATGAGCTTGTGTATCTTTTAAGATATGATCTCACCTTCAAATTGTTGACTACAAGGAAAATAGTTGTTTTTCTACAGCTTAATCGAGAGCTTCGGTCCAAAGGAGTTGGTGGATTTGGACGTAGATAAATTAGTAGAAATTCCTTGCGACTGTGCGAGATCTTTGACAATCGATTCTTGATTTTCTTCGAACTCCATTGATAAACTTTAATCAAGAACAGGTGACGATTAACCATGTGTGTAGAATTGAATGAGATGAATCATAGTGTGACTCTCAGGTGTTGCACCCCAAAATTTACCCTCTTGTTTTTGAAATTTTAATGGCTTATGTTTCATCATGCACACTCATGCATTTGAGATGGGATCAAGGTATTTCTGTCTTCATGTCTTCTTCAAGCTATAGAAGATGATTTTTTTGTCAATTAGTCCAAGGAGGGTCTCACATCCTCATTCTTTTATTGGTTCAAGCTACAAAGGCTTCTCATTCCTGAGACATCTCAGCTGATTCTTGGTTTCATCAGGAGATTCATAATTACAAGGGTTTAGAATTGAATCAAGATTTCTACTATCCTTTGGCTCTTGTGCTAGGGTTTTGATTACTGAAGTATGTGACATCTTTCTTGACAAAATCCTTGAAGTATTATCATCATGAGTTTTATCTCAGTATACTTTCAATCATCAACTGAGTTTCATTATAGATTTTCTTCTTCGATTTCATTTTTATCTTGTTCAAAGATTCTTCAAAGGTAAGATATCGTTCTTAAGCTCAGTGATTAAGGAGAGTTTCTATGTGGATTTTCATTAGAAGGGATTTTTATCTAGTTTCTAAGATCAAGTGAATATTTGGTTACTTGTTGATACAATTTTTGAGTTCAAGTGGTGAAGTTATGATGCAAAGTGTGATGCGGTGGGAGAATTGACTTGAGGTTTTGCGTTTGTGTTTGCAAATGTTTCAGTTTAGCAAGAGTCGCCACCGACTTTTATTTTATCCAAAAGGAAAGGGAAAAAAGCACAGGAAAGACCTTTGAGATTGTTTTTGGGTTCGGGGGGTAGATTATGAAAAGGGAAGGTGCTAACATCCTTTTCATCCATGGTTTTCCATGGGCTCTTAGTTACTTGTTTTAGATCACTTGCTTTTTCTTTTCAATTGTTTGAAATGGTGCTTTTGTGTGTGGTTTTGAAAGTATTTTGAAAAGAGACCTTTGTCTAGGCAACCTTTATAATGATTCTTGTTTGAATGTATACAAAGGTGTTTGTCTTTTGAAAAATGTTTCAATGTTTGAAAGTTTGTTGGGAAATGTTTTGAAATTGTGTTGTGTGTTTTTGAAAATAGCAAGGATGTTTTGCAAATGATCAAGTAACTAGGAGTTGTCTACCCTACTCAAAGATCTTTCCTACACATTTTTATTCCTTTGACATTGTTGTTTTACCATTGCATTTGGTAAACAACCCTATCTTTGGATGTTAAACGGGACATGCGTTGGTCATCGTATGACCATGATAACAATGTTGCCAAGTATCTCAGCAAGTTTTTGAGGGACTAGATCATTTTTGTATAGGCAACCAAGATAGCGTCATAGAGGGACTATGATCTTTTTTGTTTTGTTTTAATTTTGCCAAGATACCTAGCATGCATACCATGATCATTTTTAAGGCAACAAGTGGATGAAACCCTAGGGGTGTTTGTGTGCATTGTGTTGTCATTTTTCATGCATTTTTTCTTGTATTTAGTCATGCTATTTGTTTGATTTTGGTTCTTTGCGTACAAACCCTAATTTTACTATCATGCATATTGTTGTACCCCAAAATTTGCCCTCCCATATTTCTCAAAATATTTCAAGAAAAATTCACAAGTCCAACCCGGCGCGTCATATTCAGGTATTCTTTCGCCAAGATATCTCTGATAACGTATTCTCAAATTCAGGTTCGGCTCAAGAGTCAATTCTTTAAAGAAGGTATCCGAATGTGTGAGTTTTCTCGAAGAAATATGGTGAAAAAGTGTGCTGAAAGTGCAGTTTTTACGCGCTAAAAAATTCATAACTTGAAGATCGTGGCTCGTTTTGAACCCGTTCCGGTGACCAAAATTCCGTCTTGACATTATCTACGTTTTCATCTCTCACGGATGGAAGCCAATTTCGATCATAAGGTCTTCAAAAATGTGGATTTATCAAGTATTTTCATACAGAAAATTTGTGACAGAAGTTTATTTGCGTCATGTTCAGAAAATCATAACTTGGTCGATTTTCATCGTATCGAGCTGGTTCCGGCGCCAAAATTTCAAAAATTGAGTTGGCTACATTCTCACAGAAGGTATTGAGTTCAAACGGTATTCAAAAGGCCTTCGTTTTTTGCTCAGAGTGCGTGACACGCCGAAAATCCTGAATGCTGAATATTATTTCATCTGAGCCGAAACTTCGAAAATTCATAACTCGGTCAATTTTTATCGGATTGGACTCATATTTTTACACAAGGTCACTGACTCATAGATCTACAACTTTTCTTCAAAGGTCGAGACCGGATTATGCTCCGATCAATACCAGTTTTTTATTGAAGAACGTGTCAGAATCGACACTGGAGCCCAAAATAAGTTTGTCTGAGCTGAAACTTCAAAAATTCATAACTAATTCACCGTTTATCCAATTGAGCCGATTTTCGGACAGGAGTTAGTTATCGATGTCGGCTACATTTTGTTTTCACATTTCAACTTCAAAAATTGCACTTAAGCCCCTGCGATTTAGCCTGGAAAGTGACGAACTCAAGTGAACATTGGAGGCCCAATTGCACATTCAAAGCCCATTTTCTTTACCCTAATTCCCATTATATAATCACCTTCTTTTCACACAAACCAGAGGAGAAAAAGAGAGAAAAAACCTTGCCACAACACTGTTAGAATATCAAATTCTTTCAAGAACCCTAAAACCTTGAAATCCTTATTACAAATCCCTCTCTCACTACAAACAAGCAATCACAGTTACAAACCAACACCTCACTACTTGTTACAAACCAACACCTCACTACTTCTTCAGTAAGGGTAAGGCTGACCTGATCTCCATGATCAAAAGGGCATAAAAGCATCGATGTCACTAATTTTCCAGTAAGGGTAAGATTGATTTGATCTCCATGATCAAAAGGGTATAATCATTCATACATGCCATATTGTGCCTAAACATTAAATTTCTTCATATATTGGCTTTATTTACATTTTATGATTTTATTTAATGTGTTCATGAGATTCAACACTGCAGATTTAGACAGGATTCCATACAGATTCATTAAGGAACGTTGAGGCCAAAAGTCAAATGGCCAAATGGCCAAAAGCCAAAAGCCAAAAGCCAAAAGCCAAAAGCCAAAAGCCAAAAGCCAAAAGTCAAATGGCCAAAAGAACAACTTATGCATGATAGCAATACATGGCGAGACAGACATCCTGAGAAGATTAAGGAACGTTGAGGCCAGAACACAAATGGCCAACAACCAGAACACAAATGGCCATGAAACCCAATCCAATGGCCAAAGAATGTAGACCGTTCAAAAAAACCTCCCCTTGGGCCTGAAATCCCCTTGGTTTGCATCCTTTTTAATTTTATTTTCTTTTCTTTTCTAATTCTTTTTTAATTGTTTTAATTATTTTTTTCACCATAAAATAACTTTCTATAATAAAAAACAGAAAAATCAAAAATACAAATATATTTAATTATTATTAATTTCTTCACTTCTTCACTAATTAATTTTTGTAAATAAACTCTAACAATTAACTTAGTTTAATTTAGGTTTTTAAACTTTAATCTTTTTCTTAATAAGTAAAAAGTATCTAGAATTAGGTTTTTTTTGACATTTTCATCTTTTTCTTAAATAAATTATTAATCATCATTATTTATCATTATTATTAATTATCATTAATTTTGTAAATAAACATGTAAATAAATTAATTAACTAGTAAATTAGGTTAACTTTAATATTTTCATTAATAATTAAAATAATCTAGATTTAGGGTTTCCTTTTAATTCTTTTTATTTATTTTTCATAAATACAAAAAATGCTAAAACACTTTCTTTTCTTTAATTAAATAATTAATTGGACTTTAATTTAATTTAATTTTATGCAAATGGTCAAAACCCTCGGACGTCCTAATTTTAATTCTTTTCACGCATTATTTCTTTCGATCATTATGTAACTGCTCAAGCCTTGTAATAGTAATTAGGAATTTATTTACTTTCCGCATTTTTTATCAAACGGGTCTTTGTTAATTTGGCGATGTATAGACCTGCGCCTTGTAATAGCGTAGGATTTATCTTTCCGCACTTTAATTTCCGCACTTTTAAACTGCTAAACTTTGCATGAAAGAATGAATGGCCTAAATTAAAAACAAGCGTAGATCACCATGATACATGTACAAGATAAAACATAACTGAAAATAACACACAAATTCACACACCACTCTTAGGGTACGCCTCACTGTTGCCTTGCCCTTGAAACGTGGTCGTCGAGTATAGGACGTTTTAGTAAGTCCTTATGTCCATGACATGATCCAGTTGCCTCGAAACGGTTGCCTCGGAATTAAAAAGGATCAATGGCATAAGGGTAGCTTCTAAGGTGTCCTACTGTTGCTTTGGTGACCATACTGTCCCTACAAACGAATTGACCCGAACACCTCTAACGGTGGTGCTACCTACCTCTCAATGGTGGGATGGCACTACCTTAAGGACATTTACACAGCTTAATTCCTTAGGGTAGGTGGATGACTCATAAATACTTGCTCTAATTCAAAACAAATCAAAAACTCTTTTCACACTGACACTTTTTCAAAAAAAAGCTTTCAAAACAATTTTTCAAACACTCTTGAGGACTGATACAAGAGTCGATCTGAAATCTTTAAAACAAAACTTTTTCAAACTCACTCACAATTGAAAAGCGAACACTTTTGAAAACACAAATGAGCAAGTATCTAAGAGCCCGTGGATAACCACGGATAGAAAGGGTGCTAACACCTTCCCTTTCTATAAATCTACCTCCCGAACCGAGAAACTATCTCATAAGGAATTTTGCTGTGCTTTTGTCCTGTCCATGTTGGAGAAAATAAAAGACGGTGGCGACTCTTGCTTCTGCGACATTTCGCGAACCAGCGTTAAACAGTCAGTTCCAGATCCACCAATCACAGAACTGGCGACTCTGCTGGGGAACTACTCAAAGTGAGGTGTACCTTAGGATAGCTCAGACTTGTGTTTTCAATTGTTGTGTTTATTTGCTTTATTATTGTGGGCTGCATCGGAGTTACATAGATCCTAACCCAGATCTGGGGATACCCTGTTAGGTAGCATAAGTTGTGAGGGACCTGTCCGGCGTAGACCGACATGGGTGAAGCAGTGGCTACGTTGGTGTGACACCTTGGTCTGTACCGATATCCCTTGTGTCGCAACGAGGAGAATATGGGTCTTCTGAGGAGTCATTAAGCATCAACCGACCTTAGAACCTTAAATGACCCAACTTGGCCAATAGAATAGTAGCAGTATGCTACGCCCATTGAGGCTAAACTCTCGTGATGGTTCTGGCCGCAAGAAAAGATTGCGATGCTAGGGTTATGACCGATTGAGGGTAGTCAGTGATATTGGGATCCTCTAGAACCCGGTTACTTCTGATAGGACAGGCCTTAACCAACAAACTGAAAGAGGGTAATACCTAGACCCCATGCTGGCTTAAACACTAAGGGCTCTCTTGTGTGACTTGCGTGCCTTCCAACTTGACTATTTGCATGCTTATTATCTGACACTTGAGTTTCTTGCAGGTTTTGTTTATAGTCCTTAATCTGGACTCATAACAGGGTTTACCTACATTACCCCATGCATAGCATAACATCATACCATTGCATGCGTCCCGCATAAGGACTAACCCATTTCAAGGATCTCAAGGGCTTGTGATGCAGGTCATGATGAACCAACATGTCTGGCAAGGCGCAAAGGGGATTTATTTTCCTCTAGCCAAGGTTGTCAAGGGCTATGACCCACTGAATATGGTGAGCCTTTGACCCTTGAAGAAGGACTCTCTACAACACGAAGTTACTTCAATCAAGATACCAGATTCTAATTTTAACAAATTTTCTTGTTTACCCCGTGAGATCCTTGAAAACATCGCATGCATACATACACATCATTGCATAACATGTACCCTTTTTTCTACAGGTTGCTTACCTTCTTTGCTGTTTATTTCAGCAGTCTCATCATGAATCCGGAAACATCTACTGAGCAATCCATCAAGGCTCTCCAGGCTCAGAACGCCCAGTTCCAAGAGCTGATCATGAGTTTGGCCCAGGGGCAACAAGATCTGAAGACCCTGCTTTCGAAAAAGAAGAAGAAGAGGACGGTGCTGTTCAACCCTAGATGCAAATCTGGGAATGGATCACGAAATGAAGTTGAGAAGACTACCCCATCTGTTGGGAAAGACAGTCCCCAAGAAAGGGAGGTTCCTAGTCCAGTGGTCTCCGACAACGAGACCGATTACAATGATGAGCAGTACCCTCCAGCTGAGGATAGGTATAAACAGTTGGAAGACCGACTAAGTGCCATGGAGATACAAAAAGTGCCTGGCCTGGACTTCGAGGATCTAGGTCTGTCTTTTGGGGTAGTAATCCCGCACAAATTCAAGGCACCTGCCTTTGCAAAGTACGACGGGGCATCCTGTCCTAAGCTGCATCTCAGGTCTTACACAAGGAGGATCCAGCCCTACACGACTGACAAGAATTTATGGATTCACTTCTTTCAGGATAGTCTGTCTGGAACCCAACTCGACTGGTTCTATCAACTGAATGGAGCTAACATCCGCAACTGGGAGGATTTGGCCACTGCATTCTACAAGCAGTACCAGTACAATGCCGACTTTGCTCCCACGCGCACTCAGCTTCAGGGAATGTCTATGGGTGCAGGTGAAGGTTTCAAAGAATATGCTCAAAAATGGAGGGACCTTGCTGGAAGGGTACAACCACCTCTGACTGACCGCGAGCTCGTCGACATGTTCTTAGGGACCCTGTATGGTCCATTCTTCAACCACCTGATTGGGAATTCTGCTGCTGGGTTTACAGATCTGATCTTGACCGGGGAAAGAATAGAAGCTGGCATCAAGTCGGGGAAAATACAGAATGGTGACTCCTCGAACACTGAGAAGAAACCATCCAAGAGAGAATCTAGTGCTGTCTATGGCTCAAAAGGGAAGAATAGGTCCGAACACCGCCAAGATGTCAACACGATGGTTATTGCAAAACCGACCGACACTCCTCAGCGTCACAATCAGCAAAGGGAAGAGAGACCCAAAAGGCAATTCACTCCCCTCGGCATGACCTTGTCACAGATATTGCCACAGTTGCTGGAAACCAAGTTGGTAACTCTCATGGACCCTCCAAAGAATCCAAACAGGACGCCTTCAAGGTATAACCCCAACGTTCGCTGCGCTTATCATTCTGACAGCCCGGGGCATGCTACAGATGATTGCTGGACTTTGAGAAACAAGGTTCAGGATCTGATCGACGCGAAGGAAGTCCAGTTTGACTCTCCAGAGACTCCGAATGTGACCACTGCTCCCTTGTCAAAACATGGCTAGGATTGGAAACTTTTATTCATTTGAATGTTCAGATTGTAATTTTCTTTGATTGTTCAAACATTTTATTTCATGTCAAACTTGGTTATTTCATTAATGCATTACACATGTCTGTTTTGAAGTAATTATTTCGTATTCACTATATGCAAACTGTTTTCATATTTTTGTGATGATCAAGTCTTGATTGAAAATTCTAAGCCTCTTGAGGGAGGATGACGAAAACGATACCACGATCTTTACAATATGCTTTTGAACAGACCCCGCTGATGAGGCACATGAATTGTTTCAATTCCTAAACACTGGAGTTATAAGGAAGATAATCCCTCGTCAACCCCTCTGAGCCAAAGAAGTAGGAGTTTTTCTTTTCGAAATTTAAAACCCTTAATCATAACCTGGGGCAGGGTAGTCTCTCAGTTGATCCAAGTGCATAACGAATGGCACCAAAGAGGTCCTTACAAAACAAAAGACAGTGATGGTTCCGAACAATCATACAGACAGGCAGTCATTACTTCTCAAAATAAAAACCCATTAAGTCAAAACCTATGAAGGAGACTTACAAAACTGGGGCATCCCGCTGACTGTAATTCCAAAAAGAAACAGTTCAGGCAAAAAACAGGGATAATGAAAGAAAAAGAAAGAGGTCTTATAAACCCTAAACCAAACAAAAATGACTGCCTATTCAAATAAACGTTCAACATCCGAACCATCACTGGAATTTCAGAGCAAAGACTCAAACAAGGTCTAACGCACGATCAGCTGAGTTTAGGTTTGAAGAACATCACGAAGAGTGGGTGGGTACAAATAATTTGAGCCTTTATCCTTTGTTTCTTAAACCGTGAACCAGGCCACGCTACAACCCTTAAAAGTCCTAGCTGAAGCATCAGTTAGTTCGAAAGCATACTGTTACCAAAGGTATCTTGACTCCTTAAGGCTTGCTATAAAATATTGAGTTGACATCACATTTTACAAAATTTACTGGTTTTACTGAAAAATGCATTTTTCAAAAAACTTCAAGACAGACATAAGCTTTGCATTTTTAACATAACTTTGTTTGCATATGACTTTTTGTTTGAACAGCATAGAAATTCGCATGACGAATGCCTAATGAACAAAAGCACCTCCAATCAAGGGGCATGGCCTGATCATTGTCCATCATCTGGGGCAGTCCAGTCAAGATTCAAGGAATCTCTCAAGATGCCAAACAGCCAGGGGCAAACCTCCGCCTGAGCCACTTGGGGCATTGGACATGAATTCCCAGCAACAAATCTTGCATGACCAAACATCTTCTGGTAGCGTGGCAACACAATAACAGGGGCACCTCCCTACATCCTGAGAGCATGGACATAGTCGGAAAAAATATTGCGCATAATCAAAGACCCTCTAGGTTGACACACCTAGGCAAAAATAAGGGCTTCCCGGCGAACCAAAAGGGTTCGGGAAAAATAAGGGATGAAATGAAAAAAATCTGTGCACCCGGCAAGTCGAAAACCTGAAAAGGCGGCTTGGGCAAAAAAGGGTATCCCGATGGACTGAAAACCCGAAAGGGCGGTGCAGGCAAAAGTTAGGGATTAAAGCGTACGACTATGTCCTGTCATCTCGTCACTTGCCTACCAGAAGAAGATTTGTCAATCGGCAGTCATCAAACACCTTCACAGGTACCTTCTTCTCCAACAGAAACTGGGGCAATAATGAGTTGTCTAAATGATCCGGCTGCCCTGTCCACCGAAGTGCCAAGGTAAGTTCAGCTGAAGAATGCGACCAAGATACCTTCATTCCCTGCAGAGCGAACGCGTCTCCCCGGTTTTATTCAAAGGTTATTTCTCCACCAGAGCTTATAACTGGGTTATCCTCAGCTAAAAACCACGGAAAGATCGCCCTCGGCGAAGTCTTCCTATCCCCAGCGGAGTTATCTTCATCAACCTCAGTAAAGTACCTCTCTTTCCCCACAGAGTTAACTCCCCGCAGAGTAATCTATTCGCCAAGTTTATTCCCCAACGTAGTCATATTCTCCTACCGGTATTCTTGCAATCATCATCCCCAACGGAAACGAAGAATCTCACTCTTCAACATCAGCCCAGGATTTGACTTCCCGGCATCCGTCAAGGATCTATTTTCCTAGACGAAGATACATTCATAAACATCACATTGTTATACATCATGATACATGCATATACGCATCATATCATACAATCTCATGTGTTGAAAAATATTATTGCTTGATCCATATCATGCATTGCATATGACTGACCTTTACCTTTCAGGAAGGATACAGTTAAAAGATCAGCTATGTAGACGAATACAGTCAAAAGAGACCAACCCAGTCAAAGAATACAAATCCAGTAAAATCAATGCCTAAAGATTTCTCTGATCCAACTCGTCGTTATAGACACTCGTCGTTATAGACACTCGTCGTTATAGACACCCGTCGTCATAGACACCCGTCGTCAGAGACACTCGTCGTCATAGACACTCGTCGTTATAGACACTCGTCGTTATAGACACTCGTCGTTATAGACACTCGTCGTTATAGACACCCGTCGTTATAGACACCCGTCGTTATAGACACCCGTCGTTATAGACACTCGTCGTTATAGACACTCGTCATTATAGACACTCGTCGTTATAGACACTCGTCGTTATAGACACTCGTCGTCATAGACACTCGTCGTCATAGACACTCGTCGTTATAGACACTCGTTGTTATAGACACTCGTCGTTATAGACACTCGTCGTTATAGACACCCGTCGATAAAGACCACCCGTCCATGGAAATAACCTGTCAGTAGAGACAACTCACCAACCTTTCTGAATTCCAGACTCGATTCCTGTATCCGGTCAGGGCACGTCTGAAGAGTTCGAAGATCTGATTCCTGTATCTCGCCAGGGTGTATCTGTTGACGACTAACATTACCAGACTCGATTCCTGTATCTTGCCAGGGCACGTCTGAAGAGTTCGAAGATCCGATTCCTGTATCTTGCCAGGGTGTATCTGTTGACGACTAATATTCTCCGGACTCGATTCCTGTATCCTGCCAGGGCACGTCTGAAGAGTTTAAAGATTCGATTCCTGTATCCAGCCAGGGCACATCTACGTAAAGAGTTTGAAGATCAACTCCTGTAACAGGCCAGGTAATTATTTTCTTTCTCAGGTACGCAAGTTCTCGCTAAGGAATCTCTTACGCGATCGACACCTAGGTGGCGTCTATAAGCCCATTCCCGACAAGGTACTATCATACTTCCAGATGGCATCTATAAGCCCATCTCCACATACCTACAGTCTCCAAATGGCATCTGTAAGCCCATTCCCTGCATCACACTGCTGACATTCTACTATGTGAGTGCAAATTTCTGGGCACTCTAGTGTTCAATCATCTTCCACCTTCAGATTACGAAAGGCACGCCAGCCAATCTACATCCTCAGGTCTAAGAAGATTGAACAGGGGCAACTGTTGTACCCCAAAATTTGCCCTCCCATATTTCTCAAAATATTTCAAGAAAAATTCACAAGTCCAACCCGGCGCGTCATATTCAGGTATTCTTTCGCCAAGATATCTCTGATAACGTATTCTCAAATTCAGGTTCGGCTCAAGAGTCAATTCTTTAAAGAAGGTATCCGAATGTGTGAGTTTTCTCGAAGAAATATGGTGAAAAAGTGTGCTGAAAGTGCAGTTTTTACGCGCTAAAAAATCCATAACTTGAAGATCGTGGCTCGTTTTGAACCCGTTCTGGTGACCAAAATTCCGTCTTGACATTATCTATGTTTTCATCTCTCACGGCTGGAAGCCAATTTCGATCAGAAGGTCTTCAAAAATGTGGATTTATCAAGTATTTTCATACAGAAAATTTGTGACAGAAGTTTATTTGCGTCATGTTCAGAAAATCATAACTTGGTCGATTTTCATCGTATCGAGCTGGTTCCGGCGAAAAAATTTCACAAATTGAGTTGTGTGATCGGTGGATCTGGAACTGACTGTTTAACGCTGGTTCGCGAAATGTCGCGGAAGCAAGAGTCGCCACCGTCTTTTATTTTCTCCAAATGGAAAGGACAAAAGCACAGAAAAATTCCTTAAAGAGATTGCTCTCGGTTCGGGAGGTAGATTATAGAAAGGGAAGGTGTTATCACCCTTTCTATCCATGGTTATCCATGGGCTCTTAGATACTTGCTCATTTGTGTTTTCAAAAATGGTTTGTTTGCTTTTCAATTGTGGGTTTTAAGAAGTTTCTTTGAAAATTTCAGTTCGACCCTTGTATCGGTCCTCAAGAGTGTTTGAAAAATTGCTTTCGAAAGCTTTTTGAAAAGGTGTCGGTGTGAAAAGTATTTTTGATTTGTTTTGAAATTTAGAGCAAGTATCTAGAGTCGTCTACCTACCCTAAGGAATATGTCTGTGTAAATGTCCTTTAAAGTAGTGCCAGCCCACCATTGAGAGGTAGGTAGCACCACCGTTGGAGGTGTTCGGGTCAATTCGAGGTTCGGGACATGGTGATCACCAGAGCAATAGGAAGACACCTTAGAAGCTACCCTCATGCCAGGTTCCCGAATCATGAGGACTTACTAAGACATCCTCTACCCGACGATCACCTTTCGAGGCAAGGCAACAGTGAGGCGTACCCTAGGGGTGGTGTGTGCGATTCGTGCGTCGTTTTCATTTGCATTTATCTTGTCATGTTATTGGTGTTCTACGCTTGTTTTTATTTTGTCCATACATTCTTTCATGCCTTTGGTTAACAGTTAAAAATGCGAGGAAAGTAAAAGTCTAAAGCTATTACAAAAGGCGCGGGTCCACATCGCCAAAATTTCTCGAACCCGATTTGACAGAAAATAAAGAAAGTAAAAGAAAATAAGGAATTAAAAATGCGAGAAGTTAATTACAAGGCTTCGGGAGAGATACATAAATATTTAAACGAAATAAGAAATAAATATGCGAATTGAAATTTAAATCGAAACGAGGGCGTTGGACCCTTTTTGCAAAATTAAACTAATGAGGAATTGATTAAAATTAAAAGAAAGAAAGAACTTGTTTTTTTGGTATTTTTTAGTATTTTAGGATTTAATATAAAAAAAAGAATTAATTAAAATAAATACTAACCCTAATTCTAGTGGTTTTTAATTTATTAAGGGAACATTGAATTTTAACCTAAATTATCCCTAATTTTTAATATACAAATTTAATTACAAAAATAAATATCTAATTATTTAATTATTATGAAAGTAAAATAAGATAAAATTAATTAAAACCCTAGTTCTATGTTTTTTTAGATTTTTTATTAAAAAGGTTAGAGTTAAACCTAATTTAAAACTAAATTTAATTACATGCAAATTTATTTATGAAAATAAAATATTTATTATATTTTTTCTTTTCTGACTTTTATGTGTTTTTTATATTTTTTGTATTTATGAAATAAGAAAATTAAAATTAAAATTAAAAGAAACCCTAATTCTAAGTTATTTTTAATTATTTGAGAAAAATGTTAAAGTTTAACTTAATTTACTAAAGAATTTATGTACATGTTTATTTACAAAATAAATTAGTAATTAATAATAATAATAATAATGAGAAAATTATTTATTAAAAAAAATGATGAAAAAGTTAAAAACCCTAATTTCTACATATTTAATTTATTAAGAAAAATATTAAAGTTTTGAAACCTAAATTAATCTAATTAATTGTTTAAAGTTTATTTACAAAAATAATAATAGTGAAATTAATATTAATAAAATAAACATTTTTTGATTTTTCTGTATTTTATATTTATTATGAAAATTATTTTATGGAATTAAAAGAAAACAATTAAAAAACAATTAAAAGAATAAAAAGGAAAAACAAATAAAAATTAAAAATTGAGCAAACCATAGGGGGTGTCTGGCCCAAGGGGAGGTTTTTTTGAAGTATTGACTCCTGAGTACCGTGGTCTGCATTCTTTGGCCATTGGATTGAGTTTCATGCATAAGTTGTTCTACTTTGGCCATTTGGCTTTTGGCTTTTGGCTTTTGGCCATTTGTGTTCTGGCCTCAACGTTCCTTAATCTTCTCAGGATGTCTGTCTCGAAGATTTTGAAAATGCATTCTTTTTCCATGTGCTTTTTGTATAAATCATGATCAATCAATCCAAATCTTTCCATATTTAGCTAGGCACGAAATCTTGATGATATAATGTGCACAAAAAGATTGAAAAAATTAGGTTAAGCATTTTTCATATATTTATTTTAATTTAAATGAATTATTATTAATAAAAATCCAAATAAATAAATAAAAATGAATAAAAACTTCCCTTTGGGCCAAGTGGTCGTGCACATGTCATGGATGATGAATTATGGAAGAAAAATGGGCCCATTAGCAATTTTAGGTTATTTGAATCAATGTTGACTTTTCAAAATATCCAAAAATTTCCCAACTTCTACAAGGCATAACTTGCTCAATTTTTAAGATTTGCTCATGTTCTTGGACATTTTGGAAAGGTCTTTGAGTCCTCTAACCAATGCATTTGGTCCCATGTCATTTTGATTTACCAATCTCAAGTTATGGCCTTTGACTTAAAGTCCCTTTTTGTTGACTTTTGAAAATGACCTATAATGTTGAAATTGATAACTTTTTGTGAGAGCATTTCTTGGACTTGAAGTATGAAGATGAGTTGTAGGAAATGTCTTTCTCTTCAAAATGAGCTTTGGATGGAATTTTTCTGATAATCCATGTGAAAGTTATGTCCTGGTCAATTTACAGTTGACTTTTTCAACTGTCCAAATAAGGCAACTTTTGCATCTTGGTGATTTTTGAGCCAAGCTTTGAGAATCATGATCAAGCATTGATAAAATGATGTTTGTGGCTTCAAAATGAGATGTTGACCAAAAATTTGAACTTTTGACTGTCAAATGACCATTTTGCCCCTACAGTTGACTGTAGTGCAATTAGGGTTTTGACTGTGCAATTTTGTGCTGAATGTCTTGAAACTTGATATGAGGATGCTTGACCATATTTGTAGGCATGTGAGACTTGATTGGGCCCTTGAAAACTTCCTTTTCTTGATCAGAATCAAAACCCTAATTTGACTATTTAGGAGGCTCTTGTCCTGTGCAACCCTTGGGGAATTTTGAAGCTTGACTTGGCATTTTCTTGAAGAATATGGGAGGGCAAATTTTGGGGTACAACAAGTTGGCTACATTTTCACAGAAGGTATTGAGTTCAAACGGTATTCAAAAGACCTTCGTTTTTTTGCTCAGAGTACGTGACACGCCGAAAATCCTAAATGCTGAATATTATTTCATCTGAGTCGAAACTTCGAAAATTCATAACTCGGTCAATTTTTATCGGATTGGACTCATATTTTTACACAAGGTCACTGACTCATATATCTACAACTTTGCTTCAAAGGTCGAGACCGGATTATGCTCCGATCAATACCAGTTTTTTATTGAAGAACGTGTCAGAGTCGACACTGGAGCCCAAAATAAGTTTGTCTGAGCTGAAACTTCAAAAATTCACAACTAATTCACCGTTTATCCGATTGAGCCGATTTTCAGACAAGAGTTAGTTATCGATGTCGGCTACATTTTGTTTTCAAATTTCAACTTCAAAAATTGCACTTAAGTCCCTGCGATTTAGCCTAGAAAGTGACGAACTCAAGTGAACATTGGAGGCCCAATTGCACATTCAAAGCCCATTTTCTTTACCCTAATTCCCATTATATAATCACCTTCTTTTCACACAAACCAGAGGAGAAAAAGAGAGAGAAAACCTTGCCACAACACTGTTAGAATATCAAATTCTTTCAAGAACCCTAAAACCTTGAAATCCTTATTACAAATCGCTCTCTCACTACAAACAAGCCATCACAGTTACAAACCAACACCTCACTACTTCTTCAGTAAGGGTAAGGCTGACCTGATCTCCATGATCAAAAGGGCATAAAAGCATTCATGTCACTAATTTTCCAGTAAGGGTAAGATTGATTTGATCTCCATGATCAAAAGGGTATAATCATTCATACATGCCATATTGTGCCTAAACATTAAATTTCTTCATATATTGACTTTATTTGCATTTTATGATTTTATTTAATGTGTTCATGAGATTCAACACTGCAGATTTAGACAGGATCCCATGCAGGTTCATTAAGGAACGTTGAAGCCAAAAGCCAAATGGCCAAATGGCCAAAAGCCAAAAGCCAAAAGCCAAAAGCCAAATGGCCAAAAGAACAACTTATGCATGACACCAATACATGGCGAGACAGACATCCTGAGAAGATTAAGGAACGTTGAGGCCAGAACACAAATGGCCAACAGCCAGAACACAAATGACCATGAAACTCAATCCAATGGCCAAAGAATGCAGACCGTTCAAAAAAACCTCCCCTTGGGCCTGAAACCCCCCTTGGTTTGCATCCTTTTTAATTTTATTTTCTTTTCTTTTCTAATTCTTTTTTAATTGTTTTAATTATTTTTTTCACCATAAAATAATTTTCTATAATAAAAAACAGAAAAATCAAAAATACAAATATATTTAATTATTATTAATTTCTTCACTAATTAATTTTTGTAAATAAACTCTAACAATTAACTTAGTTTAATTTAGGTTTTTAAACTTTAATCTTTTTCTTAATAAGTAAAAAGTATCTAGAATTAGGTTTTTTTGACATTTTCATCTTTTTCTTAAATAAATTATTAATCATCATTATTTATCATTATTATTAATTATCATTAATTTTGTAAATAAACATGTAAATAAATTAATTAACTAGTAAATTAGGTTAACTTTAATATTTTCATTAATAATTAAAATAATCTAGATTTAGGGTTTCCTTTTAATTCTTTTTATTTATTTTTCATAAATACAAAAAACGCTAAAACACTTTCTTTTCTTTAATTAAATAATTAATTGGACTTTAATTTAATTTAATTTTATGCAAAGGGTCAAAACCCTCGGACGTCCTAATTTTAATTCTTTTCACGCATTATTTCTTTCGATCATTATGTAACTGCTCAAGCCTTGTAATAGTAATTAGGAATTTATTTACTTTCCGTATTTTTTATCAAACGGGTCTTTGTTAATTTGGCGATGTATAGACCCGCGCCTTGTAATAGCATAGGATTTATCTTTCCGCGCTTTAATTTCCGCACTTTTAAACTGCTAAACTTTGCATGAAAGAATGAATGGCCTAAATTAAAAACAAGCGTAGATCACCATGATACATGTACAAGATAAAACATAACTGAAAATAACACACAAATTCACACACCACTCTTAGGGTACGCCTCATTGTTGCCTTGCCCTCGAAACGTGGTCGTCGAGTATAGGACATTTTAGTAAGTCCTTATGTCCATGACATGATCCAGTTGCCTCGAAACGGTTGCCTCGGAATTAAAAAGGATCAATGGCATAAGGGTAGCTTCTAAGGTGTCCTACTGTTGCTCTGGTGACCACACTGTCCCTACAAACGAATTGACCCGAACACCTCCAACGGTGGTGCTACCTACCTCTCAATGCTGGGATGGCACTACCTTAAGGACATTTACACAGCCTAATTCCTTAGGGTAGGTGGATGACTCATAGATACTTGCTCTAATTCAAAACAAATCAAAAACTCTTTTCACACCGACACTTTTTCAAAAAAAAGCTTTCAAAACAATTTTTCAAACGCTCTTAAGGACTGATACAAGAGTCGATCTGAAATCTTTAAAACGAAACTTTTTCAAACTCACTCACAATTGAAAAGCGAACACTTTTGAAAACACAAATGAGCAAGTATCTAAGAGCCCGTGGATAACCACAGATAGAAAGGGTGCTAACACCTTCCCTTTCTATAAATCTACCTCCCGAACCGAGAAACTATCTCATAAGGAATTTTGCTGTGCTTTTGTCCTGTCCATGTTGGAGAAAATAAAAGACGGTGGCGACTCTTGCTTCCGCGACATTTCGCGAACCAGCGTTAAACAGTCAGTTCCAGATCCACCGATCACACATATCAAAGCGATAAAATACGTAAAAGTAAATCTAAGACTATTACAACATTATTATGGGGAGGGAGGTACAAGTTTGAAATAGGGGGATATTGCTCAAAAATAAAGCCCTAAAACTATTACAACCATATTGAATTTATTTGTACAAATAAATAAATAAGCAAATATTTAAATATGCAATATATTATGAATGTGCAAAAAATGTTTTTGTATTTTATTTTATGTATGTAAAATAAATTTATTTATGTCTCAAAAATAAGAAAATAAAAATGATCATTTTTTGGAAAGGGTAGAAAACCCTAGTTTTTGTTTTAAAAGAAAAAATATATATATATTAATTATTTATTCATTTTTATGTACAAGAAAATAAATAAAAATATATACAAAGATGTTAAAAATAAAATATGATATGAAAATATTAATTTAAGTGTATAAATAATAAAAATAAAAATATATAATATTTTTATAATATTCACAAGTTTTTATTTAAGAAAATAAAAGTATATTATTATTAGTAAACTATTTTTAAGCCCAAAAAATAATAAAAATAATAAAATAAAAATGTAAAAATTAAGAAAATATTTTTGGTGATTTTTAATATTTAGAAAAAATAATAAAAGTCAGAAAATATAAAAGAAATGAAAAATATATAAAAATAAAACAAATGGGCCAAGGGGGTGCAGAAAGCAGGAAGGGGGCGTCAATAGTCAAAAGCAGCCAGACCCAGCCCAATGTCACACTTCATCCCTGTCCTTGGAACGAAAACGCGCGCCATGGTTCAAATCCTGTTCTCTCTTGTTCTTGCATGAAATTAAAAACTCACAACCTAAAAGTTATAGCATTTTCAATCACGATTTCAATGATATAAAAAACTTGATCTAACTCTCAAAGACCAGAGAAAATTTCCTTGGCCCTAAATTCTAACCTAGTTTTTTCAGAAACTTCAACATCCAAATTCTCCTAGCTCAGTTAACAAAAATGAATTCTATGCATATGTACAGCTCAAGGACAAAGAGGACTACATTTTTGCTTCACAAACCTAAGCCTAATGATTCCTAAATAGAGTGATAGAAACTTAGAAAATACTTGTTTTAGCCAAGTTTGGATATGGCAATGTAGGGGTTTTGGATGAGGCCTGAAGGTCGTGTTAGCTTGCCTGAAGTTCACTCAACCTTTCCCAATGCTTGGCTTGCTTTGAACTTTCCTGAATATGCTTGTAGAACTCAACCTGCAAAGCTTCAAAGTAAAAATAGTGAAGTGTGAAAATGGAGTTACAGTGGATGGACAGGTGCTTGGACATTTTAGATATGTTGTATGGAGTGTGTTGGAAGTGGTTTCAAGCAAAACGCATGAGGCAATGTGAAAATGACTTGAGTTCTGTAGGGCTTGCCCTGTTTTAGGCAGAAATGGAGTGTTTGGTGTATTTGGGTGTTTGAGAGGCTTGTAACTCGTGTATTTAGCTTGGTACAATGTGTTAAGGTTGTTTGAAATGATACCAAACTTTGGTTTTAACAGATACAAGAGATATGCTGACTTTTGCACACTTGCTTGTTTTTGAAGAAAAGGTGGGAAGTGACAAAGGCAAAGTCTGTACAGGCTAGCTCCAGGCCTGCACATAGTTGGTACCAATTTCCTGATATTCATGGACTTTGTTTGCATAAAGAAATCAGGTCCATGGCTCAAGACAAACAAAATTGCATAAAGTGACCTTTATCAAAGTGGCATTGTTATCTTTTTGCCAAAAATGGATTAATTCAATGTGTAATGTTCTAAAGCTCAGAACAAAACCTCTAACCAATGTATTTGCATTTAATTTATAAGTGAAAAAAGGATTAGAACCTATAAACCAAGTACAAGCATGCTTTGGACAGAATTGCAAGTTGTAGCAATGTGCAAAATGCCTTGGACAAAAGTGATGATTTGCCATTTTCAAACTTTTGATTCTCCCTAACCACAAATGATCTTGGAGAGTTCTTGGACATTTTGGAAAGCTTGTAACATTCTCTACAGTCCATATTTGAAATTAATTTTGAGATTCCACTTGGAACTATGTGAAAAATTTCCATGAAGCTAGGTCAAAATCCTACCTAAACTAGGGCAAAATTTCACTAAGTTAAAAGTTTCATGGATCCTTATTCACAAAATCATAACTTGAGATCCAAGCATATTTTGGGAAAACTTTGTGAATCCAAGTTGTATATTTTGTGGAGGACTACAACTTTCATGTTGGAAGTTTTATTTGAATCCAATTGCATCATGGTGAAAAAGTTGGGAAAAAATAAGAAATTTTCATAACTTAGAAAATTTCTAAGTTATGAAAATTTTCCATTTTAAACCCTAATTTTCAAAATTAGGTTTCTTGGTGAACAAGTTTCATGTTTTGACATATCTTAATTAAAAATGACCCTTGGCGCTTGATTTTGACCAAAAAGTCAAAGTTCGACTTTTCAGTGTACAGTTGATTTTTGATCAGTTGACTGGAAAATTCATCTGTCAATCCAATGCATTTGAGATCTTTTGAACCTTGTGATTAGGTCAAGATGATTCCATTGAGTACTTGAATCCATGGTTGAACCCAATTTGCCACTGGCTAGGTGAAAAATCAGAAATTGCCCTTCTACAGTCAAAACCCTAAAAATGACCATTTTGCCCTTTTGATTATCTGATCAAATTTCTTGAGGAGTTGTGGTCCAAACTTGATCAAATGGTTCATATGAGTCTATAATGTTGATGTGGATAAAAAATTATGAGGTTTGACTGTAAATTGGCCATAATTGACTTTTTCCCCAATACAACTGATTTTTAGGTCAACTGTCCAATTGATTGGGCAAAAATTTGATTCAAGGCTTGAAACATGGTATGAGCAATCTTATAAATCCAACATGAAGTATGAAAGTCGCATGAGACATTGGAAGTCCAAAAATCCTTATGCAAACTCAAACCCTAATTTCAGGTCAACAATGCAAGGAGATGTCTTGAGCAGAGCAAACCCTATCTTGTCTGGAGTCCAAAGAGTCTTATGAGGAGAAATCTTGATAAAATGAGAGGGCAAATTTTGGGGTACAACAACTTCCCCTGTTCAATCTTCTTGAACCTGAAGAGTTAGATTGGCGAGTTTTACCGTTCGTTACTCGAAGGTAAAAGATGATTGGACACTAGAGTGCCCGTAAATTTGCACTCGTCAAAATGTAGTTGAGGAAATGGGCTTAAAGATGCCATTTGGAGATGGTAGAATCTTGTTGGAGATGGGCTTAAAGATGCCATCCAAGACTGTTTGCTGAAAATTAGGAGAATGAAAATCAGAATGGTATCCGTATCTGGAACATATCTGAGTTGTATCTGGAGATTGAATCTATATGAGCAAGGGAATGGCGTCCGTGTCTGGAGCGTATACGATCTATAAATGTATTTGATTCTTGAATGAATAATAGAATGACTTCCGTGTCTGGAGTGTATCTGTATTGTATCTGAATCTAAAATTTGAATAAGTGACAGAAGGGCATCCGTGTCTGGAGCATCTCTGGGCTGTGGAAAAGGTTTGAATGAGTGACAGAATGGCTACCGTGTCGGAGCGTATCTGGACTGTATCTTAAGGTTGAGATCTGTATGAGTAGCAGAATGACTTCTGTGTCTGGAGTGTATCTGAACTGTAACTGGGATCTGAATACGTGACAGAATGACTTCCGTGTCTGGAGTGTATCCGTACTTTGAAATTGATAGTTGAGTCTGAATGAGAAATAAAATGGCTTCCGTGTCTGGAGCATATCTAATCTGTATCTGATTATTGAAGTCTGAATGAGTGACATAATGGCATCCGTATCTGGAGCATATCTGAATTGTATCTGACTTGAATTTTGAATGAGTAATAGAATGACCTCCGTGTCTGGGGTGTATCCATACTGTATCTGAAATCTTTGAATATTTGTTAAAGATAGCTTTTAATCTTATCCTGAAAAGGGTAAAATGTTAGGTGAAACACAAAGTTATATTGCATGAAATGTATGATGCGATAAAATGTGTTTTATCAATGTTTATGATATATGAATGTAATGTATGCGCATGTAAGCTGATTCACTGTCTTGATGAGGAAAATAAATCCTTGATAGTCGGAGATAATAAAATATTTGACTGCTGTCGGGGAAAATAAATCCTTGACCGTTGCTGGAGATTCAAAATCTTTGACCACTGAGGATGAGAAATCCTTGCTGACTGCTGTTGGGGATATAAAATCCTTGGCAACTCGCGGGGATTGTCAAAAACTTTGACAACTTCTGTGGGGATGTGAGAAGCCTTCATGACTTTCCTAGGGATAGGGACTTTTCAAGTCTTTGGAGTTGGAGGATGATAAACATTCTGTTGTGAGAATAATGCCAAGTGTTGTTTGAGAAATATGCTTGGGGATTCCCGAGAACTTTGATGACTATGGCTGGGGATTACACCAATGGGAATCTTTACTCGGTTGGGGAATAAGGAAACTCTGATGATCTCTACCGGGGATCAAACAAAGGAAAACCTTGATCTGCTGAAGAATAAGGAAAACTCTGATGGCTTCTGCGGGGAACTAAGAATGAGAATCTTCAATCTTCTGGGGAGTTTGAATCCTTGGGGACTTCAAGCTGAGGAGTCGAGAATGAAAATCTTTGATCTGCAAGGGATTAAAAATTCTGACGAATTCATGCTGGGGAGTAATGAAGACTCTGGCAACTGTACTGGGGGAATTAAGAATGAGAATCTTCATTTTGTTGGAGGGTAAAAACTCTGTGGGGAATAACTATACTGTTGGGGAGTAGCTATCCTTCTGTGGAGATCAGGAGCTTGAGTTGTATGCCAATCTACTGGTGAATTATCCGGAGGTTGGGGATAAAAGTTAACTGTTATCTGGTTGATTTCCAGGCTTTAAGACAACTTGCTGGGGAAACTGGAGAAACTGGATGGTTTCCGCTGTGGATTGATAGTTGGAATTTTGACTGGGGAAGAAGGTTTCATCTCCGCTGAGGATATGAAGTTCAAAGTTTTGCTCCACTGAGGATTGGAAGTTTGGAGGTTTAACTCTGATGGTGGATTAAGGGTTTGAAAATATAACTCCGTCGGGGATTGGGAGTTTGAAGTTTTGATTCTGGAGGGGGTTTTGAAATTTAATTCCGTTGGGGATATGTATTTCAAGGTTTTAGCTCCGCTGGGGATCTAGATGATGCACTGCAGGGGATTTCTCTTGGAATAGCCTAAATATGTTTTCCTATACTTTCAACCTGTCAGTAATTATTCTTTCACATTTTGTTTATTTGTAAACATGTGATTATATTCAAATACATATGCTCATTTAATAATCCATTGGACGTTTTCAAATAAAACACAAGTGTAAAAAGGAAAAAGACAAATAGTTTTCTGCACTTTGAAGTATCTTTGTATTAACTTTGTGTAAGTATTTTGTACAATAGAGACAGACATCCTAGTAAGAGAATGTTGTCATAAAAAATGAGAAAAATTTATACAAAGAAAGATGGCTATGTGTAAAAATTCCATGGGGTTCCCATTCTGCTATAGCCTTCGTAACTCTGAATATCTTGTCCATTCGTTGCTTTGTCCGAAGATGATTGAGTTGATCAGAAGCCCGAAGCTTGTATGTGAAGATATTTTCCTTAAAGTGATCCGACGAGACATAGTCATACGCTTTAATTCCCTAACTTTTACCTGGACCGCCCTTTCGGGTTTTCGATCCACCGGGAAACCCTTTTTTGCCCAAGTCGCCCTTTCGGGTTTTCAACTTGTCGGGTTACAGATTTTTTTATTTATCGCTAATGTTTGCCTGAACCGCCCTTTCGGGTTTTCGATTCACCGGGATACCCATTTTTGCCCAAGTCGCCCTTTCGGGTTTTCAACTTGTCGGGTCATTTATGCGTAGTATCTTTTGACTATGTCTGCGTTCGCAGGGTGAGGCAGATCGTCACCGTCCATGGTGGTTAATATCATTGCCCCACCAGAAAAGATGTTCTTGATCACAAATGGTCCTTCGTAAGTAGGAGTCCATTTGCCCCTGGGATCACTTTGCGGTAAGATGATCCGCTTGACTACAAGGTCCCCGACTTGATATACCTGGCGTCTGAATTTCCTGTTGAATGCTTTGATCATCCGTTTTTGATACGTCTGACCATGACAAACAGCAGTAAGTCTCTTTTCATCAATCAAGTTAAGTTGATCAAGTCGGGTCTGAATCCAATCGTCTTCACTCAAACCAGCATCTTTCATGATTCTCAAGGAAGGAATCTGAACCTCGATAGGCAAGACAACTTCCATGCCGTATACCAAAGAAAAGGGTGTTGCCCCAGTTGAAGTGCGTGATGTGGTACGGCACCCGTGCAGAGCAAACGGTAACATCTCATGCCAGTCCTTGTAGGTGACCGTCATCTTTTGTATGATCTTCTTGATATTTTTGTTCGCAGCTTCGACAACACCGTTCATCTTTGGCTGATAGGGAGATGAATTGTGATGTTGAATCTGGAACTGCTCGCACAAGGAAGTGATCATAGTGTTGTTATGGTTTGTACCGTTGTTAGTGATGATCCTTTCGGGGATACCGTACCGGCAAATAAGGTTCTGCTTGATGAAGCGAGCAACCACATTCTTTGTAACGGATGCGAAAGACGCTGCTTCGACCCACTTGGTGAAGTAATCAATGGACACCAGGATGAAGCGGTGTCCATTGGATGTTGTAGGCTTGATCTCTCCAATCATGTCGATTCCCCACATCCCGAATGGCCATGGAGCTGTTAAGACATTGAGAGGAACTGGAGGTATATGTACCTTGTCAGCATAGATTTGACATTTGTGACAAGTCCTGGAATGTTGATGGCAGTCAGCTTCCATGGTAGACCAGTAATAGCCTGCCCGTAGAATCTTCTTAGCCATCGTATGTCCGCTAGAGTGAGTGCCAAAGGTACCATTGTGTAGTTCAACCATGATCTGCTCAGCTTCAACCTTGTCCACACATCAGAGCAGAATGCAATCATGATTGCGCTTGTATAGGATACCATTGCTCAGGAAGAACTTAGTTGAGAATCTCCTTAAGAACTTTTTGTCGTTGACTGAAGCTCCTTCAGGGTATTCTTGTGCTTCGATATACCTTTTGACTTCATGAAACCACGGTCGGTCCACTACTTCTTCGGTATTAATCTCGTGACAATGTGCAGGTTCGTACATCCGTTCAATGGTGATTCGGGGAGCCTCATTATCCCAGTTAAGTTTAAAAATGGATGGCATTGTAGCTAGAGCATCTGCTAGCTGATTTTCTTCTCGCGGGAAGTGCTCGAAGGTAATCTGCTCGAAATATGGTAACAATGTCAAGACAAGTTCTTTGTAAGGGATGAGGTTTGGATGTTTAGTATCCCACTCTCCTTTGATTTGACTGATAACCAAAGCGGAGTCCCCAAATATAATCAAGGATTTGATTCCCAAATCTATAGCAGCCTTGAGACCAAAGATACAAGCTTCATACTCGGCCATGTTGTTGGTATAGCTGAAGCAGAGTCTGGAAGTGAAGGGTGTATGGCAACCTTCTGGAGAGATAAGTACCGCGCCGATACTGTTGCCAAGTTCATTAGAAGCACCATCAAAGTACAGGGTCCATCGGGATCCTTGTTCAGGTCTGTCATACGGTCTGTTCTCTTCAATGTTGTCCACTGTCATAATGTCCTCGTCGGGGAAGTCGAACCTCATGGATTGGTAATCTTTGACAGCTTGATGGGCCAGATGATCGGCTACTACACTCCCCTTTATAGATTTTTGGGTCGTGTACTGTATGTCGTATTCCGTTAGGATCATCTGCCATCTAGAGATTCTTCCGGATAGAGCAGGCTTCTCAAAGATGTACTTGATTGGATCCATCTTAAAGATCAGCAAAGTGGTATGAGTCAACATATACTGCCTTAGCCGGCGAGCAGCCCATACCAAAGCGCAGCAAGTTTTCTCCAGCAGTGAGTATCGGGTCTCACAGTCGGTAAACTTTTTGCTAAGGTAATAAATGGCATGCTCTTTTCGTCCAGACTCGTCATGTTGGCCCAATACGCACCCCATTGAATTCTCCAAGACGGTCAGATACATGATTAGCGGTCTTCCTTCGACGAGAGGCATCAAGATAGGAGGTTCTAGCAAATACTCCTTGATTTTGTCGAAAGCAACTTGACAGTCATCATTCCATTTAACCACCTGATCTTTCTTCAACAACTTGAAGATTGGCTCACAGGTAGATGTTAGGTGAGAAATGAACCTTGCAATGTAGTTTAGGCGTCCCAAGAAACCTTTGACCTCCTTCTCAGTGCGAGGGGCATGCATTTCTTGTATAGCTTTGACTTTGGCAAGATCAACCTCGATGCCTTTATTACTGACAATGAAACCCAAGAGCTTACCGGACCTGACTCCGAAGGTGCACTTGTTAGGGTTCAGTCTGAGCTTGTACTCTTTCAACCTGACAAATAACTTTTGCAGATGGTCGAGGTGTTCTTCTTCAGTTTGTGAACGGGCTATCATGTCGTCCACGTAGACCTCTATCTCATGATGTATCATATCATGAAACAAAGCTACCATGGCGCGTTGATAGGTTGCCCCGACATTCTTCAGTCCGAATGACATCACTTTGTAACAGAACATACCCCACTATGTCACAAAAGTAGTTTTCTCCATGTCCTCGGGTGCCATTTTGATCTGGTTATAGCCCGAGAATCCGTCCATGAAAGAAAATACCTTGTGCTGAGTTGTATTGTCAACCAAGATGTCAATGTGCGATAGTGGAAAGTCATCTTTAGGGCTGGCCCTGTTTAAGTCTCTGTAATCCACGCACATTCTCACTTTGCCGTCCTTCTTAGGAACGGGCATAATGTTAGCAACCCATTATGGATAGGAAGTAACAGCAAGAAAACCAGCATTGAACTGCTTCATAACTCCAGCTTTGATCTTTTCAGACATGTCGGGCCTCATGCGACAAACTTTCTGTTTAACTGGTGGACAGTCTTCTCTTGTGGGGAGACGGTGAACCACAATGTCTGTATCAAGTCCCGGCATGTCTTCGTATGACCAGGCGAAGATCTCAACATATTCATTCAACAGCTGAATTAAACACTCTTTGACACTTGGCTCTAGGTTGTCACCCACTCTAACTTCTTTTCTATCTTCCTCCGCCCCAAGTTGATTGTCTCTAACAACTCCTCGTGAGGTAGAATGACCCTTTCTTCCTGTTGTAGCAGTCTAGCCAATTCTCCCGGCACCTCACAGTCTTCATCACCTTCCTATTTGGCATGGTAGACCAGATCTTCAGAGTCACTGAAGGCCATAACAGAATTGTTACCCATGGAATCCGAAATGGATGGGTACCTGCATTTATGAGTGTAGGTGTATGTAAGGGATAGCCACCTTTAAACAAATAAAATGTAAAAAGAAAGACAATAAACACAAAAGTTTATATATGAAAACGTCCATGATTCATTAAAATGGCATATGAAGATGAAAAATCAAACCCTTACAAATGGACCTATGTGCCTCGGGTAAGGCACAAGGTTAAAAGTGTATGAATTGTTCCAGAATTATTACAAACTAACAGAAATGCTTGAAAGATAAATTACTGATTGATGAAAGTAATGGGAACAAAGTCCTTTGCCTCCCAATTGCACAGTCCTCCGTCCACAGTAGGGAAAATCCAGTCTTCCAAGTTGCTCTCCTCTTCACCATCCTCCCAAGCATTTACTCCATTATGGGTGATCTTCACTGGTGGCCCTTCGGCATGGGAGCGACGCACAGCCTTTTAATTAGCCGAAGTGAAACCCAAGCCGAATTTATCAGATTTGAAGGGAAAATCTGGAAGTTGCCCCCAGATTGTGCTTCCTCCTTCTTCAATCACAGCCTTTGCATCTTTGAGAGACGACATCTGAGGCGGAGGTCTGGTTATCACGGGTACAGAAGACACTGTCTTGGTTGCCACAATCTCCTGATCTACCTCCTCAAAATGATGAAAGGGGGTTTCGATGAATTCATCATCCAATTCTACATAGCAGAAAGAATTAAGATGGCTTATCATGTATTCCTCTTCGCCGTGGACAGTTACAATTTTCCCCTGGACATGGTACTTGAGCTTTTGATGCAGAGTAGAAGTGACAGCTCCAGCATGATGAATCCAGGGTCTTCCCAACAAGCAAGAATAGGAAGGACGGATGTCCATAATATAGAATGTGGAGTTAAAGGTTTCAGTTCCCATTTTAATCGGGATGTCCACCTCCCCGTGGACCATCCTTTTAGAACCATCAAAGGCTCTGACAATAATGTTGCTGGGCTTCAAGGTTAAACCTTCACAATCTAGCCTATCCAATGCCTTCTTCGATAGGACGTTCAGTGATGAACCAATGTCTACCAGAACGTGTGCTAGAGTAGTCCCTCTGCATTCCATCGAGACATGCAAAGCATCATTATGTTTTCTCCCTTTGATTATTAGATCAGCATCGGAGAATCCTAAACCATTGTCTGCTGTTAGACTAGCTACATATTCTTGGAACTGATCCGCGGAAGTTTCCTGGGGTACATGGGCCGTCTTCAAGAATCTGATCAAAGCTTTGGCATGAGCTTCTGAACAAAGCAACAAGGCCAACATCGAGATCTTTGAGGGGGTTTGCCCCAGTTGTTCAACAACATTATAATTTATTTTCTTGATTATTTTCAAAATCTCTTCCATTTCTTTTTGAGAGGTTTCAGGGATGATCAATGGCGGAGCCCTCGTCCTGACAGGCTCTTTTTGGATCCCTTTCCCTCTATCATCAACGGCAGCAGAGGAGATGACCACAGGAGTTACAACTTCTTCAATAACTGGAGTTCTTGCAGATATGTTGACCGACACAGGGGTAACCTTAGGAGAAGCTGAGGGTCCGAAGATTGCCTTTGGAGGCGCAATCTCCAGAGAGAAAATTCTTCCACTGCGGGTGATTTTACTCGTTCCGGCAATGTTTCCAATGTCGAAAGTCTCTTCATCATAACTCTCTTCAGTTGATTCAATTTGTTTAATACCATGGTAAAAGATCTCTCCCCCATAGTTCCACGGTATTGATTTGTTAGACTTGTACGAGATAGGCCCCGACATGGTTATCTTCAAAGGTACAATCTTCGAATCAGATGTAATCTTAACAGGTCTTTTGGAGACCTTGGAAAGATTGGCGGATATGGTAATTATTGAAATATCATTGACAGGAGTCGGTGTAACAGGAGTCTTTTCAAAAAGGATCTCTTGGTTATCCATTAGGCACTGGATGCCTAACTTCAATAATGGACAGTCGGTTGGTAAGGATGAACAAAGGTAGCAATCTTCTTCACATCCTGGGAAAATCCCAGCCTTCAGCAAATTCAACTTGATTATCGGTAGCGGAGTCATCAAATCATCAACAGTAGCAACAAAAAGATCTTTTTCAACAGCATGGGCATTGTGGCCATGCTTTGGCATTGGAGCAAAGATTATGTTAGGCTTTTCAGGGGTATCGAATTCAACTTCTTTAGCATCTATCAAATCCTGAATCTTATTTTTGAGGGCCCAACAACTGTTGGTGTCATGCCCCAGGCTGTCTGAATGATAAGCACATTTGGCATTTGCATGGTAGTAAGGAGAAGTTGTATTCGGATTCTTCGGGGCCTCTCTCAGACCGGTAAGGTTTAACTTCAGGAGATGGGGTAAAACCTGAGCAGGAGTCATATTTATCCGTGTGAATTACCGTGCAGGCCTTTCCACCCTTGCTTGGATAGTTCTAGGTTGATTGTTTCTAGGCTAATCAGCTGCAGACTTCTGAATCATTACGGCCCCCACCGCTGGCCGGCGCTCAACTCTTCCTTGACCTCTTTGGGAGTAGACAGTTGAGTCTTCCTTCTTTGCTGGAAAAGTCTTTTTGATGGCAACGGAAGTAGATGTATCTTTTTGAATTTTCCCGCTCTTTATGCCGACTTCAACTCTCTCACCAGTCAGAATCAACTCGGTGAACCCCGTAGACAAACTTCCAATGAGGTGATTGAAAAAGGGGCCTGACAGTGTACCCAAGAACATATCAACTAGTTCCCTCTCAGATAGAGGTGGTTGTACTCGTCCTGCCAAGTCTCTCAATTTCTGGGCATACTCTTTGAAACCTTCATTTGAGACCATGCCCATACTCTGTAATTGAGTACGGGTAGGTGCTAAGTCCGCATTATATTGATATTGTCTGTAGAAGGCAGCTGCCAAATCCTCCCAATTGTGCACATCAGACCTCTCTAGCTGGCAGAACCAATCTAACTGCGTCCCCGAAAGAATGTCCTGGAAGAAATGGACCCACAGATCCTTGTTAGAAGAATGCGGTTGGATTTTTCTGACGTAAGATCGCAAATGCATCTTTGGACAAGACAAATTATCGTACTTAGCAAATATAGGCACCTTAAACTTAGGGGGAATGACAATCTCAACAACCAACCCTAATTCTTCAAAGTCCAGCCCAGGCACTCTCTGCACCTCCATGGCAGCCAGACGCTCTTCCAGATTCTTGTACTTGTCATCTGCAGGAGGGTACTGCTGCTCAGAATAGTCTTCATCCTCTTCCTCTTCTTCTTCCTCAGACTCAGATTGCACTACAGTTCCTTTACCTTTTCCTACCCCTTCATCAGATGTTGAGGGGAAATCCAGAACCCTTCTAGCTTGGCCTTCAAATCTTCTACCAATGGTAGCCACACCAACCCTCTTCTTTTTCTTTTTCTCCTTTTCCTTTTCCAGTAGAGTTTTGAGCTCCTCCTGCCCCTTTGCCAAGGTCAGAAATAGCTGTTGGAACTGTGAATTCTGCGCTTGTAAGTCTTTGACCGTCTACTCTATATCCATCTTGCTGAAATAAACAGCAGAGAGATAAGGAAACCTGGTGTGAAGACCTGTTTATGCATATGATGAATGATGTGTATTCATGTAATGCATTCAAGGATTCAGAAATTCAAATTTGTTTTAAACAAAAAAGAACACACGTCATATTAATAAGATATAATTTGTTAGTACATCAATGCCCCATGGGCAAAATAATACAAAATTCTAAGGTAAAAATATGTTGCGCATCCTTTTTGGTACAATGTAGGTGTTGAGAGTCTGCTCTTCGTGAAGTTGACGAGTGAGTTCTAAAACCTTCTTCTCACTGGCGTAGAATTGGGCTTCAAGAGTATCGTGCTCTCCCTTGAGCTGTATCCAACTCCTTTGCAAATCTTCAAGTGATGTCGGCATGTCAGGATGAAGGATGGTGTATGGAACCTCTCCTTCCATAACAGGCTCTTTGATCACAGGGAGAATGTAGGGGTGAGGCATCATAAGACTTTGGGCGTGGGTTCGTACCCACTTGAGGTAAGGCTCAAGGGGGATGGAATTCTTGTGTCCCAGGGTCTTACTGTCCACCTTGTTGGGCATCCTCCAAGCTCGGATAAACCTTTGTCGAAGTCCTTGATCGTCGTTGTCGAAGTCAAAAACCAAGTCTGGAATCAGCATGTCATGTGGGCCATCCCTTCGGGCATACCCAAACTGTCTTAGAGCCAAGCAGGGGTTGTAGGTGATGCCTCCCCTAATGCCAAGTAGAGGGACATTAGGGAATTCCCCACAATGATCAATGATGATAACATTTTCTCTGGACCGAGAACACCAATGAACATCTAAGTTTGTAAGAGTCATCAATCGTTGTGACCACCTCAAACCTTGCCCATTCTTCAAAACTGATTGGGGAAGATGAGAAATAAACCATCTTGCCAATAGAGGAGTACAACACATGAGAACACCTATTTTCCTCATTGTTCGAGTGTGAAATGAGTGGAGGATATCCCCAAGCAATGTAGGCACCGGGTTGCGAGTCATGAAGATTTTGACAGCATTGACATCTATAAGCTGGTCAGGGTTTGGGAACAAGACCAACCCATAGATGAGAAGAGCCACAATCTCCTCAAAAGCTTGTAAGTCCAAAGAATTCCAGCAACTTTGGGCCTTCTCAAATAGAAACTTTGACAAGAAGCCTTTGACACCACTTCTAGTTTCTCAATGGCCTATGATATCAGATGGTTGCAAGTGTAGGGCTTGAGCAATATCTTATGGATTTGGATCTCTTTCCGTACCGTTGTAGGGTAGTTGTTGGAGAATTGGAATCCTCAAGAGTTGAGAAAATTCCTCCAAAGTAGGCACAAGCTGGTAATCAGGAAATGTGAAGCAGTGGTGTAGGGGGTCAATGAACCGGAAGAGAACTTTCACCATGTCTTCCTCAGTGTTGGTGTTGACTAAGTTGAGAAGACGACCATGCCTCTCGGTGAATGGAGAATTCTCAGGAATCCTTGAAGCAAGCTCCTTGAGTTGAGGAGGAATTCTCACAAGGTTGACTTGAATTGTTTTCCTGCGAAGTGATTCCATTACCTACAAAACAGGAACAAAGATGAAGATCCAAATCCTTGAAATGGTTAGTTGATGCATATGATGCTTCATGATATTATGATGTTATGCACAATTATATATGTACAAACAAGTCACACAAGTTCCTAGTTTCAGGCTTGCATGGGGTTTCATAGGTAAGTACCCTCTTGAAGTTTAGTTGGCTCAACATGTCCTATAAATAGTAACCGGGTTCTAAGGAGCTCAATATCACTGAATTATTTTCTGTGTTCATTGTTTCAGTTTAGCCACTTTACTGGCGATCGAAATATTCCAAGAAAACAACCCTCAATGAGTGTAGTATCGAGTATCTACCAACTTCTGACTGCACCAAAGCCGGTCATCTCACTACCCCTAAAAAGGCCAATTTGGTCAAGTAAAGGTTCTAAAAGTCCATTAGTGCTTCATGACATCACTCAGCGGCCCCGTATTCTCTTTGATTAACTCAAAGGCTATCGGTACCCACAAATATGTTGCACTAATATAGCTATTGCTTCAACCATGTCGGTATACCACGCACAGTTTCCATAATGTATTGCTATTTACCTATGAATGTTTCCCAAATCCGGGTAGAGGATTCAAACCCAAACAATAGAACCAAAGTGTAAAGCAATCAAGTCAAGCAATATAAGCATTTAAAGGTGATCTAAACCCTAAGGTGACCCCACTTTTAGATATATCCCCAGCAGAGTCGCCAGTTCTGTGATGCGGTGGGAGAGCTGCCTTGAGGTTTTGTGTTTGTGTTCGCAAATGTTTCAGTTTAGCAAGAGTCGCCACCGACTTTTATTTTATCCAAAAGGAAAGGTAAAAAAGCACAGGAAATACCTTTGAGATTGTTTTTGGGTTCGGGGGGTAGATTATGAAAAGGGAAGGTGCTAGCACCCTTTTCATCCATGGTTTTCCACGGGCTCTTAGTTACTTGTTTTAGATCACTTGCTTTTGCTTTTCAATTGTTTGAAATGGTGCTTTTGTGTGTGGTTTTGAAAGTATTTTGAAAAGAGGCCTTTGTTTAGGCAACCTTTGTAATGATTCTTGTTTGAATGTATACAAAGGTGTTTGTCTTTTGAAAAATGTTTCAATGTTTGAAAGTTTGTTGGGAAATGTTTTGAAATTGTGTTGTGTGTTTTTGAAAATAACAAGGATGTTTTGCAAATGATCAAGTAACTAGGAGTTGTCTACCCTACTCAAAGATCTTTCCTACACATTTTTATTCTTTTGACATTGTTGTTTTACCATCGCATTTGGTAAACAACCCTATCTTTGGATGTTAAACGGGACGGGCGTGGGTCATCGTATGACCATGATAACAATGTTGCCAAGTATCTTAGCAAGTTTTTGAGGGACTAGATCATTTTTGTATAGGCAACCAAGATAACGTCATCGAGGGACTATGATCTTTTTTATTTTGTTTTGATTTTGCCAAGATACCTAGCATGCATACCATGACCATTTTTAAGGAAACAAGTGGATGAAACCCTAGGGGTGCTTGTGTGTATTGTGTTGTCATTTTTCATGCATTTTTGTCTTGTATTTAGTCATGCTATTTGTTTGATTTTGGTTCTTTGCATACAAAACCTAATTTTACTATCATGCATATCAAAGCGATAAAATGTGTAAAAGTAAATCTAAGACTATTACAACATTATTATGGGGAGGGGGGGTACAAGTTTGAAATAGGGGGATATTGCTAAAAAATAAATCCCTAAAACTATTACAACCATATTGAATTTATTTGTACAAATAAATAAATAAGCAAATATTTAAATATGCAATATATTATGAATGTGCAAAAAATGTTTTTGTATTTTATTTTATGTATGTAAAATAAATTTATTTATGTCTCAAAAATAAGAAAATAAAAATGATCATTTTTTGGAAAGGGTAGAAAACCCTAGTTTTTGTTTTAAAAGAAAAAATATATATATTAATTATTTATTCATTTTTTATGTATAAGAAAATAAATAAAAATATATACAAAGATGTTAAAAATAAAATATGATATGAAAATATTAATTTAAGTGTATAAATAATAAAAATAAAAATATATAATATTTTTATAATATTCACAAGTTTTTATTTAAGAAAATATAAGTATATTATTATTAGTAAACTATTTTTAAGCCCAAAAAATAATAAAATAAAAATGTAAAAATTAAGAAAATATTTTTGGTGATTTTTAATATTTAGAAAAAATAATAAAAGTCAGAAAATATAAAAGAAATGAAAAATATATAAAAATAAAACAAATGGGCCAAGAGGGTGCATAAAGCAGGATGGGGGGTGTCAATAGTCAGAAGCAGCCAGGCCCAACCCAATGTCACACTTCATCCCTGTCCTTGGAACGAAAATGCGCGCCATGGTTCAAATCCTGTTCTCTCTTGTTCTTGCATGAAATTAAAAACTCACAACATAAAAGTTATAGTATTTTCAATCACGATTTCAATGATATAAAAAACTTGATCTAACTCTCAAAGACCTGAGAGAATTTCCTTGGCCCTAAATTCTAACCTAGTTTTTTCAGAAACTTCAACATCCAAATTCTCCTAGCTCAGTTAACATAAATGAATTCTATGCATATGTACAGCTCAAGGACAATGAGGACTACATTTTTGCTTCACAAACCTAAGCCTAATGATTCCTAAATAGAGAGATAGAAACTTAGAAAATACTTGTTTCAGCCAAGTTTGGATATGGCAATGTAGGGGTTTTGGATGAGGCCTGAAGGTCGTGTTAGCTTGCCTGAAGTTCACTCAACCTTTCCCAATGCTTGGCTTGCTTTGAACTTGCCTGAATATGCTTGTAGAACTCAACCTGCAAAGCTTCAAAGTAAAAATGGTGAAGTGTGAAAATGGAGTTACAGTGGATAGACAGGTGCTTGGACAATTTAGGTATGTTGTCTGGAGTGTGTTGGAAGTGGTTTCAAGAAAAACGCACGAGGCAATGTGAAGATGACTTGATTTCTGCAGGGCTTGCCCTGTTTTGGGCAGAAATAGAGTGTTTGGTGTATTTGGGTGTTTGAGAGGCTTGTAACTCGTGTATTTGGCTTGGTACAATGTGTTGAGGTTGTTTGAAATGATACCAAACTTTGGTTTTAACAGATATAAGAGATATGCTGACTTTTGCACACTTGCTTGTTTTTGAAGAAAAGGTGGGAAGTGACAAAGGCAAAGCCTGTACAGGCTAGCTCCAGGTCTGCACATAGTTGGTACCAATTGCCTGATATTCATGGACTTTGTTTGCATAAAGAAATCAGGTACATGGCTCAAGACAAACAAAATTGCATAAAGTGACCTTTATCAAAGTGGCATTGTTATCTTTTTGCCAAAAATGGATTAATTCAATGTGTAATGTTCTAAAACTCAGAACAAAACCTCTAACCAATGTATTTGTATTTAATTTATGAGTGTAAAAAGGATTAGAACCTGTAAACCAAGTACAAGCATGCTTTGGACAAAATTGCAAGTTGTAGCAATGTGCAAAATGCCTTGGACAAAAGTGATGATTTGCCATTTTCAAACTTTTGATTCTCCCTAACCACAAATGATCTTGGAGAGTTCTTGGAAATTTTGGAAAGCTTTTAACATGCTCTACAATCCATCTTTGAAATGCATTTTGAGATTCCACTTGGAACTATGTGAAAAATTGCCATGAAGATAGGTCAAAATCCTGCCTAAACTAGGGCAAAATTTCACTAAGTTAAAAGTTTCATGGACCCTTATTCACAAAATCATAACTTGAGATCCAAGCATCTTTTGGGAAAACTTTGTGAATCAAAGTTGCAGATTTTGTGGAGGACTACAACTTTCATGTTGGAAGTTTTCATGTTTTGACATATCTTGATGAAAAATGACCCTTGGCACTTGATTTTAACCAAAAAGTCAAAGTTTGACTTTTCAGTGTACAGTTGATTTTTGATCAGTTGACTGGAAAATTCATCTGTCAAACATGCATTTGAGATCTTTTGAACCTTGTGATTAGGTAAAGATGATGCCATTGAGTCCTTGAATCCATGCTTGAACCCAATTTGCCATTGGCTAGGTGAAAAATCAGAAATTGCCCTTCTGCAGTCAAAACCCTAAAAATGACCATTTTGCCCTTTTGATGATCTGATCAAATTTCTTGAGGAGTTGTGGTACAAAATTGATCAAATGGTTCATATGAGTCTATAAAATTGATGTGGATAAAAAATTATGAGGTTTGACTGTAAATTGGCCACAATTGACTTTTTCCCCAATACAGCTGATTTTTAGGTCAACTTTCCAATTGACTGGGCAAAAATTTGATTCAAGGCTTGAAACTTGGTATGAGCAATCTTATAAATCCAAAATTAAGTATTAAAGTCACATGAGACATTGGAAGTCCAAAAATCCTTGTGCAAACTCAAACCCTAATTTTAGGTCAACAGTGCAAGGAGATATCTTGAGCAGAGCAAACCCTATCTTGTCTGGAGTCCAAAGAGTCTTGTGAGGAGAAATCTTGATAAAATGAGAGGGAAAATTTTGGGGTACAACACAAATCCTAGTGAAGATTCTTTGGGATTTTTAGAGTACAATTTGGGCTTACTATAGTTTGAATTTAAAAAGGCAATTGGAGGGATTTTTAGGTTCTTTTGTTTTATTAATTAAAATATGTTCATCTTGACAGGTTTGGAAGTAAAGAAATTGAAGATAAATTTCTTTTAGTTCTACCCAAGGCCATTTACATTTGCTACTTAGAATGATTAGCATTTTTTTCAAGCTTAGAAGTGAGCAAGAATTTGAAGATTATTGTGTCTTAGGCTAAGGTCCATATCATCATCAATTTCACTTTCAAATTATACAAAATTAACAAAAAAGGCTTATCAGAAAAGTTACATTGTTTCTAAGCTTATGCCATTACAAGAGTTAAAACAAAAGAGTTTAAGAATTACAAAGTCCAAGAGGTAAAAACTTTCATTCATCTTTATTTAAGATTCAAACTTCTAAGTTCATAACAATTACAAGCCTTTCTTTTTTTCAAGACCAAACCAAAGATAATACTAAACCCTAAGCTATCCTATGAGATTCTATTTGCAGAAGATTCGATTCTGCATCTCATATTTTCCCTCCAAGGTCTCCTATGGCAGTTGCGATCTCTTCCTCAAACTTTACCTTGCCTTCTTCATCTTTCTCTCATCAACCGTACATGAAAAAAGTAATGGAACATTATTAGTAGAAAACAATCAAAATCATGAGAATAAGTAAGAAACTTTTCAAGGAGGTTATTTCATAACTTCATCATTAGGGATTTGTGATAGGAATCAGACATTGGGATCATTTTCAATCATGTGCTAAGCCCAACAAAATCCTCATAGTCATTTTGTTTTCACAAACAACAAAGTCAAAATTACATTATTTATCATTGGCCAAATAACACTCCTATTGCAAATCACAAAAAAAGAGCATTTGTTTTTGGTTCACAAAGGGAGGTACAAAGAGTAAAGAAGTACTTGCTGCAGTAATTCAGTAAAAACACCTCAGTGAAATTGAAAAAACAGCAAGCTAATCAACCATTCATTTTCACTACAACAAACATCACAGTTCCACAGAAATAACATATCAGATATCAAAAAGCCCAACACAGAATTCAATCACAAGCCTGTTAACAAAACAATCACTGAACCCAAACAGTCAAAACCCTAATTTCTCATCAGTATAAAACCAATCATTGCACAAATTTCGAGGGGGGGGGGGAGCACTGTTCACATAAATACCTGCAAATAAAAATTCAAACTCTAGATCTATTCATCATTTTCCTCAATACCACAAAACCCTTCAGGAATTGAAAGCAAAGAGAAGAGGAGGAAAATATTTTGAATCACAGAGAATATACAAACAGAACCAGATCAGAAAGACCTCACCAGAAAGGTTGTGCAAAGCACAGATCTTTGACCGTCAAACCCTCCTTCCTCCGCCATTTCCTTCTCAGTTTCAATCGAAGTTTGTTACCCGCGTACACAGGATTCCGAACCCCTATCTTTTTACCATTTCGTTTAAATTTCATCATAATCTTTGTTAGGGTTTGTAAACCCCTTTGTAGATCTATGCTTAACCATTGCATTTCTGAAAAAAAAACAACCATAAATTAGAGAAGAGGAGAGAAAGATGAAGAAGATGGTGTAAATAAAATAAAGATCAGAGCAAGTCATGATGTCACCTCCGTCCGCCACCGTGAATCTTCATAGGCGCCACTGCGGATATTCATCACCACCACCGCCACCGCCCATATCTCTTATATTTCTTTTTCTATTTTTTAAAAACTGTTTACCGTTGAATAAGGGAAGTGAAAGGCAAGATAAAATAATAGGAGTGAAGAGAGTATTCAATCTCACTTGATTAAATTTTTTGTTTAAAATCAATTCAGTTAATTAATGTTAATTAAATCACTGATCTAGTGACACTTATCACCACCCTTGTGGCCATTGTTAGATACTGTGCAAGTGTCCCCTCGTGCATATTATGCACCCTCACTAATCATGTGATCATCATCCAACAACTCGAAATTCATTTCCACCATGCTCCCTCAAGGACGACCCATGCTGGATCGAATGCAGAAGATTATTGGGCACTTCTCTCCATCAATCATACCATGCACCTTGCTGCTTCTCACCATCAGATCTTCACAGATCTGATCCAACACTCAAGAATGTGCAGCTCACCATGGACCCCCTGGAGCGATTCTTACTGGAGCCAGCGAATTGCTTAATGGGCTTAGAGATTCTGCTGATTACACCCCTAGATTTCACTTCATTCCAGGCCCATTCCTCAACTTTCTTTGATCTTCCTTTATTTCTTTTTGTTTTATATTTTAGTATTAAAATAAAAATGCCACAAAATAATAATTGTAGTTAAATAATTATTCATTTTTAGACATTTCATTTGATATTATTAATTAAATTATTAACTAATTTTATTAAATAAAATGACTTAATTTAGATAATTATTTAATAGATTTTGGTTTGTATTGTGTGTTTAATTACTTAGAACTTTAAGGTTTTATTTTTAGTATCATCCCCATTCATAAACTTGTACCCCCATCCCCCTTGGGCTTGTAATAATTTATTTACTTGCTTGTATTCTTGTTTGGATTATTCACAAATGTACACCTCACACACTCAATAAAATTGAATCCAATTCTCACCTCTTGGTCTATATACAAAGCTTTCAAAAGGGTATCATAGTTGAGTGTGGGCATGACCATTCTCACGAGATTAGTCTAAGCCTTTGCTTGCATTGATTAATCATAATCTGAATCAATCACTTTGGTTTATATACCAAGTGTCCATGCAAAAAGGGTCTTATGGTTGGGAGTAGGACCACCTATTCTCACGAGATTAATCAAGTATAGCCCTTAGTTAATCATAACTCGATTAAACTACCTTGGTCCATACACCAAGCATTCCAATTATTTTTGTGATTACTTTTGCCATGATTTTGCAATCGATTGTTGATACAACTCGGGTATGATTGATCGATGGTAAAATTCATAAGCTTTTGAGAACGAGTCTTTGAAACAAGTTAAGAGTGCAACCTTTATAAAAGAAGTTCAAAGAAGCTCTCAGTAGAGTTTTCTTATCTCACGTGCGTTGAAGAGGAAACATACCTTCTCCGTTAGGTGTCATCATACCTATCTTTATTTATCATTCTCGCATCACTTTCAATTAGTCCTGCCATGAGAAGTAAATTAAAGATGCATGACTAGAAGTCTTACCTTTATAGGCATGTTTGATTGTTCAATTGTTATCTCTTCTTCTACTTGACTACTTGCTTAGGTGTCTACCTATGTGCATGCTCTTTCTTCTTTACTTTCTTATCTAAGTAGGTTTTCTCGAGGTATCTTATCTAAGTACCTTATATCTTGAGTAAGTCTCTGCTTCTCATGTATGATGAGTAATGGTCTAATTTCCATCTTTTATTTTATCTCCTACCTTAATGATACGATATCATTGTAAGGAGTTTATTACTTGATATTTTCCATCTTTTCTTTTATCTCCTACCTTGATGATACAATATCATTGTAAGGAGTTTATCACTTTATGTTTTGCCATCTTTTCTTTTATCTCCTACATTGATGATACAATATCATTGTTAGGTGTTAATGTTTTATCATTCTTACCTCTTCTTTAAAACATGATGTTTTTTCATCCTAACATGTGTGTGCTTGATGTTTTATCATCCTTTATTTTGATGTTTTATCATCTTTGTGTGATGTATTTCCATCTCCTCTCTTATTGATTTAGGTTTTTACCTATCTGTTTATGCTTGATGTTTTATCATCTCATTTCTCACTTGACATTTTATAATATTTGTGTGATGTTTTTATCATTTTCTTATCTTGATGTTTTATCATCCCTTATCATGATATTTTACCATCTCTTTTCATCTCATTTCTCATGCTTCTTTGATCCTTGCTTAAGCACTCACTTGCTAACCAACATGGTGATACATAAGAAGCCATATTCTCTTTTTTACTTATGTGTTGAGCATCATTGTCTAGATTGCCTCACGAGCTTTTGTGTCATGTATCATGAATGTATCTTGATGTTGGCTACTGCCCATAACATATAAGAACATTGACTTTGATTTATTTAAATCATATTGCTTGTATGCATCAAAGGGACTAAACTTTTCCATATACCATGACACTTGAGTATCTTGTTGCCATTTCTTGAGTATTTAAGTTCATGATTGATTTCTTAAGAGAGTTTCATATTCACCCTATGATATACAAGATTTCATTATACTCTTACTTGAGCTTTATCAATTTCATTTGATTTAAGAGAAGTATTATCCATCTTAGATGATTTTTTCATCAACTAGGTGACTTTTCTTGTTTAAGAAGTTTCATCTTATTACTTGGTTACTCTTGAGTCTCATCTTGAGTTAACTTACTATACAAGTCACACATCTCATAATTCTTCAATTATGCCCTATCTTCTTTTAATTTTTACTTTTTAAATTAAATATTGTTTGCTTGTCTCCTTTGGGCCATTTCCTTAGTATGCTTTGTATGCTCTCTTTGCCCCGTGTCTTGTGTGTTTGTTGACGTGTTACCATTTTACTTGCTGATGTTTTGTCATCCATATTTGGTGTTTTGTCATCTTTTATATGATGTTTTGTCATCTCTTACTTGATGTTTTGTCATCTTTTTCATGATGCTTTGTCATCTTTTATTTGATGTTTTGTCATATTTGCATGGTATTTTGTCATCTTTTACACGATGTTTTGTCATCTCTTATCTGATGTTTTATCATCCACACTTGATGTTTTTCCGCCTTAATGCTTATATGTTGATGTATTGCCATCTCTTATATATTTTCTACCATACTTTCATTCTTGATATCATTTCTAGGTGTTGATGCTTTGCCATCCCTTTTGCTATTCTTGATTAATGCTTAGGGACCTATCCTATATGCTTACTTCTTTGATGTTTTGTCATCTCTTATATGATGTTTTGTCATCTCTTACATGATGTTTTTTCATCTATACATGATGTTTTGTCATCTATACTTGATGTTTTGTTATCTTACTTGATGTGTTGTGTGATCGGTGGATTTAGAACTGACTGTTTAAAGCTGGATCGCGTATGTCGCGGTAAGCAAGAGTCGCCACCGTCTTTTATTTTCTCCAACATGGACAGGAAAAAAGCACAGCAAAATTCCTTATGAGATAGTTTCTCGGTTCGGGAGGTAGATTTATAGAAAGGGAAAGTGTTAGCACCCTTTCTATCCATGGTTATCCATGGGCTCTTAGATACTTGCTCATTGTGTTTTCAGAAGTGTTTGCTTTTCAATTGTGAGTGAGTTTGAAAAAGTTTCGTTTTAAAGATTTCAGATCGACTCTTGTATCAGTCCTCAAGAGTGTTTGAAAAATTGTTTTGAAAGCTTTTTTGAAAGTGTCAGTGTGAAAAGAGTTTTGATTTGTTTTTTAGAGCAAGTATCTATGAGTCATCTACCTACCCTAAGGAATTAGGCTGTGTAAATGTCCTTAAGGTAGTGCCATCCCACCATTGAGAGGTAGGTAGCATCACCGTTGGAGGTGTTCGGGTCAATTCGTTTGTAGGGACAATGTGGTCACCAGAGTAACAGTAGGATACCTTAGAAGCTACCCTTATGCCATTGATCCTTTTTTAATCTGAGGCAACCGTTTCGAGGCAACTGGATCATGGACATAAGGACTTACTAAAACTTCCTATACTCGACAACCACGTTTCGAAGGTAAGGCAACAGTGAGGCGTACCCTAGAAGTGGTGTGTGAATCTGTATGTTGTTTTCAGTTTAGCAATTATCTTTGAACATGTTATGGTGAGCTATGCTTTGTTTTTAATTAGCCATTCATTCTTTCATGCAATTTAGAATTTAAAGGTGCGGAAAATTAAAAGACGGAAAGCTAAAAGCTACGCTATTACAAGCCGCGGGTCTATACATCGCCAAAATACAAAGACCCGTTTTAATAAAAATGCGGAAAGTAAAATAAATTCCTAATTACTATTACATGGCTTGAACAGTTACATAATATTGAAAAAAGAAAGATAAGAATAAATGCGCGAAAGAATTAAAGATAGAACGTTCGAGGGCGTTGGACCCTTTTGAAATTAAAAGTTAATTAATTATTTAATAAAAGGAAAGAAATTGTTTTTTATGGTTTTTGGTATTTATGAAAATAAGGAAAGATTAAAAATTAAAAGAAACCCTAATTCTAAGTTATTTTTAATTATTTAGAAAATATTAAAGTTTAACCTAGTTTACACTAATTAATTATTTTACATATTTATTTACAAAAGTAGTAATTAATAATAATAATAATAATGATGAGAAAATTATTTATAAAAAAAAGGATGAGAATATTAAAAAAACTTAATTTCTACATATTTTAATTTATTAAGAAAAAGGTTAAAATTGAAACCTAAATTAACTAAGTTAATTATTAAAATTATTTACAAAAATAATAATAGTGAAATTAATATTAATAAAAATAAACATTTTTTCTAGTTTCTGATTTATTATTGTGAAAATTATTTTATGGTGAAAAAAACAATTAAAACAATTAAAAAAGAATTAGAAAAGAAAATAAAATAAAATTAAAAAGGATGCAAACCAAGGGGGGTTTCAGGCCCAAGGGGAGGTTTTTTTGAAGTATTCTGGCCCATTAGACAAAAAGCCTTGTTTGACTTTCTGGCATCACGTGCGTGTTCATTGACTCCTGAGTACCGTGGTCTGCATTCTTTGGCCATTGGATTGGGTTTCATGGCCATTTGTGTTCTGGCTGTTGGCCATTTGTGTTCTAGCCTCAACGTTCCTTAATCTTCTCAGGATGTCTGTCTCGCCATGTATTGGTGTCATGCATAAGTTGTTCTTTTGGTCATTTGGATTTTGGCTTTTGGCCATTTGGCTTTTGGCTTTTGGCCATTTGTCTTTTGGCCTCAACGTTCCTTAATGAACCTGCATGGGATCCTGTCTAAATTGGAAAATTAGTGACCTGAATACTTTTATGCCCTTTGGATCATGGAGATCAAGCCAGCCTTATCCTTACTGAAGAAGTAGTGAGGTGTTGGTTTGTAACTGTGATGACTTGTTTGTAGTGAGAGAGGAATTTGTAATAAGGATTTCAAGGTTTTAGGGTTCTTGAAAGAATTTGATATTCTAACAGTGTTGTGGCAAGGTTTTTTCTCTCTTTTTTTCTCCTCTTTTTTTCCCCTTGTTTGTGTGAAAAGAATGTGATTATATAATGGAAATTAGGGTAAAGAAAATGGGCTTTGAATGTGCAATTGGGCCTCCAATGTTCACTTGAGTTCATCACTTTCCAGGCTAAATCGCAGGGACTTAAGTGCAATTTTTGAAGTTGAAATGTGAAAACACAATGTAGCCGACATTGATAACTAACTTCTGTCCGAAAATCGGCTCAATCGGATAAACGGTGAATTAGTTATGAATTTTTGAAGTTTCAGCTCAGACAAACTTATTTTGGGCTCCAGTGTCGACTCTGACACGTTCTTCAATAAAAAACTGGTATTGATCGGTGCATAATTTGGTCTCGACTTTTGAAGCAAAGTTGTAGATCTCTGAGTCAGTGACCTTGTGTAAAAATATGAGCCCAATCCGATAAAAATTGACCGAGTTATGAATTTTCTAAGTTTCGGCCCAGATGAAATAATATTCAGCATTCAGGATTTTCAGCGTGTCACGCACTCTGAGCAAAAAACGAAGGCCTTTTGAATACCGTTTGAACTCAATACCTTCTGTGAAAATGTAGCCAACTCAATTTGTGAAATTTTGGCGCCGGAACCAGCTCGATACGATGAAAATCGACCAAGTTATGATTTTCTGAACACGACACAAATAAACTTGTCACAAATTTTCTGTATGAAAATACTTGATAAATCCACATTTTTGAAGACCTTCTGATCGAAATTGGCTTCCATCCGTGAGATATGAAAACGTAGATAATGTCAAGACGGAATTTTGGCCACCGGAACAGGTTCAAAACGAGCCACGATCTTCAAGTTATGAATTTTTTAGCGCGTAAAAACTGCACTTTCAGCACACTTTTTCATCATATTTCTTCAAGAAAACTCACACATTCAGATACCTTCTTTAAAGAATTGACTCTTGAGCTGAACCTGAATTTGAGAATACGTTATCAGAGATATCTTGGCGAAAGAACACCTGAATATAACACGCCGGGTTGGACTTGTGAATTTTTCTTGAAATGTTTTGAGAAATATGGGAGGGCAAATTTTGGGGTACAACATGTTGTAATCCATGCTTGATGTTTTGTCATCTATACTTGATGTTTTGTCATCTATACTCGATGTTTTGTCATCCGTGCTTGATGTTTTGCCTTCTATACTTGATGTTGTGTCATCATTTCTTGATGTTTTATCATCCATGCTTGATGTTTTATCATCCCATTTCTTGACTTTTTATCATCCATACTTGATATTTTATCATCCCATTTCTTGATGTTTTATCATACATACTTGATGTTTTATCATCCCATTTCTTGATGTTTTATCATCCATTATTGATGTTTCATCATCCCATTTCTTGATGTTTTGTCATCCATGCTTGATGTTTTATCATCCTTTTATTTTCTTTGAGACTTGAGGTTTTGTCATCTTAATATGTGCATACTTGATGTTTTATCATCTTTTGCTTGATGTTATATCATCTTTTTCTCATCATTTTTATCTTGATGCATTGTCATCTTTGTGATGTGTTGTCATCCCTCCTTTTTATCTTGATGTATTGTCATCTTTGTGATGTGTTGTCACCCCTCCATCATGTATCTTGATGTATTGTCATCTTTGTGATGTATTGTCATCTTTGTGATATGTTGTCATCTCTCTTTTATATCTGGATGTTTTGCCATCTTTGTGTGATGTTTTTACCATCCCTCTTCTCCCTTTGCTTGCTTCTCCTCTTGTATGCTCCCCATAGGATCTTCAATTCACTCTTTTCTAAGTTTGAATTTAATAAACCTTAGGATCTTTATCCAAGCATGACAACATTAGGTAGGTGTTTCCTTCTTATCCCAACTATAGGATCAACATTGCATGATAATTTTAGGACTATTTTGCTAGGCTCCCTTAGACTTTTTCCTTCTTCTTTTGCATTTGCATTAAGATTAAAACTTCTTCTTTTTCTTTTAAATTTCTCAAAACACTTAATAATAATGATGCGAGCCATATGCCATGAGCCTTACACGAGTCCTTTGGGTACGAGACGTCTGGCTCGACCATCCAAAGTCTCTCATGTCGTACACTTTAATGTGGTTCAAATCACCAAATCCTTTTTCAAGGTAAAAAACACAAATCAATGCAAATCTTTTTGTCTTTGTACTTTTACTTTTAAAACCTTTTAAAAAAGGACATGCTTCGCTAGCATCGTCTATAAAAAACACACAATAAACAAAAACTATTGAGCTGAACTATGACACTCTGATTTCTTAAAAAGGATATGTATGCATCTGGTCGTGGGGCTCAGCCAAACAAAACTTTGTAAATATTTTCTTCTTTTCCCCGTGTTTTCTTTTGCATGTATTCCATCTTTGTATTTTTTTCTTTTTAGCTCGTAAGCTTTAGACCTAGATTAGATGCAACCTTAGATTAGAATAAACTTAAGTGGATCCTGTAGAGTACCACAGACATGAGGGGTGCTAATACCTTCCCCTCGCGTAATTGACTTCCTTAGCCTCTTTCTCTTGGTCGCGATGACCATGCTCCTTTCCTTCCCTCAGGTTTACTCAGTTTTTCCTTTCCCCCTCTTGGGATAAATAACATTGATGGCGACTCTTCTGTCTTTTCGCCTCCATTCGCGCTTCGACGAAAATCCCAGACGTGACATCAGGAAGCGAGGGTGATCGGAACATGCGAATGATACCATGTTAGAGATGAAACTCATTCATCATCCTTCACTGTGTGAAGGTGAGTTTCAGAGAATGTGAAAAGATGAAAGTGAATATAAAAAGTGATTCAATCATTACTTAAAAATTGGACATAAGCTGTAATATATACCAAGTGATGTAACACCATTATAGTTAACGATTAACTAACTAGCTAACAGACTCAGTTACTAACCGAGTTAATAGAAAAGTGAAGTGCCACCTAATGTATATACAATATCTCTAACAATGTTCATCATAGAACATAAAAGTAATGTTTATGTACACAACTAAACAAATAGCCTTATATTTTAGCATCATTTAAATTTATAGGGAAAATATCCCAAAATCAGGACAATATCAATGTAAATATAGTTGACTATCACTACAACTATTAAATAGTTTTATTTAGCGATTAAATTAAAAAAAGTAATACCTACTTTTGCCCTAAGAACACATGTTAAGAACTAAATATAGAAATATTTTATTGAAAATTGTATATTATCTTTATTAAAAGTTTATAATTAATTCTTTTATTACTTTTTTCAATACAAACTTTTTATTTATGAATTTCTTATCATATACCCCTAGGAAACAAGTTAGCATTACCAAATTAAAAATACTAAATATGGTTACCAACTACTAAAATTATCTACAATCATTACTATTGACCGATATGTTATAGTCATGGAATTTGATCTCACTCGTTACTTTTTAACAATGAATGTGAAAGGAATATGTCAGAGAAATAGTGTTATTTTGGGACTATCTAAATTTGGCAATTAATCTAAAAATTGAGGTTTTGCAATTTTTAAGTTACTTCACTCAACTCTTCTAAAGCTACAAATTTGTGTTAAATTTTATATCATAAAAATTCAAAACAAATGCACAAATTGTCAAAATAACAACTATGAAGTGTTAGAAGTTAATAATTTAGTGTTTCAAGCCCGCGTTCGACTATGGTGTATTTGATCTAGTCGAACTAAGTAGAGTAAAGTCAGCTGTATTTGACAAAGTCCAATACAACATATAACTATTGTGTCAAAGCCGAAATATAATATTGTATGTTTTGGATTTGGACTTTAGTTGCCTATAAATAGGCATGACATTATAATTCAAAATATAGTCTTTATAGTTTTAATAACAACTTCATTTGATAAATTTCTTTTTACTCTCAATATAGTTTTCTCACCCTTCTCTCTTCTTCTTCTTCTTCTTCTTGAAAACATAATTGTTTCATCAATTCCAACAAATTGGTATCAACGAGCCCGATTGTGATTCAGAGTGAATCTTTAATAACAAATGAAATGACAACTTCAACGCAATTTTCAGAGAATCTACCAATTTTCAAAGGTGATAATTATGAGAGGTTGATTGTGCAAATGAAGGTCATCTTCAAATTTCAAGATGTGGCTGAAATCTTGAATGATGGAGTACCGACATTAAAAACAAATGCAGACGATGTTCAAAAAGTTGCGCACAAGGATCAAAGAAAGAAAGATGGAAAATCTCTATTCTTGATTCATCAATGTGTGGATCCTAATGTGTTCGAGAAGATCATTAAAGAAGAAATGTCCAAAGGAACGTGGGACTAGGGGTAGCAAAATGGGTTGTCCACCTCGCCTTAAGCCGACCAAAAAAGGGGGTGGGGCGGGCAAGCCCGCCAAGTGAAATTGCGCTTAAAAATCTAGCATGCCCCGCCAAGATGACGAGTTGGCGGGCTTTTTCCACCTACTTTATATATATATATATTTTTCTTCATTTTTTATTAAATTAATAAGCATATTTTACATTTCAATTAGATTTTTCACTTATTTTTTTGAATAATTTTTTATAAAGCTTGTCAAAGAACAAATGTAAGAACAAGAATTGATAGTTTCATAATTCCATGTTAATAATCATTCTTATTAGAAAAATCATTACATGAATTAGAATATCTTAATGCTCATTAATAGATAAAAACAAACATGTTAGTACTTATTATCAAATTAAAATCGCAAACAGAAATAAAAGGAAAACAAACATGCTATGAAAGAGATTTAAAAAAATGTCATTGTTTCAACATTCTGATGTCGACCATGGTTGAGATCATGTTTGTTAAGAAATATCAAAAGTATAAATGGGAGAAAAATTGTTTCTCTTTTATAATTGTATATTTGCTCAATATATAATTCTTCGTAATAATTACTCAGAGACTGGTGGATTCTAAACAAAAGTTACATGGTGCAATAACAATAAGGAAAATAACTATAATAGATAGGGTGACAAAACGGGCTGTGGCCCAAGGGTGCACTGAGAGGCTCGATCTTTAATAAAGATCTAAAAAAAATCGAGAAACGAAATGATAAAATAATTAGAAAAAATAAAAACTAAGAGAGTCTAGTTTCGATCCAAGATCTTGTGGGCCCCACCATGCTTTCGCTGTGTCACTCTGATTATGTTAATGCAATTACACTAAATATATATATATATATATATATATATATATATATATATATATATATATATATATATATATATATATATATATATATATATATATATATATATATATATATATATATAATAACAATAATAACAATAATAATAACAAATAATAATTGTAATAAATATTTGTTAAAATGACTCAAACATTCCTATATTAAGAAACTTAGGAGTTCTTATTTTGATAATTTTTGCATCTGAATTTGGAACTTTTAATAAGTAAAGCGAAATTTCTACATCTAATAACTAAAGCAAGCTTTTTAAAATACCCTTAGAATTTGAAAAATTGGAATCCATATGCACCATAAACATACCAAACTTGATCGCATAACCATGCCAAATACAAATAAAAAATAAATTTGGAGATTGAAATCCATATTTTAAGTCCGGAGACTAAAATTTGGACACTCTTAATTAAGTACGCGCGGGCAGTCTTTCCCTCCCCCATTCTAATACACTTGAAATAACTTCTAAATTTTCCTTAATAAAAAATAGAATCCAACATTTTTTAACCTTGCTGTTATGATTTCCCTGTTCATCAATCAGTTTCTTAATTTTGTTTGCTTATACATTGGTTCCACTTCTTTCATTATGATATGTCTTTTCTTGTTTGATTATAGAAAAATGGTTGATGAACAACAATGATACAAACATGTTCGGATGTCCCAACACATTTCAGTGCATCAAGAGAGAGCAAAATAAATGTGAGTTGTTGGGGAATCATCTTATACTACCGAGGGATCCTCTTCATGTTGTCATCTTTCTTCGGCTCATAATGAAGCACTAGATGCACCCGTTCATGCGATTTGTAACGCCCGTAATTTAATTAATTATTTAATTAAATTATTTTTTGGAATATTTGTGAAGTTGTGTTGTTATGGTAGTTGATGTGTTGTGATTAGTTGGATTTATTTATTTTATTAAGTGGTAGAATAATGATATTATTTGATGTGGGCTTGTTTTAAAGGAATAGAAGTAGTAAAAAGGGGGTATAATAGTCTTAAGCCCATTAAGGAATAAAGAGAATAATAGAGTTATTTTATTATTGTTAGAAATAATAGAAAAGGAGAAGCAATAAGAAGAATAAGGGTTAGAGAAAGAACATGAAATCTGTTGGAAAGGAGGAAAGAGGCAGAACGGAAATTCAACCGGAAAAGTTATAGAGCAACCTTCAATCCAAGGTAAGGGTGAGGTTCTGACTCTATAATAGGGTTTATGATGATTGGTTTATGGGATTAGATGTGAAAATGTTGCCTTGTTCATGATTGAATTATATGTTGTTAGATGATGAGAATCGATGATTGAAAGATGAATAATGATGTCCCAATGCTGTATATTTGATGTAGAATTATAGGATAATTGTAATTGATGATTATCTATGATTAAGGGATATTTTTATGGCCTAAAGTGGGGAAACCGCAGTGAAAACACAGTGAAATCGCAGAAAATATCCATGACACAACAGTATGTGTCGACCCCAAACATTATGTGTCGATACAAGAAGGCCTTTAGACTCAAGATGAGTTGATACGAAGGAGTCCTACGTCGATACACGAGGGCTTTTAGACTCAAGATGAGTTGATACGTAGGAGCATGTATCGATACATGCCGTGTTACATAATCAGTATGAGTCGATACAAGAGAGCATGTGTCGAATCATGCAGTGTGTTAAGTTCAGTACACGTCGACCCAAGGTGTTGTAACCCAAAATTTGCCCTCTCATTTTATCAAGATTTTCCTCACAAGACTTCTTAGACTCCAGACAAGATTAGGATTTGCTCAACTCAAGACCTCCTCTTGCACTGATGACCTGAAATTAGGGTTTGAGTTTGCACAAAGATTTTTGGACCATAAATGCTTCATGTGACTTTCATACACCATCTTGGACCCCTAAGATTGCTCATACCAAGTTTCAAGCCTTGAATCACATTTTTGCCCAGTCAATTAGACAGTTGACCTAAAAATCAACTGTATTGGGGAAAAAGTCAACCATGGCCAATTTACAGTCAAACTTCATAATTTTTGATCCACAACAACATTCTAGGCTCCTATGTACCATTTGATCAAGTTTGGACCACAACTCCTCAAGAAATTTGATCAAATCATCAAAAGGGCAAAATGGTCAAAATTAGGGTTTTGATTGAGGAAGGGCAATTTCTGATTTTTAACCTAGCCAATGACCAATTGGGTTCAAGCATGATTTCAAGGACTCAATGGCATCATCTTGACCTAATCACATAGTTACAAAGATCTCAAATGCATAGGACTGACAGATGAATTTTCCAGTCAACTGATCAAAAGTCAACTGTACACTGAAAAGTCAAACTTTGACTTTTTGTTCAAAATCAAGTGCCAAGGGTCATAATTCATAAAGATATATCAAAATGTGAAACTTGTTGACCAAGAAACCTAGAATTGCAAATTAGGGTTTTAATTTGAAATTTTTCATAACTTAGAATTTTTCTAAGTTATGGAAAATTTCTTATTTTTTTCCAACTTTCCACAACTTTTTCACCATGATGAAATTGGATTCAAAGAAAACTTCCAACATAATTTTATTCACAAAGTTTTCCCAAAAGATGCTTGGATCGCAAGTTATGATTTTGTGAATAGGGGTCCATAAACTTTTTAACTTAATGAAAATTTGCCCTAATTTAGGCAGGTTTTTTACCTAACTTCTTGGAAAATTTTCAAATAGTTCCACTTGGAATCTCAAGTTGCATTTCAAAGATGGATTGTAGAGCATGTTACAAGATTTTCAAAATGTCCAATAACTCTCCAAGATCATTTATGATTAGGGAGAATCGAGGAAGAGAAAATGGCAATTTGTCACTTTTGATCAAGCCATGTTTACAATGTTACAAGTTGCAAATCAGTTTCAAACATGCTTGTACCTTGAATTACAGGTCCTCATCCCTTCTACACTCCATAATTTAATGCAAATCAATGGATATTGGCTTTATTCTGACCTATGGAGCTTTGCACAATGAATTATTCCAAAAATGGCATAAAGTTCATAATACCATTTTGATAAAGCAAGACTTTTACAACTTTGTAATTCTTGAGCCATGGACCTGATCTTTTGTTGCAAACAAGATCCACAGTTATCAGGCAAATCATACCAACTCCTTGCAGCCCTAGAACTAGCAAGTACAGGCCTTTTGCATTGTCACTTCAACCTTTCTTCAAAAACAAGAAATGTGGCCAAAAGTCAAGGAACTTGTGTATCTGATAAAGAGAAGCCTTAGCATCATTTGAAACAACTTCAGAAACTTGTCTCAAGCAGAAACACGAGTGCATAACTTCCCAAACACCCTCAAACACAAAAAACACCATTTTCTGTCCAAACAGGACAGCCTCTTCAAATCACTTGCCAACTTGAAATTTGCTCGTGCGTTTTGCTTTGTAACACTTCAAACATCTTCCCTACATCACATCTAAACTATCTAGGCCTTTGTCTTGCAACTGTAACCCCTATTTCAAGCTTCACCATTTTCATTTTGGAAGGTTGCAGGTTGACTCGTGCAGGGAGATTCAAGCATCTACAAGTCCAGCTAAGCATTGGAAAAGCTTGAGGGAACTTCAAGGAAGCTCACACGATCTTCAGGCCTCACTCAAAGTTCCCATATTGCCATATCCAAACTCAATTTAACAAGGTATTTTTCAAAGTTCTATCTCCTTATTTAGGCATCCTTAAGCTTTGATTTGTGAAGCAAAAATGTAGTCCTTAACTTGCTTAATCTGTACATATGCATAGTTGTCATTTATATTACCTGAGCTAAGAGTATTTGATTGTTGAAGTTCATGAAAAAATTAGATCAGGAATTAGGGCCACTGAAATTCTCCCTGGTTTTTTAGAGTTAGGTTTCAAATCTTATATCATTGGAATCGTGAGTTTACAAGCTACACTTTTTATGTTATGAGTTTTTGATTTCATGCAAGCTAGAGCAAGATACAGGCTTGGCTCAGAAACGCGCGTTGGAGGGAGCTGAAGGACAGGGACGAAGTTGTCCTGGGCCTGACGCCTTTGGCCTGTCGTTATTCACACCCCCTGTTTTGCTTTTACACCCCCCTGACCATTTTCTTTTATTTTTTATATTTTCTTGCATATTTTATATTTTGAATTGCATTTATTTTTTTCTAAATATTAAAAAATTATAAAAAATATTTTCTTTAACTTTGCATTTTATTTTTTATTTTTTTTATTTTTTTGGCATAAAAAAATAGTTTTTTAGTAATAATATACTTTATTTTTTTGAAATAAACTTCTAAATAATAAAAAATACTTAAATGTTTTATTTTATTATTTTCTACATATTAAATATTTATTTTCCATATATATTTAATTTTTACTATTGGTATATAATATTATTACTATTTTTCTTAAACAAAAAGAATGAACAAATAAATATTAGAAAACCTAATTTTCTTTCAAATCAAAAACTAGGGTTTTTCACCCTTTCAAAAATAATATTATTTCTCTCTTATTTTTTAGGACTTAAATAATTTATTTTTTCTCATACATAAAATAAACACAAAAACATTTTTGCATAAATACATTTTATTGCATATTTAAATAATTGTTTCTTTATTTATTGTACAATAAATTCAATTGGATTGTAATAGTGAATTAGGGTTTTATTTTGTGCAAATATCCCCATTCAAAAACTTGTATCCCCCTTCCCATAATATTGTTGTAATAGCTTAGATTTACTTTACGCAATTTATCGTATTATATACATGTTTAGTAAATTAGAGTTTGTATGATAAGACAAAAATCAAACAAATAGCATGACCTAATACAAGACAAAATGCATGAAAAATGACAACGCATTGCACACAAGCACCTCTAGGGTTTCACCCACTTGGTTGCCTTAAAACATGACCATGGTATGCATGCTAGGTATCTTTGCAAAATAATACAAAACAAAAGATCATAGTCCCTCAATGACGCTATCATAAGTTGCATAAACAAATGATCTTGGTCCCTTAAACAAGCTAAGATACTTGGCACCATTGTTATCATGGTCATACGATGACCCACGCTCGTCCCGTTTAACATCCAAAGTTAGGGTTGTCTACCAAAACAATGGTAGGTCAACAATGTCAAAGGAATAAAAATGTACAAGAAAGACTTTTTGAGTAGGTAGAATGCTTCTAGTTACTTGATCAATTTGCAAACAATCCTTGCTATTTTCAAACAAACACACACATTTCAAAACAATTTCCAAACAACTTTCAAAACCTTGAAACATTTTTCAAAAGACAAACATCTTTTTGTACATTCTTACGAACGAGAATCATTACAAAGATTTCCTAAGCAAAGGCCTCTTTTCAAAATACTTTCAAAACCACACAAAGCACTGTTTCAAACAATTTCAAAAGCAAAGCAAGTGATCTAAACAAGTAACTAAGAGCCCATGGAAAACCATGGATGAAAAAGGTGCTAGCACCTTCCCTTTTTATAATCTACCCCCCGAACTCAAAAACAATCTCAAAGGTCTTTCCTGTGCTTTTTTACCTTTCCTTTTTGGATAAAAGAAAAGTCAGTGGCGACTCTTGCTAACCGCGACATTTGCAAACACAAACGCAAAACCTCAAGTCAGTTCTCCCACCGTATCACAGAACTGGCGACTCTGCTGGGGAAAAATATAAAAGTGGGGTTACCTTAGGGTTTTATATCACCTTTACATGCTTATATTGTTTGGGTTTGAATCCTCTACCCGGATTTGGGAAACATTCATAGGTAAATAGCAATACGTTGTGGAAACTGTGCGGGGTATACCAACATGGTCTAAGCAATAACTATATTAGTGCGACATATTTGTGGGTACCGGTAGCCTTTGAGTCAATCAAAGAGAATACGGGGCCACTGAGTGATGCCATGAAGCACTAATGGACTTTTAGAAACTTTACTTGACCAACTTGGCCTTTTAGGATGTAGTGAGATGACCGACTTTGGTGCAGTCCGAAGTTGGTAGAAACTCGATACTACACTCATTGAGGGTTGGTTCCTTGGAATATTTTGGTCGCCAGTAAAGAGGCTGAATTGAAACAATGAACAAGGAAATAATCCAGTGATATTGAGCTCCTTAGAACCCGGTTACTATTTCTAGGACAGGTTGAGCCAACTAAACTTCAAGAGGGTACTTACCTATGAAACCCCATGCAAGCCTAAACTAGGAACTTGTGTGATTTGCTTGTGCATATATACTTGTGCATAACATCATGGACATCATGAAGCATCATATGCATACACTAACCATTTCAAGGATTTGGAGATTCATCTTTGTTCCTGTTTTGTAGGTTATGGATTCACTTCGCTGGAAAACTGTCCAAGTCAACCTTGTAAGAATTCCTCCACAACTCAAGGAGCTAGCTTCAAGGATTCCTGAGAATTCTCCATTCACCGAGAGGCATGGTCGTCTTCTCAACTTAGTCACTGCTTACACTGAGGAGGATATGCTGAAAGTTCTCTTCCAGTTCTTTGACCCTTTGCATCATTGCTTCACATTTCCTGACTACTAACTTGTGCCCACTTTGGAGGAATTTTCTCAACTCTTGAGGATTCCTATTCTCAATCAACTACCCTTCAACGGTACGGAAAGAGATCCAAAGCCAGAAGAGATTGCTCAAGCCTTACACTTGCAGTCATCTGATGTCACAACACATTAGGAAACTAGAAGTGGTGTCAAAGGCTTCTTGTCAAAGTATCTGTTTGAGAAGGCCCAAAGCTGTTGGAATTCTCTAGACTTGCAAGCTTTTGAGGAGATTGTAGCTCTTCTCATCTATGGGATGGTCTTGTTCCCTAACCCTGACCAACTCATAGATGTGAGTGCTGTCAAAATCTTCATGACTCGCAACCCGGTGCCTACATTGCTTGGGGATATCCTCCACTCTTTTCACACTCGTACAATGAGGAAAAGAGGTGTTCTCATGTGTTGCACTCCTCTACTGGCAAGATGATTTATTTCTCATCTTCCCCAATCAGTTTTGAATAATGAGCAAGGTTTGAGGTGGTCATAGAGATTGATGACTCTTACCCATTCAGACATCCATTGGTGTTCTCGATCAAAAGAGAATGTCATCATCATTGACCGTTGTGGGGAATTCCCTAATGTACCTCTACTTGGCATTAGGGAATGCATCACCTACAACCCTTGCTTGGCTCTGAGATAGTTTGGTTATTCCCGAAGGGATGGCCCACATGATATACTGATTCAAGGATTGGTTTTTGACTTCGACAACGACAATCAAGGACTCTGTCAAAAGTTCATCCGAGCTTGGAGGATACCCAACAAGGTAGACAGTAAGACCTTGGGACACAAGAATTCCATCCCTCTTGAGCCTTACCTCAAGTGGGTACGAAACCGCGCCCAAAGTCTTATGATGCCTTACCCCTACATTCTCCCAGTGATTATAGAGCCTGTTATGGAAGGAGAGGTTCCATACACCCTCCTACATCCTGACATGCCAACATCACTCGAAGATCTACAAAGGAGTTGGATACAGCTCAAGGGAGAGCGTGATACTTTTGAAGCCCAATTCTATGCAAGCAAGAAGAAGGTTTTGGAACTCACTCGGCTACTCCACGAAGAGTAGATTCTCAACACCTACATTGCACCAAAGAGGATGCGCAACGTCTTTTTACCTTAGAATTTTGTATTATTTTGCCCATGGGGCATTGATGTACTAACAAATTCTATTTTATTAATATGACATGTGTTTCTTTTTTGTTTAAAACAAATTTGAATTTCTGAATCCTTGAAAGCATTACATGAACACATATCATTCATCATATGCATAAGCATGTCTTCACACCAAGTTTCCTCATCTCTCTGCTGTTTATTTCAGCAAGATGGATATTGAATAAACGGTCAAAGATTTGCAAGCTCAGAATTCACAATTTCAACAGCTACTCATGACCCTAGCCAAGGGGCAGGAGGAGCTCAAGACTCTACTAGAGAAGGAAAAAGAGATAAAGAAGAAGAAGAGAGCTGTTGTAGTTATCATGGGAAGAAGGTTTGAAGGACAAGCCAGACGGACTTTGGAATTCCCATCAACATCTGAAGAGGGGGAAGGAAAAGGAAAGGGAACGACAGTGCCATTTGATTCTGAAGCGGAGGAAGAGGAAGATGAGGATTACTCTGAACAATAGTATCCTCCGACCGATGATAAATACAAAAACCTGGAGGAATATCTAGCTGCTATGGAGATACAGAGAGTGCCTGGGCTGGACTTTGAAGAGTTAAGGTTGGTTTCTGGAATTGTAATCCCTCCTAAGTTTAAAGCGCCACTGTTTTCTAAGTACGATGGGGTGTCTTGTCCCAAAATGCACATACGATCTTATGTCAGGAAAATTCAACCACATTCTTCTGACAAAGATTTGTGGGTCCATTTTTTCCAGGACAGTTTATCAGGGACGCAACTGGATTGGTTCTACCAGTTGGAGAGGTCTGATGTGCATAATTGGGAAGATTTGGAAGCCGCCTTCTATAAACAATATCAATACAATGCCGACTTAGCTCCAACCCGTACTCAGCTATAGAGTATGGCTATGGCTACCAATGAGGACTTCAAAGACTACGCCCAAAAATGGAGGGATTTGGCCGGAAGGGTGCAACCACCTTTATCTGAAAGAGAGCTAGTGGACATGTTATTGGGGACTATGTTAGGTCCTTTCTTTAATCACCTGATTGGAAGCTCCTCTGCAGGTTTCACTGAGTTGATTCTAACTGGCGAAAGGGTGGAAGCCGGTATTAGAAGCGGGAAAATTCAGAAAGATGCGTCTACCTCTGCTGCTGCAAAAAAGCCCTTCACGGGAAAGAAGGAAGTGTCTGCTGTCTATGCTCAGAGGAATCAGGGAAGAACTGAAAGACGACCAACAGTGGGGGCTGTTATGATTCATAAGTCTACATCAGACCAACCGAGAAACAATCAGCCGAGAAATGATCAGCCGAGGAATAACCAGCAAAGGGTGGAAAGGCCTGTAAGGCAATTCACCAAGATAAACATGACTCCTGCTCAAGTCTTACCACATCTCTTGAAGTTGAACCTGGCCATGCTAAAGGAGGCCCCTAAAAATCCTAACACTGCTTCTCCACATTACCATCCCAACGCCAGATGCGCGTACCACTCAGAAAGTCCAGGGCACGACACCAACAACTGTTGGGCCCTGAAGAACAAGATTTAAGATCTGATTGATGCAAAGGAAGTTGAATTTGAAGCTCCCGAAAAGCCGAATGTTATCTCCGCACCGATGCCTAGGCATGGGCACAATTCCAATGTTGTGGAAGAAGATCTGTTTGTTTCTACTGTGGATGAAATGTTAACTCCTCTCCTAACCATCAAGTCGAATTTGCTGAAAGCTGGGGTATTCCCAGGGTGTGACCAAGATTGCCATGCTTGCCTGTCCTCCCCATTTGACTGTCCTCTATTGAAGAAAGGAATCCAACAACTGATTGATAACAAGGAAATTTTGTTTGAGAAAGCTCCTGTCTCACCCCTTCCAGTTCCAGAAGTTTCAATAATAACCATATACACCAATGCTTTCAGGGTTCCTAAAAAACCCGTTAGGATTACATCTGCTCCTATGACTACTCCTTTGAAGATAACAATTCCCGGGCCAACCCCGTACAAAACCGATAAAATGGTACCATGGAACTATGGTGGAGAAATATACTACCATGGTGTCAAACAGATTGAACAGACCATTGAATCAGAAAGCTCTGAGGAGGATAATCCCGACATCAGTAACATTGCCGGAACAAGCAAAATTACTCGTAGTGAGAGAATCTTTTCTCCAGAGATTGCTCCTCCAACAGTAGTCTTTGGACCCGCGTCCATTCCGAAGACTACTCCTACACCAGTAACTGTACCTGCAAGTGTACCCGCTAACAATGACAATGCAATTCCTATCCCTGCTTTTGTTGATAAAGTAAAGAATGTTCAAGAGGAGCCTGTCTTGACGAAGGCTCAGTCGCTAGTCATCCCTGAAACCTCTCAAAAAGAAATGGAGGAAAATTTGAAAATAATCAAGAAAAGCGATTATAATGTGGTGGAACAACTGGGGAAAACCCCCTCAAAGATCTCCATGTTGGCCCTGTTGCTTTGTTCAGAAGCTCATCCTAAACTTTGGTCAAGTTTTTGAAGACGACCCACGTACCACAAGAAACCTTCGCTGATCAATTCCAGGAATCTGTGGCTAGTTTAACAACTGACAATGGTCTAGGATTCTCCGATGCAGATTTAACTTCGAAAGGGAGAAAACATAATGACGCTCTGCATGTCTCGGTGGAATGCAAAGGGACAACCCTAGCACACGTACTGGTAGACACTGGTTCGTCTTTAAACTTCTTGCCAAAGAAAGCCTTGGATAGGTTGGATTGTGAAGGCCTAACCCTGAAACCCAACAATATAATTTTCAGAGCCTTTGATGGTTCTAAAAGGATGGTCCATGGAGAGGTGGAGATCCCGATCAAGGTGGGTACCCAGACGTTCAATTCAACATTCTACGTAATGGACATCCGTCCTTCCTATTCTTGCCTGTTGGGAAGACCTTGGATCCACCATGTTGGAGCTGTCACTTCCACTCTGCACCAAAAGCTCAAGTACCCTGTCCAGGGGAAAATCATAACTGTTCATGGCGAAGAGGAATACATGATCAGTCATCTAAATTCTTTCTGTTATGTGGAATTGGATGGAGAATTCATCGAGACCCCTTTCCAACACTTTGAGGAAGTTTCTCAGGAAATAGCGGTGACTAAAGCGGTGTCCTCAACTCCTGTGATTACCAGACCACCACCTCGAATGTCATATCTCAAGGATGCTAGGGCAGTTGTGGAAGAAGGAGGATCCATAATCTGGGGGCAGCTTCCATATTTTCCTTTCAAAGCAGACAAATTCGGCTTGGGATTTACTTCGACTGGTCAGAAGGCCGTGCGCCGCTCCCGTGCCGGAGGGCCACCTGTGAAGAGCAGCCACCGAGGGGTTAATGCACTAGAGGACAGTGAAGAAGAGGGCAACTTGGAAGACTGGATTTTCCCTACTGTTAACGGAGGACTGTGCAACTGGGAAGCAAAATACTTTGGTCCAATTAATTTCATATCGTAGTAATTTATCTTTTCCATTTATGTTGGGTCTGTAATAATTCACAAACAATTCGTACTTTTTCAACCGTGTGTCTTACCCGAGGCACATAGGTCCATTTGTAAGGGTTCTTATTTCATTTCATATGTCATTTTAATGAATCATGGACGCTTTTCATATATAAACCTTTTTGCTCATTGTCTTTCTTTTACATTTTGTTGTTTTAAGATGGCTATGCCCTTACACACACCTACACCCACAAACGCAGGTACCCTTCCATTCCGGAACCCATGGGTAAAGATACTGCTATAGCCTTCAGTGACTATGAAGATATGATCAACCAAGCCGAATACGAAGGTGAGGAATATTGTGAGGTACCAGGGGAATTGACCAGACTTCTACAACAAGAGGAAAGAGAAATTCAGCCTCATGAAGAGCAGTTGGATACAATCAACTTGGGAACTGAGGATGACAAAAAGGAAATCAAGATAGGTGCCAATCTAGAGCCGAGTGTCAAGGAGCGCCTAATTCAGCTACTGCATGATTATGTGGAGATCTTTTCCTGGTCATACGAAGACATACCGGGACTCGATACAGACATTATGGTACACCGTCTCCCTACAAGAGAAGACTGTCCACCAGTAAAACAAAAGGTCTGCCGCATGAGACCTGACATGTCCGAGAAGATCAAAACAGAAGTTATGAAGCAGTTCAATGCTGGATTTCTTGCTGTTACTTCCTATCCATAGTGGGTTGCTAACATTGTGCCCGTGCCTAAAAAAGACGACAAAGTGAGAATGTGCGTGGATTATAGATACTTAAACAGGGCCAGCCCTAAAGATGACTTTCCACTTCCGCACATCGACATCATGGTTGACAACACAACTCAACACAAAGTATTTTCTTTCATGGACGGATTCTCGGGCTATAACCATATCAAAATGGCACCCGAGGACATGGAGAAAACTACTTTTGTTACATAGTGGGGTATGTTCTGCTACAAAGTGATGCCATTCGAAATGAAGAATGACGGGGCAACCTATCAATGTGCCATGGTAGCTTTGTTTCATGATATGATACATCATGAGATAGAGGTCTACGTAGATGACATGATAGCCCGATCACAAACTGAAGAAGAACACCTTGATCACTTGTAAAAGCTGTTTGTCAGGTTGAAGGAGTACAAGCTCAGATTGAATCCAAACAAGTGTACATTCGGAGTCCGATCCGGTAAGCTCTTGGGTTTCATTGTCAGCAACAAAGGCATCGAGGTTGATCCTGCCAAAGTCAAAGCTATACAAGAAATGCCTGCTCCTCGCACTGAGAAGGAGGTCAGAGGTTTCTTGGGACGCCTAAACTATATTGCTAGGTTCATTTCTCACCTAACATCTACTTGTGAACCAATCTTCAAGTTGTTGAAGAAAGATCAGGTAGTTAAATGGAATGATGACTTTCAAATTGCTTTCGATAAAATCAAGGAGTATTTGCTAGAACCTCCTATCTTGATGCCACCCGTCGAGGGAAGACCGCTAATCATGTATCTGACCGTCCTAGAGAATTCAATGGGGTGCGTACTGGGCCAACATGACGAGTCTGGCCGAAAAGAGCATGCCATTTATTACCTTAGCAAAAAGTTTACCGACTGTGAGACCCGATACTCACTACTCGAGAAAACTTGATGCGCTTTGGTATGGGCTGCTCGCCGGCTAAGGAAGTATATGTTGACTCATACCACTTTGCTGATATCTAAGATGGATCCGATCAAGTACATCTTTGAGAAGCCTGCTCTATCTGGAAGAATAGCTAGATGGCAGATGATCCTAAAGGAATACGATATATAGTACACGACCCAAAAAGCTACAAAGGGGAGTGTGCTAGCTGACCATCTGGCTCATCAAGCTGTCGAAGATTACCAATCCATGAGGTTCGACTTCCCTGACAAAGACATCATGACATTGGACAACATTGAAGATATCAGACCGTATGACGGACCTGAACAAGGATCCCGATGGACCCTGTACTTTGATGGGGCCTCTAATGCACTTGGCAACGGTATCGGCGCGGTACTCATCTCCCCAGAAGGTTGCCATACTCCTTTCACGGACCGACTTTGCTTCAACTATACGAACAACATGGCAGAGTACGAAGCATGCATCTTTGGACTCAAGGCTGCCATAGACTTGGGAATCAAATCCTTAGATGTGTTTGGGGACTCAGCTTTGGTCATCAGTCAGATCAAAGGAGAGTGGGATACTAAGCATCCAAACCTCATCCCTTACAAAGAACATGTCTTGACATTGTTACCTCATTTCGAGCAGATTACCTTCGAGCACTTCATGCGAGAAGAAAATCAGCTAGTAGATGCTCTAGCTACAATGTCATCTATGTTTAAACTTGATTGGGACAACGAGGCTCCCCAAATCTCCATTGAACGGATGGAAGAACCCGCACACTGTCACGAGATTAATACCGAAGAAGTAGTGGACCAACCCTGGTTTCATGAAGTCAAAAGGTATCTCAAGGCTCAGGAATACCCTGAAGGAGCTTCAGTCAATGACAAAAAGTTCTTAAGGAGATTCTCGGCAAAGTTCTTCTTGAGTAATGGCATCCTGTACAAGCGCAATCATGATTTTGTTCTGCTCCGTTGTTTGGACAAAGCTGAAGCTGAAAAGATCATGGCTGAATTGCATGAGGGCATCTTTGGCACTCACTCTAGCGGGCATACGATGGCTAAGAAGATTCTACGGGAAGGCTACTACTGGTCTACCATGAAAGCTGACTACTATCAACACTCCCATACATGCCATAAATGTTAAATCTATGTCGACAAGGTGCACGTGCCTCCAGTTCTTCTAAATGTCTTAACATCTCCTTGGTCGTTCTCTATATGGGGAATCAACATGATTGGAGAGATAAAGCCTACAACATCCAATGGACACCGTTTCATTCTGGTGGCCATTGACTACTTCACAAAGTGGATTGAAGCAACTTCCTTCGCATCCGTTACTAAGAATGTTGTTGCCTGCTTCATCAAGCAGAATCTTATTTGTCGATACGGTATCCCCGAGAGGATCATCACTGACAACGGTACAAACCTTAACAATACTATGATCACTGCTTTGTGCAAGCAGTTCAAGATTCAACACCACAACTCATCCCCCTACCGGCCAAAGATGAATGGTGCAGTTGAAGCTGCTAACAAAAATATCAAGAAGATCATACAAAAGATGACAGTCACCTACAAGGACTGGCATGAAATGCTACCGTTTACTCTTCACGGGTACTGTACCACGACACGCACATCAACTAGGGCAACACCCTATTCTTTAGTATATGGCATGGAAGCTGTCTTGCCTATCGAGGTTCAGATTTCCTCTTTGAGAATCATGAAGGATGCTGATTTGAGTGAAGACGATTGGATTCAGACCCGACTTGATAAGCTAAACTTGGTTGATGAAAAGCGACTTACTGCTGTTTGCCATGGTCAGACGTATCAAAAATGGATGATTAAGGCTTTCAACAAGAAAGTCAGATGCCAGGTATATCAAGTTGGGGATCTGGTAATCAAGCGCATCATCTTGCCGCAAAGTGATCCCAGGGGAAAATGGACTCCTACCTACGAAGGACCATTTGTGATCAAGAACATCTTTTCTGGTGGGGCAATGATATTAACCATCATGGACAACGACGACTTGCCGCACCCTGCGAACGCAGACATAGTCAAAAGATACTACACATAAATGACATGCTAGGTTGACACACCTAGGCAAAAAAGGGCATCCCGGTGAATCGAAAACCCGAAAGGGAGGTTCAGGCAAAATTAGGGATAAACAAAAAAATCTGTACACCCGGCAAGTTGAAAACCCGAAAGGGTGACTTGGGCAAAAAAGGGTTTCCCGGTGGACTGAAAACCCGAAAGGGTGGTCCAGGAAAAAGTTAGGGAATTAAAGCGTATGACTATGTCTCGTCGGATCACTATAAGGACAATCTCTTCACAGAAAAACTTTGAGCTTCTGATCAATCCAATCATCTTCAGACGAAGCAACGGATGGACAAGATATTCAGAGTTACGAAGGCTATAGCGGAATGGGAACCCCATGGGATTTTTACACACATAGATATCTTTCCTTGTATAAATTTTTCTTATTTTTATGACATCATCTTCTTACTAGGATGTCTGTCTCCTTTGTACAAAACACTTATTCAAAGTAAATACAAAGATATCTCTTTCAAAGTACAGAAAACTCTTTGCCTTTTTTCTTTTACACTTGTGTTTTTATTTGCAAAAACGTCCAATGATTCATTGATGAACATATGCATTTGAACATAATTACTGTTTACAAATAAACAGGATGAAAAAGAACAATTACTCACAGGTTGAAAGGATAGGAAAACATCTTTAGGCTATTCCAGGAGCAATCCCTACAGTACATCATCTAATTCCCCAGCGGAGCTAAAACCTTGAAATACATATCCCCGGCGGAGTTATAATTTCAAAACCTAAATCCCCATCAGAGTTAAAACTTCAAACTCTAGATCCCCAACGAAGCCAAAGCTTTGAGTTACAGATCCCCAGTGGAGATGAAACCTTCTTCCCCAGTCGAGTCAAAACTTCTTACTGTTAATCCTCAGCAGAAACCATTCAGTTTTCCCTAAATTCCCCAGCAAGTTATCTTGAAGCCTGGAAATCAACCAGATAACAATTAACTTCTTGTCTCTCCCCAATCTAGGGTAACTCCTCAGTAGAGTGGCAGACAACCCAAACTCTTGAACTTACTCTCTAGCAGTAAGCCTTCTTCCCACAGAGTTTTTACTCCCTAATAGAATGAAGATTCTCATTCTTATTTCCCCAGGGAAGTCGCCAAAGTTTTCATTGCTTCTCAACAGAATGAAGATTCTCAGTCTTAGTTCCCCACAGAAGTCATTAGAGTTCTCCCTATTCCCCAGCCGAGTAAGGATTCCCATTGCGTAACCCCCAGTAGAATTCATCAAGTTCTCTGGATTTCCCAAGCAAATTTCTCAAGCAGTTTGGCATTACTCTCACAACAGAATTTTTGTCAATACTCCAACTTCGAGACATGAAGGATTCTCATATCCCTACATGAGTTGTCAAGAATTTTTAATCTCCAACAGTCGCCCAGGATTTTTATCCTCAGCAGTCAAGGATTTATTTTCCCCGACAGCAGTCAAGGATTTTTGTTATCCCCAGCTATCAAAGATTTATTTTCCTCCACAATACAGCAAATCAGCTTACATGCGCATACATTACATCCATATATCATAAATATTGATAAAGCACATATATTGCATCATACATTTCATGCAACATAGCTTTGTGTTTCAGCTAACATTTTACCCTTTTCAGGATAATATTAATAAGCTATCATTAACAATGTTCAAAGATTTCAGATACAGTTCAAATACGCTCCAGACACGGATGCCATTCTGGTACTTATTCAGATTTCAACTATCAAGATACAAATTAGATACGCTCCAGACCCGAAAGCCATTCTATTTCTCATTCAGATTTCAACTATCAGATACATTCCAGATACACTCTAAACACGGAAGTCATTCTGTCACTTATTCAGATTCTAGTTCAGATACGCTCCAGACGTGGATGCCATTCTGGCCCTTATTCAGTTTTCCGATTCAGATACAATACAAATACAATCCAGACACGGAAGTCATTCTGATACTCATTCAAACCTCAACATTCAGATACAGTACAAATACACTCCAGACACGAAAGTCATTCTGTCACTCATTCAGATTCAGACTTCAGATTCAGTACGGATACGCTCCGGATACGATTGCCATTCTGTCACTTATTCTGATTCTCCCCAGCTCAGAGACGCTCTAGACACAGATGCTATTCTATTGCTTATTCAGATTCAACATTCATATACAGCTTGGATACGCTCCAGATACAGATGTTATTCCATTGCTCATTCAGATTCATTCTCCAGATACAGTTCAGATACGTTCCAGACACGGGCACCATTCTAATACTCATTCTTCTGACTTACAACTTACAATACAACAAACATTCTTGGATGGCATCTTTAATCCCATATCGAACAAGATTCTATCACATCTCCAAATGGCATCTTTAAGCCCATTTCCTCAACTACATTTTGACGAGTGCAAATTTACAGGCACTCTAGTGTCCAATCATCTTTTACCTTCGAGTCACGAACGAAAAAGCTCGCCAATCTAACTCTTCAGGTTCAAGAAGATTGAACAGGGGCAGCTGTTGAAACCCAAAATTTAACCTCTCATTTTATCAAGATTTTCCTCACAAGACTTCTTGGACTCCAGACAAGATTAGGATTTGCTCAGCTCAAGACCTCCTCTTGCACTGATGACCTGAAATTAGGGTTTGAGTTTGCACAAATATTTTTGGACCATCAATGCTTCATGTGACTTTCATACACCATCTTGGACCCCTAATACTGCTCATACCAAGTTTCAAGCCTTGAATCACATTTTTGCCCAGTCAATTGGACAATTGACCTAAAAATCAGCTGTATTGGGGAAAAAGTCAACCATGGCCAATTTACAGTCAAACTTCATAATTTTTGATCCACAACAACATTCTAGGATCCTATGTACGATTTGATCAAGTTTGGACCACAACTCCTCAAGAAATTTGATCAGATCATCAAAAGGGCAAAATGGTCAAAATTAGGGTTTTGACCGAGAAAGGGCAATTTCTGATTTTTAACCTAACCAATGACCAATTGGGTTCAAGCATGATTTCAAGGACTAAGTGGAATCATCTTGACCTAATCACATAGTTCAAAAGATCTCAAATGCATAGGATTGACAGATGAATTTTCCAGTCAACTGATCAAAAGTCAATTGTACACTGAAAAGTCAAACTTTGACTTTTTGGTCAAAATCAAGTGCCAAGGGTCATAATTCATCAAGATATGTCAAAATGTGAAACTTCTTGACCAAGAAACCTAGAATTTCAAATTAGGGTTTTAATTTGAAATTTTTCATAACTTAGAATTTTTCTAAGTTATGGAAAATTTCTTATTTTTTTCCAACTTTCCACAACTTTTTCACCATGATGCAATTGGATTCAAAGAAAACTTCCAACATGAAAGTTGTAGTACTCCATTAAATATACAACTTTTATTCACAAAGTTTTCCCAAAATATTCGTTTATCTCAAGTTATGATTTTGTGAATAGGGGTCCATAAACTTTTTAACTTAATGAAAATTTGCCCTAATTTAGGCAGGTTTTTGACCTAACTTCATGGACATTTTTCACCTAGTTCCAATAGTAATCACAAGTTTCATTTCAAATATGGATTATAGAGAATGTTACAAGCTTTCCAAAATGTCCAAGAACTCTCCAAGATCATTTATGGTTAGGGAGAATCGAAGAAGAGAAAATGGCAATTTGTCACTTTTGTTCAAGCCATGTTTACAATGTTACAAGTTGCAAATCAGTTTCAAACATGCTTGTACCTTGAATTACAGGTCCTAATCCATTCTACACTCCATAATTTAATGCAAACTCAATGGATATTGGCTTTATTCTGACCTATGGAGCTTTGCACAAAGAATTATTCCAAAAATGGCATAAAGTTCATAATACCATTTTGATAAAGCAAGACTTTTACAACTTTGCAATTCTTGAGCCATGGACCTGATCTTTTGTTGAAAACAAGATCCACAGTTATCAGGCAAATCATACCAACACCTTGCAGCCCTAGAACTAGCAAGTACAAGCCTTTTGCATTGTCACTTCAACCTTTCTTCAAAAACAAGAAAGGTGGCCAAAAGTCAAGGAACTTGTGTATCTGATAAAGAGAAGCCTTAGCATCATTTGAAACAACTTTAGAAACTTGTCTCAAGAAGAAACACGAGTGCATAAATTCCCAAACACCCTCAAACACAAAAAACACCATTTTCTGCCCAAACAGGGCAGCCTCTGCAAATCACTTGCCAACTTGAAATTTGCTCGTGCGTTTTGCTTTGTAACACTTCAAACATCTTCCCTACATCACATCTAAACTATCCAGGCCTTTGTCTTGCAACTATAACCCCTGTTTCAAGCTTCACCATTTTCATTTTGGAAGGTTGCAGGTTGACTCGTGCAGGGAGATTCAAGCATCTACAAGTCCAGCTAAGCATTGGAAAAGCTTGAGGGAACTTCAAGGAAGCTCACACGATCTTCAGGCCTCACTCAAAGTTCCAACATTGCCATATACAAACTCAACTGAACAAGGTATTTTTAAAAGTTCTATCTCCTTATTTAGGCATCCTTAAGCTTTGATTTGTGAAGCAAAAATGTAGTCCTTAACTTGCTTAAGCTGTACATATGCATAGTTGTCATTTATATTAACTGAGCTAAGAGTATTTGATTGTTGAAGTTCATGAAAAAATTAGGTCAGAAATTAGGGCCACTGAAATTCTCCCTGGTTTTTTAGAGTTAGGTTTCAAATCTTATATCATTGGAATCATGAGTTTACAAGCTACACTTTTTATGTTATGAGTTTTTGATTTCATGCAAGCTAGAGCAAGATACAGGTTTGACTCAGAAACGCGCGCAGGAGGGAGCTGAAGGACAGGGACAAAGCTGTCCTGCGCCTGGCGCCTTGGGCCTGTTGTTATTTACACCCCCCGTTTTGCTTTTACACCCCCTGACCATTTTCTTTTATTTTTTATATTTTCTTGCATATTTTATATTTTGAATTGCATTTATTTTTTTCTGAACATTAAAAAATCATAAAAAATATTTTCTTTATTTTTGCATTTTATTTTATTTTTTATTTTCGACGACTGCTGGGCTCTGAAGAATAAGATCCAAGATCTGATTAATGAAAGAGCTGTGGATTTCACCCAGATGGGCCAGGCTGAATGCTCCTGCCATCCCTACAAGATGCACCAGTCGAAGTAACAAGTCCTGAGACTAGAAGACTTTTGTTCATTAGAATTTTTCAAGTTGTAATTTTCTTTTGTTCAAACATTTACTCATGTTAAACGTTGTTATTTCATTAATGCATCGCATATGTCTGTTTTGAAGCAATATATTCGTATTCACTATATGCAAATTATTTTCATATTTTTTCTGGTGATCAACGCTCGATTAATAATTCTAAGCCTCTTGAGGGAGGATGACGAAAACGATACCACGATCTTTACAGTATGCTTTTGAACAGACCCCGCTGATGAGGTACAGGCATTGTTTCAATCCCTAAACACTGGAGTTATAAGGAAGATAATCCCTCGTCAACCCCTCTGAGCCAAAGAAGTAGGAGTTTTTCTTTTCGAAAATTAAAACCCTTTATCATAACCTGGGGCAGGGTAGTTCTCTCAGTTGATCCAAGTGCATAACAAATGGCACCAAAGAGGTCCTTACAAAAAAAGGAAGACAGTGATGATTCCGAATAATCATAAGGATAGGCAGTCATTATATCTCAAAAAAATAAAAACCCAATAAGTCAAAACCTATAAAGGAGACTTACAAGACTGGGGCATCCCGCTGACTGTAATCACAAAAGAAACAGTTCAGGCAAAAAAAAATAGGGATAGCAAAATCAAAAAGAAAGAGGTCATACAAACCCTCAACAAAAAACAAAAAAATGACTGCCTAATCAAAATAAACCGTCAGTATCCGAACCATCACTGGTATATCAAAGCAAAGACGCAACAAAGTCTAACGCATGATCATCTGAGTTTAGGTTTGAAGAACATCACGAAGAGTGGGTGGGTGGGTACAAATAATTTGAGCCTTTATCCTTTGTTTCTTAAAACCATGAACCAGGCCACGTTATAACCCTCAAAAGTCCTAGCTGAAGCATGGGTTAGTTCGAAAGCATACTGTTACGAAAAGTATCCTGACTCCTTAAGGCCTACGGTAAATACGGAGTTGACATCACGATTTACAAACATTCACTTGTTTTATGAAAAAAAACTGCATTTTCAAAAATCTTCAAGACAGACATAAGCTTTGCATTTTTGATATAACATTGTTTGCATATGACTATTCGTTTGAACAGCAGGGAAATTCGCACGATGAATACCTAGTGAACAAAAGCACTTCCAATCAAGGGGCAGACATGATCAGTGTCCGTCATCTGGGGCAGTCCGGTCAAGATTCGGAGAACCTCTCAAAGGCCAAATAGCCTGGGGCAAATCTCCGCCTGAGTCACTTGGGGGCATTCCAGCAACGAATCTTGCCTGATCAAACATCTTCTGGTGGCATGGCAAAACACTTCTAACAGGGGCAACTCCCTACATTCTGAGAACGTGGACATAGTCGAAAAAATACTACGCAAAATCAAAGACCCGCTAGGTTGACGCACCTAGGCAAAAATAAGGGCTTCCCGGCGAACCAAAAGGGTTCGGGCAAAAATAAGGGCTTCCCGGCGAACCAAAAGGGTTCGGGCAAAAATAAGGGATGAAATGAAAAAATCTGTACACCCGGCAAGTCGAAAACCTGAAAAGGCGGCTTGGGAAAAAATGGGTATCCCGGTGGACTGAAAACCCGAAAGGGCGGTCCAGGCAAAAGTTAGGGATCAAAAGCGTACGACTATGTCCCGGCGCCTCGTCACTTGCCTATCAGAAGAAGGTTTGTCAAACGGCAGTTATCAAGACCCCATAGGTGCCTTCTCCCACAGAAACAGGGGCAGTAATGAGTCGTCCAAACGATCTAATTGCTCTGTCCGCCAAGATACAAGGTATGATCAGCTGAAGAAGGTAACTAGTATATCTTATTTCCCCAGAGAGTGAGTCAGCAAGTCAATGCACTCTCCCCAAGAAAAGTTATGCAATCAGCCTTAAGGAAGTTGGGTATCCCCCGCAGAGCTCAACATTCCCCAGCACAATATACGAATATTCTTAACAAGCATCCCCGGCAGTCTTGGTCTAAGACTGTTCCCCGGCGGTATACCAGACATTCAGTGGAATCTCTTCCCCAATGTATCTCAAAAATTTCCCCGGGAGAGTCCAATCAAGATTTCCCCAGGAAAGTTTGAATCATCTCCCCAGCAGGAAGCTTATCCCCAATAGATTCTGGAAGTTCCCCCCTACAGAGCACGAACGCGTCTCCCGACTTTATTCTAAGGTTATTTCCCTACCGGGATATAACTGGGTTATCCTCAGCCAATAACCACGGAAAGACCATCTTCGACAAAGTCTTCTTATCCCCAGCGGAGTCTATTAAAACTTCCAGCATAACAACGGTATCCCCAGCAGAGTTATCATCAACATCCCAGCAAAGTACCTCTCTCCCCACAGAGTATTGTTCCCCAGCAAGATCGCTAGAATAATTTTCTCCCCGCAGAGTAATCCATTCGCCAAGTTTATTCCCCAACGGAGTTATCTTCTCCTACTAGTATTCTTGCAACTATCATCCCCAGTGGAAACAACAAAGCACTACTCTCCAACATCAGCCCAGGATGTGACTTCCCGACATTCGTCAAGGATTTACTTTCCTAGACAAAAACATACATTCATAAACATCGCATTTCCATACATTATAGCATGCATATACGCATCATATCTTACAATCTCACTTATGTTGAGAACATCATTGCTTGATCCATATCATGCATTACATATGACTGACCTTTACCTTCCAGGAAAGATCCAGTCAAGTTCTCATCTATGTCCAAGACCTCCTCTGGTTCAGTTAAATCGATTCCTAAATATTTTTCTGATTCTTATCCAGTTGAAGTTATTTCAAAACCTTGCCTGATTCAGTTAAATCGATTCCTAAAGATTTTTCTGATTCTTATCCAGTCAAAGGCCTTCTCTGGTTCAGTCAGATCGACCCTAAGATCTCCCTGATTCTTATCCAGTTGAAGATTCCAAGACCTTTCCTGGTTCAGTTAAATCGATTCCTAAAGATTTTTCTGATTCTTATCCAGTCAAAGGCCTTCTCTGGTTCAGTTAAATCGATTCCTAAAGATTTTTCTGATTCTTATCCAGTCAAAGGCCTTCTCTGGTTCAGTCAGATCGACCCTAAGATCTCCCTGATTCTTATCCAGTTGAAGATTCCAAGACCTTGCCTGGTTCAGTTAAATCGATTCCTAAAGATTTTTCTGATTCTTATCCAGTCAAAGGCCTTCTCTGGTTCAGTCAGATCGACCCTAAGATCTCCCTGATTCTTATCCAGTTGAAGTTATTCCAAGACCTTGCCTGGTTCAGTTAAATCGACTCCTAAAGATTTTTCTGATTCTTATCCAGTCAAAGGCCTTCTCTGGTTCAGTCAGATCGACCCTAAGATCTCCCTGATGCTTACTCCAGTTGAAGATTTCAAGACCTTGTCCGGTTCAGTTAAATCGACTCCTAAAGATTTTTCTGATTCTTATCCAGTCAAAGGCCTTCTCTGGTCCAATTAAATCGATTCCTAAAGATTTTCCTGATAAAGACTCAGTAGAAGACATCCAAGGTTCTCTCATCGTTACTGTTGAGGTAGTAATCGTCCCAGATTCTCTCATCGTTACTGTTGAGGTAGTAATCACCCCAGATTCTCTCATCGTTACTGTTGAGGTAGTAATCGTCCCAGATTCTCTCATCGTTACTGTTGAGGTAGTAATCACCCCAGATTCTCTCATCGTTACTGTTGAGGTAGTAATCGCCCCAGGTTCTCTCATCGTTACTGTTGAGGTAGTAATCGTCCCAGATTCTCTCATCGTTACTGTTGAGGTAGTAATCGCCCCAGATTCTCTCATCGTTACTGTTGAGGTAGTAATAACCCCAGATTCTCTCATCGTTACTGTTGAGGTAGTAATCGCCCCAGGTTCTCTCATCGTTACTGTTGAGGTAGTAATCGTCCCAGATTCTCTCATCGTTACTGTTGAGGTAGTAATCGCCCAAGGTTCTCTCATCGTCCCGTTGAGGTAGTAACCATCCCTGATTCATTCATCACCTTATGAAACTCCAGACTCGATTCCTGTATCTCGCCAGGGCACGTCTGAAGAGGTTTAAGGACTCAATTCCTGTAACCAGTCAGAGCACATTTACACAAAGAGTTTGAAGACCAACTCCTGTAACAGGTCAGGTAATCATCTTTCTTTTTTCAGGTACGCAAGTTCTCGCTAAGGAATCTCTTACGCGATCGACACACAGATGGCATCTATAAGCCCATCCATCTATCCATCACCTCTCAACATGGCATCTATAAGCCCATCCTCCTATCCATCAGTCTCCAAATGGCATTTGTAAGCCCATTCCCCACATCACATTGCTAATACGTCATTATGTGAGCGCAAATTTCTGGGCACTCTAGTGTTCAATCATCTTCCACCTTCGGATTACGAAAGGCACGTCAGCCAATCTACATCCTCAGGTCTAAGAAGATTGAACAGGGGCAACTGTTGTACCCCAAAATTTGCCCTCCCATATTCTTCAAGATTTGCAAAGAGCATGCTTCAAAATCTCCCAAGGGTTGCACAGTCCAATGGCCTCCTAACAGTCAAAGATTAGGGTTTTGGTTCTGGCAAAGAAGTTGAAGTTTCCAAGGGTCCAAACTAGTACCACATGCCTATAAACATTGTCAAGCATCCTTATGTCAAGTTTCAAGACTTACAGCACAAAATTGCACAGTCAAAAACCCTAATTGCTCAACAGTCAACTGCAGGGGCAAAATGGTCATTTGACAGTCAAAAGTCAAAATTTTTGGTCAACATCTTATTTTGAAGCCACAAACATCATTTGATCAATTCTTGATCATGATTCTCAAGGCATGGCTCAAAAAGTCTCAAGATGCAAAAGTTTCTATTTTTGGACAGTTGAAAAAGTCAACTGTAACTTGAACAAGGCATAACTTCCACATGGTTTATCAGAAAAATTCCATCCAAAGCTCATTTTGAAGAGAATGACATTTCCTACAACTCCTCTTCACACTTCAAGTCCAAGGAATTCTCTCACAAAAAGTTATCAATTTCAACATTATAGGTCATTTTCAAAAGTCAACAAAAAGGCACTTTAAGTCAAAGACCATAACTTGAGATTGGTAAATCAAAATGACATGGGACCAAAGGCATTGGTTAGAGGACTTCAAGACCATTCCAAAATGTCCAAGAACATGATCAAAGCTTAAGAATTGAGCAAGATATGCCTTGTGGAAGTTGGGAAATTTTTGGGAATTTTGAAAAGTTAACTTTGCTTCAAATGCCTCAAAATTGCTAATGGGCCTCAATTTCTTCCAAGAATCATCACCCAAAAGCTATGCACGACCCATTGACCCAAAGGGGAGTTATTTTCTTATTTTTAATTTATTAATTGAATTGTTAAATCTATTAATTCATTTAATTAAAATTAAATATGAGAAAAATACTAAACAAATGTTTTCAAATCTTTTTATGCAGCATATGCCCTCTTTAATCACTCAAGATTTCGTGCACATCCAAAAAGGCAAGATTTCTCATGATTGGCAATGGTTTTATAACAAAAAGATTGAAAAAGATTACATGGAAAATCAAGGATCCAAATCATCAATGCAAAGGTTGTTGGACTTGTTTTGTTAACCTAAATCGTTCACATACATAAGCAGAACACAACCCTAATCACAAAAACAAGCAGGCTGCGCCCAAGAACACCAAACAACTTTGCATTTTTTCTCAAAAATCTCAAATCTGTTTTCATAGTTTCAGTGTGTTGCAAGGCCTAAAAACTATTCCATAAGTTTGCCAAGACTACCAGGAAGCTTTCTGAATCAAAATCACATCCCCTAACCTCAAGAATTGGTATAACCGTGTTCCACTTTTCTTGAAAAAATTTGATAATCGTATTCCATTTTCCATGCATGATTAATGTCTTTTAACTGTTGTTTTACACTAACATGAGCATTCTAAAGTTGTTGGCATTCTTTGATTGAACTTTTAAGCCTTGTACATGAATCTACCATGGAAGCTGCCTAGGGTTTCAGAGGTTTGAAATTGGGGTTTCTTTCCTGGGGAAAAATTGGACCATAAGACCAACACCATTACAATCGTGACTTCCAGACGATTCAATTCCACATATCGCGCCCAATTTATATTATGCTATGGCCTAATCGTTATTTTTGCAGGTTTGAGTTAATGGGGGTTTAAACCCCCCGCTATCTAGCTTATATTTTCAGGCAAAAGCGAAGAAGGGAGAAGAAGACGCTGGCGTGTTGAATAATGATTGGCCAGTTTGAATAACTGGCGCCCTTTTTTGTTGTCCCACTAACCCTTGCTTTCTCTCTCTTATTATTCATTGTCCACTAAACATACAACCAAACGCGCTAGTTCAATTGGTGGCAGACGTGTACAACAGGTACTGGGACCTGGGTTCGATTCCCAGGTCCCCCATATTTCCCTATGTTTTTTCTCATAATATGTTCAGGTACCCAACACGCCCAGAAGTCCACCAAATTCCCCAACGCCAAAGCTTGCCACGCGCCCAAGGAGATCCATCCAATGGCCAGATCGTGCACTCCACCATACACCCTCAGTCAACCATAGGCAAACACGCTGGGAAAGTCAAGAAAGGCCTCCATCTATTGGGCTAAAATGCTCACAAAATACCTCCAATTGGGTCAGAAAACCCCCCATGTTTGCACTTTCTTCTCTTTTTTTTTCTTTTCTTTTATTTATTTTAATTATGTTAATTGTTTATTTAATTCCACAAATTAATTTTTTATGACATAAAAATACAAAAAAATCAGAAAGTCAAAAATAAAAATATATTTATTTATTATTTAATGCATTAATGTTTTTGTTGTAAATAAATTTGATAATTAATTTAGTTTTAAATTAGGGTTTTAACTTTAATATTTTTCTTAAATAAATTAAAACACATAAAAATTAGGTTTTGTGGCATTTTACTTTTTTTTCCAAAATAATTAAATTACCTCATCATCATTATTATTAATTCTTAATTATTTTTGTAAATACTTGTAATTAATTAATTAGGGTTAAATTAGGCCAAACTTAAATTTTTTTTCTAATAAATTAAAAACAATTTAGAACTAGGGTTTTATTTAACTTTTAATTCCAATTAATTCTCTTTAATTTCATAAATCCAAAAACATAAAAAAATAAATTCTTTTTCTCATTTAATAATTAATTATTTTCAATTCCAATTTAAACTCTTTAAAGGGTCCAACGCCCTCGCACTCGATTCTAATTTCTTTTCGCATTCGTTTTTATTTCTTTTGTGGATATAATGTATTTGCCCCGAAGCTTTGTAATAGATAATTAGGACATTTAATTTCCGCATTTTATTTATTCAAATCGGGTCTTGGTTTAATTTGGCGTTGTAGACCCGCGCCTTGTAATAGCGTAGGACCTTTACTTTCCGCATTTTAATTCCCGCACCTTTTAACTGTTAATAATCACATGAAAGAATGTATGCCCAAATAAAATCAAAGCGTAGATCACCAATGCATGACATAGACAAATATAACTGAAAAGGACACACAATTCACACACCACTCCTAGGGTACGCCTCACTGTTGCCTTGCCCCTCGAAACGTGGTCGTCGAGTAGAGGACGTTTTAGTAAGTCCTCATGTCCATGAACATGGCATGGGGGTAGCTTCTAAGGTGTCCTCCTATTGCTCTGGTGACCACACTGTCCCTAAACTCAAATTGACCCGAACACCTCCAACGGTGGTGCTACCTACCCCTCAATGGTGGGATGGCACTACCTTAAGGACATTTACACAGACTAATTCCTTAGGGTAGGTAGATGACTCGTAGATACTTGCTCTAATTCAAAACAAATCAAAAACTCCTTTTCACACCGACACTTTGCAAAAAGCTTTCAAAACAACTTTTCAAACACTCTTGAGGACTGATACAAGAGTCGATCTGAAACTTTCAAAGAAACTTTTTCAAACCCACTCACCTTGAAAAGCAAACAAACATTTTGAAAACACAAATGAGCAAGTATCTAAGAGCCCATGGATAACTATGGATAGAAAGGGTTCTAACACCTTCCCTTTCTATAAATCTACCTCCCGAACCGAGAACTAATCTCAATAAGGAATTTTTTTGTGCTTTTGTCCTTTCCATATTGGAGAAAATAAAAGACGGTGGCGACTCTTGCTTCCGAGACATTTAGCGAACCAGCGTTAAACAGTCAGTTCCAGATCCACCGATCACAGATTGTAATAGTGAATTAGGGTTTTATTTTGTGCAAATATCCCCATTCAAAAACTTGTATCCCCCTTCCCATAATATTGTTGTAATAGCTTAGATTTACTTTACGCAATTTATCGCATTATATACATGTTTAATAAATTAGGGTTTGTATGATAAGACAAAAATCAAACAAATAGCATGACCTAATACAAGACAAAGTGCATGAAAAATGACAACATATTGCACACAAGCACCTCTAGGGTTTCACCCACTTGGTTGCCTTAAAACATGGCCATGGTATGCATGCTAGGTATCTTGGCAAAACAATACAAAACAATAGATCATAGTCCCTCGATGACGCTATCATAAGTTGCCTAAACAAATAATCTTGGTCCCTTAAACAAGCTAAGATACTTGGCACCATTGATATCATGGTCATACGATGACCCACGCCCGTCCCGTTTAACATCCAAAGATAGGGTTGTCTACCAAAACAATGGTAGGTCAACAATGTCAAAGGAATATAAATGTACAAGAAAGACTTTTTGAGTAGGTAGAATGCTTCTAGTTACTTGATCAATTTGCAAATAATCCTTGCTATTTTCAAACAAATACACACACTTCAAAACAATTTCCAAAGAACTTTCAAAACCTTGAAACATTTTTCAAAAGACAAACATCTTTGTATACATTCTTACGAACGAGAGTCATTACAAAGATTGCCTAAGCAAAGGCCTCTTTTCAAAATACTTTCAAAACCACACAAAGCACCATTTCAAACAATTACAAAAGCAAAGAAAGTGATCTAAACAAGTAACTAAGAGCCCATGGAAAACCATGGATGAAAAGGGTGCTAGCACCTTCCCTTTTTATAATCTACCTCCCGAACTCAAAAACAATCTCAAAGGTCTTTCCTGTGCTTTTTTACCTTTCCTTTTTTGGATAAAAGAAAAGTCGATGGAGACTCTTGCTAACTGCGGCATTTGCAAACACAAACGCAAAACCTCAAGTCAGTTCTCCCACCGCATCACACATGGCATTACGCGTCGATCCATGTTGTCTGGTTTTTGACAGATTCGTTTTCCCAAGGCTGTAACTTGAGTTTTCGGACTCCGTTTGAGATGCCGTTTGAAGCGTTGAATAGCTAACGCGATGAAATTCATTCTTAAGGATTAAAATGAAGAATAGGAAGGATAGTCCTAGTATCTAAATTAGGATTTGAATTAGTTCCCGTGTTGATCGCTATGTTGATTTTTGTGAAGAATGATGAGGACGAGATGATTATAGATTACAGTTTGGTTCGTAACAGTAGAATTAATGATGATAATGACGTAATATTATAGAATAGTAGTATGTAGAGGTTTGGTAATTTAGATGTAAGCCTTAGATGATTAATCAATTATATGCAATATCATCTTGTAGGCCTATGGCCAACGTTGTGAGATTGACGAATTGCTATTGTATTATTATTGTGGTTGAGTTGCTATGAATATATGATGTATAAATGATGTTTGATGAATTATGATGTTGATGTATGATGTTGATGGAAGATGTTGAGATGCCTCTAATAATTGGAAGCTATTAAGATGTAGGCTTATGGCCAACGATGATGTTTGTGTTGAGATGTTGTTAATTATGGTGTTATCATTACATTCATGATTGTGTAGCATACATTGCATTTCAAGATGGAGCTTATGCTCGTTAAGATGGCCTGTATTGGCGAATATTAAGATGAAGGCTTATGTCTTGTTGATGCCTATATTTATTGGCAGATTTTTAAGATGGGAGTTCTGCTCCAATGGTACCACATGCATTTGCATAGTATTGAGTCGCATTATATGATTGCATAAAGAAGTTATGTATTGATGCAGTGAATGTGTATTATTGTTGGTAATTCTGTTGCGATTATTGTTGTTTATAAGATGAGAAGTGGTAATGTTATTTGATCTAATTTAATATATTAATTATCATACGTTTTATTATATTTTTAGATATCTTACCCCTTCTGTTTGAATGTTATCCTTACGTTGGTAACATGCAGGTAATCGAGAGTGAAGGTTGTATACCTTCAGTAGTTGGAGTCAGTGTCATTGCTCTGATATGTAACACTCGAGGGGATGAATGCTTGTTGTTTTTAATTGTTTATTATTTCAGTTGTTGAACTTTAATTTGATTGTTACAAAGTATGTGTTATTTTGAAGTTGTTGTAACGATGGATAAAGATGTTATTAAGAATTTCGCTGCGTAGATGTTTAAATTGTTGAATTAAGAGATTTAATTATTATGCTGATAGTTCATCCAAAGTTTTAAAGTGTTATGTATCCACGTTTAATGCAATGAGTTTTGAAATTTGAATTTATGGCATCTTGATTCATTTGCATGAATGTTTATAACTATGATTTTTCATTTATAATTGTCGGGTAGAATTGGGGTGTTACAAAGTTGGTATCAGAGCAAAAGGTTGGTCCGACCTTGTTGTCGAGTCATAGTTGTCTAACAATCGAGTATTGTTAATTTGAGTTCTAATCGTTGTTTATGTTGTAGTGATAAGTTGAGATGGCTTGAAGGAATGATGTCGCACTTGCTGCTACTTTAGAAGCAATGGCTCATGCAATGGAGAATCAGCCGAATGCTGACGGGAATGCTGGATATCGTAGCTTGGCGACTTTCCAGAGAGAGAATCCGCCTACCTTCAAGGGAAAGTATGATCTTGATGGAGAATTGGAATGGTTGAAAGAGATTGAGAGAATATTCTGTGTGATGGACTGCACTCCAGCGCAGAAGGTTTGATATGGTACTCATATGCTAGCAGTCGAGGCTGATGACTGGCGGCTAGAGACTTGTCAGAGATTGGAAGCTGCAGGTGAGAATGTCACTTGGGCTGTGTTTCGTAGAGAGTTTCTAAGGAAGTACTTTCCTGAAGATGTCCGTGGTAAGAAGGAGATTGAATTCCTTGAGCTGAAGTAGGGGAATATGTCAGTTGTTGAGTATGCTGCCAAGTTTTCTGAGTTGGCCAAGTTTTATCCGCACTACGCTGAGTTTTCAAAGTGTATCAAGTTTGAGAACGGGTTGCGCCCAGAGATCAAGAAGGAAGTTGGATACCAGAAGATCCGTGTCTTTGCTGATTTAATTGATAGCTGCAGAATTTATGAGGAGGATAATAATGCTCATTATAAGATTATCAGTGAGAAGAGGGGTAAGCACCAACAGAATCGTGGTAAGCCTTATGATACCCCAGCTGGTAAAGGCAAACAGAAAGTTGCTCAGGGTCAGAGGGCTAGTGGGGGAGATTCTCCTGCTGGTGTGGTTTGTTTTAAATGTGGGAAACTTGGGCATAAGAGTAATGTGTGTACTACTGAAGTAAAGAGGTGTTTTCGTTGTGGTAATAATAGACATGTTTTATCTGAGTGCAAGCATAAGGATGTGATTTGTTTTAATTATAGTGAAGAAGGGAACATTGGTAGTCAGTGTTAGAAACCAAAGAGGACGCAGACAATTGGTAAAGTGTTTGCTTTGGTTGAGGACCAGGAAGCTGCTGAGGACAAACTTATATGAGGTACATGTTTCATTAATAGTACTTCTTTAATTACTATTATTGATACCGGTGCTACTCATTGTTTTATTGTTGCTGATTGTGTTGAAAGATTGGGTCTTATGTTGTCTTCTTTGAATGGAGAAATGGTCGTCGATACTCCAGCCAAGGGGTCGGTGACTACTTCTTTTGTGTGTTTGAAGTGTCCCTTGTCGATATTCGACAGAGACTTTAATGTTGATTTGGTTTGTTTACCGTTAAGAGGTTTGGATGTGATTTTGGGTATGAACTAGTTAGAGCATAACTATGTTCATATTAACTGTTATGACAAGCCTGTGAGGTTATCTACTCCTGAAGAAGAGGAAGATAGTCTGTTGTCTGCTAAATAGTTGAGGAAGTTGATGCAAGAGGAAGCACATATGTTCTCGTTGATGGCGTCGCTATCTGTAGAGACTCAAGCTATAATTGAAGAATTGAAAGTGGCATGTGAATTTCCTGAAGTTTTCCCCGATGAAATTCTTGATGTACCGCCGGAGAGGGAAGTTGAATTTGCAATTGATCTTGTACCTGGTACCAGACCTGTGTCTATGGCACCATACAAGATATCTGCATCTGAATTGTCAGAGTTAAAGAAGCAATTGAAAGAGTTACTTGAAAGGAAGTTTGTAAGACCAAGTGTATCTCCATGGGGAGCTCCAGTGTTGTTAGTAAAGAAGAAAGATGGAAGTATGAGGCTTTGTGTTGATTATAGACAGTTGAATAAAGTGACGATTAAGAACAAGTATCCGCTTCCAATAATAGATGACTTAATGGATCAATTGGTTGATGCTCGTGTGTTTAGTAAGATTGATTTGAGGTCGGGTTACCATCAGATTAAAGTGAAGGATGAAGATATCCAGAAGACGGCTTTCAGAACGCGTTATGGACATTATGAGTATTCAGTGATGCCTTTCAGTGTTACTAATGCGCCGGGAGTATTCATGGAATACATGAATCGTATCTTTCATACTTATTTGGATCGGTTTGTAGGGGTGTTCATTGATGATATTTTGATTTACTCTAAGTCAGAAGAAGAGCAACGTAAGAGTAGTGTTGCAAGTTTTGAAAGAGAAGCAGTTGTATGCAAAGCTGTCCAAGTGTGAATTCTGGTTAAAGGAGGTTAGTTTTCTTGGTCATGTGATTTCAGGTAGTGGCATTGCTGTAGATCCATCTAAGGTTGGTGATGTGTTGCAATGGGAAACTCCGAAGTCAGCTACTGAGATTAGAAGCTTTTTGGGATTAGCTGGTTACTATAGAAGGTTTATCGAGGGTTTTTCTAAGTTGGCACTTCCGTTGACTAAGTTGACTTGTAAAGGCAGAGCTTTTGTGTGGAATGTTCAGTGTGAAGAAAGTTTTACAGAATTGAAGAAGAGATTGACGTCGGCTCCGATTTTGACGTTGCCTAATCCAGAAGAGCCTTTGTGGTCTATTGTGATGCTTCTAAGATGGGTTTAGGAGGTGTGCTTATGCAAAATTATAAGGTAGTTGCTTATACATCAAGGCAGTTGAGGACTCATGAGAAGAACTATCCTACGCATGATTTAGAGCCTGCTGCAGTTGTCTTTGTGTTGAAGATTTGGAGGCATTATCTTTATGGTTCTAGATTTGAAGTGTTTAGTGACCATAAGAGCTTAAAGTATTTATTCGATCAGAAGGAGTTGAATATAAGGCAATGAAGATGGTTGGAATTGTTAAAGGATTATGATTTCAGTTTGAATTATCATCCAGGAAAAGCGAATGTGCTAGTTGATGCGTTGAGTCGAAAGAATTTACATATGTCGGCAATGATGGTTAAAGAGTTGGAATTAATTGATCAGTTCAGAGATATGAGCTTAGTTTGCGAGGTTACGCTGTGGAGTGTTATGTTGGGTATGTTAAAGATTAATAATGAATTTCTAGACAGTATCAGAGAAGCTCAGAAGTTGGATGTGAAACTGGTAGATTTGATGGTTGGAATCGATCAGTCTGAGAACAGTGATTTTAAGCTAGATGCGCAAGGTGTGTTGAGATTTTGTAATCGGATTTGTATTCCTGATGATGCTGATATGAAGAAAGTAATACTTGAAGAGAGTCATAGAAGTAAGTTGAGTATTCACCCAGGAGCTACAAAGATGTATCAAGATTTGAAAGGTTTGTTTTGGTGGCCTGGAATGAAGAGTGATGTGGCTCAGTTTGTGTATGCATGTTTGACTTGTCAGAAGTCGAAAGTTGAACATCAGAAGCCAGTAGGGTTGATGCAACCGTTAGAAGTTCCATAATGGAAATGGGATAGCATTTCAATGGACTTTGTGACGGGGTCACCTAATACTTTAAGATGACATGATTTGATTTGGGTGATTGATGATAGGCTTACGAAGTTGGCTCATTTTATTCCTATTAACATCAGTTTTCCAGTGTCGAAGTTGGCTGAGATTTACACTAGTGTGATTGTGAAGTTGCACAGTGTTCCTTTGTGAATTGTGTCGGATAGAGATCCAAGATTTAGTTCTGATTTTCGGAAGAGTTTGCAAGAAGCGTTGGGTTCTAAGTTGAGGTTGAGTTTAGCGTATCATCCTCAGACAGATGGTTAGACTGAAAGGACTATCCAATCGTTGGAAGACTTGTTGAGGGCATGTGTTCTTGAGAAGGGAGGTTCGTGGGATACTTATCTTCCGTTGATAGAGTTCACCTATAATAACAGTTACCATTCCAGTATTGGGATGACACCTTTTGAAGCGTTGTATGGTCGAAGATGTAGAACTCCTTTATGTTGGCATTAATCTAGTGAAAGTGTAGTACTTGGGCCTGGACTTGTTTGTGATGCTACTGAGAAGGTGAAGTTGATTCGAGAAAAGATGAAAGCTTCCCAAAGTAGACAGAAGAGTTATCATGACAAGCGAAGGAAAGACTTAGAATTTCAAGTGGGTGACCATGTGTTTTTAAGAGTTACACCTGTGACTGGTGTTGGGTGCGCATTGAAGTCTAAGAAGCTCACTTCTCGTTTTATTAGACCATATCAGATTTCAGAGAGAGTGAGGAATGTTGCTTACAGAGTGGCTTTACCTCCTAATCTTTCGAATTTGCATGATGTGTTTCATGTGTCACAACTCCAGAAGTATATTTCAGATTCATCTCATGTGATTCATATGGACGATGTGCAAGTACGGGATAATCTTACGGTGGAGACGATGCCTGTACGGATCGCGGATCGTGAAATAAAGACTCTGAGGGACAAATAAATTGCTTTGGTTAAAGTGGTTTAGCTAGGGGCTGCCGGAGAAAGCATGACTTGGGAGTTGGAAAGCAAGATGCGGGACTCCTATCCCGAGTTGTTTGATTAAGGTAAATTTTTTAGGACAAAAATATTCTAGGTGGGGGAGAGTTGTAACGCCCACAATTTAATTAAATTATTTTTGATATATTTGCAAAGTTGTGTTGTTATGGTAGTTGATGTGTTGTGATTAGTTGGATTTATTTATTTTATTAAGTGGTGGAATAATATTAGAATAATGATATTATTTGATGTGGGCTTGTTTTAAAGGAATAGAAGTAGTAAAAAGGGGGGTGTAGTAGTCTTAAGCCCATTAAGGAATAAAGAGAATAATAGGGTTATTTTATTATTGTTAGAAATAATAGAAAAGAAGAAGCAGTAAGAAGAATAAGGGTTAGAGAAAGAACGTGAAAGCTGTTGGAAAGGAGGAAAGAGGCAGAACGAAAATTCAATCGGAAAAGTTATAGAGCAACCTTCAATCCAAGGTAAGGGTGGGGTTCTGACTCTATAATAGGGTTTATGATGATTGGTTTATGGGATTATATGTGAAAATGTTGCCTTGTTCATGATTGAATTATATGTTGTTAGGTGATGAGAATCGATGATTGAAAGATGAATAATGATGTCCCAATGCTGTATATTTGATGTAGAATTATAGGATAATTGTAATTGATGATTATCTATGATTAAGGGATATTTTTAGGGCCTAAAGTGTGGAAACTGTAGTGAAAATGCAGTGAAATCGCAAAAAATATCCATGACAGAGCAGTATGTGTCGACCCCAAATGTTATGTGTCGATACAAGAAGGCCTTTAGACTCAGGATGATTCGATACGAAGGAGTCCTGCATCGATACATGGGGGCTTTTAGACTCAGGATGAGTTGATACGTAGGAGCATGTATCGATACATACAGTGTTGCAGACTCAGTATGAGTCGATACAAGAGAGCATGCGTCGACTCATGCAATGTGTTAAGTTCAGTACGCGTCGACCCAAGGCATTACGCATCGATCCATGTTGTCTGGTTTTTGACATATTCGTTTTCCCAAGGCTGTAACTTGAGTTTTCGGACTCCGTTTGAGGTGTTGTTCAAAGTGTTGAATAGCTAACGCGATGAACTTTATTATTAAGGATTAAAATGAAGAATAGGAAGGATAATCCTAGTATTAAAATTAGGATTTGAATTAGTTCCCGTGTTGATCGCTATGTTGATTTTTGTGAAGAATGATGAGGACGAGATGATTATAGATTACTGTTGATTATTTCAGTTGTTGAAATTTAATTTGATTGTTACGAAGTATGTGTTGTTTTGAAGTTGCTGTAACGATGGATAAAGATGTTATTAAGAATTCCGCTGAATAGATGTTTAAATTGTTGAATTAAGAGATTTAATTATTATGCTGATAGTTCATCCGAAGTTTTAAAGTGTTATGTATCCACGTTGAATGCAATGAGTTTTGAAAGTTGAATTTGTGGCATCCTGATTCGTTTGTGTGAATGTTTATAACTCTGATTTTTCATTTATAATTACCGGGTAGAATTGGGGTGTTACACGAATGATTCACATCCTGCAGCCGAACCTGATGTTGCATGTACTTAATAGTTTTCCGAGAGGCTCCGAAGATATTTTACTACTTTATCTATTTGCACACCATGCTAGACACATGTCGGATGGAGAGGCAACATAAATGTTTATTTACTCTTTTAAACATTTGATTTTCCCTAATTGAACTTTCTGATGTTGATATTTATTTTTGTAGTATCATGACGCGTTGAAATGTATAATCCATGGTAGGAAGATAAAAAAACTTCCACATCTAAATGAGCTTTGGTATCATGATGTATTGGAGCTTTTTGGTATGAAGGGATTATGTATGACAAGATATGGTTATATTGGCCATGATATAATGTCTTTATTTGTTGAGAGATGACCTATAGAGACATCATCATTTCATTTTTTGGTCAGCAGGATAATTATCACCATTGTTATTGGAGTTGTTTGGTATTAAGAACTTATGTAGGATAAGATATGGTTATATTGACCATGGTCTATTGTCTGCATTTTTTGAGAGATGACCCATAAAGACTTTGTCATTTCATTTTTTGGTCAATCAGATTACTATCACCCTTGGTGATGTATCATGTCTCCTATGTCTCCCGATCACCACACAAATATTGTTGGATCATTCTAGAACTAGTAGACTTGAGACACTCGACATAACAATGACATAATTAGGTGTTGATTAGGGTAAAGTGCAAAGTGAGATAGAAGACACTAGAGGATGTCATGCTTGATTTTTCATTCATATTAGAAAATTATACTAACCACCTAAATTCAGTTGTGGATGTTGCATGTGATGATACACAAGTTGGCTATCATAGAGCATGTGCGTTAAGGACATACCTCTTTATTTTTGTTAGCACATTCATATTTGTGGACAAAAGTGTGACTTATATTGACGTTGCTATATTAAACACTTTATATACTTGTAGGGGATTCACAAGTACAATTGGGGGGAAACTTGTTTTGTTTACCTCTACTTCAAATTAACTGAAGGTATTTTATGAAATATGAGACAAATGACAAGAAACAACTGCGTATTCACGTAATTTACTTACACATTTAATGATATTATACTTGTGCTACACTCTAACTAATATTTCATTTGAACAATTTTCATGCATGGATCCTCCAACATTTCCCATGTATCCTCGACTAAGACTAAGTTAAAGATTACACTAAGGGTTTTCCATATACGTGCTCGGTTATTCCACTCAGGGATAATCTGGCGTCTGAGCCACCCCAACTTACTATTGAATGCATCGTGTTAGATGATATATGTTTCACACCATATGGTGAACACCATCAGACACAACCATTGGAGGTGATATCTTGGTACCCTAGGTGGCTGCCTTGTGGGTCTCGACTTATATACTCACATCTATCTGAGCGAGTATTGTGACAATTCTTGTATTTGCAGGGTATACCCAGGGACCCCACATTTACCGATTTTACCACTATCCTCTACAGATATATTGATGCGATATATGCAGACTATCATTAACATTTGATGCTAGAGGATGCACACAGTGTACCAACTCCTCATCATTGAGTATGCCATACAGCTACATCCAATGATTTTTTATAGTGTCACATCCTTACATAGAACTCTAGCTAGAAGGAGATTCCTAGGCCAACTCATCAGGAGTTACCAGAAGAGAAACAGGAAAAGGCGGACCGTGTTGTGGATGTATTTCCCATTTTCGCTGTATTATGGCACTTGAAAGAGATACCATTGCTAGAGGAAAGTTTCAAGATGGCATGCATGAGAGGGTCACTTTGGATGCAATATTATCAGAGGCACGATTTGCACTATAGTATATGAGGCATATGAGGAACCATGCATTATATATACTCAATCGTTGTTTTTTAATTTGTATTTTGATGTTAATACTTTGAATGATTGAGTTTTGTATGATTTATGTTTGGTTTACAACTGGATTATGAAATTTTGTTCTTAATTAGGAATGACTTATGTGTATGGTATTTTGTGTGAGAATGCAATGATGTTTTGTTATGAATGACTTAGTGCATATATGTATATTTTACTGTCACCTCCATGTTCACAAACACAATATTCATTTTGAGAATGTCATCCAGGGTCTCAACACCAATGTTAAATAGGTAATTAATAAAAATTCATAGATGTTGTAATGATAATAGTTCACAATATTATCTAGAGATTTATAATATTTCCTAAAGATTTGTCCGTACATTAAAATTCAAATTCACCCATTTATTACGAAATATACACCCAAACAATGCTTACAATTTGTTTCAAGGATGTGTCCGGATATTGAAATCCAGACTCACCCCATTGTTATCCAATAATACATATAATTTGGTACATGGATGAGGTGAGTAAGGAAATTGAAATCCATAATCACCCATATGTTATCACATACACATAAACAATACATTTGTACTTGATGCAGTGAGTAAGAAAATTGAAATCCGGATTTCACTATGGTGTGTCAGGATATTGAATTATATATATATATTTTTACTTGAATGGACGTGTGTTTCTCACGAAGAGATTAGTTAATTTTGTGTTGGGTGCGTTCGGATTTTAATACGTAGACAAATGACAAATGGACACTTTTGAATTGCTATAAGATTTGGGAGCATTATATGGAATTTAGTAAAATGCTCATATAATAATTCTCTTTTCCTCTCATTCGTGAATCATAATCCAAGTGAATCATAAATAAGCCAAACATGCATAGAAAAAATTATTTGTTAGCTACCATATTTTGAAAATTAAACTCAATTTCAAATTCAAAATAATGTTTAAACAAAATTCACTAGGAAAAAAAAACCTAGCCAAATGATTTTCATATTACATCAATAGCCTATTAATCCTGCTAGACAAATAATTTGATTACTCTCATCTCTCCTAAAACATTATGTTCTGGATATAAAATAAACCCTAGCCTTTATAAAAGATCCATTCCCAAGCTTAAATCCAGGACTAACCGGAAACCCTACAACCTGACCAACCGCTACCTGCCCACTGAAAAATTTGTTTACACTATTACTTATGCGACAGAGTAGTACATGCAAACTTTGTTTACACTAATTATGTGATGGTAAAATATTATAGGGGCAACTTGGATATCCTCCATAGACAATGAAGAAAATATCTTGCTATAACCCTGTATGAAAGGCAAAAAGGCCTGCATGAAGCGGCCATAATGGGTAGAAAGTGAATACTTCTATTTGTATGCTTGTGTCTTGTCGGATAAAGGGTGGAGATTTTCTTCGCCTTTTTTTAAGCTAACTTCCTAATAATTATCAATATTTACCCCTCCCAACTTCATCCCATTACCCAGGCATTTGTGAGGGGTTTAGAGATTCTTCGTGTGGGGTCTTGGAGTCACACATACCATAGGCATTTTATTCTGCTTATACTTTTCCAACTATAAAATTGGGAAGACAACTTTTTTTTGGTACGAGGGAGTGTTGATGTTCCTACGATGATTAGTCATGATGGGTCAGTTCAAAAGTTCCATCTCTCTTCTTGGTGGCTTCATTTTTCCATTTATGTGGCTCCTTAAGCTCATCCTAGGAATGTTGTGCCTCATCACACTCTTTAGGTGTGGGCTTCAACGATTATCGGGTCTAGATAAGCATCTCCCTTATGGCATTCAACTAGTTCTTTAGATTCACGATGGGGATCTATCTGACTGGTTATGGGCATTGAACATTAGAAAATCCATCACGAGCCTTCTTAGAAGAAGGGTATATACTAAATTGAACATCTTCCTAGATTCCAACTGAGTTGCCATGTTGTGATCGATAGGGAAGTCAAATGAAAAATTAAAACACCCTCGCACATAACTTTTGGCGTCAAAGTCCTAGTTCTAGAGGTATGAATCCTCTTTGCTCCTCAAAGGATCCTAGGAAGTAGTTCCCTTCGTGGGTGATCCCTCGAGGTCCACAATGTCTTCTTCGTTTAAGTATATAGTCCTATCAGATCGAACATCTTTACCTTTCTTTTTACCTTGATATGGAGATGAATCCCCGTATACCAAAATGTGATTTATAGTCTTCACATATTTGGAAGAAATAATAGTCAACCTTTCTGTCGATCTCTTTTTTCACTTGACCAACAAGCCTCCAAAGTGACTATTAGGTTAATAAGAACACTTATCGCGCCGCTCATATTTCTTCCTAGCATGAAGAACCTTCTTCTTAACAATTCTAATTTGATCCATTCTCCGTACAACAACGAAAACAAGTTAGGCAAAGTAAAAATTCCAACAACAGTGCCCAAATAAACTTCAAACGCACGTAAGTAATCATCAATCTCCTTCTCGTTGTCATCACTTTGATCGTACTCCACCATTTCCCTATATATCATAATACAAAACTCATCTAAAATCACGTCAACCTACTTCTCACACAAACATAACCATGGAATAATTATCTCGCCATCATACTGTATTAAACCTATCTTTTCAGTTCTTGTAATTGTTTGAATGAGGAGTGAAAATAACCCTTTAAGAAGGGCTCCTACAACCACCAAGTCTCCATTCCTCAAAGACTTATAGTTGTATAACAAAAAGAAGATGTCTACTCTAGTCGTGACTTCTAAGTGACTGCAGATGATTTCAAATACCCTAACAAAGGCATCCGTTGGGAGATATTTGAGAAGGGGCGACATTAATGGTCTTAAGGACCTTAGACTTAAGCATTGTAAAGGAATTAACACACCAAGTCATAGATGACAAGGATATCCATATAGAAGAAATCATCTTCAGAGTGATCAAGGGACGTTATGTTAAGCATTTCCTTTTTGGAACAAGGTTATAATATAACGTCTCATTCATCACCTAATCCAGATAGGTTTATGATTTTGTGGAAGGAATTCATATTTTCTTATTGTATAAAGTGTTTCTGAATCTTGAACTCCTAAAGATTTTGAAGAACTGTCTGCCATTAATAATCGTGTCTGTCTTGGGATATAATAGGGTAACATGGGATAACTATTACTACTAGAGTCGGAATTGCTATCATATTTGTCAAATATTCCTAATTCTACAAGGTTATAATTATTCATCCCATCCAACTACCTCACAATCTTTAAATAATATCTTCACATATCCATAACTCCCCCACGAGTAAAAGGTTCTATGACGTTGTTATTTTCATCTAATTCCCTCATAATTGTCATCCCTAGAAAAAGAGAAGATAAATGAGAAGGAAAAGTTCAACACCTTGGTGTTAAGGTTGGTGATAATGGTGGGTTGATGATGGTAGATACAAACTTGAATAAGAAGAGATGAAGAATAATAGTTACTTAGAAGAATGTAAATGTCCTGTGAAGATAAATGTGAGAAGACAATCAAGATTTATGCAGTTATGAGACTAAATACCTTAGCAGTGTAGGCCATCATTAACACACAATAGGTTTGCGCTTACTAGTGTTAGTGGTTGGCAGAACATCTATAACTCAGGTTTAAAATATGCAATTTAATCAATAACTCTTAACATCTGCACCTTCCCAAACAAACTCATTATAACAAAGAATTAAATGCCTTATGTGCCTCTTATGTTTGAGGGGATAACACTCTAAGTCTCACTTAAGGGCTCATCCCAATCACACTCGAGGGACTCTCCCTAATCCTTATCTAATAAACATGCTTCACCAATTATCGCTTTGAAAGAGATTTTCTTCTATCTAGCTTAAATCATTTCTCCCTTTCTGAGCCTCAAGCTTAAGGGAATGTGGGCTGGGATAGCTTTCACGAAATTTCTTGATCAGAACTAGACCATTTGGGAATGGGCGCCCGAAAAGGCGGCTTGGGCAAAAAAGGGTATCCCGGTGGATTGAAAACCCGAAAGGGTGGTCCAGGAAAAAGTTAGGGATCAAAAGCGTACGACTATGTCCCGTCATCTCGTCACTTGCCTACCAGAAGAAGATTTGTCAATCGGTAGTTATCAAGCACCTCCACAGGTACCTTCTCCCACTGAAGCCGGGGCAATAAGAATTGTCCGAACTGTACAAGCTGTTCTGTCCTCCAGGTACCAAGGTAGGTTCAGCTGAAGAATATGACCAAGATACCTTCACTCCCCGCAGAGTAAGACAAGAATCATCAATACTCTCCCCAAGCAGAGTTGGCCTCCCATCAGCCCTAAAAAAGGCATAGTATCCCCGGCAAGTCAGCAATACTCTCCCCCCAAAGCAGAGTTGGTCTACTATCAGTCCTGGAAAAGTTGGGTATCCCCAGAAGATCTTAATATTCCCTAGCAGAGTATACATATATTCCTCAACAAGCATCCCCGGCAGTCTTAATATTCCTCGACAGAAATATAAGATTGTTCCCCGGCGGAATACAAGATACCCCCAGTGGAGCCATTTCCCCAATACAGTCCAAAAGGTTTCCCCAGGAGAGTTGAACCATCTCCCCAGTAGATGCTGGAAGCTTATCACCTGCAGAGTACAAATATCTCTCCCCGACCATGTTCAAAGGTTATTCCCCACCAGAGTCTAACTGGGTTATCCTCAGCAAATTACAACGGAAAGATTGTCCTCAGCGAAGTTCTTCATATCCCCAGCGGAGTCATCATCAAAATCCCTCAACAGAGCTTATCAACGGAATCCCCAGCGGAGTTATCGTTAAAATCTCAGGGAAGCATATCTCCCCACAGAGTAATTCCCTTCAGAGTAATCTCTTCAACAAGTTTATTCCCCAACAGAGTCATCTTCTCCTACCGGTTTATTCTTGCAATCATCATCCCCAGCGGAAATGAAGAACTCTACTCTTCAACATCAGCCCAGGATTCAACAAACTTCCCGGCATTCGTCAAGGATTTATTTCCCCAGACGAAAATACATTCATAAACATTTCACATTTCATATCTCCTATTTACATACATGATAAAGTGCATACGACACAATCTCATTTATTTTTGAGAACATCATGACATCATGCATTCCATACATCATGACATTGCATACAACTAATGTTTTGCCTTTTCAGGAAAAGGTCAATCCAAAGATGATTACCATCAACCTTTTGAAGTTCCAGATTCGATACCTGTATCTAGCCAGGGCATATCTGTGAGCGATTGATTGTAGATCTATACCTGTATCTAGCCAGGAAAGTATCTGCATGAAGAGTTTGAAGATCAACACCTGTAACAGGCCAGGAAATTATCTTTCATTCTCAGGTCAGAGGTCTACACCTGTATCCAGCCAGGAAAGCTATCTCGACCAACCTTTTGAAGTTCCAGATTCAATACCTGTATCTAGCCAGGGCATATCTGTGAGCGATTGATTGTAGATCTACACCTGTATCTAGCCAGGAAAGTATCTGCATGAAGGGATTAAAGATTAATACATGTATCTAGCCAGGAAGTCATCTTTCTTTCTCAGGTCAGAGGTCTACACCTGTATCCAGCCAGGAAATCTATCTCGACCAACTTTTTAAAGTTCCAGATTCGATACCTGTATCCAGCCAGAGCATATCTGTGAGCGATTGATTGTAGATCTATACCTATATCTAGCCAGGAAAGTATCTGCATGAAGAGTTTGAAGATCAACACCTGTAACAGGCCAGGAAATTATCTTTCATTCTCAGGTCAGAGGTCTACACCTGTATCCAGCCAGGAAAGCTATCTCGACTAACCTTTTGAAGTTCCAGATTCGATATCTGTATCTAGCCAGGGCATATCTGTGAGCGATTGATTGTAGATATACACCTGTATCTAGCCAGGAAAGCATCTACATGAAGAGATTGAAGATCAATACCTGTATCTAGCCAGGAAGTCATCTTTCATTCTCAGGTCAGAGGTCTACACCTGTATCCATCCAGGAAAGCTATCTCGACCAACCTTTTGAAGTTCCAGATTCGATACCTGTATCTAGCCAGGGCATATCTGTGAGCGATTGATTGTAGATCTATACCTGTATCTAGCCAGGAAAGTATCTGCATGAGGAGTTTGAAGATCAACACCTGTAACAGGCCAGGAAATTATCTTTCACTCTCAGGTCAGAGATCTACACCTGTATCCAGCCAGGAAAGCTATCTCGACCAACCTTTTGAAGTTCCAGATTCGATACCTGTATCTAGCCAGGGCATATCTGTGAGCGGTTGATTGTAGATTCGATACCTGTATCTAGCCAGTAAAGTTATCTACATGAACAAATTGAAGACCAATACCTAAAACCAGACAGGAAAACTATCGTTCCTTCTCAGGTATGCAAGTTTTCGCTAAGGAATCTCTTACGCGATCGACACTCCTGGATGGCATCTTTAAGCCCATCTCCACAACTATCCATTACATATCCAGATGGCATCTATAAGCCCATCCTCCTATCCATCATATCTCCAAATGGCATCTGTAATCCCATTCCCGACATCACATTGCTGATACCGCACTATGCGAGTGCAAATTTCTGGGCACTCTAGTGTTCAATCATCTTCCACCTTCGGATCACGAAAGGCACGCAAGCCAATCTACATCCTCAGGTCTAAGAAGATTGAACATGGGCAACTGTTGTACCCCAAAATTTTCCCTCCCATATTTCTTCAAAGTTTGTCAAGAATCATCTTCTAATGGTTCAAGATTACTCAAGGATTGCACAGTCCAAATGCCTCCTAAGCCAGTCCAAATTAGGGTTTTGTTTCTTTCAAGGAATTTGAGGTTTTCAATGGCTCAATCAAGTCTCATAAGCCTATATGCATGCTCAAGCACCTACATGTCAAGTCTCAAGACTCACAGTGTCAAATTGCACAGTCAAAAGTCCCATTTGATCCACAGTCAACTGCAAGGGCAAAATGGTCATTTTACAGTCAAAAGTCAAAGATTTTGGTCAACATCTTATTTTGAGTCCACAATCATTATTTGATCAAGTCTTGATCATTTTTCCACAAGGATAACTCAAAAATCATCAAAGATGCAAAAGTTACTATTTTTGGACAGTAGAAAAGTCAACTGTATCTTGACCAGGGCATAACTTTTTCATGGTTCATCAGAAAAATTCCATCCAATGCTCATTTTGAAGGGGACGACATTTAATACAATTCATCTTCACAGTCCAAGTCCAAGAAATGCTCTCACAAAAAGTTATCAATTTCTACATTATAGGTCAAATTCAAAAGTCAACAAAAATGCAATTTAAGTCAAAGACCATAACTTGAGATTGGTAAATCCAAATGACATGGGACCAAAGGAATTGGTTAGAGGACTTCAAGACCTTTCCAAAATGTCCAAGAACATGTTCATATGATCAAAATTGAGCAAGATATGCATTGGAGAAGTTGGGAAATTTTTGTGAATTTGCAAAAGTCAACTTTGCTCAAAACACTTTGTTTTTGCTAATGGGCCTCAAATTTCTTCTTGAAACTTTATCCAAGGCCTATGCACGACCCATCAAGCTTAAATTGAATTATTTTCTTGTTTTTTATTAATTAATTGGATTTTTAATCAATTTTAATTCATTTAATTAATTTAAATTGTAGGAAATACAAAGATTTGATTTTTCAATCTTTTTGTGAAGCAAAAGTGGTCAATATATGCTGAAAATTTCGTGTGCAAATCAAAGGGACAAGAATCTCCAAATTTAGCAAGTTTTTCCAATCAAAAAGATTCAAAAATATTTGATTTTCAATCAAATATACAAACATCAATTCCATGGATTTCTTGGCAAAGATTTAACCTAGTTTCATTCTACTATAAGTACACAAGCCAACCCTAATGCCACAGACGTGAATTTGCTGCAGAAAAGGCCATAACCATATTGAGAAAATTCAAAGAAATTTGAAAACTGATTTCCATATTCTAACGTGATTCAAAGGCTTTTATTGGTTCTAATCTATTGCAGGGGTTCCCAGAGACGTATTGCAATCAAAACCAAGTGCTAAAGCTCAAGAAATCCCCAAGAACAGTCTCACGGTTTGCTTGATTTTTTCAGAATCGTAACTCATATTTCATGCATAATTAACATGTTCTAATCATTGTTTTGTATTGTTAGAACTCATATAAAGCTAATGGCATAAGCTAATTGGATTATAATGCACAGAATCGAAAGTTGCCATTGACAAATTCTAGGGTTCTTATGCTGTAAAATTGGGGCTTTATTATTCAGGAAAAATTAGACCCCTTAAGACCCATGGTTGGAACCGTTGCATCCAGACGAACACAAAGCCGTACTCGCGAAACATTTATATAAATCATACGCCTATTCGCTATTTTTCGTGGTTGCAGGTTGTGGGGGTTAAAAACCCCCGCTATCTAATGTGTTTTGATGCAGGCGAAGGAAGAAGATGATGTGTTGTTGATATATCATTGGTTCATTCAAATAAAAAGGCGCGCGTGTTTTGTTTTACAGCATATGCGTTGGTTTTTTATATTATAATTACTTGTTATTCTAAATACAAACGCGTGCAAGTGGCTTGGTGGATGATGCGTTGGCTGGTAATCATTGGGACCTGGGTTCGAATCCCAGGTCCACCCAAAACTCATTTATTTCTTTTCTTAACATGTTCATGTGCATAATCCCAAAGGCGTTCCACCATGTGCTTCCAGTCATCCAAGCGCCATGTGGCTGCCAGCATAGATCCAATGGTCCCAAGCTGGATGACCATCATACTCCTGGTCAATGCACGTGCAGACAATTACCAAAGTCAAACAGGCTTGAGAGGATAATGGGCTTCAGATTGCCAAAGAAACCTCCATCTGGGCCCAACACCCCCAGGGTTTTGTTTCTTATTTTTTCTCTTTTATATTTTATCTTTAATTATTTTACTATTAATAATAATAATTATTATTATTATCCAATTAACTCACAAATTAATATTTTTCATAATAACTTCAGAAAAATTAAAAAATGTAGATATTATTATTATTATTATTTATTAATTTCACCTTATTATTTTTGTAAATAAATACTAACAAATTAACTTAGTTAATTAGGTTAAATTTAACTTTTTTTCACAACAAATAAAATCCATGTAGAATTAGGTTTTTGACAACTTTTAATTTATTTTATTTTTATTTTCTTTACAACATAAAAAATACTTTTTCTTTTAATTAATTAATTAATTAGTTTTAGGTTTAATATTTAATTAAATGCAAAAAAGGACCAAAATTCATTCTTTTCTCAAAAAGGGTCAAAACCCTAAAGACTTTTCCCGATTTAATTTCTTTGCGCGCATATTATATTTTGATCATATTTATGTAACTGCTCCGAGAATGTAATAGATAATTAGGACCTTTTTATCGCTTTTTTTATTTTCTCGCAATTTACTTTTCAAGGGTTATGTTTTTGGCGATGTAAATACCCGACGCCTTGTAATAGCGTAGATTTACTTTCCGCACAATTATTAACTGTTAACTATGCATGACAAGACTTGCCTGAAAAATAAAATCAAAACGTAGCTCACCATAACTTGTACAAAGATAATTTAACATGAAACCTGACACACTCGCACATGTCACTCCTAGGGTACGCCTCACTTGGTTGCCTCGACATGGTCATTAAGTATAGGGTGTTTTAGAGGTCTCCCTCCTGTCTAAAGATCCCAGTTGCCTCGAAACGGTTGCCTCGGATAAAAAAGGATCTAGGACATTAGGGTTACCGCTAAGGTGTCCTACTATTGCTTTGGTGACCACATGTCCTTATAATCGAATTGACCCGAATAACTCCAACGACGGTGCTACCTACTTCTCAATAGTGGGATAGTACTGTCTAAAGGACATTTACACAGCTTAATTCCTTTGAGTAGGTAGATTTCTCCTGGGTACTTGCTCTTTCAAAAACAAAAACAACTTTTCGCACCTACACTTTCAAACAAAAGTTTTCAAACAAACACTTCATACACTCTTGAGGACTGATACAAGAGTTACCTAGAAGTTTTCAAACAAACTTTTTCAAAACCCACAAACACAAGAAAAGCAAACATTTTTGAAAACATAGTGAGCAAGTACCTAAGAGCCCGTGGATAACCACAGATATAAAGGGTGCTAACACCTTCCCTTTCTATAATCTACCTCCCGAACCGAGAAACATCTCGAAAAGGAATTTTGCCGTGCTTTTGTCCTTTCCTTGTTGGAGAAAATAAAAGACGGTGGCGACTCTCGCTTACCGCGACATTTCGCGAACCAGCATTTCAAAACAGTCAGTTCTATTTCCACCGATCACAGAACTGGCGACTCTGCTGGGGATATTGTAAAGTGAGGTGTACCTTAGGATTAGATCATTCTATGTTTTCAATTGTATGCCTTGTTTGCTTTTATATTTATGGGCTTGCATCGGAGTTTCATAGATCCTAACCCGGATCTAGGGAATACCCTTTAGGTAGCAATAAGCTGTGAGGGACCTGGCCGGCGTAGACCGACACGGGTGAAGCAGTAGCTACGTTGGTGTGACACCTTGGTCTGTACCAATATCCCTTGTGTTGGAACGAGGAGAATATGGGTCTTCTGAGGAGTCATTAAGCACCAACCGCCCTTAGAACCCTAAATTGACCCAACTTGGCCATAGAACAGTAGCAGTATGCTACACTCATTGAGGCTAAACTCTCGCGATGGTTCCGGCCGCAAGAAAAGATTGCGAAGCTGGAGTTATGACCGATTGAGGATAGTCAGTGATATTGAGATCCTCTAGAACCCGATTACTATTTTCTAGGACAGGTCTTAACCAACTGAAACTGAAAGAGGGTAGTACCTAAACTTCATGCTGGCCTGAAATCTAAGGGCTCTTTTGTGTGACTTGTGTGCCTTCAAATTTGAAATACTTGCATGTTCTTATTATTTGACAACATGGGTTCCGTGCAGGTTTTGTTTACAGTCCTTAATCTGGACTTATTACAGGGCTTACTTACACCTCACACCTTTGCATCCACGTACATAACATCATACGCATCATAACATCATACCATAGCATTTCCTTAACCATTTCAAGGATCTCAAGGGTTTGTGATGTAGGTCATGACGAACCAACTGTCTAGCAAGGGGCAAAGGGGATTTATTTTCCTCTAGCCAAGGTTGTCTGGAGATCAAAACATGATAACTTGAGTCAGGGGCTATGACCCACTCGATATGGTGAGCCTTGACTCTTGAAGAAGGACTCTCAGCAACGTGAAGTTCCTTCCATCAAGCTACCAGATTCAAATTCTAACAATTTTCTTGTCTACCCCGCGAGATCCTTGAAAACATTGCATACATATATCATACATATCATTGCATAGCAGGTTACCCTTTACAGGTCTCTCACGTTCTCGCTGTTTATTTCAGCAATGGCTTGCCAACAAGACAACCAGGATCTTCATACTCAAGAGAAACAGTTCAGGGAAATCTTCCTAAGCCTATCCAAGGGGCAAGAAGAGTTGAGAACACTCCTCATGGGGACTTTGGTCAGGAACAATCTTGAAGACGATAAGGACGAACGACTGAAACGTCTGCAAGCTGAGGTAGATACAATGAGAACCCAGATGCTGGGGCAGATGGCTCTTATCCAAGGCTTAGCTCGGGAGCAAGAAGAGTTGAGAACCGTGATCAATCAGCTTCATCAAGACAGATACAATAGTATGAAGCAAACGGTCAAGGCTGGAGATCAAACCAGTAATCAGCCTCCAAGAAGACAGGAATTTGGTATGGTGAAGAATGGACCTCTCCAAGTTTCTACTACCTCCAGGGTCCAACAACAACCTCACCAAGAGCAACGGGTTGATCAGAGCAAGCCAAACAAGCCCAGGAGGAAATTCACTAAGATCAACATGTCACTGACTCAAGCACTACAACACATGTTGAAGACAGGGCTGATTACATTAAAGGCTCCTCCCCGGAACCCAAATACTTCCGCTCCTACCTATCATCCCAATGAAAGGTGTGCATACCACTCTGACAGTCCGGAACACGACACAAACAACTGTTGGAGTTTGAAGAACAAGGTTCAAGACATGATTGATGCCAAGAAAATCCAGTTTGACCCTCCAGAGACTCCAAACATAACCACTGCTCATATAGTGAATCTTTAAATCTTTTGTTCATTTGAATTCTGAAGTTGTATTTTTCTTTGCTTATTCAAACAATTATTGTCATGCCAAACTTTTTTATTTCATTAATGCATCGCATATGTCTGTTTTGAATCAATCCATTCGTATTCACTATATTCAAATTGCTTTCATTTTTTGTGATGTTCAACTCTCGATTAAAAAATTCTAAGCCTCTTGAGGGAGGATGACGAAAACGATACCACGATCTTTACAGTATGCTTTTGAACAGACCCCGCTGATGAGGTACATGCATTGTTTCAAATCCTAAACAGTGGAGTTATAAGGAAGATAATCCCTCGTCAACCCCTTTGAGCCAAAGAAGTTGGAGTTTTTCTTTTCAAAAATTAAAACCCTTAATCATAACCTGGGGCAGGGTAGTTCTCTCAGTTGATCCAAGTGCACAATGAATGGCATCAAAAGAGTCCTTCCAAAACAAAAGACCGTGATGGTTTCGAATAATCATAATGACAGGCAGTCATTATCTCTCGAAATAAAAGTCCATTAAGTCAAAACCTATGAAGGAGACTACAAAACTGGGGTATCCCGCTGACTGTAATTACAAAAGAAACAGTTCAGGCAAAAACAGGAATAACAAAATCAAAAAGAAAGAGGTCATATAAACCCTCAACAAAAGAGAAATGACCGCCTATTCAAAATAAACTATCAGTATCCGAACCATCACCGGAATATCAGAGCAAAGACTCAAACAAGATCTAATGTGCGATTAGCCGAGTTTAGGATCGAAGAACATCACGAAGAGCGGGTGGATACAAATAAAAATTTGAGCCTTTATCCTTTGTTTCTTAAACCGTGAACCAGACCACGTTATAACCCTTAAAAAGTCCTAGCTGAAGCATGGGTTAGTTCGAAAGCATACTGTTACAAAAGGTATCCTGACTCCTTAAGGCTTGCTGTAAAATACTGAGTTGACATCACATTTTACAAAAACTTCAAAACAGACGTAAGCTTTGCATTTTTAAATAATATTGTTTGCATATGACTATTTATTCAACAGCAGAGAAATTCGCACGATGAATATCCAGTGAACAAAAATCTTTTCAACAAAAAGGTCACCTCAAGCAGAAGAAACACTTCTAACCAAGGGGCAGACATGATCATTGTCCATCATCTGGGGCAGTCAAGTTAAGATTCAGAGAATCTCTCAAAATGCCAAATAGTCAGGGGCAAACCTCCGCCTGAGTCACTTGGGGCATTGGACATGAATTCCAGCAACGAATCTTGCACGATCAAATGAAGATCTTCTGGTGGTATAGCAACACAATACTACCAACAGTGACAACTCCCTACATCCTGAGGTTATGGACATAGTCAAAAAAATACTACGCATAATCAAAGACCTGCTAGGTCGACTGGCCTAGGAAAAAATAAGGGCTTCCCGGCGAACCAAAAGGGTTCGGGCAAAAATAAGGGATGAAAATGAAAAAAATCTGTACACCCGGTAAGTCGAAAACCTGAAAAGGCGGCTTGGGCAAAAAAGGGTATCCCGGTGGATTGAAAACCCGAAAGGGCGGTCCAGGCAAAAGTTAGGGATCAAAAGAGTACAACTATGTCCCTTCATCTCGTCACTTGCCTACCAGAAGAAGATTTGTCAATCGGCAGTTATCAAGCACCTCCACAGGTACCTTCTCCCACAGAAGCTGGGGCAATAAGAATTGTCTGAACTGTACAAGCTGTTCTGTCCTCCAGGTACCAAGGTAGGTTCAGCTGAAGAATATGAACAAGATACCTTCACTCCCTGCAGAGTAAGACAAGAATCAGCAATACTCTCCCCAAGCAGAGTTGGCCTCCCATCAGCCCTAAAAAAGGCATAGTATCCCCGGCAAGTCAACAATACTCTCCCCCCAGAGCAGAGTTGGTCTACTATCAGTCCTGGAAAAGTTGGGTATCCCCAGAAGATCTTAATATTCCCTAGCAGAGTATACTGATATTCCTCAACAAGCATCCCCGGCAGTCTTAATATTCCTCGACAGAAATATAAGATTATTCCCCGGCGGAATACAAGATACCCCCAGTGGAGCCATTTCCCCAATACAGTCCAAAAAGTTTCCCCAGAAGAGTTGAACCATCTCCCCAGTAGATGCTGGAAGCTTATCACCTGCAGAGTACAAATATCTCTCCCCGACCATGTTCAAAGGTTATTCCCCACCAGAGTCTAACTGGGTTATCCTCAGCAAATTACAACGGAAAGATCGTCCTCAGCGAAGTTCTTCCTATCCCCAGCGGAGTCATCATCAAAATCCCTCAACAGAGCTTATCAACGGAATCCCCAGCGGAGTTATCGTTAAAATCTCAGTGAAGCATCTCTCCCCACAGAGTAATTCCCTGCAGAGTAATCTCTTCAACAAGTTTATTCCCCAATGGAGTCATCTTCTCCTACCGGTTTATTCTTGCAATCATCATCCCCAGCGGAAATGAAGAACTCTACTCTTCAACATCAGCCCAGGATTCAACAAACTTCCCGGCATTCGTCAAGGATTTATTTCCCCAAACGAAAATACATTCATAAACATTTCACATTTCATATCTCCTATTTACATACATGATAAAGTGCATACGACACGATCTCATTTATTTTTGAGAACATCATGACATCATGCATTCCATACATCATGACATTGCATACGACTAATGTTTTACCTTTTCAGGAAAAGGTCAATCCAAAGATGATTACCATTAACCTTTTGAAGTTCCAGATTCGATACCTGTATCTAGCCAGGGCATATCTGTGGGCGATTGATTGTAGATCTATACCTGTATCTAGCCAGGAAAGTATCTGCATGAAGAGTTTGAAGATCAACACCTGTAACAGGCCAGGAAATTATCTTTCATTCTCAGGTCAGAGGTCTACACCTGTATCCAGCCAGGAAAGCTATCTCGACCAACCTTTTGAAGTTCCAGATTCAATACCTGTATCTATCCAGGGCATATCTGTGAGCGACTGATTGTAGATCTACACCTGTATCTAGCCAGGAAAGTATCTGCATGAAGGGATTGAAGATTAATACATGTATCTAGCCAGGAAGTCATCTTTCTTTCTCAGGTCAGAGGTCTACACCTGTATCCATCCAGGAAAGCTATCTCGACCAACTTTTTGAAGTTCCAGATTCGATACCTGTATCTAGCCAGAGCATATCTGTGAGCGATTGATTGTAGATCTATACCTGTATCTAGCCAGGAAAGTATTTGCATGAAGAGTTTGAAGATCAACACCTGTAACAGGCCAGGAAATTATCTTTCATTCTCAGGTCAGAGGTCTACACCTATATCCAGCCAGGAAAGCTATCTCGACCAACCTTTTGAAGTTCCAGATTCGATACCTGTATCTAGCCAGGGCATATCTGTGAGCGACTGATTGTAGATCTACACATGTATCTAGCCAGGAAAGCATCTACATGAAGAGATTGAAGATCAATACCTGTATATAGCCATGAAGTCATCTTTCATTCTCAGGTCAGAGGTCTACATCTGTATCCAACCAGGAAAGCTATCTCGACCAACCTTTTGAAGTTCCATATTCAATACCTGTATCTAGCCAGGGCATATCTGTGAGCGATTGATTGTAGATCTATACCTGTATCTAGCCAGGAAATTATCTGCATGAGGAGTTTGAAGATCAACACCTGTAACAGGCCAGGAAATTATCCTTCACTCTCAGGTCAGAGATCTACACCTGTATCCAGCCAGGAAAGCTATCTCGACCAACCTTTTGAAGTTCCAGATTCGATACCTGTATCTAGCCAGGGCATATCTGTGAGCGGTTGATTGTAGATTTGATGCCTGTATCTAGCCAGTAAAGTTATCTACATGAAGAAATTGAAGACCAATACCTAAAACCAGACAGGAAAACTATCGTTCCTTCTCAGGTATGCAAGTTCTCGCTAAGGAATCTCTTACGCGATCGACACCCCTGGATGGCATCTTTAAGCCCATCTCCACAACTATCCATTACATATCCAGATGGCATCTATAAGCCCATCCTCCTATAAATCATATCTCCAAATGGCATCTGTAATCCCATTCCCGAAATCACATTGCTGATACCGCACTATGCGAGTGCAAATTTCTGGGCACTCTAGTGTTCAATCATCTTCCACCTTCGGATCACGAAAGGCACGCAAGCCAATCTACATCCTCAGGTCTAAGAAGATTAAACAGGGGCAACTGTTGTACCCCAAAATTTTCCCTCCCATATTTCTTCAAAGTTTGTCAAGAATCATCTTCTAATGGTTCAAGATTACTCAAGGATTGCACAATCCAAATGCCTCCTAAGCCAGTCCAAATTAGGGTTTTGTTTCTTTCAAGGAATTTGAGGTTTTCAATGGCTCAATCAAGTCTCATAAGCCTATATGCATGCTCAAGCACCTACATGTCAAGTCTCAAGACTCACAGTGTCAAACTGCACAGTCAAAAGTCCCATTTGATCCACAGTCAACTGCAAGGGCAAAATGGTCATTTTACAGTCAAAAGTCAAAGATTTTGGTCAACATCTTATTTTGAGTCCACAATCATTATTTGATCAAGTATTGATCATGTTTCCACAAGGATAACTCAAAAATCATCAAAGATGCAAAAGTTACTATTTTTGGACAGTAGAAAAGTCAACTGTATCTTGACCAGGGCATAACTTTTTCATGGTTCATCAGAAAAATTCCATCCAATGCTCATTTTGAAGGGGATGACATTTACTACAATCCATCTTCACAGTCCAAGTCCAAGAAATGCTCTCACAAAAAGTTATCAATTTCTACATTATAGGTCAAATTCAAAAGTCAACAAAAATGCAATTTAAGTCAAAGACCATAACTTGAGATTGGTAAATCCAAATGACATGGGACCAAAGGAATTGGTTAGAGGACTTCAAGACCTTTCCAAAATGTCCAAGAACATGTTCATATGATCAAAATTGAGCAAGATATGCATTGGAGAAGTTGGGAAATTTTTGTGAATTTGCAAAAGTCAACTTTGCTCAAAACACTTTGTTTTTGCTAATGGGCCTCAAATTTCTTCTTGAAACTTTATCCAAGGCCTATGCACGACCCATAAAGCTTAAATTGAATTATTTTCTTATTTTTTTATTAATTAATTGGATTTTTAATCAATTTTAATTCATTTAATTAATTTAAATTGTAGGAAATACAAAGATTTGATTTTTCAATCTTTTTGTGAAGCAAAAGTGGTCAATATATGCTGAAAATTTCGTGTGCAAATCAAAGGGACAAGAATCTCCAAATTTAGCAAGTTTTTCCAATCAAAAAGATTCAAAAATATTTGATTTTCAATCAAATATACAAACATCAATTCCATGGATTTCTTGGCAAAGATTTAACCTAGTTTCATTCTACTATAAGTACACAAGCCAACCCTAATGCCACAGACGTGAATTTGCTGCAGAAAAGGCCATAACCATATTGAGAAAATTCAAAGAAATTTGAAAACTGATTTCCATATTCTAACGTGATTCAAAGGCTTTTATTGGTTCTAATCTATTGCAGGGGTTCCCAGAGACGTATTGCAATCAAAACCAAGTGCTAAAGCTCAAGAAATCCCTAAGAACAGTCTCACGGTTTGCTTGATTTTTTCAGAATCGTAACTCATATTTCATGCATAATTAACATGTTCTAATCATTGTTTTGTATTGTTAGAACTCATATAAAGCTAATGGCATAAGCTAATTGGATTATAATGCACAGAATCGAAAGTTGCCATTGACAAATTCTAGGGTTCTTATGCTGTAAAATTGGGGCTTTATTATTCAGGAAAAATTAGACCCCTTAAGACCCATGGTTGGAACCGTTGCATCCAGACGAACACAAAGCCGTACTCGCGAAACATTTATATAAATCATACGCCTATTCGCTATTTTTCGTGGTTGCAGGTTGTGGGGGTTAAAAACCCACGCTATCTAATGTGTTTTGATGCAGGCGAAGGAAGAAGATGATGTGCTGTTGATATATCATTGGTTCATTCAAATAAAAAGGCGCGCGTGTTTTGTTTTACAGCATATGCGTTGGTTTTTTATATTATAATTGCTTGTTATTCTAAATACAAACGCGTGCAAGTGGCTTGGTGGATGATGCGTTGGCTGGTAATCATTGGGACCTGGGTTCGAATCCCAGGTCCACCCAAAACTCATTTATTTCTTTTCTTAACATGTTCATGTGCATAATCCCAAAGGCGTTCCACCATGTGCCTCCAGTCATCCAAGCGCCATGTGGCTGCCAGCATAGATCCAATGGTCCCAAGCTGGATGATCATCATACTCCTGGTCAATGCACGTGCAGACAATTACCAAAGTCAAACAGGCTTGAGAGGATAATGGGCTTCAGATTGCCAAAGAAACCTCCATCTGGGCCCAACACCCCCAGGGTTTTGTTTCTTATTTTTTCTCTTTTATATTTTATCTTTAATTATTTTACTATTAATAATAATAATAATAATTATTATCCAATTAACTCACAAATTAATATTTTTCATAATAACTTCAGAAAAATTAAAAAATGTAGATATTATTATTATTATTATTTATTAATTTCACCTTATTATTTTTGTAAATAAATACTAACAAATTAACTTAGTTAATTAGGTTAAATTTAACTTTTTTTCACAATAAATAAAATCCATGTAGAATTAGGTTTTTGACAACTTTTAATTTATTTTATTTTTATTTTCTTTACAACATAAAAAATACTTTTTCTTTTAATTAATTAATTAATTAGTTTTAGGTTTAATATTTAATTAAATGCAAAAAAGGACCAAAATTCATTCTTTTCTCAAAAAGGGTCAAAACCCTAAAGACTTTTCCCGATTTAATTTCTTTGCGCGCATATTATATTTTGATCATATTTATGTAACTGCTCCGAGAATGTAATAGATAATTAGGACCTTTTTATCGCTTTTTTTATTTTCTCGCAATTTACTTTTCAAGGGTTATGTTTTTGGCGATGTAAATACCCGACCCCTTGTAATAGCGTAGATTTACTTTCCGCACAATTATTAACTGTTAACTATGCATGACAAGACTTGCCTGAAAAATAAAATCAAAACGTAGCTCACCATAACTTGTACAAAGATAATTTAACATGAAACCTGACACACTCGCACATGTCACTCCTAGGGTACGCCTCACTTGGTTGCCTCGACATGGTCATTAAGTATAGGGTGTTTTAGAGGTCTCCCTCCTGTCTAAAGATCCCAGTTGCCTCGAAACGGTTGCCTCGGATAAAAAAGGATCTAGGACATTAGGGTTACCGCTAAGGCGTCCTACTATTGCTTTGGTGACCACATGTCCTTATAATCGAATTGACCCGAATAACTCCAACGACGGTGCTACCTACTTCTCAATAGTGGGATAGTACTGTCTAAAGGACATTTACACAGCTTAATTCCTTTGAGTAGGTAGATTTCTCCTGGGTACTTGCTCTTTCAAAAACAAAAACAACTTTTCGCACCTACACTTTCAAACAAAAGTTTTCAAACAAACACTTCATACACTCTTGAGGACTGATACAAGAGTTACCTAGAAGTTTTCAAACAAACTTTTTCAAAACCCACAAACACAAGAAAAGCAAACATTTTTGAAAACATAGTGAGCAAGTACCTAAGAGCCCGTGGATAACCACAGATATAAAGGGTGCTAACACCTTCCCTTTCTATAATCTACCTCCCGAACCGAGAAACATCTCGAAAAGGAATTTTGCCGTGCTTTTGTCATTTCCTTGTTGGAGAAAATAAAAGATGGTGGCGACTCTTGCTTACCGTGACATTTCACGAACCAGCATTTCAAAATAGTCAGTTCTATTTCCACCGATCACAAAGGCCACATACCATATTTAAGACACGCATTCATATGAAGCCCTAACATTCAATCCAAAGGTCTCTGACATACCATGTCACGCCTATTGGAAGCAGTTCAAACCTTCGACAATATATAAGCTCAGTTACACATTATAACTGGTAAAATTTTATTTACTTTCGCAAGTTACACGTTGTTAACCTCACTAACTTGAATGTTGAAGTGCTATCCTTGTGGATACAACATTTGCTCCACTTGTCCAAGACTTACACCATTGTATCTAAGCCTTCTACAAAGGTTTTTATCAGCACACCCTCAATCTTTTGTTCCACATTAAAATATAATAAATTTTAATTTTTAATAAGTTTACGACATCCAACTCACTTTAACTTTATCATACCTATTTCAAATTATACGATATTTTAGTTATATTGCACAAATTATTAGTGAGAAAAAAATAATTTTTTATTAAATAGTAATACGAAAAATAAATATTAAAAAAGAAAATAAATAGTAATAAATAACACCATTATAGTGAGGACAAAACCTGACTAGCTATTCAAATTTAGCTTCTTAATCAACCACAATCATATTACCTTTATTCAATTCCAAAAACTCAATCTCCTTTCGACTAAGAACATCAGCTGGAAAGTATTTGTCCAAAAACTCCTTCATGAAATCTGCATAAATAATCTCCACATTATCAGCTTCTAACCTCTAGAGGGTATTCTCCCACCAATACTGAGCCTCTTCAGATAACATATGCGTTCCAAACAACACATACTGCTCATCAGTGCATGCCATAACTCTGAAAATCTTCTCAATCTCCTGAAGCCAAGTCTGAGCACCCTCGAAATAGTACCTCCCATTGAACATAGGCAGGTTATTCTCTGAAACTTTCCTAACTCACGAAACTCATCAGCTCCACCATTTTGATTCTGATCCACCTACAAAGCCTGGTTCGCTTGCACCATCACATGAGCCATTGGTTCTAAAGCATCAACAATCACTTGATCATTTCTTCCTCCAACCATTTCTTTCTGCACAACCGGTCAAGAAAAGTTAACTAGTCATAAACATAAAAGTAATAACAGTTAACACAATCAAGCACCGACAATGTTCACAGACATATCACATACCGGGGTATATAAACATTCATAACATAGGCGGAATAGACCAACTAAGATCTGATGCCGACTATGTAACACCCCACACCCTAAAACATACTTTTTACACATAGGCACCAGAAAATATAAAAATAAACAGAACTATAGAGTGTCACACATATTTTATTAATATTTAACTTTGTTCCCGAATACAAAATTAAATTTAAAAACATCATAATGCAATTATATCAATTAAATAACATGACATATAAGACATAGTATTACATTATCAGAGCAACAAAAATAAATCTAAAAGTCGACCATAATATGGAGAACATAAAACCATAAATAAACAAACAAACAGACCATTACGCCAACACCATAAGTAAGCACACCAATTACCCCTTAGACTCAACCTAATGATTTACATCACATGTGTATAGAACACCAATGTTGTACCCCAAAATTTTCCCTCTCATATTATCAAGTTTTTTCCCCACAAGACCTCTTGGACTCCAGACAGGATTAGGGTTTGCTCAACTCAAGACCTCCTTGCACTGATGACCTGAAATTAGGGTTTGAGTTTGCACAAGGATTTTTGGACTTCCGATGCCTCATGTGGCTTTCATAATTCATACTGGACCTATAAGATTGCTCATACCAAGTTTCAAGCTTTGAATCACATTTTTGCCCAGTCAATTGGACAGTTGACCTAAAAATCAGCTGTATTGGGGAAAAAGTCAACTGTGGCCAATTTACAGTCAAACCTCATAATTTTTGATCCACATCAACATTATAGACTCATATGAAACATTTGATCAAGTTTGAACCACAACTCCTCAAGAAATTTGATCAGATCATCAAAAGGGCAAAATGGTCATTTTTAGAGTTTTGACTGCAGAAGGGAAATTTATGATTTTTAACCTAACCAATGGCAAATTGGCTTCAACCATGGTTTCAAGGACTAAATGGAATCATCTTTACCTAATCACAAGGTTCAAAAGATCTCAAATGCATTGGATTGATAGATGAATTTTCTAGTCAACTAATCAAAAATCAACTGTACACTGAAAAGTCAAACTTTGACTTTTTGGTCAAAATCAAGTGCCAAGGGTAATTTTTCATCAAGATGTGTCAAAATATGAAACTTGTTCACCAAGAAACCTAATTTTGAAAATTAGGGTTTAAGTTTGAAATTTTTCATAACTTAGAAATTTTCTAAGTTATGAAAATTTCTTATTTTTTCTCAACTTTTCCCAACTTTTTTACCATGATGCAATTGGATTCAAAGAAAACTTCCAACATGAAAGTTGTAGTCCTCCATGAAACATACAACTTTTATTCACAAAGTTTTCCAAAAAGATGATTGGATCTCAAGTTATGATTTTGTGAATAAGGGTCCAAAAAACTTTTTAACTTAGTGAAATTTTGCCCTAGTTTAGGCAGATTTTTGACCTAACTTCATGGAAACTTTTCACCTAGTTAAAATTGGAATCTCAAAATTAATTTCAAAGATGGATGGTAGAGCATGTTACAATCTTTCCAAAATGTCCAAGAACTCTCCAAGATCATTTATGGTTAGGGAGAATCGAAGGAAAGAAAATGGCCATTTCTCACTTTTGTCCATGGCATTTTTCACATTGCTACAAGCTGCAAATCTGTCCTAAGCATGCTTGTACCTGTTTTAAAGGTCTTAAACCTTTCCACACTCCTTAATTTAATGCAAATACAATGGATATTGGCTTTGTTCTGAGCTATGGAACTTTGCACAATGGATTAATCCATTTATGGCATAAAGGTAACAATACCATTTCCATAAAGCTTGCTTTTTTGCAACTTTGTATTCCTTGAGCATTGAACCTAATCTTTGGCTACAAACAAGATCCAAAAACTTGAGGAAAGGTACACCAAATATGCTCAGACCTCAAGCTAGCCTGTACAGGCTTTGAGCTTTGTCAACTCACTTTTGCTTCAAAAGCAAGTAAGCTTGCAAAAAGTCCATAACTTGAGTATCTGTTAAAACCAAGTCTTGGCATCATTTCAAACAAGTTCAGCATATTGTCTCAAGCCAAAAACACGATTTGCTAAGCTCTCAAACACCCCAAAACAGAAAATCACAAGTTCTTGCCCAAACAGGGCATCATCTGCAGAACCAATTCCAAAACCAAATTGGCTCGTGCGTTTTGCCTTGAACCACTTCAAACACATTTCCTACAACCCACCTGAACTATCCAAGCACCTGTCCAGCAACTGTAACCTCATTTTCACACTTCACCATTTTCACTTTGAAGCTTTGCAGGTTGACTTCTACAGAGATATTCAGGCAAGTTCAAAGCAAGCTAAGCATTGAGAAAGGTCAAGGGAACTTCAAGCAAGCTCAAAAGAACTTCAGGCCTCACTCAAAGTTGCTACATTGCCATATTCAAACTTGACTGAACAAGGTAATTTTCAAAGTTCCATCTCCTTATTTAGGCATCCTTAGCCTTAGGTTTGTGGAGCAAAAATGTAGTCTTCAATGTGCTTGAACTGTACATATGCATAGTTCTTATTTATATTAACTGAGCTAGGAGAATTTGGATGATGAACATGCTGAAAATTTTAGGTTAAAATTTAGGGCCATTAAAATTCTCTCTGTCCTTTGAGAGTTAGGTCACAAAATGGATATGGTTATAATCGTGACTTAAAATGCTATGAGTTTCATGTTGTGAGTTTTTGATTTCATGCAAGCAATAGAGAGAACAGGTTTGAGTTGCAGGGCGCGCGCGTTTGGTTCTATTCAGAGGACATGGATGAAGTGAAGTGGGCCTGGCGCCTTGGGCTTGGTTCTATTTGCACCCCCCATTTTGTTATTTGCACCCCCTTGGCCCATTTCTTTTATTTTTCATATTTTCTTGAATATTTCACATTTCTGACTTTTATTTATTTTTTCTAAACATTAAAAATCACAAAAAATATTTTCTTTATTTTTTGCATTTTTTTATATTTTATTTTTTATTTTTTTCATAATAAATAAATTATTAGGTTAATATACTTTATTTTCTTAAATAAAAATTTGTAAATAATATAAAAATATTGTATATTTTTATTTTTATTATTTATACATTAAAAATTATATTTTCATACATATTTCAATTTTTTTAACATTTTGTATATATTAATATTATTTTTCTTAAACAAAAATGAATAAATAAATAATATAAAGCATATTTCTTTAAAACAAAATTAGGGTTTTCACCATTTCAAAAATAAATAATTAATATTATTTTTTTATTTTTTAGACATGAATAAATTATTTTACATACATAAAATAAATGCAAAAAAACATTTGTGCATATTTACATTTTATTGTACATTTAAATAATTGTTCATTTATTTATTGTATAAATTCAATTGGGTTGTAATAGTAAATTAAGGTTTTATTTTGTGCAAATATCCCCTATTCAAACTTGTATCCCCCCTCCCCATAATAATGTTGTAATAGTCTAGATTTACATTACGCAATTTATCGCTTTCATATACCATGATAGTAAACTAGGGTTTTGTATGAAAAGACCAAAAATCAAACAAATAGCATGACTAAACACAAGACAAAAATGCATGAAAAATGACAACATATTGCACACAAGCACCCCTAGGGTTTCATCCACTTTGTTGCCTTAAAATGGCCATGGTATGCATGCTAGGTATCTTGGCAAAATCAAACAAAACAAAAAGATCATAGTCCCTCGATGACGTTATCTTGGTTGCCTAAACAAAAATGATCTTAGTCTCTAAAACTTGCTAAGATACTTGGCACCATTGCTATCATGGTCATACGATGACCCACACCCGTCCCGTTTAACATCCAAAGATAGGGTTGTTTACCAAATGCAATGGTAAAACAACAATGTCAAAGGGTTAAAAATGTGTAGGAAAGACTTGTGAATAGGGTAGACAACTCGTAGTTATTTGATCAATTTGCAAACCATCCTTGCTATTTTCAAACAAACACATACACAATTTCAAAACATTTTCCAAACAAAATTTCAAACATTGAAACATTTTTCAAAAGACAAACACCTTTGTATACATTCAAACAAGAATCATTACAAAGGTTGCCTAAACAAAGGCCTCTTTTTAAAATACTTTCAAAACCACACACAAAAGCACCATTTCAAACAATTGAAAAGCAAAAGCAAGTGATCTAAAACAAGTAACTAAGAGCCCATGGAAAACCATGGATGAAAAGGGTGCTAGCACCTTCCCTTTTCATAATCTACCCCCCGAACCCAAAAACAATCTCAAAGGTCTTTTCTGTGCTTTTTTACCTTTCCTTTTGGATAAAATAAAAGTCGGTGGCGACTCTTGCTAAACCGAAACATTTGCAAACACAAACGCAAAACCTCAAGTCAGTTCTCCCACCGCATCACAACCAAGAAAACAAACAGGGAGTGAGGATACATTCAAAAATATTAATGGTGTAGAAAACATCAAGGATATATTAAATAACACACCAAACTAAACACACAACCAGTCCACACCAATCGATAATCACAAATGCAATGTATACGCAATTTATTCATCTCCTCCATTTAATATGCATGTGGTACCAAGGTTTTTTTTGGATATCATAATTATGTCACTGATTTGTCCACTCTTTACTGGTTCCATCACTTAACCCGTGACACATCACGATTCCATCTTTGAACCTGATAACTCATCACTAGACCAAAGTCCCACCTATCCCTGACATATATGAATACATAAATGTCATACAATTACACAAGGTTTATCCCAACCTTCATTTGCATTACTCATCATTGGTTCCATCTCTGAACCAAACACCCCAACACAAATATCACCACATCTCAGCATTAGAGCATTTTCGGTGTAAAGCTACAACAAAGGGTACCACTGAACGAAACACAATGTGTCGGACAATGTATGTGACAAAATTAGTGCATAATAAAATTAAAATGAAACTAAAAAAATGAATACAAGAAGTTGGTAACTCATTTCGATGCAATATCACATATGTTTAGAGTTGATGTTTCAAGGCTCGAGTCTTCTGTATAGAGACATTCTTCTTAAATAGAAAAGAAATACATATGTATGACCTGTTAGGATTTTGATCAAAACTTGCGATTGAAGTGATTACAAAAAGCATATCTCAATAATCCAATTAAAAATGATTTGTTGTGAGTACAACTTCCCCATTAGATGTTTTGCATGATGTCAAGACTAGGAAAACTAAGCATTTATGTATATGGGACAGTGTCTCTATATATTGTGGAACTCCTTTGCATTAGGGGTCTTAGGAACCATTAAAACATTTTGAATTTGACCAAAGTCTTGAAAAACAAGTTTTTGCATAATTTTTTTCTTGCATGTGCCGACACATACATGTTTTAGGTCAGCACATGCAACTCAATTTTGAAGCATGTAGCCTCTGGAGGTCTTAGACCGATACATGCATGTGTACAGGTCGACATATGCTGAAGCTTTTACGAAAATGCAAAAATTCTTATTTTATGTGCCAACATATATGAATTTTAGACCGACACATGCACTACAGTTTTAAAAGCTAAATGTTACTGCCTTGCTTAGGCTGCCACATCAGTTTTTCAAGTTGACACGTACTGTTTAATTGAGTCAATTTTTGAATTCTTTTTAATTCTAAAAATTCCCTTTTTTCATCTAAACTTACACAAATATAAATACATCATTCATGCATCATTCCAACTTGATGAAACTATAAACACATACTAGATTTTCTCTTCATCTTCAACCTCTAACCTATGCATACACACTGATAAATCACACATTATCATCTTTTATCGGGGTGCCATCTAGGAGAGGTTTGATAACATCCAATTAGGTTTTTGTGTAGCCGAGAATATTGGGTTGAGATTTGCAGGGGGTTTCATTCGGGAAAACTGCAGGTTTGTCCTCTAAGATCGTTGATAGATTTAGGGGGTTTTCGTGAAAGATATTTAAGAGAGGATTGCAGCCTAGTGAAAGCCTTTGGAGATAAAGAATGTAAAAGACCCTTTGGAGATAAATAAAACAAAGGAAGTAGCGTGATAATGGAGAATCGAATTAAAGTCTTGTGTGGCAATAGGTACAATTGATCGTGCATGAAAGCTTTGGAGATAAAGAACACAAAGGAGTAGAAATATCAACAAGTCAATTGGTAGCTATTGTATCTTGGTATTTCTCAAGATTAAAAGAAGAGAAAGGGTTGAATCAACAATAAACAGTTAGGATTTGTAGGGTTGCTCTTGGAACACTTATATTGTAACGACTTTTTGCATAGTAAGAAATTATCCTAATTCCAAAAATTGGAATTGGGGGGAGATGTATCCATAGCGAGGATAATTGGCAAACTTCCTAAACAAATCCTCGTGTCTTTTTCTCTCATCGCTTTAATTGCTTTAATTTTCATTTATCAATTTGTCAAATATCATTGAGTAATCGATCGACTCGTAAGAATTTTTCCATGACTGTTTTTGTTTTGAATTGTGTGTTGATATGTTTATAATCACTTTTGATTATAAGTGCCTTTTATATCAACACAACTCAAGGAAATTCTGAAAATTTAGTCGCACACCAAGTGTTCGACAAATTGGTTAGTTTGTTCTTTTGCTAGTTACCATTGGAAATACTATTGCTAATAACTTGCTATAAATGATTAATACTTTGTTACTTGATTCAAGTTTATAAATTCAGTACTACATTGTTCACTCCATATATCTCTTTATATTTGCATATCTGACATCCAATAACTTGGTTCGAATGGACGGAAATTTTTTTTATCTATATCAAAACCTTTCGTGTGCACTCTTTTTGAACTAACTTTTAAAACCAAAGTTTATCTAGATTTTTTTTGGCTTGGTGATCTATTCACCCCCTCTAGATAAGGCACCATCATTTAACAAGTGGCATTAAGAGCCCGGTTCATTTCGGCTTTGAAACTTATTAGAAAATGGCGTACGAAACTAAAGGGGATTATAAAAGAGCCCCAATTTTCATGGGAGAAAACTATAGTTATTGGAAATCTTGTATACAAATTCATGTCAACGCATATGACAAAGTTATGTGGGAAGCCATTCAAAATGATCTAACCCCGGTGACATATGGCGTTGATGGTGTTGTTACACCAAATCTGGAAAATCTATGGAATGAGGAAGATAATAAGAAATGGGCACATGATTGGAAAGCGAAAAACATTAGCATATCCGCACTTGGTCTTGATGAGTTTTATCGTATTTCCCATTGTGAGACTGCTAAGGCTGTGTGGGATACTCTACAAGTTACCTATGAGGGAACTAATGAGGTTAAACAAGCTAGAATTAATACACTTAATCAAGAGTTTAAACTCTTTCTCATGAAGCATGGTGAAAACATTTCTCAAATGCAAAAGCGGTTCTCGCATCTTATTAATCATTTAAATTTTCTAGGTAATCCTATTTCCAATGCTATTGATACTAACAAGGTTTTGATATGTCTTACTAGGAATTGTCAACCAAAGGTCACCGTGATCAAGGAAGTCAATAATCTCGTAACACTTGACCTCACCATTTTGTTTGGTAATTTGGAAGAACACGAGCAAGAACTCACTTGCTTGGATAAACATGAAAAGAAGCTTGATAAAAAGAAGAAAAAGGAGAAAGACACCAATAATGAGGAAGGAACAAAGTCTAAAGCTCTTAAGGTTTCAAGTTCAAGATCCTCAAGGGATGAGCACACTAATGATAGTGATTCTTATGATGAAGAAGATTCAGATAATAAACAAATGGGATTATTTGTGAGGAGATACAATCGATACATTCGGAAGAATGGTGTCAAACACTCCAATAAAAATCTTGTGAAATTTAGAAGATAATCTACATCATCCAAAGACGAAGACAACAAAAGAGATAAGGAAAAAAGGTATGTTCTATGAATGTGGAAAGTCTGGTCATTTTAGACCGGATTGTCCATCTCTTTCTAATAAGAAAGGAAAGGGCCAACGAAATAACTCTAGGAATTCTAGAAAATCCTATGTCGCTTGGGATAGCGATAGTGATGTCTCAAGTAATTAAAGCTCAAATGATAGCGATGAAGAGGAAAATTATTGTTTCATGGAAAATCAACGTCAAAGCAATAAAAAAATGTAAGTCATTCTAATTAGTTTAACATTGATAAGTTGTCTTTTATTGAATTGAAAAATGCTTTTGAAAAATCTACAAAAAGAAGCATTACATGCTTATAAGAAATTAGCTTCCAATGAAAAAGTTTTTACATACTTATAAGTAAAGGTTGAAGAAACCAATAAGCAATTTGAAGTATTAAAGTGATCTATTGTAGATAGTCAAAATCATAAAAGGAGGATGAGGAACCTTGTTGATTCAGTTCTGAAACTTGTCAAATTTGACAACAAGAGATGTATTCTCTTGAAACCAAAGTGGACAAGGCATCACAACCTCATGATACTTTTGTTATTATTTATTCAAAGGTTGAAAAGCCTCATAAAAAGTATAATTTTATTAAGAAGGATTTACATCGAAAAAGTGAATCTCATCATAGGTTGCTTTGTCAATTTTGTTTCAACAAAGAACACACTATTGAAAAATGAAAATTTAGGTGCTATCTAGTTCCTAAAGGAAATTTCCAATGGTTGCCCAAAAGCAACAATTATTTCACTTACTCCCAAGGAACCAATGAGAATTGGGTACCTACAACTTTTGTTTGATTTTGTAGGTTGAGTGTCTTGATGCTATGGCGGGAAGATGGATTCTCGATAGTGGATGTTCAAGACACATGACAGAAGACATTTCTCTATTATCCGACTTTATGGCAAAGAAGAAAGGTTACGTATCCTAAGGTGATCACAAAAAGTGTAATACTTGGAAAAGGTAGTATAGGTAATTCCTCAACTATTACTATCTCAAATTTTATGTTAGTTGAAGGCCTTAGACATAACTTTATTAGCATTAGTCAATTGTCTGACAATAGGTATAAGGTAACTTTTGCCAAAGATTGTTGCATGATAGTACATAATAAAAAGAAGGATTGTATGTTTAACACTGTGAGGGTAGATAATATCTATATGCTTTACTTAAGAGAAGTTTCCTTGAATAATTCCCAATGTCTTGTTACCATGAGTGAAGACTCTGTTAGAATAAGATTTAGCTTTATGTATAATCTCTGGTTTTGATGATAATAATACATATATTTTATATGTAAATTTTTTATTTTTCTAATAGTTTCTTGAGTGTGTAGATATAATATTTTATTTTATTTTGGATAGTCATCTGGAAAGATCATTAGAATATTTGCTGACACGCTTCTAAAAGAACTATTGCACCCACTTCTAAAGAAACATCATCAATTTTGATGAATGTTGAATGTTCGCTAGAAAAGGATCTCCATGTGCCGATCAGAAATCTAGCTTATGCTTCAAAGATCATAAATAAAGCTTATGCTTCAAAGATCAGAAATCAAGCTTATGCTTCAAAGATTAGAAATCAAGCTTTTGCTTCAAAGATAAGAAAACCTCAACCTCTTCTAACCACTAGACACTTTAGACTGTCTTTTTTGAATATTTCTTTAAAATTCTCTTGATAAGTTTTTGTCTTTTGTATTGTTTCTGATTCATCAAATAAAAGTTTCTTTGCTTTAAAATTGAATGAAATTAGAAAGAGTGCTAAACAATTTATCACAACTGATGTTTCTAACATATTTTTGAAAAATATTTTTGATTATGAAAAAAAGGAGGAGAAAAATAGTGATGATTTTGATTCATATCTATATCTCTAAATCTCATTGCTTACATTCTAACAAAATATATATGCAATATTGTTTAGAATGATGTTTCAAGAATACACTGATAAGCGAATGAATCAAGCTCTGATAAACAAAACTTCTTTCATTTAGAAGGATCTGGTTATTCTATGTTAAAATCAAGCTCTGATGTAGAACTTCTAATGTTTAGAAGGTTCTCATAAATCAAGCTCTGATAAAGTACACTTTCTGATCAAGTCAGACTCTGACGAGTTAACGTTGCTCAGATATGACCTTGTAAAATTGTAAAGTCAGACTCTATTTATCTCGGGGGAGTTTTTCTAAACTAACTCTAATATATTTATTTATGATATAACCTTGTAAAATTGTTTCATCAAAAAACATGGTTTTGTCATCATAAAAAAGGGGGAGATTGTTAGAACAAGATTTGGTTCTGCATATAATCTCTAGTTTTGATGATAACAATACATATTTTATATGTAACAATTTTGTTTTCTAATAGTTTCTTGAGTGGGCAGATATAATATTTTATTTTAATTTGGATAGTCATCTAGAAAGATCATTGGAATCTCTTCCGACACGCTTCTAAAATAACTATTACATCCACTTCTAAAGAAACATCAACAGTTCTAATGAATGTTGAATGTTTGCTAGAAAAGGATCTCTATGTGCTGATTAGAAATCAAGTTTATGCTTTAAAGATAAGAAATCAACCTTATGCTTCAAAGATTAGAAATCAAGCTTATGCTTCAAAGACCATAAAATAAGCTTTTTCTTCAAAGATAAGAAATTAAGCTTTTACTTCAAAGATCAGAAATCAAGCTTATGGTTCAAAATCAGAAATTAAGATTTTGCTTCAAAGATCAAAAATCAAGTTTTTTGTTCAAAGCTCAGAAATCAAGATGTGCTTCTCAGATAAGCTTTTGCTTCCTGCTCAAAAATCAAGATTTGTTTGTCAGAAAATCTATTTATCCAAGTGTGAATACAAGGTTCTGATTTTGAAGACTTTGATACTTCTAGAAACACTACTTTGAAACGTCTTCTGGATTAATCATCGTTTCACATCAGCAGAAACAATCCATCAAAATACTAAGAACAAGAACACGATCTCTTCTGGACTCTTCATTATTACTTCAGATAAGAAGTATTCGGTTAGAAGATAAGATCAAGAAAACTCGCATAAGAAGGAAATAGTACAACAGTATTGTACCTATTCCATAATGGTGAAGAGTACATTGTACGACCAAAGGAATTTGTCTCCCACGATTTCATGCTACCGTTGTGGTAACTGGCAAATGAAAGTGGCGTTTTATACTATCCAACGACCCATTTTTATTAGCCTATATAAAGGGGAGTGTTTCATTGAAGAAGTCGACGAATGAAATTTAAGAAGAAGAAGTATTGAAACAACAAAGAAAAGTCATTGTGCAAAGAAATCCGAGTGAGAAATATTCTTCAAAGAGAAAATCAACACAAAGAGTTGTTTCTTAGTTTTATGTTATCATTTTATTCTCAATATAAAACATAAAGAGTTATTGCTCATTTTTGTGTTATTATCATTATTGTATACACAAGAGTTGTTACTCATATTTATGTGTAAACATTTATTCTTCATTGTAGTGTTAAATCTGCTTTTCTATAAGCACTATTATAAAAATTGTTTGATTGTAAATCTTTTGAGATTTGTTTTCCTCAAGTGACTAGGTGATAGTCTGTATACTTGAGAGGGCTAAGGTGTTTTTCTAAACTTTTAGACTTTGTTTGTAATCTTTCAAGATTAGTGGATTAAGTCCTTTTTGAAGGAAAAACCACCTTGGCGGGTGGACAAGAGTAGCCTTGTTAAAGGTGAACTTGTATAAACCAATTATGTCATTTTTCTTTCTTAGCTTGTGTATCTTAATTATGTGTGAGAAGAATTTCTAAAGAAAAGTTTTAGAAAACCAAATTCAAACCCCCCATTTCTTGTGTTTTTCTCAACCTTCGATTGGTATCAGAGCTCTGGCTCTGTTATTTATTTTTCAATCAAACACTTAACCATGTACAAAGATCCAGTGTGGGAAAAACTTCAATGGTTGTTGCTCATAAAAACGAAAGAGATAGTTACAATGCTAAACCTCCTATTTTTTATGGAGAGAAATTTGACTACTGGATTGATAGACTAGAAAGTTTCTTTCTAGGCTATGATATAGATCTTTCGGATATTGTAACAAATGGCTATGAGGCACCTGTTAGTGCGATTGGTATTCCCATTCCCAGAAACATAATGAATGATTCACAAAAGCGTGATCTCAAGAATAACCACAAAGCCATAACTATTGTTCTTAATATTATTTCTTACAACGAGTATGAAAATATCACTAATGGAGAAACAACAAAATATATTCTTGATTCATTAAGAATGACACATGAAGGAAATTCTCAAGTCAAGGAAACTAAGGCTATGGCCTTGATCCAGATATATGAGGCTTAAAAAAGTGAAGAAGAAGAAGAAACAGTTGAGACTATGTTCTAAAGGTTTCAAACCTTAGTAGCAGGACTTAAGGTTCCAGACAAAGGTTACTCCATAACTGATCATGTCAAAAAGATAATCAAAAGTCTTTCTAAAAGATGGAGACCAATGGTTACTACGTTGAAGCTGGCTAAAGATCTGAACAATATAACTCTTGAAGAGTTAATTAGTTCTCTTAAGATTCATGAAATAGAGTTAGATGAAACTGAGCCCCAGCAAAGAGGCAAATTTGTTGCTCTAAGATCAAGATCAGAAAGACCCAAGTCATAAAAGTACAAAGCCTTCTAAGCCGAAGAAGTAGAAGATTCTGATGATGAAGTTTCTGATGACGAAGATGAATTGTTCCTTCTGTCCAGAAGAGTCAATCAAATTTGGAAGAAAAGACAAAACAACTTCAGAGGATCCAAAAATAGAGGATATCATCCAGAAACATCTGCAAGAGGAAGAGAAAGCAAGGAAGTAACATGCTACTAGTGTAATGAGCCTGGTCACTACAGAAACGAATGTCCAATGCTCAGGAAATAAAGCATCAGAAAAGAAAGCTTAAAGAAAAGTAATTTCAATGGCAAGAATATAGGTCTCATGGAAACATGGGATGAATCAGACTCTGAAGAATCAGATTCTGAAGAAGATCATGCCAACGTAGCATTCATGGCTACCACATCAGAAGGAAACACCATAAAAACTGAGTCTGACTTATAAGAGGTATTTTCTGACCTTTCTCATGCTCAATTAGAATTATGTCTATCTGAATCTCTGAGTAGGTATCAGAAAATTCAACGAAAATTCAAGAACCTTCAAAAAGTTCATGAATATGAAATTGGAGAATATGGTAAGCTAGAGAAAGAAGTTTCTGAACAAAAAGGAGACAATTTTATATTAGAAAAAGAAAATTCTTTTCTAAACAAAAAATGTTTAAAACTTGAAGACATTTTTTATAAAGCTCCTCCATCTTCTGAAACTGTTTTATACAAATATGATAAGGCATTTCAGAAATTATTAAACAATGGTACATGGAGAAGAAAAATGGCTTCCATGATTTATGGTGTCAGTCATAATTGGAAAAGAGGAATCAGTTATGTTTCTGATGAAGACAATCAAGAAAACAAACATGTATATCCTTTTTATTATCTTTATACTTTTGCACAGACATAAAAATTAAATGTTGCACGGAAACCCAAGTTTATTGGAAACTCTGGGAAAACTAATTCTAAAGGACCCAAAAGATTCTGGGTACCAAAAGATAAAATAGTATATGTTGCAGATATCTTATGCAGCAAAGTTAAAACACTTGCCATGGTACCTGGACTCTATATGCTCACGTCACATAACAGGAAGAAAGCATATGTTACAAACTTAGAACTTAAAGATGATGGGTATGTTGGTTTCTGAGGAGACCAGAAAGGAAGAATAAAAGGATCTGGAAGAATTGGTTGTGAAAGAAAAGGCTATAGGTTATGAGGATAAAGATTTCAAATAAATAGGATGATACATCAGAAGTACCTAAATGTTCATTAGTCCAGAAAAGACAATTAATTTATGAAGAATTGATTCTGGGAGATAAAGTTGAACCTGTCAGAACAAGATCCACATTCAGACAATCTGAAGAAAACTTCTGGGATTGGTGTCTATGATAGAACCAACTTCTTGTCAAGAAGCACTTTAAGATAGTGAATGGATTCTGGAAATACATGAAGATCTAAATCAATTCTCAAAAAATGATGTTTGGAATCTAATGTCTAAGCCTTTTGAGGGACTCAAGTTAGAACCAATTTGGTTTTCAAGAAACTAAGTGAGTGTTGTACCCCAAAATTTTCCCTTCCATTTTCACTCAAGACATGCCTCTAGAGGTCCTCAATTGCTCAAGGATGACTGAGAATTGACCAGACAAATTCTCCTCCTAAGGCAACAAACCTCAACTAGGGTTTTAATTTTAAGCAAGATGTGTGAGTCCCAAGGATCCAAAATGTTCTCCATTGTCCTAATATGTCCTCAAGATCATCCATACCAAATTTCATGCCTTGAACAACAAGTTTGCTCAGTTAACTGCTCAAATGCTTGAAAATTAACTATACTAGGTCAAAAGTCAATTATGGCCCAAATACAGTCAAACTTCAAGATTTTTAGTCAACATCAACATTTTGAAGTATTATCCATCATTTGATCAATGGTCGATCACGATTCCTCAAGAAAAGCTCCTAACTCATCAAAAGTAAAAAATGGCAAATTAGGGTTTCTATAGGAAAAGTCAACCAAACTTTGACCAAACATAACTTTCTCATGCTTTATCAAATTTTTTTCCACAAAGGATCATTTTGAAGAGAATCCAATTCCCTACAACTTATCTTCAGCCCTCAAGTTCAAGAAATGCACCATTGAAAAGAAACAAGCTCATACATTATAGGTCCTTTCAAAAAGTCAACATAAACACCTTTTGGGTCAAAGCTCCTTACATGAACATGGAAGATCCAATTGAGATAAAACTAAAAGGGTTGTTTAGAGGACATCCTAAGCTCTCTAAAAGGTCCAATAACACCCTCTTAGGATTAAAAATGAGAGAGATATGCATTGCTAAAGTTGACCAATTTTTGGAAATATGCATGAAGCTAATGTTGATCTAACTTGAATTTTTTTCCAAATGGGCCCATGTTTTCATACTTGGAACTTGTTCTTAACATGGCCCATGACCCTTGAGCTCAGTCATACAATATTTTATTATTTATACTATTTATTTTGATTTTTTATTCATTAAAAGTCAAAATTAAATAAATAAATAAAGGAAAATATGTAAGATATGATTTAAGAATCTTTTTCTATCCAAATGAGGGACAAAACATGTTGGCAAATCAAAGAAGGATCGTGGAGGGAAAGAAAAGATTGGATTTGTTCTAAAAAATCAAAAAATCAAAAAATTGAAAGAAGGATATTTTCTCATCAAAGCATTGGATTCTTTCCACAATTGCAACCCTAATGAGATTCACTACATATAGATAACAACCCTAGATCAAAACAACACGTGAAAGCTGCCTCCAAACCAAGAACAACTTTGCAAAAATATTCAAGTGTGGTGAAATTCAAAAGCTCACGTTCCAGCCAATCTCAATCAGAACCAGGCGTGCCATCATCCTTCTGAGGATCCCAGGGGTAGAACCAATCTTTCTTTGAAGGCCAAAGCATCCAGAACCACCCCTACAAAAACTCACGATTTACAAAATTCTCAAACTCCAAACTTTCAATTCAGGGCATATAAATAATATCTTGGCATATATTTGAGTCTAATATCATATTTGCATGTGTTTTGAACCATTACATGCAAGCTTGCATGCCAGAATAAAGAAGTGCCATTGTTAGGGCACAAGTTTTCTTTTTCTTCGCATCTTCGTTTACAGGCTGTTTCAGCCAAAAAGAAGGCCACCAGCGTGATCGCAACCCTCAAAATAGGGGGGGGGTAGGGTATCATTTATGTCTTTATTCATAATGTTTTGGTAGGTTTAGAATTTGAGCCAACCGGAGAAGGTGACCGGAGCTGGGCTCCGGCACCATTGACCAGTCCAGACTCTGGTGGCTGAAGTGGCGTGTGTTCATTGGCTCAAGCAAGATCTAACTTGGCGCGTTTGATAAATTAACCAATTGCCTGATTTTATCATTATAATATTTTTATGTCATTATATGAATGAACTGGCTGAGTGGTAAGAAGAACGTGTGCTAAAAGGAGAGACCTGGGTTCGATCCCCAGGTCTTGAGGTTTATTTTTTCTAATGAGATTCTTGCAGATCCAGTGTGGCCAGGACACTCACGTGCATCATGCGCTCTATCATCATCACCATTGGATCACTCATCCTCCTGATCCAACGCCCATAAACGCTTCCTCATGTTGGACATCCCAGCAAGCCACATCACTGAATCAGGCGCAACGGTCTGGGCCAACAAGATTTGGGCCCATAGCACAAATTTAAGCCACGCCCCTCAAATGGGTTCTCACCCCCATCAGGCCCATTTTTCTAACCTCCTTATTCTATTTTTTAATTAGTTTATTTTTTTATTTATTCACTTTTTTTAAAAATCATAAAAATAAAAAATCATAAAATTTTTAGGACTTGGAGTTTTTTTTATAAAAATAATTTTTTGAAAATTAATTTAATTAAATTTTAACCTCTTTCTTTAATTTAAAATTAGTTAGAAATTAGGTTAAACTTCTAATCTTTTTCATAAAATACAAAAAATATTTTTAATGAGCAATTAATTTTTTTAGGGTTTAAAACTTTTTTCCGTCTTAATTTGTGCGCGTCATTACTTGTTTTCATACGATTTTTTTTAATCATGTATGTAACTGCGCCCAGTTTGTAATAGTCTAATTAGGGGTGCATGACAAGATTAAATCAATTAATCATTAGATTACTAATCTCAAGACAAATATCTGAAAAAGCACATTGTTGCACACTTGCACCCTTAGGGTATACCTCACTTGGTTGCCTTCGGAAAAACAATGGTCATGTCTCTCGAACGTAGGGATACCCTTAGAGAAGACCCTCGGTTAAATTCATCATAAAGATCATAGTCCCTCAATGTCCCTCGAGTTGCCTACGAGAAATGAGATTGTCCCCCGATGTTGCCTATATGATGACAGTCCCTTCGAAATGCTAAGGTATCTCTACATGTTGCCTTCAATGACCATAACGTCCCTTTAGATATTCCCTCAACATCTAACGATAGGGCTACCTACTCACTAATAGTAGGATAGCACTATCTAAAGGGTAGGAGGAAAAGAACATCCTTTTTTGAGTAGGTAGACAGTTCTTAAGTACTTGCTCAAATCTAATTCTTTTACACTTACGCACTTTCAAAAATATTTTCAAAATGCTTCATCACACTCTTGAGGACTCATACAAGAGTTATCATAAAGCAAATAAAATCTTTCAAAACACACAAACACAAACAATTTTCAAAATGAGCAAGTACCTAAGAGCCCGTGGAAAACCACTGATGGAAAGGGTGCTAACACATTCCCTTTCCATAATCTACCCCCTTACTAATAAAATCTCGAAAAAGGTCTTTTTATGTTCTTTTCACCGTTTCCTTTGTTGGATAAAAGAAAAGTCGGTGGCGACTCTTGCTTACCGTGACATTTGCGAACGAAAAACGCAAACCAATATTACCAGTCGGTTCTGCCACTGTATCACAGTGAGAAAGGTGAAGCCTTCATAAATAAAGCACGTCAAGTTAGAAGTTCTTATTTTTTTTAATCTCAATTTTTATAATTTGTTTAATCTATCTTGATACTTCTATAAGTTAGAAGATATCTCGACCAGAAACTTCTTTAATCAGAAACCTTTTGGTATTCGTGACTATGAAAATATCAACCTGTGTCTCTTCAAACATATGGATGTGTTTTGTTCAGACACTTGTCAATATAAATCATAAAATTATGTTTGATTGACACCTCGAGTGATGGCACGTTGTGAGATTAGGTTTCAAAATCATCATTACTCTACATTTTTGTAAAGTTCTAATGTTTTGTAATCATTTAAAAAAAAACTCACTCCTTTCATCATCACACACAACACTACTTCACTCCCTACACTTTAATCTCTTTTTTTAACATAAAAATCCTAAAATCCTCTTCTCTCATTATCTTCATCCATGGATGCCCAACAACAAGAAGAGTTCAAGTTCTCTCAAGAACTGTAACAACAAGAAGGATCATCTTAACCTATGAGTACAAGTTCACTACCTCAAGAATCTTCAACGTTAAGAGAATCTCTATCATCTATTCAAAAACCTCAAGATATTCACATTCTTGATTGTCCTGAGCATGTTCATTTGTCAACACCTGCTTCTCAATTAGAAGTTCTACATGAACTTCTTGTGTATTTTAAGAACCTAAAGGAAAATGGGTTAGATTTAACTGAGGAACTCAACTTCCAAGGCTAGAGTAACTACTTCAAACGTCTCTACAGACCCATCTATACAAAATTGATAAAATATTTTTGGAGATTTGCTGAAGCTGATGACAAATACATTGTATCACGTGTTCTGGGTGTAAAGGTTGTCATCACTGTGAGATCTATAGCTACCTTACTTGGGGTGTAAAATTCAAGAGGTGTTATACCCTAATTTTCCCCTAAGATCTCTCATCATCTCATATTATCAATGCATCAAGATCACACATTAGGGTTGGTTCTCTCTTCTACTTCATCCTATCTTTAAGTTTTCTCTTGAGGGATCACCAAGCACCTTGAATTTGGTATCTTGTTGTTGTACCCCAAAATTTTCCTCCCATTTTTTATTCAAGACATGTTCCTAGAGGTCCTCAATTGCTCAAGGTTGACCAAGAATTGATCAGACAAATTATCCTCCTGAGCAATGAACCTCCAACTAGGGTTTCACTTTTCATCAAGATGTGTGAGCTCCAAAGACCCCAAATGTTTTCCATGGTCCTAATATGTATTCAAGATTGACCATTCCAAATTTCATGCCTTACATTACAAGTTTGCTCAATCAATTGCTCAAAGGTTTGAAAGTTAATTGTATTGGTCAAAAGTCAATTATGGCTAATATACAGTCAAACTTCAAGATTTTTTTTGTAGACATCAACATTTTGAAGTGACAATCATCATTTTATCAAGGGTTGATCATGATTCCTCAAGGAATGCTCTTAATTTATCAAAAGTCAAGAATTGCTAAATTAGGGTTTCTATAGGAAAAGTCAATTAAACTTAGACCAGGCATAACTTTCACATAATTCATACATTTTTCCCCAACCAAAGCTTATTTTGAAGAGAATATTGTTCCTTACAACTTTTATTTTATCCTCAAGTTCAAGAAATTAACCATTTGAAAGATACAAGCTCATACATTACAGGTCATTTTCAGAAAGTCAACAAAAGACACTTTTTGCCAAGACCTTTTACGTCAAGATAAATCTTCAAATGAAAAATTAAACAAAAAAGGGATTGAAGTAGACATATTGGGCTTTACAAAAAGTCAGAGATCATCATCATTGGATAAAAATTGAGTAAGTTATGGCTTGCACAAGTTGGGCAATTTTCAAGAAAATACATAAAGTCAACTTTGGGCAAATTCATTTTTCAAGTTAGTGGGCCTAACTTTTAGGGCCTAAACATGTTCAAGACATGCCTAAGGACCCCTAAACACATTCATGCAAAGGCTTGATTTTTTATTTTATTTATTTGGATTATATTCATTTAAACTAAAAAATAAATCAAATAAATTGTAAAAATACTTGGGCTAACACATGATTGGTTTATTTGAAGCCCAATATAGTTGTTAATAGCCAGCAAACCTCCCATTTTCGTGCAAGGCTCAAAAATTGGCAAGAATCTTCACTTATGACATTTTTTCAAATATGTGATGATGGATTTAAAACATAGCCTTAATGCCATGATTTTTTCCTTATTTCCCTGCCTTCTCCAACTCCTATAAATATACAGCCTTCCTGCAAGCATTACACACAGATACATTTCCTCACAAAAGCTCCACAAAATTGCCAAAAAATCATTAAAGTTGTGAAATCCAAAAGCATAGTTCCAGCTTCCCTTGATCCAGTCTAAAGACTCCATCACATTCCTGAGGATACCAGGAGTCTATCCCTTCCATTTTCAAAGCCCGTAGTACCCTCAAACAGTTGGATCGCGTATCCCCATTTAGTATGGTTTGTTAAAATTGAAATCTCATATGCATGCTTTGTTGATACATTTAATGATTTGATTCGTGTTCCGTGGAATCATTAGAACAAGTTTGACGTATTGTATGCAAGTTTTGACGCGTAAAACACAAAATGCCATTGTTAGGGAATCCATAGACGTTGAGTGTCGTTATCCTTGATATAATGAGTTTCAGACCAAACTAACCCTGCCATCGGATTCCCAAGGGTCCATTTAGCCTAGTAGGGTTATTAGTTTGCTTGTTTTCATTGATTTATGCAGGATTCTATTTTTGAGGCCATCAGAGAAGATAAATGGAGTTTTGACTCTGGCCTGGCCCAATCGGTTGACTCCAACACCCATACGTCTCCTTCCTATTGGTTCCTTCAGGTATCGCGCATTTTTTAATTTGAATAATTACTATTTTATTTTTACATATAATATTATGGTTTTATTTTTGTCAAGGAATAACAGGTTGGCTGAGATGGTAAGACGTATGTGTGCAATGGGAAAGGACCTGGGTTGTGTTGCACCCCAAAATTTGGCCTCCAATTTTCACACCAGATAAACTCCTAGAGGTCCTCAATTGCTCAAGTTGACTAAGGATTGGCCAAACAAATCATCCTCCTAAAACAATGAGCCTCAAACTAGGGTCTCACTCCTCATCAAGATGTTTGAGTTTCCAAGGGTCCTAAGTGGTTTCCATTGCCCTAATATATCCTCAAGATCATCCATGCCAAGTTTCATGCCTTGCACAAGAAGTTTGCTTAGTCAACTGCTCAAATGCCTGAAAATCAATTGTACTAGGTCAAAAGTCAACTGTGACCCACATACAGTCAAACTTCAAGATTTTTGGTCAACATCAACATTTTGAAGTGATATCTATCATTTGATCAAGGGTTGATCATGATTCCTCAAGGAATGCTCCTAATTCATCAAAACTCAAAAGTTGCTAAATTAGGGTTCCTATAGGAAAAGTCAACCAAACTTTGACCAGGCATAACTTTCTCATACTTTATCAGAAATTTCTCAACTAAGGCTCAGTTTTAAGAGAATCCAATTACCTACAACTCATCTTCAGCCCTCAAGTTCAAGAAATGCACTCATGAAAAGATATAAATTCAGACATTATAGGTCCTTTTCAAAAGTCAACAAAAACACCTTTTGGGTCAAAGCTTCTTACATGAACATGGAAGATCCAATTGAGATGAAACCAAATAGGTTGCTTAGGGGACATACTAAGATTTCTAAAAAGTCAAGGAATAACCTCATAGGGTTAAAATTGAGAGAGATATGCATTGTCAAAGTTAGCCAATTTTTGAAAAAAATGCATGAATCAAATATCGACCAAACATGGATTTTTTCTAAATGGGCCTATCTTTTCAAGTTTGAAACTCATTCCTAATATGGTCCACGACCTCTAAGCCCACCCTTACATTTTTCTACTATTTATGCTATTTATTTTGATATTTTATTCATTAAAATTCATAATTAAATAAATAATAGAAATAATGTAAATTTTGATGTGAATCCATTTTGGGCAAGTTCTATACTGGTTTATGTCAATTGATTTTGTGGAATTACCCTTAAAATATGTCCAGGTTCATCCACATGTGAAAATGGTATAAAATCATCAAATATGGCATTTTTTTCAAATTTTGATCATGGTCTTAAGACAAAACATTATGAGGGAGATTCTTTCCATGCTTTCTATTCTCCTCATTCTCCTCTATAAATATATAGCCATACAAGCTTGAAACACACATAATTCCTCTCTAAAAAGCTCTCAAAAAGCTCTTCAAAAAGCTCTCCAAAAGCTCTTCAAAAAGCTCTCCAGAAATCAAAGAATTGATGCAAGTCATATCTCGAGGTTCCGGTCTCTCTTGATTGACATTAAGCCTCAAACCATCCTCTTGAAATCCTCAGGAGTCTTACAAGGCCCAAGAGCAATCCATCACACGCCTAGCACGCCCCCATTTGACAACACCGGTTTGGTAAAATTTTAAACTTTGAATCTCTAATTTTAATCACATTTCATGGCATGCTAACGTTTGTTTGAGTTTGTATAGAACAGTTATGGATGTTTGAATCAGAGGTTCCATGCAAGAATCTGAAAATACCATGGTTAGGGCATGAAGCTTTCAAAGATTCGGGCTTAGGGATTTCTGATGATTGCACCCCCTATTTACTTTTGCTACTAGGCCCATCTTTATTTTCTTGTTTTATTCATTTCATTCATTTCTTTTAATCCCTTTTTTTTAAATTTTAATCAATAAACATATATAAAAATCACATAAAAATAGATTTAGGATTTTTCTTAATTAAATTTTAGTTTTGGTAAATTAATTAACTAATCACTTTAACTTTTTTTTAAAAATTAAAATTAATAGAACTTAGGTTTAATTTCATTTTAATTCATTTTCCTTTTCGTAAAAAAAATACCAAAAAAACATAGAATTAAATTCTTTTATTTAAATTTGATGTTTCTTTAATAATTAACTTTCTTTTTAAAATATAGATCTAGATCAATTATTTTTTAACTTAAAACATTTTCATAAATTAAAACAAAAATATTTTTTTATATATTAGGATTTTTAGACGTCTTTTCAAATTTGCGTGTTATTATTCTTTCGCACTTCCTTTTATTATTGTAACTGTATATTGGGATGTAATAGATGATTAGTATGACTTTTACCGCTTTTATTTGTTTTTTCCCCCAATTTTGGATATGTACATAATCCCCCTCTCCGAAGCCTTGTAATAGCTAGGTTTTATATTTCTGCACTTTTAAATTACTGCAATTATTAACTGTTAGATGTATGACTAATAGGATTGTATGGCAAGAATAATCAAACATTAGCAAACTTAACACAAGACTAAAATAACTGAACATAACACACCTTACGCATATGTACCCTTAGGGTATACCTCACTTGGTTGCCTTGGAAAATAATGGTCATGTCCCTCAAACATAGGGATGTCTTAGCAAAGACCCTTAATTCTAAAGTCATCATAAAGATCATGGTCCCTAACATCCCTCGAGTTGCCTACAAGAAATGATCTTGTCCCTCGATGTTGCCTATATGATGACAATCCCTTCGAATGCTAAGATATCTTTACATGTTGCCTTTGATGACCATAGCGTCCCTTTCGATAGTCCCTCAACATTCAACGATATGGCTACCTAATCACTAATAGTAGCATAGTGCTGTCTAAAGGAAACGAGAAAATGAACAATCTTTTTCGAGTAGGTAGAAACTCTTAAGTACTTGCTCAAAATAATAAAAATTCTTTTTCACAAACACTTTCAAAACAGTTTTCAAAAATAACTTCGTCACACTCTTGAGGACAGATACAAGGGTTATCACGAAGTTAAACAAAAACTTTCCAAAACAAACACAAGTAATTTCAAAATGAGCAAGTACCTAAGAGCCCGTGGAAAACCACGGATAGAAAGGGTGCTAATACCTTCCCGTTCTATAATCTACCCCCCATACTTAGAAACATCTCGAAAAAGGTTTTTTCTGTTCTTTTTCCTTTTCCTTAGTTGGATGAAATAAAAGTTGGTGGCGACTCTTGCTTATCGCGACATTTGCAAATACAAACGCAAAACCAGTATAACAGTCGGTTTTGCCACCATATCACAGAACTGACGACTTTGCTGGGGATTTAAATATAAGTGGGGTATACCTTAAGATCTAGGTCATTTCTAAAATTGCTTTCTTATTTTGCTTTGCCTTCTTTATATTCAAGGGTTTTGTTGGGGTTATGTAGATCCTACACCCGGATCTGGGGACACATTTTAGGTAAGTAGCAATAAACTGTGAGGGAACTGTGTGGGGTGTACGGACACGGTTGAAGCAGTAGCTATGTTGATGTGACACTTTGGTTGGTACCGATAACCCTTGAGTCAATCAAGGAGAGTACGGGGCCGCTGCGTGGTGTCATAAAGCATCAACTGACCTTAGAACCTTTAATTGCACAACTTGGCCAGTAGGACGTAGCGAGATGGCCAGCTTTGGTGTATTCCCAAGGTCATCAGATACTTAATGCTACACTCATTGAGGTTTGACTCCTGAGTTTTGTTTGGTTGCGAGTCAATTGCCTATTGAACGAAGCTTGGGGGAAAGATCAGTGATATTGAGATCCCTTAGAACCCGATTACTATTTATAGGATAGGTTGGACCTATCCAGCTTCAAGAGGGTATGACCTTAAAACTCATGCAGGCTTTAAACCTAAGGCTACTTGTGTGACTTGTTTGCTTTCTTTGCCTAAAAATTTGAACTCTTTGCATGGCTTTGATTGTATTCCTTGCAGGACCTTGTTTGCATAAATCTAATAAATTGGTTTCTTACCCTACATTCTTACTTGATGCATAGCATACACATTATAGCATCATAACATGACATATCATACTAACAATTTCAAGGATCTCGAGGGCCTATGATACAGGTTATGATGAACCAGACGTCTAGCAAGGGGAAAGGGGATTTATTTTCCTCTAGCTAATGTCGTCAAAAGATCAAAACATGACAACTTTAGTCAGGGGCTATGACCCACTTGATATGGTGAGCTTGACTCTTGTAGAAGGACTCTCAATGATACAAAGTTCTTTAATCAAAGCTGCAAAATTTCAACTTCTGACATTTCTTGTTTACCCCGTGAGATCCTTGAAAACATTCCATACATATGTCATACACATCATTGCATAACAGGTACCATAACAGGTTTCTCATCTTCTTTGTTGTTTATTTCAGCAGTAATGTCTTCTAAACAAAGCATCAAGGATCTACAGGCACAAAATGCCCAATTTCAACAAATGTTCGTAGCCTTAGCTAAGGGACAGGAAGATCTGAAGGCCCTTATTCTGAAGGAGAAAAAGAAGAAGAAGAAGAAGAAGAAGAAGACCGTCGGTGTCCTAAATCTGGGAAGAAGATTTAGGGGACCATTGAAGCAAACGGTTGATCTGACCTCTTCATCCAAAGAATGGGAGAACCAAGATGGCGACACAAGAGGGGAAGACCCTAGTCCGAGAGTTTCCGAGGATGAATCTGACTACAATGATGAACAGTATCCCCCGGCTGAGGATAAGTACAAACAGTTAGAGGATCGTCTGAGCACGATGGAGATCCAAAGAATACTAGGGTTGGATTTCGAATAGCCGGGTTTGATATTTGGGGTAGTCATCCCACAAAAGTTCAAGGCTCTGATATTTGCGAAGTATGATGGGGTGTCTTGTCCTAAGATTCATCTACGTTCCTATGTGAGGAAGATTCAGCCTCACACTGCTGATATGAACTTGTGGGTCCATTTCTTTCAGGACAGTCTGTTTAGGACTCAACTTAAGTGGTTCTATCAACTAGAGGGAACCAATGTCCGCAACTGGGAAGATCTGGCTGCTTCTTTTTACAAGCAGTATCAATATAACGTTGACCTTGCCCCTACCCGTACTCAACTCCAGAGTATGTCCATGAGTGCAAGCGAAGGTTTCAAGGACTATGCGTAGAAGTGGAGAGATCTGGCAGGGAGAGTCCAACCCTCTTTGTCTGGTAGGGAGTTGGTGGATATGTTCCTTGGTACGATGTCTTGTCTGTTCTTCAATCACTTGATTGGTAGCTCCTCAGCTGGTTTCACTGAGCTGATATTGATTGGAGAAAGAGTAGAACCTGGGATCCAAAGTGGTAATATCTAGAAAAATACCTCTTCGAGTACAGAGAAGAAGTCATTTGGTGGAAAGAGGGAAGCCAATGCTGTGCACGGCCAGAAGGGGCGTAGCAAGGCAGACTACCACCAATTTGTGGGGGCAGTGCTGATGTCTAATTCGGCATGCGCACAACGACCTCAACAACGAAGCAATCAACCAAGGGTGGAAAGACTTCAAAGGCAGTTCACCCAAATCAACATGCCATTGTCACAAGCATTGCAACACATGTTGAAGATGAATCTGATTACGGTGATAAACCCTCATCCAAACCCGAAGACTGCCTCTCCTAACTACAATCCGGATGCAAGATGTGCTTATCATTTTGGCAGCCCGGGGCACGATACTAACGATTTTTGGGCGCTGAAATCAAGATTCAAAATATGATTGACGCTAAGGAGATTTAATTCGACCCTTCTGAGACTCCCAACGTGATCACCGCTCCCTTGCCAAAACATGGCTAGGATTGAAAGCATTTTTGTTCATTTAATTCTCAAGTTGTATTTTCTTTGCTTATTCGAACAATTATTGTCATGTCAAAACTTTATTATTTCATTAATGCATTACACGTGTTTTTCTTGAATTAATATGTTTTCATTATGCTTAAATTTCTTTATACATCCTGTTCGTGATATTCAACTCTCGATTAAAAGCTCAAAGCCTTAGAGGGAGGATGACGAAAATGATACTACAATCTCTACAATATGCTTTTGAACAAAACCCGCTGACAATGTACAGGCATTGTTTTAAATCCCAAACAGTGTAGCTATAAGGAAGATAATTCCTAGTCAACCCCTTTGAGCCAAATAAGTAGGAGTTTTTCTTTCACACAAATTAAAACCCTTAATCATAACCTAGGGCAGGGTAGTTTTCTCAGGCGCATTCAGTCGCAATCTTCCGCTTCGCACACAATGAATGGTGTCAAAGACGTCCTTCCAAATTAATAGACGGTGATGGTTCTGTATAATCGTCAAGACAAACAGTCATTATCTCTCTGAAAGAAAAGCCCATTAAGTCAAAACCTATGAAGGAGACTTAAGAAAAAAACGGGGGCATCCCGCTGACTGTAATCACAAAAATAAACAGTTCAGGAAAAAGACAAGGATAATAAAATAAAAAAGAAAGAGGTCCTACAAATCCTCAACAAAAAAGATTACAAAAATGACTGCCTATGCAAAACAAACTTTTAGTATCCGAACCATTACCGGAACATCAAGAACAGTATTTCAGGACTCAACTGGGATTCTAAACGCGCAATTAGCTGAGCATAGGACTGAAGGACATCACGAAGAACGGGTGGGTACAAATAAATTTTGAGCCTTTATCCTTTGTTTTTTAAACCGTGAATCAGGCCACGTTATAAACCTTAAAAGTCCTAGATGAAGCATGGGTTAGTTTGAGAGCATACTATTACAAAGGTATCTTGACTCCTGTAGGACTTGTTACGAATCCCGAGTTGATATCACATTCTTGCAAATTTTGTTTTACTACACAAAACACATTTTCAAAATTTTTTTCAAGACAGACATGATTTTTGCATTCTTTAAATGACATTGTTTGCATATGACTAATTGTTTGACAGTAGAGAAATCTGCACAATGGATATTCAATAAACAGACATCCTCTTAATGGACAAAATCACCTCAGCGGGAAAGATACTTCCAATAACAGGTCTTCCATAAGCAAGGGGCATGACATGATGTCTTACACACCTGGGGCAGTCTCTCCAAAGGTGCCAAATAACCAGGGGTAGATCTCCATCTGAATCATTTGGGGCATTACGCACGCATTCCAACAACGAATCATGTGCCATCAAGAAAATGTTTTGACAGTACTGTAACATAACACTATGGACGGTGACAACTCTCTACATCCTGAGGACATGGACATAGTCTAAAAATACTACGCATAAAAAAAGACCCGCTAGGTTGACAGGCCTAGGCAAAATTAAGGGCATCCCGGCGAACCAAAAGAGTTCGGGCAAAAATTAGGGATAAAAACAAAAAATCTGTATACCCGGCAAGTCGAAAATCTGAAAAGGCAGCTTGGGAAAAAAGGGATATCCTGGTGGACTGAAAACCCGAAAGGGAGGTCCAGGGAAAAGTTAGGGATCAAAGCAGACGACTATGTCCCTCCATCTTATCACTTGCCTATCAGTAGAAGACTTATCATTCTGATCAGCAGTTACCAAACACCTCAGGAGTTGGGATAATACTCAAGCCATCCACAAATCCTCTGCAGGTACTTTCTCTAGCAGGTACAGGGGCAGAAAAGTCCTGATGCAAAGTCATTGTCGTATCCTCAGCGTGCGTCCCAGTGACATCTACACTCCCCATGGAGTAGAGGCAACCAAACATTTGAAATCGGCTTCCCCAAACAGGAGTTACTTTCCCCAGCAAAGTTCCTTCAGAGAATCGACATCTATGTTCCCTGGCCAAATTTTGTAATCGCAAGCGGTTCATATAACTTTCTCCCAAGCAGAGTTTATTTCTATGGACACAGAAGCTCACTCCCCAACATAGCTTATTACTTCAGCTACGAAAGTTCACCTTCTAACAGAGTTATTCCCTCGCAGAGTTATTCTCAAGCAGAGTCTCTTCCTGACAGAATATTGACAAACATAAAGGAATAAATCCACGGCATAATCATCTTCGTTCGCCATCCCCAGCAGGAGTAGAAGAACCACTTTTTCTACGACAGTCAGGAATTCAATTTCCAGTACTCTCCAGCAGCGATAAGGGATTTATTTTCCCAGACTCAGATATGTCACAAATAGCATTTCATGTTCATACATCATGCCATGCGCACACATATTGCATACAGCATAATCTCATTTATTTCGAGAACATCATCATACAATGCATTTCATGCATCACATTAAGCATGTACCTTTTCAGGAAAGATGGTTATCATAAAAAATTTCCAGCAGGTCCAAGATTAGATCCTGAAACTAAACAGAGTAATTATCTACGCGATCAAATCCAGCTTTACACGCGTTTGTCACGAAGCAATCTTACACAGGTCTCTCCTAAATGCAGCTTCACACGGGTTTATCCAGAAAAATCTCATATGGGATCCTTCTCATACATTTCCAAACAAAGTTTCACACGAACTCCTCACGAAATAACCTTACCCAGGTTCCTTCTGAAGTTTTACACAGACTTAGCCCGAAGTAACCTTACCCAGGTTCCTTCTGAAGTTTTACACGGATTTGTCTCGAATTAACCTTACCCAGGTTCCTTCTAAAGTTTTACACGAACTTATCCCGAAGTAACCTTACCCAGGTTCCTTCAGAAGTTTTACTCAAACTTATCCTGAAGCAACCCTACCCAGGTTCCTGCTTACAATTTCCCGATGTAGTTTTACCCAAACTCCTCAAAAAGCAACCTTACCCAGGTTCCCTCTCGGTTCAGATGCAGTTTTACCTAAACTCCTCACAAATCAACCTTACCCAGCTCCCCTCTCGGTTTAGATGTAGTTTTACCCAAACAAATCATGAAGCAACCTTAACCAGGTTCCCTCTCGGTTCAGATGCAATTTTACCCAAACTCATCACGAAGAAACCTTACCCAGGTTCCCTCTCGGTTCAGATGCAGTTTTACCCAAACTCGTCATGAAGCAACCTTACCCAGGTTCCCTCTCGATTTAGAGGCAGTTTTACCCAAACTCCTCACGAAGCAACCTTACCCAGGTTCCTTCTCGGTTCAGATGCCGTTTTACCCAAACTCATCACGAAGTAACCCTACTACCCAGGTTCCTTCCCTTAATCCCTACTATCCAGGCTTTCATTCCGAAGTAACCCTACTATCCAGGTTCCTTCCCATATCCCTACTATCCAGGCTTTTCATCTCGAAGTAACCCTACAACCCATGTTCCTTCTCATAGCCCTACTATCCAGGATTTCATCTTGAAGTAACTCTACTATCCAGGTTCCTTCCTGTAAGCCCTACTATCCAGGATTTCATTTTGAAGTAACCCTACTATTCAGGCTTTCATTTCGAAGTAACCCTACTATCCATGTTCCTTCTCATAGCCCTACTATCCAGGCTTTCATTTCAAATAACCCTACTATCCAGGTTCCTTATCATAGCCCTACTATCCAGGCTTTCATTTCGAAGTAACCCTACTATCCAGGTTCCTTCTCATAACCCTACTATCCAGGCTTTCATCTCGAAGTAACCATACTATCCAGGTTCCTTCCCATAAGCCCTATTATCCAGGCTTTCATCTCGAAGTAACCCTATGACCCAGGTTCCTTCTCATAGCCCTACTATCCAGGTTCCTTCTCACAGCCCTACTACCCAGGCTTCCATTTAGAGGTAACCCTACTATCTAGGTTCCTTCTCATAGCCCTACTATCCAGGATTTCATTTCGAAGTAACCTTACTATCCAGGTTCCTTCTCATAGCCCTACTATCCAGGATTTCATTTCGAAGTAACCCTACTATCCAGGTTCCTTCTCATAGCCCTACTATCCAGGCTTTCATTTTGAAGTAACCCTACTACCCAAGTTCCTTCTCATAGCCCTACTATCCAAGCTTTATTTTTGAAGTAACCCTACTACCCAGGTTCCTTCTCATAGTCCTACTATCGAGACTTTCATTTCGAAGTAACCCTACTACCCAAGTTCCTTCTCATAGCCTTATTATTCAGGATTTCATTTCGAAGTAACCCTACCACCCAGGTTCCTTCTCATAGCCTTACTATCCAAGCTTTCATTTCTAAGTAACCCTACCATCTAGGTTCCTTCTCATAGCCCTACTATCCAGGCTCCTTTTCATGAATTACTTGACGCTCTTTTGCATGGACTTATCCCGAGAAATCCCTATACAGGTTCCTTCTCTTTTATCTCAGGACAACAGTTTAGAACACTAAAACCTGGACCTGACTAGATACGATCAATTTCATATTCCCCAGTAAGTCGCTATAAAGCCTAGAATACGACCAGATAAAAGTCATCCTTATCATCCTCAACCAGTCACTGTTAAGCCTGGACCCTACCAGATAACAAATCACTTTTGTCTCATCAATCAGGAGTTAATTCCCCAGTAGAGTAATGGACAATCGAAGCTCCTATACTCTATTTCCCAGGACATAAGTCGACATTCCCCGGTGAAGTCCTCCTCAACAGCAGGTACAAGAATTCTCGCAAAGGAATCTCTTATGCAACCGATATCTTTTCTGGATGGCATCTTTAAGCCCATCTCCGACGATTCTCCGTCACCTCCCAAATGGCATATGTAAGCCCATTCACGATATTATCGATCAGTATTACGTCATACGAGTGCAAATTTCTGGGCACTCTAGTGTTCAATCATCTTCCACCTTCAGATCACGAAAGACAGACCAACCAATCTACATCCTCAAGTTTAAGAAGATTGAACAGGGGAAACTGTTGCACCCCAAAATTTTCCCTCCAACTTTCACACCAGATAAATTCCTAGAGGTCCTCAATTGCTCAAGTTGACTAAGGATTGGCCAGACAAATCCTCCTCCTCAGACAATGAGCCTCAAACTAGGGTTTCACTCCTCATCAAGATGTTTGAGTTTACAAGGGTCCTAAGTGGTTTCCATTGCCCTAATATATCCTCAAGATCATCCATGCCAAGTTTCATGCCTTGCTCAAGAAGTTTGCTCAGTCAACTCCTCAAATGCCTGAAAATCAACTATACTAGGTCAAAAGTCAATTGTGACCCACATGCAGTCAAACTTCAATATTTTTGGTCAACATCAACATTTTGAAGTGATATACATCATTTGATCAAGGGTTGATCATGATTCCTCAAGGAATGCTCCTAATTCATCAAAACTCAAAAGTTGCTAAATTAGGGTTCCTATAGGAAAAGTCAACCAAACTTTGACTAGGCATAACATTCTCATACTTTATCATAAATTTCTCATCCAAGGCTCATTTTTAAGAGAATCCAATTACCTACAACTAATCTTCAGACCTCAAGTTCAAGAAATGCACTCCTGAAAAGATATAAATTCAAACATTATAGTTCCTTTTCAAAAGTAAAAAAAAACACCTTTTGGGTCAAAGATTCTTACATGAACATGGAATATCCAATTGATATGAAACCAAAGAGGTTGCTTAAGGGATATCCTAAGCTTTCTAAAAAGCGCAAGAACACCCTCACAGGGTTAAAATTGAGAGAGATATACTTTGTCAAAGTTGGCCAATTTTTGAAAAAAAATGCAAAAAGCAAATATTGACCAAACTTGAATTTGTTTCCAAATGGGCCTATCTTTTCAAGTTTGAAAATCATTCCTAACATGGTCCACGACCTCTAAGCCCACCCATACATTTTTCTACTACTTATTCTATTTATTTTGATATTTTATTCATTAAAATTCAGAATTAAATAAATAAATAATAGAAATAATGTAAATTTTGATGTGAACTCATTTTGGGCAAGTTTTATGCTGGTTTATGTCAATTGATTTCGTGCAATAACCCTTCAAATATGTCCACGTTCACTCACATGTGAAAATGGCATAAAATCATCAAATATGGCATTTTTTTCAAATTTTGATCATGGTCTTAAGACACAACATTATGAGGGAGATTCTTTCCATGCTTTATTGTCTCCTCATTCTCATCTTTAAATATAGAGCCATACAAGCTTGAAACACACGAAATTACTCACTAAAAAGCTCTCAAAAAGCTCTTAAAAAGCTCTTCAAAAAGCTCTTCAAAAGCTCTTCAAAACCTCTCCAAAAATCAAAGAATTTGTGCAAGTCATATCACGAGGTTCTGGTCTCTCTCGATTGACATCAAGCCTCAAACCATCCTCTTGAAGTCCTCAGGAGTCTTACAAGGCCCAAGAGAAATCCATAACACGCCTAGCACGCTCCCATTTGACAACACCGGTTTTGTAAAATTTTAAACTCCGAATCTCTAATTTTCATCACATTTCATGGCATGCTAACGTTTGTTTGAGTTTATATAGAACAATTATGGATGGTTGAATCATAGGTTCCACGCAAGAATCTGAAAACACCAGGTTAGGGCATGAAGCTTTCGAAGATTCGGGCCTAGGGATTTATGATGATTGCACCCCTGTTTACTTTTGCTACTAGGCCCATCTTTATTTTCTTACTTTATTCATTTCATTTATTTGTTTTAATCTCTTTTTTTATTTTAATCAATAAACAAATATAAAAATCACATAAAAATAGATTTAGGATTTTTCTTAATTAAATTTTAATTTTGGTAAATTAATTAACTAATCACTTTAACTTCTTTTTTTAAATTAAAATTTATAGAATTTAGGTTTAATTTCATTTTAATTCATTTTCCTTTTCGTAATAAAAATACCAAAAAAACATAGAATTGATTTCTTTTATTTAAATTTCATGTTTCTTAAATAATTAACTTTTTTTTTAAAAAAAATATAGATCTAGATCAATTATTTTTTAACTTAAAACATTTTCATAAATTAAAACAAAAAGATTTTTTATATCTTAGGATTTTTAGACGTCTTTTCAAATTTGTGCGTTATTATTCTTTCGCGCTTCCTTTTATTATTGTAATTGTATATTGGGATGTAATAGATGATTAGTATGACCTTTACCGCTTTTATTTATTTTTTCCCTCAGTTTTGGATATGTACATAACCCCCCTCCCCGAAGCCTTGTAATAGCTAGGTTTTATATTTCTGTACTTTTAAATTACTACAATTATTAACTTCTAGATGTATGACTAATAGGATTGTATGGCAAGAATAATCAAACATTAGCAAACTTAACACAAGACTAAAATAACTGAACATAACACACCTTGCACATATGCACCCTTAGGGTATACCTCACTTGGTTGCCTCGGAAAATAATGGTCGTGTCCCTCGAACATAGGATGTCTTGGCAAAGACCCTTAATTCTAAAGTCATCATAAAGATCATGGTCCCTAACATCTCTCGAGTTGCATACAAGAAATGATCTTGTCCCTCGATGTTGCCTGTATGATAATAGTCCCTTCGAATGCTAAGATATCTTTACATGTTGCCTTCGATGACCATAGCGTCCCTTTCGATAGTCCCTCAACATCCAATGATAGGGCTACCTACTCACTAATAGTAGGATAGCGCTGTCTAAAGGAAACGAGAAAATGAACAATCTTTTTCGAGTAGGTAGAAACTCTTAAGTACTTGCTCAAAACAATAAAAACTCTTTTTCACAAACACTTTCAAAACAGTTTTCAAAAACAACTTCGTCACACTCTTGAGGACAAATACAAGGGCTATCATGAAGTTAAACAAAAAAATTTCAAAACACACACAAGCAATTTCAAAATGAGCAAGTACCTAAGAGCCCGTGGAAAACCACAGATAGAAAGAGTGCTAACACCTTCCCTTTCTATAATCTACCTCCCGTACTCAGAAACATCTCAAAAAAGGTTTTTTCTCTTCATTTTCCTTTTCCTTAGTTGGATGAAATAAAAGTCGGTGACGACTCTTGCTCACCACGACATTTGCAAATACAAACGCAAAACCAGTATAACAGTCGGTTCTGCCACCGTATCACAGGTTCGATACCCAGGTATGAGGTTTTATTTTTCTAACGTTTATAACGCTGATCCCATACTTCCAGTTACCAGGCGCGCACCGTGTACCACCAGCTCACCACCACCTGATTCAGATTAAGCGCTTCCACACGCAGCCTCATCGTGGACTTCCCAAACCTCTCCTCACTAGATCCACTGGAAAGCCGGGCCTCCTCAAACTTGTGCCTAGCATTTTTTTCAAATCACACCCCCCTCATTTCACTTTAACATTAGGCCCATCTTTACATTTTTGTTTTGTTTTATTTATTTATTTCTTTTAATTACCTTTTCTTAATTATTTAATCAACAAAAATAAATATAAAAAATCACCAAAAATAGATTTAGGATTTTTCTTAATAAAAAATAATTTGGTAAATTAATTAATTAATTAATTATTTTAACCTCCTTTCTTAATTAAAATTAATTAGACCTAGGATTTAGTTCATTTTAATTTCTTTCTTTTCATAATAAATATACAAAAAAGTAGAATTAATTCCTTTTATTTAGTTTCTATTTTCTTTAATTATTTCTATTTTTCATTAAGTGTAGATTTAGGTTAATTAATCTAATTTAATTTAACATTTTCCAAATAAAATAAAGACAAAAAAAAAATTTCCTTTCACTTAGGGTTTTAGACGTTCTTTTCCATTTCGCGCGTGTTTACATTTTCTGTTCCGTTTTCATATTATTGTATTTGTCTACTAGATGTAATAGCTATAACTAGGAATTTTACATTTCTACTACTTTAATTTCCCCCCAAGTTTTGAATATGTAAATAATCCCCTCCCCGAAGCCTTGTAATAGTTAGATTTATATTTCTGCACTTTTAATTACTGCAAACTATTAACTGTCTAGATGCATGCTAACTAGGATTGTATGGCAAGAATAGTAAACAAAACGCTAGCAAACTTAACATAAGACAAAAATAATTGAATACAACAAAATTGCACATGTACACCTCTAGGGTATCCCACTTCGGTTGCTTTTGGAAAAATAGTCACATCTCTCGAAACATGAGAGATTTTAGTGGCTACCCTCCGATTTAAAGATCATAAGTTCCTCGATGACCCTCTCGATGTTGCCTCGGTATGATCTTAAAAAACCCTAGGGTAGTTACTAAAGTTTCTTGCCTAGTTTCCTTTATGATTGTATAAACGTCCATTCAAATGCCCCTCAAACATCCAACGAATAGGGCTACCTACTTTATAATAGTAGGATAGCACCGTCTAAAGGAAAAGAGGAAAAAAACAACCTTTCGAGTAAAGTGGATATTTGTTAGATGCTTGCTCAAACAATTTTTACACTTACACAAAACTTCTTTCAAAAACATTTTCAAAACTTTGTATACGTTCTCTACCATTCCGAGAAACATTACAAAGTTCTCCGCACTAAGGAGCTTTCAAAAAAATACTTTTCAAAACACACAAAACACATGGTATTTTCAAATTTGCTAGTGAAATTCTGGCTGCAGATACTCAATGTCTCGTTCAATGTTATGACACTGTATCTGACTTTCTATAAGACAGTAAATACAAAAACAGTAAAGAACACAGTCAATTGTTTACCCAGTTCAGTGTGCAACAACACCTACTCTGGGGGCTACCAAGCCAGGGAGGAAATCCACTATAAGAGATATTAATTCAGGAATAAACCAACCAGTTTATCTCCTTCACTTAAGACCTACCCAATGCAACTTCAATCTAAGTACAACTTAAACCTGAGTTCCTACTCACTCCCCCTCAATCACAGCAGTGATACTTAAAACAATTTGACTAATGAATTGATGAAGACACTCTTCAAAACATACACTTGATTATGATTCACAGCTTTTTAATCAAGCAACACAAACACTCTTGCTTCACAGCTTTGAGTGATACACAAATCTAACTTGACTTTGCTTCAAAGCTTTAGTCAAGAGACACAAAAACACTCTTGCTTCAAAGCTTTGAGTGGTACACAACCCTTACAATTAAAACCTATTCCAAGTCACTTATCACAATGATACTTTCTTGGAATACAATAGTTAAAACTATACAGCTTCTAAATGATCTTCTGTCAAAAAGGGATGATTCCAAAACAGCAGCTCTGTTGAATATATAGCAGCTGCATCTTCAGTTAGGGTTTCCACAAAAAGCTAGGGTTAATTCCGTTTGACCTTAAAACTAGGTCACATGACTTTATCAACCAGGTTAGGGTTGAGCTAGGTTAACCCCAAGTCCACGAGATTTTCTGTTCTGGAAAGACTGAGTCATTTTCCTGAAAAAACTCAGAATTACCCAAACTGCATAATTGTTAGTTCAGAACAGGATGTCTTAACATTTGTTATGACATCTGAAATCCTGTCTACTGATTTTGGTAAATGTGATCTTTTTGCAAAATGCTCAGATACACACTCATAAACAGCAGCACCTGTATGACAATATTTTTCTGCAGAGGTACTGTGATCGGTGGATCTGGAACTGACTGTTTAACGCTGGTTCGCGAAATATCGCGGAAGCAAGAGTCGCCACCGTCTTTTATTTTCTCCAAATGGAAAGGACAAAAGCACAGAAAAATTCCTTATAGAGATTTCTCTCGGTTCGGGAGGTAGATTATAGAAAGGGAAGGTGTTAGCACCCTTTCTATCCATGGTTATCCATGGGCTCTTAGATACTTGCTCACTTGTGTTTTCAAAAATGGTTTGTTTGCTTTTCAATTGTGGGTTTTAAAAAGTTTCTTTGAAAATTCCAGTTCGACTCTTGTATCGGTCCTCAAGAGTGTTTGAAAAGTTGCTTTCGAAAGCTTTTTGAAAAGGTGTCGGTGTGAAAAGTATTTTTTGATTTGTTTTGAGATTATAGAAAGTATCTAGAGTCGTCTACCTACCCTAAGGAATTCGTCTGTGTAAATGTCCTTAAAGTAGTGCCATCCCACCATTGAGAGGTAGGTAGCACCATCGTTGGAGGTATTCGGGTCAATTCGAAGGTTCGGGACATGGTGATCACCAGAGCAATAGGAAGATACCTTAGAAGCTACCCTCATGCCAGGTTCCCGGATCATGAGGACTTACTAAAACATCCTCTACTCGACGATCACCTTTCGAGGGGCAAGGCAACAGTGAGGCGTACCCTAGGGGTGGTGTGTGATTTGTGTGTCATGTTCATTTGCATTTATCTTGTTCATGTCGTGGGTGATCTACGCGTTGCTTTTATTTTGACATTCATTCTTTCATGCAATAGTTAACAGTTTAAAAGATGCGAGAATTAAAATTCCTACGCTATTACAAAGGCGCGGGTCCACATCGCCAAATTTAATCCAGGACCCGATTTGAAATAAAATAAAGTGCGAGAAATAAAAACCCTAATTGATCTATTACATGGCTTTTGGGCAATTACATGAATATTCACAAAAAAGAAATAAAATGCGAAGAGAATTAAAATTGAATGCGAGGGCGTTGGACCCTTTTTAGGAAATTAAATTATAATTAACAAATTAAATTAAGTTAAATGAGAAAATGAATTATTTTTGAGTTTTTCGTATTTATTGATTTTAATGAGAGAATTAAATGAAATTAAAAAAATTAATTAACCCTAATTCTAATTATTTTTATTTATTAAGAAAATGTGAAAATTACCTAAAGTTAACCTAATTAATTAAGTCAATTTTATTTACAAAAAATAAATAATTAATTGTTAATAATGATAAAGGAAAAGAAAAAAGGATAAAAGTGTTTAAAACCCTAATTCTACAATTTTTAATTTATTAAGAAAATGTTAAAATTAATCCTAGAATTTAAAAACTAAATTGATTGATAATATTTATTTACAAAATAACATTTAAATAAAATATATTTTATTTTGTGACTTTCTGATTTTTTTTATATTTTTTATGTTTTGTGAAAATATTAATTTGAAGAATTAAATTAAAACTAAATTAAAAAAATAAAAATAAAAAATAAAAAGAGTGGAAGAAAGCAAACAATGGGGGGTTTGTTGTCCCAACTTGGAGGTGTCTGGCCAGCAATTAGGCCCTATGTTTAAGGCCCTGTTTGACTTTTCTGGCCACGTGCGTGTGCATTGACTAGTGCCCATGGTGCTCTTCAAATCTTGACCTTTGGATTGCCCTCAGTAGCCATGTGGCACGTCTGGATTATGGGTGTATAATGAACCCCTGGAGTATGCGCTGCATAGGAAGATGGAAAAGGAAATAATATGAGAAAGGGAGGGGACCTGGGAATCGAACCCAGGTCCCAGAGATTACCAAATGCCTTGTCCACCAACTGTGCCACTAACGTGCTTTGTATATAATATAGAACATGAACAACATAATGCAAAACAAATGGTAAGTGGTTAATTTCGCGCGAAATTCAAACGAGCCAACCACGTCTTGACACCTGATCTTCTTCTCCATTCGTTTGCATTTTTACCTGGAAAAAAAAAGCTAAATAGCGGGGGTTTTAAACCCCCACAATTTGAAAGGCAGAAAAATAGCGAATAGGAATTAACAAAATATAAAAACAGCGCGATGGATGTTTTGGACTCATTGGAACGTCACGATTTTAATGGTACAAGTCTCATGGACTGATTTTACACTATGCCAGAATCCCCAATTCAAGGTTTCTGAAAACCTAGAAAGCTCCAATGGTGGATCCTTCTATAATGCACGAAAACTCAATTGAAGGGCATGGTTAGATTCAGAATGGTTCAATTAGTATAAATCAACAAAGAAAATGCAATGAGGATGCTTAAAAATTGAAACACGGATATGCATCAAGTGTGAGAAATTTTGAGTTCTATGTACCAATTCTTGATGCTATGGGCGTGGAAAAGTATTCAGTCAGGTTCAATGATGTCTTGGCAAGCTAATGGTGTGGTTATTTTCCTTTGAATCGTCCTCCAAGGCAGTTTTCAGTTTTTGATTTTTTTGACAAAAATGCAAACTTGGTTCTTCAGATGGGGCGCAGCTTTCAGGTCTTTAGGCATTAGGTTTTGATCAGTATAAGTATGGGATGGATTAGGGTTGAGATTTGAGTCAAGAGATCAATGCAATCATGAATCAAATATTGGATTTTAAATGATATATTTTTTCAATCTTTTCATGTGTTTTTGGTGCCAATCATGATCAAATCACCTTGATTCTTTCCATATTAGATAGGGCACGAAATCTTGAAGGCATTCCATGCACAAAAAGATTTAAAAAACATGGATGAGTATTTTTCCCATATTTTATTTTATTAAATGAATTAATAGTAATTAAAAATTCAAATAAATAAATAAAAATGATGAATAAATCCCCTTTGGGCCAAATGGTCGTGCATATGCTTTGGATGATGAATCTTGGAAGAAAATGTGGCCCATTAGCAAATTTAAGGCATTTGAAGTAAAGTTGGCTTTTCAAAATTCCCAAACATTTCCCAACTTCCACAAGGCATATCTTGCTCAATTTTTAAGCTTTGATCATGTTCTTGGACATTTTGGAAAGGTCTTTAAGTTCTATAACCAATGCCTTTGGTCCCATGTCAATTTGATTTACCAATCTCAAGTTATGGCCTTTGACTTAAAGTCCTTTTTTGTTGACTTTTGAAAATGACCTATAATGTTGAAATTGATAACTTTTTGTGAGAGCATTTCTTGGACTTGAAGTGTGAAGAGGAGTTGTAGGAAATGTATTTCTCTTCAAAATGAGCTTTGGATGGAATTTTTCTGATAAACCATGTGGAAGTTATGCCTTGGTCAAGTTACAGTTGACTTTTTCAACTGTCCAAATATGGAAACTTTTGCATCTTGAGACTTTTTGAGCCATGCCTTGAGAATCATGATAAAGAATTGATCAAATGATGTTTGTGGCTTCAAAATGAGATGTTGACCAAAAATTTGGACTTTTGACTGTCAAATGACCATTTTGCCCCTACAGTTGACTGCTGAGCAATTAGGGTTTTTGACTGTGCAATTTTGTGCTGTAAGTCTTGAAACTTGGTATGAGGATGCTTGACCATGTTTGTAGGCATGTGGGACTTGATTGGACCCTTGGAAACTTCAATTTCTTTGTCAGAACCAAAACCCTAGTTTTTGACTGTTTAGGAGGCCCTTGAACTGTGCAACCCTTGGGGAATTTTGAAGCATGCTCTTTGCAAATTTTGAAGAATATGGGAGGGCAAATTTTGGGGTACAACAGGTACCTAATACATCAGTACCTAATAAACTAGAATGTTATGACATCAGTCATGACATTCACACACCTGCTTTTACCAAAAATGCATGCCAATAACTAAACAACTACAAACTCCCCCTTTGGCAGATTTTTGGCTAAAGCCCCTAAGCAATCAGAGATAGATAGCAGCAGAAAAAAATGACTGCAGAAAAATAGAATGTATAATAAAGTCTACCAAAATATATCTCCCCCTCTTTAGCCACAAATGGGCCAAAGATACATGTTCTTAAAAGATTATACAGTCATCCAGAAAACAACAACTAAAAATTGAACACACTTGCAAACTCCACCAGCTTCAACTCCACCAACCTTCAAGCATTGTCCCCTTCAGAGGAGCTAGTTTCTTCAGTATTGAGTTGATCTTCAGCTTTTGCACCCTCTTCCCTTCTGTTTCCTTCAGCTTCCTCCTTTTCTAACCTGGAAATTAGGTTTTCTAGGGTCTTTTTCCTAGCCTCCAGCTCTTTGCAGGTCTCTTTCAATACAGTTATAACATCAGATGTTTTGGACTGAGTCTTTACAGATGATGTCTCAGCTGATGTTATGACAATATTAGGAGCATGAGATCCCTGAAACAGCTTGTAGTGTAACCCAAGAGCAGGAGCTCTTTTGCAAGCAGTGTCTCTTGCCACCAGGATATCAGGGTATTGTGCAAGGATAATTCCACAAAGGAGGGAGGGAAAGGCAATTGGGCCTTTGACAGCATAACTACCAGCATGTTTTAAAGTTTGTTCAAAAATATACCTGCCATAGTCAAAAATAGTCTTGGTTCCCACAGCATAAATAAATCTCCCCAATCATGTGGAGATAGTTGATTTATGGTTTGTAGGGACCCAGTTGGCTGCATCAATCTTGTGCAGGATGGCAAATTTCATGCTAAGTTTGCTGGCATTCAACTTGCCTTTCAAGGGCCAGCACTTGACTTGTCTTGCTGTGATGGTTTGACAAACTTCATTGTCAGTGACTTCCAGTTCAGGGCAATCCTCATTTGATCTTCCAAGAAATTTGTTAATTTCTGATGGAGAGAAATTAACCCTTCTTCCTCTAACATAAACACTTTCAAAGTCAGCTGACCTTCCATCAGCACATTCATCAGACAAGTTAACTATGAACTCCTTGACCAGATTTTCATAGCACTTGGTAAATTTTACCACAGTCTTCATCAGTCCAGCAGTTTTAATCAGGTCCATGATGTCCTTGCACTCCATGGCATCATTGTTTAGCTCTCTTTCTAAAGCTATTCTCTTCAAGCAAACATACTTCCATCTGTTTGCATTGTCAGGATGGTGAAAAGAGATGTTGTCTGTTGGGACTTCAGGAACTCTAGCAATTTTGCTGGAGGGGAGTTTCCTTCTGATAGGAATTTCTTCAGCATCAATCTCAAACTCTGATTCCTCATCAGAATCAGAAGATTCAGGTTCTTTTCTCTTCTTTGTAATTGGTTGTCTACCAGTATGCACCTGGGCTTTCACCTTCCCTTTGGACTGACCAGTTTTCACAGATTCTACCCCAGCCTTGCCTTCAACCTTGGATTTCTTATTAGCAGGTTTATCTTTGGTCATACAATTTGCAGCATTTTGATTACCCTTTCTTTTCATCATTCTCCTAGCTATGCTAGGGTTTACATTGGCAATCAGATCATTGTCTGAGTATTCCTCATCCACATCAATGATAGGTGGATCAACAGTCTTCTCTGAAGGGTTCTGAATGTTGTCATTTTGTGTCACAACATTCTCAGAGACATCTACATTCTCAGAGACATCCACATTTGGGCTTGCTGATTCTTGATTTAATGGGACAGAAATCCCCGGTACAGATTAGTTTCCGCTTAGTATTCTTGTAACAAGCCTAGCAATTGCTTGATGAACTTGAGCTGATCCTTCCCTATTTGGTACAGAGGAAGAAGGATGAGAAGGATTACAAGAAGCAGTAGCTTGAGCTCTTCCTGCATGCCTAATTCTCAGTTTTTTGACTTTGGAGGGGTCAGTTGCCATTTCTATGAGAGGAGTGATCTCCAGGACTTCAGAATCTATGCATGTGGTGATTGCTCGAGAATCTTGGTCAGATGATGAAGATGAAGTGGTCGCCTTGGTTGAAGATGATGTTTGAGACATTTTGATTGACTTAGAGCACCAGTAGCAATTTGAGAGAAAACTTTGATTGAGAGAAAGGAATAGGTTGCAAAGACGAGAGAGGTAGGAGGCAATTGAGAGTCTATTCAACTTCTTAATAATTTTGAAAGAATTGGAAAGACATATGATTAACCCACTAAAAATAGACTTAACACAAATAACTCCTTCAACCCTTGTTTTAAGCAAAATTAATTGCTATAATTTCTCACGTTGGCAAATACCCATCTTGCCCCTCAAGTTTTCAAGTTGATTTCCAACAAGAGCCTTGGTAGAAGAATCAGCCAGCTGAAGCTTAATGATACCATGTTCCATTTTAATTGACTTCTTCTCTACAAGGTCAATGTGCTTGGTCCTGCTATGCTGAATAGGGTTCATGGAAATATTGATTGTATTCAGATTGTCACAATACAATGTCACAACATCTTGTGAGACATTATACTCAGTGAGCATCTGTTTTGTCCAGATATTTTGAGAACAACTACTACCAACTGCAACTATTTCAGCACAGAGTTGGGAAGGCATTCTTTTGACATGAATCATAGCTCTGGCAGATTCCTGTATGATCTTATTTTTCTTTTTGTCAACTCCATTTTGATGATGAGTTATAGGAGAAGAGACTTCATGACTCATTTCTTCTGGGAAACAGAATTTATTAGACTTGTTGTTTCCAAATTCCTTGTCATGATTACTTCTGGTTCTGACAGCACATCCTTCTTCAAGTTTATTCACCACATCATAGACATGTCTCTTTTTACCAAGCCTTTCAATTTGAAGTTCACCACAAACCCTCCTTTTATCAATTTGCAGTCTTGGAATCCTTCTGACTGCTTCCATAGAGATAGTTCTTTTCATTCTTCTTAGATGAAGATGGCCAAGCTTATGGTGCCATAGTTTCATCTCTTTTTCTTCTTTGGTAATTGAACACATAGTGGAGTTATTAGTGTTCTCAGGCTGCCACAAGTAACAGTTATCTTTAGATCTGATTCCTTTCATTACCACTTCTAGTTTTTCATTAATTACTAGACATTCAAATTTTGAGAAGTTGACCTTGAATCCTAGATCACACAATTGACTGATACTAATGAGATTAGCAGTCAGGCCTTTTACCAATAGTACTTCATTTAGATTTGGAACTTCAGGGAAGTCCAAATTACCAACTCCTTTGATTTCACCTTTAGCACCATCTCCAAAGGTCACATAACTAGTGTTGTGAGGTTTAACATGATTGATAATGTTCTTTATTCCAGTTATGTGTTTAGAGCATCCACTGTCAAAGTACCAGCCTTCCCTTGCAGAGATTCTCAGGGAAGTGTGGGCTATCAGGGCAGTAGCCTTTTTCTTCCATTGAGGAGTATGTGGTACCCTTTTTGACTTAGGTTGAACACCTGAGTTTTGATTAGGGTATCCATGCAATTTGAAGCAGAAAGGCTTTATGTGGCCATACCTCCCACAATGATGACATCTCCATCTTTGGTACTTTTTCTTCATATATATTTGTTTCTAATGTTGAGAGTTGTGTTGAGACATCTGCTTTGACATTTGTTTAACAGGCCTGATCTTCTTGTCTGCACCAGATTTCTTAGCTTCCACAAATCCTAGTCCAGATTTGTTTCCCACATTTCGTCCAACTTGAAGAATCTCTTCCAATTTGTCTGTTCCATTAGTCAGCATCTTGACAGATTTGGTCATTTGGTTCAGTTGTGAGTTCAGCAATTGAACTTCCCCTTCTAGATGACTTATAGTTTCAAGGTCTGCCCTTTTTTCAGCCTCCAGCTTTATGATGAGTTTTGATTGTTTCTCATTCTGCACACAGACTTCAGCACTTCTGATACACAATTTCTTGTAAGTATCAGCCAGTTCTTCAAATGTCACTTCTTCATCACTAGTGTCACTTTCAGAGGTACAAACACCAGTTAGAGCAGTAACTGGTTTGGCAGATTCTTCTTCAGAATTACTTTCTGAATCACAGTCAGACCAAGTAACAGTCATTCCTTTCTTTTGCTTCTTAAGAAAGGTAGGACATTCAGCTCGAATATGCCCACATCCTTCACAACCATGGCATTGAATTCCTCTGCCTTGATTTCCCTTCTCTTCTGACCTTGGTCTTCTGCTGGAACTGTCAATGTCAGAGGGAATGTTATGAACATTAGACCTTGACTTTGGATCTATTCTTTTGATGAGTTTGTTGAATTGTCTTCCAAGCATGGCTATAGCTTCTGAAATATTTTCTTCTTCATCCTCCTTGTTTTCAACATCAGTGTTGGATACAAGTGCTATGCTCTTGTTCTTCTTGTCACCATTATCAGTGATCCCCATCTCAAAAGTCTGAAGAGACCCAATTAGTTCATCCACTTTCAACTTGCTGATGTCTTGGGCTTCCTCTATGGCAGTTACCTTCATAGTAAATCTTTTAGGCAAGGATCTGAGAATCTTTCTCACCAATTTTTCTTCTGACATCTTTTCTCCCAGTGCTCCTGAGGTGTTGGCAATCTCCAAGATGTTCATGTGAAACTCATGAATGGTTTCATCTTCCATCATTTTTAGATTCTCAAAATTGGTAGTCAACATCTGAAGCCTTGACATTTTCACTTTGGAAGTGCCCTCATGAGTAGTTTTGAGAGTGTCCCAAACTTCCTTGGCCAGTTCATATTGATGTACTAGTCTGAAAATGTTTCTATCAATTCCATTGAACAAGGCATTTAAAGCTTTGGAATTTCCCAGGGCTAACTCATCTTCTTCTTTACTCCAATCTTCCTCAGGCTTCAGACTGATTGTCCCATCTTTCTCAGTTATGGTGGGATGGTTCCATCCTTTGTCAGCAGCTCTCCAAGCCTTTTTGTCCAGAGATTTTAAGAAGGCTATCATACGAGGTTTCCAGTAGTCATAATTTGTTCCATCCAGAATGGGTGGTCTATTTCCAAAAACTCCTTCTTTGTCCATAGTACCAGAAAGTGATATCCCTAGATCTCACCCAGTAATACAGGCAGGGTGCATGCTCTGATGCCAATTGAAATTCTGGCTGCAGATACTCAATGTCACGTTCAATGTTATGACACCGTATCTGACTTTCTATAAGACAGTAAATACAAAAACAGTAAAGAACACAGTCAATTGTTTACCCAGTTCAGTGTGCAACAACACCTACTCTGGGGGCTACCAAGCCAGGGAGGAAATCCACTATAAGAGATATTAATTCAGGAATAAACCAACCAGTTTATCTCCTTCACTTAAGACCTACCCAATTCAACTTCAATCTAAGTACAACTTAAACCTGAGTTCCTACTCACTCCCCCTCAATCACAGCAGTGATACTTAAAACAATTTGACTAATGAATTGATGAAGACACTCTTCAAAACATACACTTGATTATGCTTCACAGCTTTTTAATCAAGCAACACAAACACTCTTGCTTCACAGCTTTGAGTGATACACAAATATAACTTGACTTTGCTTCAAAGCTTTAGTCAAGAGACACAAAAACACTATTGCTTCAAAGCTTTGAGTGGTACACAACCCTTACAATTAAAACCTATTCCAAGTCACTTATCACAATGATACTTGCTTGGATTACAATAGTTAAAACTATACAGCTTCTAAATGATCTTCTGTCAAAAAGGGATGATTCCAAAACAGCAGCTCTGTTGAATATATAGCAGCTGCATCTTCAGTTAGGGTTTCCACAAAAAGCTAGGGTTAATTCCGTTTGACCTTAAGAATAGGTCACAGGACTTTATCAACCAGGTTAGGGTTGAGCTAGGTTAACCCCAAGTCCACGAGATTTTCTGTTCTGGAAAGACTGAGTCATTTTCCTGAAAAAAACTCAGAATTACCCAAACTGCATAACTGTTAGTTCAAAACAGGATGTCTTAACATTTGTTATGACATCTGAAATCCTGTCTACTGATTTTGGTAAATGTGATCTTTTTGCAAAATTCTCAGATACACACTCATAAACAGCAGCACCTGTATGACAATATTTTTCTACAGAGGTACCTAATACATCAGTACCTAATAAACTAGAATGTTATGACATCAGTCATGACATTCACACACATGCTTTTACCAAAAATGCATGCCAATAACTAAACAACTACAACTAGCATCTAAGAGCCTGTAGATAACTACAGATGGAAAGGGTGCTGTTGCACCCCAAAATTTTCCCTCCCATATTCTTCAAGAAATTGCCAAGCCAAGTCACAAAATTCCCCAAGGGTTGTGCAGTGCAACTGTCTCCTATACAGTCAAAACTAGGGTTTGTGTTCTGATCAGGAAAAGGAAGTTTTCAAAGGCCCAATCAAGTCTCATATGCTTACAAATGTGGTCAAGCATCCTCATATCAAGTCTCAAGGCATTCAGCTCAAAATTGCACAGTCAAAACCCTAGATTGCACTACAGTCAACTGTAGGGGCAAAATGGTCATTTGACAGTCAAAAGTTCAAATTTTTGGTCAACATATCATTTTGAAGCCACAAATATCATTTGATCAATGCTTGATCATGATTCTCAAGATTTGGCTCAGAAATCATCAAAGATGCAAAAGTTACTATATTTGGACAGCTGAAAAAGTCAACTGAAATTGACCAGGGCATAACTTTCACATGGATTATCACAAAAATTCCATCCAAAGCTCATTTTGAAGAGAAAGACATTTCCTACAATTCATATTCATACTTCAAGTCCAAGAAATGCTCTCACAAAAAGTTATCAATTTCAACATTATAGGTCATTTTCAAAAGTCAACAAAAAGGGACTTTAAGTCAAAGGCCATAACTTGAGATTGGTAAATCAAAATGACATGGGACAAAAGACATTGGTTAGAGGACTCAAAGACCTTTCCAAAATGTCCAAGAACATGTGAAAATCTTAAAAATTGAGCAAGTTATGCCTTGTGGAAGTTGGGAAATTTTTAGGAATTTTGAAAAGTCAACATTGATGCAAATGATCCAAAAATGCTAATGGGCCCATTTTTCTTCCAAGTTTCTTCATGCCAAGCCTATGCACGACCATTAAGACCAAGGGGAAGTATTTTCTCATTTTTTAATTATTTATTTGAATTTATATTAATATTAATTCATTTAAATTATTTAAATATGTAGAAAATATAAACTTGACCTAAAAAAATCTTTTTGTACACATTCTAGGCTCAAGATTTCGTGTACAATTAAATATGGCAAGATTTGGTTGATTGGAGCATGATTGAACAAAATTGCACATGAAAAAAGATATGAAAAGATTCTTAACAAATCAAATATCCAAACCATGATTACAAGGGATATTGTTCAATTTTGTTGACCTAAAAGCTTCTATACATATTCAGAATCACAACCCTAAAGCAATTAGACTCAAAGCTGCGCCCAAAAAGCCATTGCAACATTGAAAAATTGCCATAAAAACTCAAATCTGAAAACGTTGTTAGAGGTGGTTTTAAGCCCTAATACTCATTCCAAAAGCTTGCTCGTGGACTCCTGATCATATTCCAATCAATATCAATCACAAAAGCTCCAGGAATTGGTACCTGTAACTCAAACTGTAAAGCAAAACTTTTGAAATCGCATATCATAATTCATACATCTTTTTGCATTTTTGTTTATGAATTCTTGTTCAGCATGAAGTTTCTAAGCTAACCATTGCCTTTAATTGTGTTTTTATTGACCATACGCGAATCCACCATGTTTGGATATTAGGGTTACAGGTTTTCAAAATTGGGGTTTTCTACCCAAGGCAAAATTAGGACTCAAAATCACCACTATCAAACTCAGCTCACCTGGACGAAGAGATCCCAATAGTCGCGATGAATTTATGTTCAAAGATGAGCTAATCGTTATTTTCTTTAAACCCCTCTAAAACCACGCAATAAAAACCGTGGCCTATCTGTTTTAGTTTCAGGGAAAACGAGGACGAAGACCTCGTGGCGAAGCATGATAGGCGGATTTAAAAATTCGCGCGCGTTCCAAGCATTGCTCCACTTTTCTTTTATATTATTTGTATGATATTATATATTAAATGTGATTGAAATGGCTCAGTGGCAGGGACATGTGTTGGTAACATCAAAGACCTGGGTTCGAACCCCAGGTCTGTATAATTCCATTTACTATTTTGCAATGGCAATTCCTATGCAGGCACAATGCTATGGTTCACCATGTACCATCATAATCCAAGCAGCCACGCGTCCTGGCAGGTCCATCAAAGGGCTCAGATCAAAGAACGTGCTGTGCCCAAGTCAACACGCTAGCACACGAATTGGCCAAAGTCAATGGATCCACTGCTTATTGGGCCTGATTTGCTGAACAACACCTCCATGTTGGGACTACACCCCCACCCTGGTTTGCTAGTTTTATTTATTTTTCTTATATTTATTTTTTAATTATTATCTTTATTTGTTTTATTGTTTTAATTTAATTATTATTTTTACAAAACATAAAAAACATCATAAAATCAGAAAAGGCAAAAAATATAATATTTATTTATTTTAATTATTTTTATAAATGAATGCATGTAAATAAATTTAGTTTAATTAGGATTTTGCAATTTTAATTCTTTTCATATTAAAATGTAAAAATATAGAATTAGGTTAATTGATAATTTTTATATCTTTTTAATTTTTCCTTTTTATCACAATATTATTTATTTATTTATTTTATTTTTATAATTAAATGTACATAAGTAAAAATTAGGGTTTAATTTAGGTTAATATAATATTTTCACAATAAACTTAAAAAACATTAGAATTAGGGTTTGACGCTTCCTTTTTAATTTTAATTAATTTCTCCTTCTAAATTTTAAAATACAAAAATACCAAAAACATTTAATTTTCATTTTTTATTTTAATTCCTTATTAATTCAATTTTTTTTGCAAAAAAGGGTCCAACGCCCATTGTTTTAATTATTTTATTTCGCGCATTTACTTTATTGCTATAATAATTATGTACATGTCCCAAAGCCTTGTAACAATTTAACTTTTCGCGCTTTTATTCGCTTTATTTATTTTCCGTCAAATCGCGTCCGGTTTAATTTTGGCGATGTGGACCCGCGCCCTTTGTAATAGCTGTAGATTTATTTTCCCGCAAACTTTATAACTGTTAAAAAGCATGCAAGAATGAATGTCCTTATTAAAATCAAGCGTAGATCACAACAAACATGACAAGACAAATTATCAATGAACATGACACACAAATCGCACACACCACCCCTAGGGTACGCCTCACTGTTGCCTTTCGAAAGGTGGTCGTCGAGTAGAGGACGTCTTAGTAAGTCCTCATGATCCGGGAACCTGGCATGAGGGTAGCTTCTAAGGTGTCTTCCCATTGCTCCGGTGATCACCATGTCCCTATAAACTCGAATTGACCCGAACACCTCCAACGGTGGTGCTACCTACCTCTCAATGGTGGGATGGCACTACTTTTAAGGACATTTACACAGACGAATTCCTTAGGGAAGGTAGTTTCTCAAGGATACTTGCTCTCTTCAAAACAAACTGAAATCTTTTCACACCAACACATTTTCAAAAGCTTTCAAAGCAAATTTTTCAAACACTCTGACGTATGAGTCGAACTGAAATTTTTCAAAGAAACTTTTTAAAACCCACGATTGAAAAGCAACAAAACATTTTTGAAAACACAATGAGCAAGTATCTAAGAGCCCATGGATAACCATGGATAGAAAGGGTGCTAACACCTTCCCTTTCTATAACCTACCTCCCGAACCGAGAGCGATCTCTTTAAAGGAATTTTTCTGTGCTTTTGTCCTTTCCATTTGGAGAAAATAAAAGACGGTGGCGACTCTTGCTTACCGCGACATTTCGCGAACCAGCATTAAACAGTCAGTTCCAGATCCACCGATCACAGCTGCTAACACTTTCTGTGATACGGTGGGAGAACTGACTTGAGGGTTTTGCGTTTGATCACAAATGTTGCGGTTAGCAAGAGTTGCCACCGACTTTTCTTTTATCCAAAAGGAAAGGTGAAAAAGCACAGGAAAAGACCTTTGAGATTATTTCTTGAGTTCGGGGGGTATATTACGAGTTTCAAGTTTTTGGTCAGTTTGTGTGAAAATGGAAGTGTGAAGTATGATTCTGAGTTCTAGGTGTTTTCAAGGCTTGAGCATCCATGTGTTTGTGTAAAATGGTTTGTTTATGTATAAACAAAAGTGTTTGAGTGCATTGGCAATTCAGAAGTACAAGTTCTTAGCTTTTGGCTAGGTTACTTGATTTTGACGAAAAGAGGGAAACAAGTTTCAAGAAGAGGTACAAGCATGGGATGGGTGATTGTAAGTGTTTGAAACATTTCTCATGAGTTATATGACCTGTTTGATCAGAAGAGAACAAGTGCAAGGCTCAATAATAAGTTTTGTACAAAAAGTCACTTTATCAAAATGATAATGTGACCTTTCTTCCAAAAATGGATAAAAAGCATGTCCATGCATTGAATGCTTGAAGTGAGGCCTCTAACAGCTGTGTAAACCATTAATTATGGAGTTCCTAACAAGTTTGAGGCCTACAAAGTAGTGTTTATGCAGCATAGTTTGAATTTGAATTTTGTTCATCACTAAAAAGACTTGTAATTAAAGTGATAAAACCTTAACTTCATCTCTTCAATTCTCCCTACTCAAGAATGAACTCAAGGAGTTCTTGGACATTTTGGAAATATTGCAATGTGCTCTACAACCCATCTTTGAATTTATTTTGAATATTCCCCTTGGAACTATATGAAAAAGTGTCATGAAGTTAGGTCAAAATCCTGGCCAAATTAGGGCAAAATTTCACTAAGTGTTTAGTTTCATGACCACATGTTCATAAAATTATAACTTGAGATCCAAGAATTTTTGGAAGGAGTTGTGTAAAGAAAATTTTTAGACTTCATGGAGATCTAAAACTCCCATGTTGGAAGTTTCTCTTGAATCATGGTGAAAATTTTGCTCAAAGTTATGAAAAAACATGAAATTTCCAACAATTAGAAAATTTTCTAAGTTTAGAAATTTTGACTTTTCAAAATGAAATATTGAATTTTTGATTTTTTGATGAATAAGTTTCATATTTTGACATGTTTTGATGAATTTTGATCTATGGCACTTGAATTTGACTAAAAAGTAAAAATTTGACTTTTTAGTATACAGTTGACTTTTGATCAGTTGAATGAAAAATTCATCTGTCAATCCAATGGAATTGCAATATTTTGAACCATGTCATTAGGTCCAAATGATGTAATTGGGATCTTGAGATCATGCCTTAAACCAATTGACCATTTGCTAGGTCAAAACTCAGAAATTGCCCTTTTCCAATCAAAACCCTAATTTTGACCATTTTTCCCTTTTGGAGATTTGATCAAATTTCATGAGGAGTTGTGGTCCAAACTTGATCAAATGATACATATGAGTTTAAAATGTTGATGTGGATAAAAAATTATGAAGTTTGACTGTAAATTGGTGATAATTGACTTGTTCCCTAATATAACTGATTTTTAGGTCAACTGCTCAATTGACTGATCAAAAATGTGATCCAAGGCTTGAAACTTGACATGAGTAATCTTGGGGGTCCATAATGATCCATGAAAATAATATGGGGCATAGAAAGTTCAAAAATACTTGTGCAAACTTAAACCCTAATTTTGGTCATCAGTGTTTAAGGAGGTGTCTTGAGCTGATCAAACCCTAATGCAGTCTTGAGTCAAGGAGATCTTGAGAGAAAATTCTTGATAAGTGAGAGGGAAAATTTTGGGGTACAACAGCTGCCCCTGTTCATCTTCTTAAACCTGAAGAGTTAGACTGGCGAGTTTTGCCATTCGTGACTCGAAGGTGGAAGATGATTGGACACTAGAGTGCCCAGAAATTTGCACTCGGTGATGTGATGGTTGAGGAATTGGGCTTTAAAGATGCCATTTTGGAGAGGTGATAGAAAGTTGTCGGAGATGGGTTTGTAGATGCCATCCAAAGTGATTTCTAAATTGTAATTTGTAAGCTGAAAGAATGAGTATCAGAATGGCGTCCGTGTCTGGAGCGTATCTGGAGACTGATTTTGAATGAGTATTAGAATGGCGTCCGTGTCTAGAGCGTATCTGTACTACATCTGGAAGTTGAAAACTGAATGATTATCAGAATGGCATCGTGTCTGGAGCGTATCTGAACTGTATCTGAAAGCTAAGTCTGAATGAGTATCAGAATGGCATCCGTGTTTGGAGCGTATCTGAACTGTATCTGAAAGCTGAATCTGAATGAGTATTCGAATGGAATCCGTGTCTGGAACGTGTATGAACTGTATATGGAAGCTGACTCTGAATGAGTATTAGAATGGCGTCCGCGTCTGGAGCGTATATGTACTGTATCTAAAAGAGACTCTGAATGAGTACCAAAATGGCATCCGCGTTTGGAGCGTATCTGAACTGTATCTGAAAGAGACTCAGAATGACTATTAGAATGGTGTCCGTGTTTGGAGAGTATATGAATAGTATCTGAAAGAGACTCTGAATGAGTATTAGAATGACGTCCATGTCTGGAGCGTATCTATACTGTATCTGGAAGCTGAATCTAAATGAGTATCAGAATGGTATCTGTGTATGGAGCGTATCTATACTGTATCTGGAAGCTTAATCTGAATGACTATCAGAATGGAATCCGTGTCTGGAGCGTATCTGAACTGTATCTGTAAACTTTGAACATTGTTAATGGTAGCTGATAACCTTATCCTAAAAAGGGTAAAATGTTAACTAAAATACAAAGCCATGTTGTATGAAATGCAGGGTGTGATGCATTTATGTAATCAATGTTTATGATATATGGATGCAATGTATGCGTATGTGAGCTAATTTGCTGCACTGCTTATTGGATTTGGGGAGGATAAATCTCTGATTGCTACTGAGGATATGGAGTGTAAGTCTTTATGTTGTGAGGTTGAAGTGTTAATGTATTTCCACTTAGAGAAATAAACTCTTGTAAGGGAAATGCCGTGTACTGCTTGTACAATCCTATTTGGGAAATCCTGAGAAATTCGGCGACTTCTACCGGGGATTGATAAACTGGAAGCTTCGTTCCATTGGGGATTAAACTGCACACTGCAGGGGATTTTATGGAAACAGTTTGGAGAGATTTCCCTATCTCTTAAAGTCATCAGTGATTGTCTTTCTATTTTGTTTATTTGTAAGCAGTAATTATGTTCAAATGCATATGTTCTAAAATAAATCATTGGACATTTTTGTAAACAAAACACAAGAGTAAAGAAAAACAGATAGTTTTGCACTTTCAAAGGGATGTCTTTGTATTGACTTTGAGTAAGTATTTTTGTACAATGAGACAAACATTCTAGTAAGAGAATGTTGTCGTAAAAAATGAAAATTTTGATACAAAGAAAAGATAGCTATGTGTAATAATCCCATGGGGTTCCCATTCTGCTATAGCCTTCGTATCTCTGAGCATCTTGTCTATTTGTTGCCTCGTCCGAAGATGATTGAATTGATCAGAACCTCTGAGTTTTTCAATTGAAGCCAAAGTTTGTCCTTAAAGTGATCCAACGGGACATACTCATACTCTTTAATTCCCTAACTTTTGCCTGGACCGCCCTTTCGGGTTCTCAGCCCACCAGGATACCCTTTTTTACCCAAGCCCCCCTTTCGGGTTTTCAACTTGCCGAGTGTACAGATTTTTGTTTTATCCCTTTTTCCCGAACCTCTTTGGTTCGTCGGGATGCCCTTGTTTTGCCTAGGTGTGTCAACCTAGCGGGTCTCTTATGCGTAGTATCTTTTGACTATGTCTGCGTTCGCAGGGTGCGGCAGGTCGTCGCCATCCATGGAGGTCAAGATCATCGCTCCACCAAAGAATATGTTTTTGATTACAAATGGTCCTTCGTATGTAGGAGTCCATTTTCCTTTGGGATTACCTTGCGGCAGTATGATACGTTTGATCACCAAATCCCCGACTTGATACACTTGGCATCTGACCTTTTTGTTGAAAGCCTTAATCATTCGTTTTGGATACATTTGACCATGGCAAACAATAGTAAGTCTTTTCTCATCAATCAAGTTTAGTTGATCAAGTCGAGTCTGGATCCAATCTTCTTCATTCAACCATGCATCCTTCATAATTCTTAGAGAGGGGATCTGGAGCTCAATAGGCAAGACAACCTCCATGCTGTATACTAGAGAATAGGGTGTTGCCCCGGTTGATGTGCGAGTTGTGGTACGATATCCATGGAGAGCGAATGGTAGCATCTCATGCCAGTCTTTGTATGTGACTGTCATTTTCTGTATGATCTTTTTAATGTTCTTATTCGCGGCTTCAACAACACCATTCATCTTTGGCCGATAAGGGGAAGAATTGTGATTCTGGATCTTGAATTTCTCGCACAGGGAGGTGATCATAGTATTATTTAGATTCGTACCATTGTCTGTAATGATCCTTCCCGGGATACCGTACTGGCAGATGAGATTCTGCTTGATGAAATGGGCGACAACATTCTTGGTAACGGAAGTAAAAGAAGCTGCCTCCACCCACTTTGTAAAATAGTAAATGGCCACTAGGATGAAGCGGTGTCCATTGGAGGCTGTTGGCTTGATTTCCCCAATCATATCAATCCCCCACATAGCAAAGGGCCAAGGAGTCGTCAAGACATTCAGAGGAACCGAAGGTACGTGCACCTTGTCAGTATAAATCTGACACTTGTGGCAGGTTTGAGAGTGTTGATAACAATCTGCTTCCGTAGGATTTTCTTTGCCATCGTATGCCCACTGGAATAGGTGCTAAAAGTGCCTTTATGTAACTCAGCCATGATCCTTTAAGCTTCAACCTTGTCTACGCAACTAAGTAACACAAAGTCATGGTTGCGTTTGTAAAGAAGGCCATTACTAAGGAAGAATTTAGAAGAGAATCTCCTTAAGAACTTCTTATCGTTTACTGAAGCTTCTTCTGGATATTCTTGGGTTTCGAGATACCTCTTGACTTCGTGAAACCAAGGTTGATCCACTTCTTCTTCAGTATTAATCTCGTTACAGTGTTCTGGTTCATCCCTTCGTTCAATGGTGATATGGGGAGCCTCGTTATCCAATTTAAGTTTAAACATAGATGACATTGTGGCTAGTGCGCCCGCTAGCTTATTTTCTTCTCGCGGGAAGTGATCGAAGGTAATCTTCTCAAAATGTGGGAGTAATGTCAAAACATGTTCTTTGTAAGGGATAAGGTTAGGGTGTTTTGTGTTCCATTCCCCTTTGATCTGGCTGATAACCAAAGCTGAATCTCCGAATACATTCAAAGATTTGATCCCCAAGTCTATGGCTGCTTTGAGACCAAAGATGCATGCTTCGTATTCCACCATGTTATTTGTACAATTGAAGCAGAGTCTTGCCGTAAAGGGAGTGTGACATCCTTCGGAGATATGAGTACAACACCAATACCATTGCCGAGTGCATTAGATGCCCCATCAAAAACAGGGTCCATTGGGATCCTTGTTCAGGTCCGTCATATGGCCTGAATTCTTCACAGTTGTTTACCATCATGATGTCTTCATCTGGGAATTTGAACTTCATGGACTGGTAGTCTTCTACAGCTTGGTGAGCAAGGTGATCAGCTAGTACACTGCCCTTTATTGCTTTTTTGGTAGTATATTGTATGTCATTATGATACAATGGGAGAACTGACTTGATGTTTTGCATTTTGATCGCATTTATGCAGATAGTAAGAGTCGTCACCGACTTTTCTTTTATCCAAAAGGAAAGGTAAAAAGCACAGGAAAGACCTTTCAAGATGTTTTCTTGAGTTCGGGGGGGTAGATTATGAAAAGGGAAGGTATTAGCACCCTTTTCATCCATGGTTTTCCATGGGCTCTTAGTTACTTGTTTAGATCACTTGCTTTTATTTTGACAGTGTGCTTGTGGTGTGGGCTTTGCAAATATTTTTGAAAATGTCTTTGTAATGGTTCTTGTTTCTATAAGAATGCGTACAAAGTGTTGTTTCTAAAAATAGTTCAAAGATGTGTTTGTGGAATGTGTTTTTGAAATTGGTTTTGAGAAGATGTTTTGCAATGGTTCTCGTCTCTATAAGAATGCATACAAAATATTTTGTCTTTTGAAAATGTTTTGAGATGAAAGTGTAGGTGTAAAAATGTTTTCGTCGTGAGCAAGCGAGTAACTAGGAGTGAATCTACCTACTCGAAAGGTCTTAAATGTTCTTTTCTTTCTCCTTTAGATGTTGCTATCTTACCATTGACTTGGTAAGAAGCCCCATCGTTGGATGTGAAGGGACATGCGCGGGTCAATTTTACAGTCATCGAAAGCAACTTATGAGACGTTTTAGCAATTTTCATAAGGGACGAGATCATTTTATCGAAGGCAATGTCGAGGGTCATCGAGGTACTACGATCTTTTTATCGAAGGGTCATTGCTAAAATGTCCCATGTTCGAGGGACATGACTGTGTTTCTGAGGCAACAAGCGAGGTTACCCTAGAGGTGCGCGTGTGAAAAGTGTGTTCGTTTCAAGTTATTTTGTTGAAATTAGGTTATCTAGCGATTGATTTTGAATTTGCCATGCATGCCTAATTCCTATACAGTATATAGAAAACGGTAAAATGCGGAAATTTAAAATTCTACGTTATTACAGAGCTTTTGGGAATAGGGGTATAATTTTTTTACAAACAAGGATGAGTCAAGGCGATTAAAAAATTAAAATAGGCAATCAATACAACCAAATTGAATTGAACAATTAAATAAAATTACAGCAACTTATGAAGTAAATTAACTGACTAAGTATGGAAATAAAGTTCTTGATATTTTTTGTTTGTGAGAAAATTTGAAAAGAAAATTGTTTTTTTCTTCTTTTTTTTGGTGTGTTTTGATGAAGAAGGTTTTATATTTTGACCTAATTGATGACCTTAAAAATAAATTAATAAACCTAATCAAACTAAGATAAAAAAAGTTGATTCCAAAAATCAAAGGGAAAATAGTTAAAGTATGAGAAACCTAAGTCTAAATTAAATCGAAAGAGAAATTAATTGCTAAAAACAAAATTTAAAAAACATTTTAGAGGTTTTATTAGTCTTAAAATAAATGTTGTAAATAAAATAAAATGAAAATAATTGATTTAAAATATTTCAAATTTTATTATTCAAAAGAAATATATTTTTTGATATTTTAAGAAAATATTTGAGAGAGTAAAATAAAACATTGCATATTTTGTGATTTTATGTAAAAAAAACTACACCTATAATTTATTTCATAAAAAAAATAATTATCATTCATTTTTTAATAATCAATAAATAAATAAATAAAAAAAGTTGAGAAACAAAAAGGATAAGCTAATGGATCTTATTGGGGTGTGTAGTTTTGTGAACCAAGAAGGATAACCTTCTTGTGATTTGCACTTGGGGGAAAATGGAGTGTGATGAAACAAACAAAATATTCTGATTCCAAGCCGGAAACCCTAATGATGGATTATCTTTTGAAAATCTTGATTTCATGTTGCTAACATTTTCTTCTTCTTTTCTTTCATGTGATGAGAAAATCAATGGGCAATAGGGAAAATTGATGAGGAGCAACTTGAAGTGTTTGATGAAGACTTGAAGGAAATTTCTTTGTAGTTTACTTTTTAAGAATAAACTTGTATCCATTAAGAATTTTTGTTATATTGTAATTTTCTATTTGTATTTTGAACAAACAATCCCTAATGATACCAAAAGTATGCAAAGTCTCTTCTAATTGAAATTCAAATTTAAATTCTCCAACATCCCATGAATGAGTTCCACAATACCTTGTGCCCTTGTACTCCAATTCTTAAAACAAAATAAATGTTTAAGAATATAACTCAATTGACCAACTTGAATCCACAATCATGATTGTTTTAGATGATAGCCTTAATCTTCATATCCTGTCCAAATAAACATGCTCTTGAGAACAATCGTTACTCCTTCAGTAAAATGTGTTTAAAGAAAATCAACAGATGCCTTACGATGATTCGATAATTTTAAATTCTTCCAAACATAATTTTCCTTCGATTCTTTGAGGATAAAACCATGAGCGACATCACATATGTCCATGAGCAGAAACAAATGTCCCAAGGTCCTGTAATCAGAAGAAATCACAATTCTTAGCAATCAGACGACGGTTATTTGAAATTAGGTCAAAATTCATGATACGACTTCCAACACATTCGAATTTTGGTGATCTTCTACGCGTATCAGAGTGGGTGAGAGACATCATCCTTTAAGACCAAGTCAGCCTTTTCTTGTTCTTCAATGCTGACTGAGGCAGGTGTGAAGTGAACCACTTAGCGAGTAGGGGGATACAACATAAAATAATACCTCTTTTTTTCATGGTGCGGGTATGAAGGCAATGCAAGATGTCTCCTAGTAAGGTAGGTATAGGATTGCGAGAGAGAAAGACTTTGATGGCATTAACGTCTATGAATTGGTCCAAATTTGGAAACAGAACCAAACCATAAATGAGGAGAGCTAAGACGTCTTCAAAAGCTTGGAAATCCATGTCATCCCAGAATGAACGAGCTTTTTCCAATAGAAACTTAGCTAGAAAGCCTTTAACCCCGCTTCTTATTTCCCAATTGGCTATGACGTCGGCCCTCTTCACATGTAAATCTTCGGCGATGACTTCAGGTTTTGGAATCCTTTCTAGACCGGTGAACGGTATCTGATTAAGCACAGGCACCCCTAAGAGCAGAGAGAACTCTTCCAGTGTAGGTACCAACTGATAGTCCGGGAAAGTGAAACAATGATGTACGGTGTGATCAGTGGAAATAGAACTGACTGTTTTAAAGCTGGTTCGCGAAATGTGGCGGTAAGCAAGAGTCGCCACCGTCTTTTATATTCTCCAACATGGAAAGGACAAAAGCACAGCAAAATTCCTTCTTTGAGAATGTTCTCGGTTCGGGAGATAGATTTATAGAAAGGGAAGGTGTTAGCACCCTTTCTATCCATGGTTATCCATGGGCTCTTAGGTACTTGCTCTTATGTTTTCAAAAGATGTTTGCTTTTCAAGTGTGTGTGGGTTTTGAAAAAGTTTCGTTTTGAAAAATTTCTAAGTAACTCTTGTATCTGTCCTCAAGAGTGTATGAAAATTTTTTTTGAAAACTTTTTGAAAGTGTCAGTGCGAAAAGATTGTTTTTGTTTTTTTTTGAAAGAGAAACTAAGGAATTAGGCTGTGTAAGAGTCCTTTAGACAGTGTTATCCCACCATTGAGAGGTAGGAAGCACCGTCGCTGGAGTTATTCAGGTCAATTCGATTAAGGGACAATATGTGGTCACCGAAGCAATAGTAGGACGCCTTAGCGGTAACCCTAATGTCCTAGATCCTTTTTATCCGAGGCAACTGTTTCGAGGCAACTGGATCTTAGACAGGAGGGCGACCTCTAAAACACCCTATACTTGACGACCACGTTCGAGGCAATTTGTGAGGCGTACCCTAGGAGTGGCATGTGCACGTGTGTTGTTTCAGTTTCTGTTTATCTTGTACATGTTATGGTGAGCTACGGGTTGATTTTAATTTCAGAGATAAGTCTTGTCATGCATAGCCTAATTAGCATACATCTAACAGTTAATAGTTGCGGAATTTAAATTGCGGAAATTAAATCTAAACTATTACAAGGCGTCAGGTATTTACATCGCCAAAAACAAACCCTTTAATTTAAATTGCGGAAAGTAAAATAAAGCAATAAATAAATAAAGTCCTAATTAAAGTTATTACATTCCGGAAGCAAGTACAATAATATGGAAAAATGGATCGCGTGCGGGAAATTAAATTGGATGCGAGTTTTTTGGGTTTTGACCCTTTTTTGAAAGAAAGTGATTTTTTTGGTTATTTTTGAATTAAATGAAATTAAATTAAATGAACAATTAGATTAAATTAAATAATGAACATATTTTTGGATTTTTGAGTTTTTTAAAGAAATAAAATAAATTGAATTAATGCTAATAAAAACCTAATATTCTAAATTGATTTTAAATATTGCAAAAAATATTAAAAGTTAAATCTAATTAAAGCTAATTTGATTAAATTAATTTATTTACAAAAATAAAAGTGATGAAGTTAATTTTAATAAATAAAATATTTTTTGTGTTTTTGATTTTATTAGGAAAAAATGTTAATTGGTTAGTGATTAATAAAAATAATAACGATTAATTAATTAAAGGAACATAATACAAATAGAGAGAAAGTTTAGGAGTATACGAGCCTGATTGGAGGGGTGAAACAGCTATTGACGTCATGTGTAAACTGTTTTGTTTTGGCCATTTGTGTTTTGGCTTTTGGCCATTTATGTTCTGGCCTCAACGTTCCTTAACCTTTTCAGGATGTCTGCCTCGCCATGTATTGGTGTCATGTGTAAGCTGTTCTGTTTTGGCCATTTGGCTTTTGTCCATTTGTGTTCTGGCCTCAACGTTTCTTAATGAACCTGCATGGGATCCTGTCTAAAATCTACAGTGTTGAATCTCATGAACACATTAAATAAAATCATAAGATGCAAATAAAGCCAATATATGAAGAAATTTAATGTTTAGGCACAATATGGCATGTATGAATGATTATACCCTTTTGATCATGGAGATCAAATCAATCTTACCCTTACTGGAAAATTAGTGACATGAATGTTTTTATGCCCTTTTAATCATGGAGATCAAGCCAACCTTACCCTTACTGAAGAAGTAGTGAGGTGTTGGTTTGTAACTGAGATGTCTTTTTTGTAGTGAGATGTTGGTTTGTAACTGGGATGGCTTGTTTGTAGTGAGAGAGGGATTTGTAATAAGGATTTCAGGGTTTTAGGGTTCTTGAAAGAATTTGATATTCTAACAGTGTTGTGGCAAAGTTTTTTTCTCTTTTTTCTCCTCTCTGGTTTGTGTGAAAAGAAGGTGATTATATAATGGAAATTAGGGTAAAGAAAATGGGCTTTGAATGTGCAATTGGGCCTCCAATGTTCACTTGAGTTCGTCACTTTCAAGGCTAAATCGCAGGGACTTAAGTGCAATTTTTGAAGTTGAAATTTGAAAACAAAATGTAGCCGATATCGAGAACTAACTCCTTTCAGAAAATCGGCTCAATCGGATAAACGGTGAATTAGTTATGAATTTTTGAAGTTTCAGCTCAGACAAACTTATTTTGGGCTCCAGTGTCGACTCTGACACGTTCTTCAATAAATAACTGGTATTGATCGGAGCATAATCTGGTCTCGACTTTTGAATAAAAGTTGTAGATCTATGAGTCAGTGACCTTGTGTAAAAATATGAGCCCAATCCGATAAAAATTGACCGAGTTATAAGTTTTCGAAGTTTCGGCTCAGATGAAATAATATTCAGCATTCAGGATTTTCGGTGTGTCACGCACTCTGAGCAAAAAACGAAGGCCTTTTGAATGCCGTTTGAACTCAATACCTTCTGTGAAAATGTAGCCAACTCAATTTGTGAAATTTTGGCGCCAGAACCAGCTCGATACGATGAAAATCGACCAAGTTATGAATTTCTGAACATGACGCAAATAAACTTCTGTCACAAATTTTCTGTACGAAAATACTTGATAAATCCGCATTTTTGAAGACCTTCTGATCGAAATTGGCTTCCAGCCGTGAGAGATGAAAACGTAGATAATGTCAAGACGGAATGTTGGCCACCGGAACGGGTTCAAAACAAGTCACGATCTTCAAGTTATGAATTATTTAGAGCGTAAAAACTGTACTTTCAGCACACTTTTTCACCATATTTCTTCGAGAAAACTCACACATTCGGATACCTTCTTTAAATAATTGACTCTTGAGCCGAACCTAAATTTGAGAATACGTTATCAGAGATATCTTGGCAAAAGAACACCTGAATATGACGCGTCGGGTTGGACTTGTGAATTTTTCTTGAAATGTTTTGAGAAATATGAGAGGGCAAATTTTGGGGTACAACAGTTGCCCCTGTTCAATCTTCTTAAACCTGAGGAGGTAGATTGGCTTGCGTGCCTTTCGTGATCCGAAGGTGGAAGATGATTGAACACTAGAGTGCCCAAAAATTTGCACTCGCATGGTGTAGTATCAGCAATGTGATGTCGGGAATGGGCTTATGGATGCCATTTGGAGAGATGGTGGATAAGAGGATGGGCTTATAGATGCCATCTGGAGATGTGACAGAATCTTGTCGGGAATGGGCTTATAAATGCCATTTGGAGATGTGACAGAATCATCTCGGGAATGAGCTTATAGATGCCATTTGGAAATGCAAGGGATGGTTGAATCTGAGTAAGAAATAGAATAGATTTCGTGTCTGGAGCATATCTAGTCTGTGTCTAATTGCTGGCGTCTGAACGAGTAGTAGAATGACCGCCGTGTCTGGGGTATATCCATACTGCATCTGAATGAGTGACAGAATATTATCCGAATCTGGATCATATTTGGAATGTCTTTTGAATGATTCTGGACTAAACAATAGAATAGCCTCCGGGTCTGGAGCATCTCTAAGTTGTCTTTAGAAGTTTGAATCTGAATGAGCAATAGAATAGCGTCCGGGTCAGGAGCATCTCTAGGCCATCACTGGAGAGGAATCTGAATAGGCAAAAGAATAACATCCGGATATGGAGTATCTCTAAGCCATCTCTGAAAGGAAACTTTGAATAAGCTAAAGAATAGCATCCATGTCTGGAGCATTTCCAAGCTATCTCTGAAAAGAAACTTTGAATAAGCAAAAGAATAGCATCCATGTCTGGAGCATTTCCAAGCCATTTCTGGGAAGAAACTCTGAATAAGCGATATAATAGCATCCGGGTCCGGAGCATCTCTAAGCTATCTGAGAGGGGATCTGATTAAGCAATAGAATATCATCCGCATCGGGAGCATCTCTAAGCTATCTCTGAAAGAGAATCTGGAATAAGTATCAGAAAGTAGCCATATCTGGGTTGCATCTGAACTATCTCTAGAAGGGAATCTGGAATAAGTATCAGAATGTAGCCATGTCTGGATCGTATCTGAACTATATCTAGAAGGAATCTCTGAATAAACAATAGAATAGCATCCGTGGTTGGAGCATCTCTAAGTTATCTCTGAAAAGCAACTCTGAATAAGCAACAAAATAGCATCCGGTTTGGAGCATATCTGAACTATCTCTGAGAAGAACCTCTGAATAAGCAAAAGAATAGCATCCACATCTGGAGCATTTCCAAGCTATCTCTGAAAAGAAACTTTGAATAAGCGATAGAATAACATCCATATCTGGAGCATCTCTAAGCTATCTCTGAAGAGACAATCTGAATAAGCAAAAGAACAACATCCATATCTGGAGCATTTCCCAGCTATATCTGAAAGGAAATCTGAATAAGCAATAGAATAACATCCGTGTCCGGAGCATCTCTAAGCTATCTCTGAAAGGAACTCTGAATAAGCAATAGAATATCATCCGCGTCGGGGGCATCTCTAAGCTATCTCTGAAATCTCTTTAATGTAGATATGCCCTGGCTAGATACAGGTATCGAATCTACAATCAATCGCTCACAGATATGCCCTGGCTAGATACAGGAATCGAATCTGGAATTGTGACAGTTGATAGTAACCATCTTTGGATTGACCTTTTCCTGAAAAGGCAAAACATTAGTTGTATGCAATGTCATGATGTATGAAATGCATGATGTCATGATGTTCTCAAAAATAGATGAGATAGTGTCGTATGCACTTTATTATGTATGTATGCAGGATGTATAAAATGTGAAATGTTTATGAATGTATTCTCGTCTAGGAAAATAAATCCTTGACGAATGCCGGGAGCTTGTTAAATCCTGGGCTGATGTCGAAGAATAGAGTTCTTCATTTCCGCTGGGGATGATGGTTGCAAGAATAAACCGGTAGGAGAAGATGACTCCGTTGGGGAATAAACTTGTTGGAGAGATACTCTGCGGGGAATTACTCTGTGGGAAGAGATACTTCGCTGAGATTTTGATGATAACTCTACTGGGGATTCCGTTGATAAGCTCTGTTGGAAGATTTGATGAACTCCGCTGGGGGATAGGAAGAACTTCGCCGAGGACGATCTTTCCGTTGCAATTAGCTGAGGATAACCCAGTTATAAGCTTTGGTGGGGAATAACCTGTGAATAAAGTCGGAACGCATTCGTACTCTGCAGGGGATAAGCTTCCAGAATCTACTGGGGATAAGCTTCCAGAATCTACTGGGGAGGATGATTCAACTCTCCTGGGGAAACTTTTGAACTGCACTGGGGAAGTGGCTCCACCGGGGTGTCTGTATTCCACCGAGGAACAATCTTATATTTCTGTCGAGGAATATTAAGACGACCGGGGATGCTTGTTGAGGAACATCTGTATACTCCGCTGAGGAATATTGAGATTTTCTGGGGATACCAAACTTGATGGTAGACCAACTCTGCTCGGGGAGAGTATTGCTGACTTACTGGAGATATTGTGCCTTTTGATGGGAGACCAACTCTGCTTGGGGAGATCATGGTTGAATCTTGTCCTACTCTGCGGGGAGTGGAGGTAACTTGGTCATGTTCTTCAGCTGAACTTACCTTGGTACCTGGTGGACAGAGCAGCCAGATCGCTTAGACAATTCTTATTGCCCCAGTTTTTGCGGGAGAAGGTACCTGTGGAGGTGCTTGATGACTGCCGATTGACAAATCTTCTTCTGGTAGGAAAGTGACGAGATGACGGGACATAGTCGTACGCTTTGATCCCTAACTTTTTCCTGGACCGCCCTTTCGGGTTTTCAGTCCATCGGGATACCCATTCTTGCCCAAGCCGCCTTTTCAGGTTTTCGACTTGCCGGGTGTACAGTTTTTTTTATTTTCATCCCTTATTTTTGCCCGAACCCTTTTGGTTTGCCGGGAAGCCCTTATTTTTGCCTAGGTGTGTCAACCTAGCGGGTCTTTGATTGTGCGTAGTATTTTTTCCGACTATGTCCATGCTCTCAGAGTGCAGGGAGTTGTCACCGTTGGTAGTGTTGTGTTGCCATACTACCAGAAGATGTTTGATCAGGCAAGATTCGTTGCCGGAATTCATACCCAATGTCCCAAGTGACTCAGGCGGAGATTTTCCCCTGCTATTTGGCATTTTGAGAGATTCTCTGAATCTTGACTTGACTGCCCCAGATGATGGACAATGCTTATGCCGTGCCCCTGGATTGGAAGTATTTCTTCCACTTGAGGTGACTCTTGAGAAGATTTTCGTTCACTAGATATTCGTCGTGCGAATTTCTCTGCTGTTCGAACAAATAGTCATATGCAAACAATGTTATTTTAAGAATGAAAAGCTTATGCCTGTCTTGAAGTTTTTGAAAATGCATTTTTTAGTAAAACCAGTGAATTTTGTAAAATGCGATGTCAACTCGTTATTTTACCGCAAGCCTTAAGGAGTCAGGATACCTTTTGCAACAGTATGCTTTCGAACTAACTCATGCTTCAACTAGGACTTTTAAAGGTTGTAGCGTGGCCTGGTTCACGGTTTAAGAAACAAAGGATAAAGGCTCAAATTTTATTTGTACCCACCCGCTCTTCGTGATGTTCTTCAATCCTAAACTCAGCTGATCGTGCATTAGAACCTATTTGAGTCTTTGCTCTGATATTCCAGTGATGGCTCGGATGCTGACAATTTATTTTGAACAGGCTGTCATTTCTTCTTGTTGAGGGTTTGTAGGACCTCTTTCTTTTTGATTTCGTTATCCCTGTTTTTTGCCTGAACTGTTTCTTTTGTGATTACAGTCAGCGGGATGCCCCAGTTTTTGTAAGTCTCCTTCATAGGTTTTGACTTATTGGGCTTTTATTTCTGAGATATAATGACTGCCTGTCTTTATGATTATTCGGAACCATCACTGTCTTTTGCTTCGGAAGGAATCCTTTGGTGCCATTCGCTGTGCACCTGGATTAAACTGAGAAAACTACCCTGCCCCAGGTTATGATTAAGGGTTTTTAATTTTTGCAAAAAGAAAAACTCCAACTCCTTTGGCTCAAAGGGGTTGACTAGGGATTATCTTCCTTATAACTCCAGTGTTCAGTATTTGAAACAATGCTTGTACCTCATCAGCGGGGTCTTGTTCAAAAGCATACTGTAAAGATGGCGGTATCGTTTTCGTCATCCTCCCTCAAGAGGCTTAGAATTTAATCGAGAGTTGACATCAAAAAAAGAAAACAGTTTGAATATAGCGAATGCAGATATATTGATTCAAAACAGAAATATGCGATGCATTGATAATGTAATAAAGTTTGTTATGACAATAATTGTTTGAAAAATCAAAGAAAAATACAACTTGAACATTCCAATGAACAAAAGGTCTTCTCGTCTATGGATAGTAGAAGAACTCGACCTGACCATCTGGGGTGAATTCCACTGCTCCTCCATCAATCAGGTCCTGGATCTTGTTCTTCAGAGACCAGCAGTCGTTTGTGGCATGCCCCGGGCTGTCAGAGTGATAAGCGCAGCGGGCGATGGGGTTGTACCTTGAAGGTGTCTTGTTGGGATTCTTAGGAGGGTCCCTTAGTGTGATCTGATTCAATCTCAACAGGCGTTGTAAGGCTTGAAACATCGACATATTGAGCTGGGTGAATTGCCTCTTAGGCTTGTCTGGCTTGCTCTGATCAGCCCGTTGTTCTTGGAGAGGTTGTTGTTGGACTTGTGAAGTAGTAGTAGCTTGGAGAGGTCTATTCATCAAACCAAACCTTTGACTTCTTGGGGGCTGATTACCGGTTTGGTCTCCAACCCTGACTGCTTGCTTCATATTATCTTGCTGAAGCTGGTGAGGTTGATTCTGAATTTGTGACCCTGAAGCAAGTTGAGGAGCCTTTCCCTTGTCTTCTTGTCTCAAAGGGAGTTTAATGATGACTGGCTCTTCAACCTTAGATGTTTGCCCCAGTTGGTTATCCTGAAGCAGTTGGTTGACGAGAACCCTGAGCTCTTCTTGTCTTTGAGCTAAGTCTTGAATGAGAGCCATCAGCCCCAGCATCTGGGTTCTCATTGTGTCCACCTCAGCTTGCAGACGTTTCAGCCGTTCGTCCTTATCGTCCTCAGAACTGTTCCTGACCAAAGTCCCCATGAGGAGTGTTCTCAACTCCTCCTGCCCCTTGGATAGGTTTAGGAGGATTTCCCTGAACTGAGTCTCTTGAGTCTGAAGATCCTGGTTGTCTTGTTGGGAAGCCATTGCTGAAATAAACAGCGAAGATGGTAAGTGACCTGTAGCAAGGGTACATGTTATGCAATGATGTGTATGTATGCATGCAATGTTTTCAAGGATCTCGCAGGGTAAACAAGAAAATTGTTAGAATTTGAATTTGTAACTTGATTGAAGGAACTGCATATTGTTGAGAGTCCTTCTTCGAGAGTCAAAGCTCACCATATCGAGTGGGTCATAGCCCCTGACTCAAGTCATTAACCTTGGCTAGAGGAAAATAAATCCCCTTTGCCCCTTGCTAGGCATTTGATTCATCACGACCTGCATCACAAACCCTTGAGATCCTTGAAATGGATTAGTCCTTATGTAGAATGTATGCAATGGTATGATGGTATGATGTTATGTTATGCATGGAGTGTTGTAAATAAACCCTGTTATGAGTCCAGATTAAGGACTGTAAACAAAACCTGCAAGGAACCCGTGTTGTCAGATAACAAGTACGTGCAAATAATTAAAGTTTGAAGGCACATAAGTCACACAGAGAGTCCTTAGAGTTTAGGCCAGCATGGAGTTTAGGTACTACCCTCTTTCAGTTTCGTTGGTTAAGATATGTCCTATCAAAAGTAACCGGGTTCTAGAGGATCTCAATATCATCGACTACCCTCGATCGGTCATAACTCCAGCATCGTAATCTTTTCTTGCGGCCAGAACCATCGCGAGAGTTTAGCCTTAATGAGTGTAGCATACTGCTACTGTTCTATGGCCAAGTTGGGTCAAATTAGGGTTCTAAGGTCGGTTGGTGCTTACTGACTCCTCAGAAGACCCATATTCTCCTCGTTGCAACACAAGGGATATCGGTACAGACCAAGGTGTCACACCAATGTAGCCACTGCTTCACCCGTGTCGGTCTATGCCGGACAGGTCCCTCACAGCTTATGCTACCTAAAAGGGTATTCCTCAGATCCGGGTTAGGATCTATGGAACTCCGATGCAGCCCACAATTTTAAAGCTGGTTCACGAAATGTCGCGGTAAGCAAGAGTCGCCACCGTCTTTTATATTCTCCAACATGGAAAGGACAAAAGCACAGCAAAATTCCTTCTTTGAGAATGTTCTCGGTTCGGGAGGTAGATTTATAGAAAGGGAAGGTGTTAGCACCCTTTCTATCCATGGTTATCCATGGGCTCTTAGGTACTTGCTCTTATGTTTTCAAAAGATGTTTGCTTTTCAAGTGTGTATGGGTTTTGAAAAAGTTTCGTTTTGAAAAATTTCTAAGTAACTCTTGTATCTGTCCTCAAGAGTGTATGAAAAATTTGTTTGAAAACTTTTTGAAAGTGTCAGTGCGAAAAGATTGTTTTTGTTTTTTTTTGAAAGAGCAAGTACCCATGAGAAATCTACCTACTCTAAGGAATTAGGCTGTGTAAGAGTCCTTTAGACAGTGCTATCCCACCATTGAGAGGTAGGAAGCACCGTCGCTGGAGTTATTCGGGTCAATTCGATTAAGGGACAATATGTGGTCACCGAAGCAATAGTAGGACGCCTTAGCGGTAACCCTAATGTCCTAGATCCTTTTTATCCGAGGCAACCGTTTCGAGGCAACTGGATCTTAGACAGGAGGGCGACCTCTAAAATACCCTATACTTGACGACCACGTTCGAGGCAACTAGTGAGGCATACCCTAGGAGTGGCATGTGCACGTGTGTTGTTTCAGTTTATGTTTATCTTGTACATGTTATGGTGTGCTACGGGTTGATTTTAATTTCAGAGATAAGTCTTGTCATGCATAGCCTAATTAACATACATCTAACAGTTAATAGTTGCGGAATTTAAATTGCCGAAATTAAATCTAAACTATTACAAGGCGTCGGGTATTTACATCGCCAAAAACAAACTCTTTAATTTAAATTGCGGAAAGTAAAATAAAGCAATAAATAAATAAAGTCCTAATTAAAGTTATTATATTCCGGAAGCAAGTACAATAATATGGAAAAATGGATCGCGTGCGGGAAATTAAATTGGATGCGAGTTTTTTGGGTTTTGACCCTTTTTTGAAAGAAAGTGATTTTTTTGGTTATTTTTGAATTAAATGGAATTAAATTAAATGAACAATTAAATTAAATTAAATAATGAACATATTTTTGGATTTTTGAGTTTTTTAAAGAAATAAAATAAATTGAATTAATGCTAATAAAAACCTAATATTCTAAATTGATTTTAAATGTTGTAAAAAATATTAAAAGTTAAATCTAATTAAAGCTAATTTGATTAAATTAATTTATTTACAAAAATAAAAGTGATGAAGTTAATTTTAATAAATAAAATATTTTTTGTGTTTTTGATTTTATTAGGAAAAAATGTTAATTGGTTAGTGATTAATAAAAATAATAACGATTAATTAATTAAAGGAACATAATACAAATAGAGAGAAAGTTTAGGAGTATACGAGCCTGATTGGAAGGGTGAAACAACTATTGGCGTCATGTGTAAACTGTTTTGTTTTGGCCATTTGTGTTTTAGCTTTTGGCCATTTATGTTCTGGCCTCAACTTTCCTTAACCTTCTCAGGATGTCTGCCTCGCCATGTATTGGTGTGATGTGTAAGATGTTCTGTTTTGGCCATTTGGCTTTTGGCCATTTGTGTTCTGGCCTCAACGTTCCTTAATGAACCTGCATGTGATCCTGTCTAAAATCTGCAGTGTTGAATCTCATGAACACATTAAATAAAATCATAAAATGCAAATAAAGCCAATATATGAAGAAATTTAATGTTTAGGCACAATATGGCATGTATGAATGATTATACCCTTTTGATCATGGAGATCAAATCAATCTTACCCTTACTGGAAAATTAGTGACATGAATGCTTTTATGCCCTTTTAATCACGGAGATCAAGCCAGCCTTACCCTTACTGAAGAAGTAGTGAGGTGTTGGTTTGTAACTGAGATGGCTTGTTTGTAGTGAGATGTTGGTTTGTAACTGGGATGACTTGTTTGTAGTGAGAGAGGGATTTGTAATAAGGATTTCAAGGTTTTAGGGTTCTTGAAAGAATTTGATATTCTAACAGTGTTGTGGAAAAGTTTTTTTCTCTTTTTTCTCCTCTCTGGTTTGTGTGAAAAGAAGGTGATTATATAATGGAAATTAGGGTAAAGAAAATGGTCTTTGAATGTGCAATTGGGCCTCCAATGTTCACTTGAGTTCGTCACTTTCCAGGCTAAATCGCAGGGACTTAAGTGCAATTTTTGAAGTTGAAATGTGAAAACAACATGTAGCCGATATCGAGAACTAACTCCTGTCCGAAAATCGGCTCAATCGGATAAACGGTGAATTAGTTATAAAATTTTGAAGTTTCAGCTCAGACAAACTTATTTTAAGCTCCAGTGTCGACTCTGACACGTTCTTCAATAAATAACTGGTATTGATCGGAGCATAATCCGGTCTCAACTTTTGAGCAAAGTTGTAGATCTATGAGTCAGTGACCTTGTGTAAAAATATGAGCCCAATCTGATAAAAATTGACCGAGTTATGAATTTTCGAAGTTTCGGCCCAGATGAAATAATATTCAGCATTCAGGATTTTCGGCGCGTCACGCACTCTGAGCAAAAAACAAAGGCCTTTTGAATACCGTTTGAACTTAATACCTTATGTGAAAATGTAGCCAACTCAATTTGTGAAATTTTGGCGCCAGAACCAGCTCGATACGATGAAAATCGACCAAGTTATGATTTTCTGAACATGACGCAAATAAACTTCTGTCACAAATTTTCTGTACGAAAATACTTGATAAATCCGCATTTTTGAAGACCTTCTGATCGAAATTGGCTTCCAGCCGTGAGAGATGAAAACGTAGATAATGTCAAGACGGAATTTTGGCCACCGGAACGGGTTCAAAACGAGCCACGATCTTCAAGTTATGAATTTTTTAGCGCGTAAAAACTGTACTTTCAGCACACATTTTCACCATATTTCTTCGAGAAAACTCACACATTCGGATACCTTCTTTAAAGAATTGACTCTTGAGCCGGACCTGAATTTGAGAATACGTTATCAGAGATATCTTGGCGAAAGAACACCTGAATATGACGCGCCGAGTTGAACTTGTGAATTTTTCTTGAAATGTTTTGAGAAATATGGGAGGGCAAATTTTGGGGTACAACATACGGGATCAAAGAATTGGAATAGTACACACATCATCTCTTCTTGGAAGTTGGATGTAGCCAAACTGAGGAATCGACCATATTTATTGGTAAAAGGAGAATCCCCGGGCACTCTTGAGGCTAGCTCTTGAAGTTGAGGATGTGCTTTTACAAAGCTCATTCGGATGGTGTTTCTTCGGAGAGAATTCATGTCCTACAAAACAAAAACAAAAACAAAATTCTAAATCCTTGAAATGGTTAGTGAGCATGCATATGATGTTCATGATGTTTATGATGTTTATTTACAAGTAAATACATACACACACAACAAACAAGTCCCTATGTTTTAGGCTTGCATGAGTTTTGTAGGTAAGTACCCTCTTGAAGTTTAGTTGGATCAACCTGTCCTAGTAATAGTGATCGGGTTCTAAAGGATCTCAATATCACCGACCTTTCTCTTAGGCATTGTCTCAGTACAACAATCTTTTCTTACGGCTGAGATATCCCAAAAGTCTAGCCTCAATGAGTGTAGTATCGAGTATCAACCAATTTTCAGCTCTACACCGAAACCGGTTATCTCACTACGTCTTAATGGCCAAGTTTGTTCAATTAGGGTTATAAAGTCAATTAGTGCTTAATGACGCCACTCAGCGGCCCCATATTCTCCTCGATTAACCACAAGGGATACCGGTACCCAAAAATGCGTCACACTAACATAGCCATTGTTTCAACCATATCGGTCTACGCCGTACAGTCTCCAAAATCTATTGCTATTTACCTAAAAAGGTGTCCCAAATCCGGGTGGAGGATCAAAGAAAAACCCAATACAAAGAACCGAATATAAAGCACACAAATCAAATAATGAAAGCAAGTAAAGGTGATCTATCCCTAAGGTAACCCCACTTTTCATTTCCCCAGCAGAGTCGCTAGTCCTGTGATACGGTGGGAGAACTGACTTGATGTTTTGCGTTTTGATCACATTTGTGCGGATAGCAAGAGTCGCCGCTGAATTTTCTTTTATCCAAAAGGAAAGGTAAAAAGCACAGGAAAGACCTTTCAAGATGTTTTCTTGAGTTCGGGGGGTAGATTATGAAAAGGGAAGGTATTAACACCCTTTTCATCCATGGTTTTCCATGGGCTCTTAGTTACTTGTTTAGATCACTTGCTTTTATTTTGATAGTGTGCTTGTGGTGTGGGCTTTGTAAATATTTTTGAAAATGTCTTTGTAATGGTTCTTGTTTCTATAAGAACGCGTACAAAGTGTTGTTTCTAAAATTAGTTCAAAGATGTGTTTGTGGGATGTGTTTTTGAAATTGGTTTTGAAAAGATGTTTTGCAATGGTTCTCGTCTCTATAAGAACGCATACAAAATATTTTGTCTTTTGAAAATGTTTTGAGATGAAAGTGTAGGTGTAAAAATGTTTTCGTCGTGAGCAAGCGAGTAACTAGGAGTGAATCTACCTACTCGACATGTCTTAAATGTTCTTTTCTTTCTCCTTTAGATGTTGCTATCTTACCATTGACTAGGTAAGAAGCCCCATCGTTGGATGTGAAGGGACATGCGCGGGTCAATTTTACAGTCATCGAAAGCAACTTATGAGACGTTTTAGCAATTTTCATAAGGGACAAGATCGTTTTATCAAAGGCAACGTCGAGGGTCATGGAGGTACTACGATCTTTTTATCGAAGGGTCATTTCTAAAATGTCCCATGTTCGAGGGACATGACTGTGTTTCCGAGGCAACAAGCGAGGTTACCCTAGAGGTGCGCGTGTGAAAAGTGTGTTCGTTTCAAGTTATTTTGTTGAAATTAGATTATCTAGCGATTGATTTTGAATTTGCCATGCACGCCTAATTCCTATACAGTATATAGAAAACAGTAAAATGTGGAAATTTAAAATTCTACGCTATTACAGAGCTTTCGGGAATAGGGGTACAATTTTTTTACAAATGGGGATGAGTCAAGGCGATTAAAAAATTAAAATAGGCAATCAATACAACCAAATTGAATCGAACAATTAAATAAAATTATAGCAACCTATGAAGTAAATTAACTGACTAAGTATGGAAATAAAGTTCTTGATATTTTTTGTTTGTGAGAAAATTTGAAAAGAAAATTGTTTTTCTTCTTTTTCTTTTTAGTGTGTTTTGATGAAGAAGGTTTTATATTTGACCTAATTGATGACCTTAAAAAGAAATTAATAAACCTAATCAAACTAAGATAAAAAAAGTTGATTCCAAAAATCAAAGGGAAAATAGTTAAAGTATGAGAAACCTAAGTCTAAATTAAATCGAAAGAGAAATTAATTGCTAAAATAAAATAAAATAAAACATTTTTGAGGTTTTATTAGTCTTAAAATAAATGTTGTAAATAAAATAAAATGAAAAGAATTGAATTAAAATATTTCAAATTTTATTATTCAAGAGAAATATATTTTTTGATATTTTAAGAAAATATTTGAGAGAGTAAAATAAAACATTGCATATTTTGTGATTTTATGTAAAAAAAACTACACCTATAATTTAGTTCATAAAAAAAATAATTATCATTCATTTTTTAATAATCAATAAATAAATTAAAAAAAATAAGTTGAGAAACAAAAAGGATAAGCTAATGGATCTTATTGGGGTGTGTAGTTTGATTCTGGGGTATGAATTGAATGGTGGTGATCTTGACAGTAAAATAGATTGGCTTGTAAATCTAAGGCCCAACATAGAATAAAAAAAATAAAAATAAAATGAACAAACTGGATCGGACCGGGTCGGGTCCAACCCAACTCACTCTAGAAATCAAAAAGGGTTGTACAACCCTAGAAAGAAAACAAACAGCGCCTCTCCTCTCCCTCTCTCGCGGATCTCAACCTCCTCTATTTCTTTCAAATCTCATATCAAAATTTCGCCTACTTCCTTCAATCGCCCGACAACAACACTTTTGTTCTTCAACTCTCTTGCTTGGTTCTGATTCACGCGCCTCACCTCTCTCTCTCTCTCAACTCATGTAACAGGTTACAATAACAACATAACAAATAGTTATTCGAATGTATGAGATTGGAAGCGAAGAAATTACCCGTGGCGAGGATATTTCGCTGGAAATGGTTGAGGTAAGGTACTTTAATTATTCTGCTCGCTGCTGTTTATTCGGCTTCTTCTGGGAACTAGACTTCAAACTGATTATGTCGCGTTATGGATCTTAATGGGAATGTTGCGTGTATGAAAACAATGATTTTTGTGAAACGGTAGCCTGTTTTTCATTTTCGGTTTTTTTAAAGTATTTTCTTTGTTGTATTGTGCGTATTTCTTCTGGTTAAGATGGGTTTGTTATATAGGTGAGATAGTGTGAAAATGGGGGGGAAAACTGGTGAATTTTGAACACTTTAGGATGCTGTTTTGTGGCTTTTGAGTGCAAGTTGACATCTTTGCCATTTTAGTGTAAGTTTGGGCAGGTCTTGGACTGTAATGTAGGCTGGCTTGCTGGTTGTTTTGGGTTACTTTGCAGGGATGCTAGTTTGTTTGTATGTGCACAACAATTTTACATATTTTTGGGATTGGTTCTATGGCCTAGGTGATATCCTCCCAACTCTATTTTTCCTCTTTTATTTTTCTGTGAAATAAAGCATTTTTGCTTTTGCTATTTTTCCTGAAGGGTTTGCTTGACTTTAGGAAAGTGATGAGATGTGAACAAGCTAGCTTGCTACTGCTATGCTTATGATGTACTTGTTCTGCTTTGTGCAGCCTTGGGCTGCTGTTCTTGCTGCACTTGTTGCTTGTTGTGGATTTGTTGTTCTGGTTATGTTTGTTACTTGCAGCCTGTTATTTGGCAGTTTTGGGCTGCTGCATTGGCTTGTTGTTTTATGTTGATACTGCTGTGATTTCGTGCATTTGAACTTGCTTGTAAATTTTCCTTTTTTCACTTTTTTTGTGAACCAAGAAGGACAACCTTCTTGTGATTTGCACTTGGGGGGAAGTGGGGTGTGATGAAACAAACAAAATATTCAGATTCCAAGCCGCAAACCCTAATGATGAATTATCTTTTGAAAATCTTGATTTCATGCCTAACATTTCATGTTGCTAACATTTTTTTTCTTCTTTTCTTTCATGTGATGAGAAAATCAATGGGCAATAGGGAAAATTGATGAGGAGCAACTTGAAGTGTTTGATGAAGACTTGAAGGAAATTTCTTTGTAGTTTACTTTTTTAGAATAAACTTGTATCCATTAAGAATTTTTGTTATATTGTAATTTTCTATTTGTATTTTGAACAAACAATCCCTAATGATACCAAAAGTATGCAAAGTCTCTTCTAATTGAAATTGAAATTTGAATTCTCCAACATCCCATGAATGAGTTCTACAATACCTTGTGCCCTTGTACTCCAATTCTTAAAACAAAATAAATGTTTAAGATATAACTCAATTGGCCAACTTGAATCCACAATCATGATTATTTTAGATGATAACCTTAATCTTCATATCCTGTCCAAATAAACATGCTCTTGAGAACAATCGTTACTCCTTCAGTAAACTGTGTTTAAAGAAAATTAACAAATGCCTTGCAATGATTCGATAATTTTAAATTCTTCCAAACAAAATTTTCCTTCGATTCTTTGAGGATAAAACCATGAGAGACATCACATATGACCATGAGCAGAAACAAATGTACCAAGGTCCCGTAATCAGAAGAAATCACAATTCTTAGCAATCAGACGACTGTTATTTGAAATTAGGTCAAAATTCATGATGCGACTTCCAGCGCATTCGAATTTTGGTGATCTTCTACGCGTAATCAGTTCTTGATTTGTGAAGAGAAGCTTGAGATGGCATCAAGGAGAATCATACACAAGAAAAACCATTCAAAAATATTGAATAATGAAGAAGTTACAATCGCTTTGAATTTGTTCTTGCAAAAGGGTGATTTTCAAGTCAATGTAGTCGTTCTCAGTTATCAGGCCCATTGATTGAGAAAAATTGCAACGCGAGGTTTGAAGACCGACTTAAACAATCCTGGGGAGACATGAAGACCTATGAAGACCATTTGAAACCCTGAAGACTCAACTTTCTTTAAACATGCAAAAACCTAATTGCTGATTTACTTCTTGGGAAGAGAATTTGTCTGATCCACTTCTGAGCCAAATTAGGTATTCGAGAAACCCTAGGATAGTATCTTGAATGAAAAATGGGAGGGAAAATTTTGGGGTACAACAGCTGCCCCTGATCAATCTTCTTAAACTTGAAAAGTGAGATCGACGTGTTTGTCATTCGTGGCTTGAAAGTAGAAGGTGATTGAACACTAGAGTGCCCAGAAATTTGCACTTGATGACGCGCTGGTTGATTGTGTATGGGGATGGGCTTAAAGATTCCATTCGGAGAAATGATGGAGAGTTCTCGAAGATGGGCTTATAAATGCCATCCAAAGGTGATTATTGATAGAAATTAGACTAAGTCTGAATTTGACTTCAACTGGAAAAGAAAATCAGAATAAACTTTTGGTTGATTTAAACTGGAACTAGCAGAAATCTTGAATGTTGTTTGATTGGAAAGAATCAGAATAAATCTTGGTGCAATTTATCTAAACCAGCAAAAATCTGGAAACGAATCAGAATAAACCGTTGAGAGATTTATTTGAAACAGCAAAATCTGGAGAGGAATCAGAATAAACCGTTGAGAGATTTATCTGAACCAGCAGAAAATCTGGATAAGAATCAAAATAAATCATTGAGAGATTTATCTAAACCAGCAGAAAATCTGAAAACGAATCAGAATAAACCGTTGAGAGATTTATCTGAACCAACAAAAATCTGGATAAGAATCAGAATAAATCATTAAGAGATTTATCTGAACTAGCAGAAAATCTGGAAACGAATCAGAATAAACCGTTGAGAGATTTATTTGAACCAGCAAAAATATGGATAAGAATCAGAATAAACCGTTGAGATATTTATCTGAACCAGCAAAAATCTGGATAAGAATCAGAATAAATCATTGAGAGATTTATCTGAACCAGAAAGAATCTGGATAAGAATCAGAATAAACCGTTGAGAGATTTATCTGAACCAGTAAAAATCTGGATAAGAATCAGAATAAATCATTGAGAGATTTATCTGAACCAGTAAGAATCTGGAGAAGAATCAGAATAAACCGTTGAGAGATTTATCTGAACCAGCAATAATCTGGAAACGAATCAGAATAAACTATTGAGAGATTTATCTGAACCAGTAAGAATCTGGAGAAGAATCAGAATAAACATTTGAGAGATTTATCTGAACCAGCAAAAATCTGGAAACGAATCAGAATAAACCATTGAGAGATTTATCTGAACCGGTAATAATCTGGATAAGAATCAGAATAAATCGTTGAGAGATTTATCTAAACCAGTAAGAATCAGCCTTTTCTCGGGAACTTGTATGTATTTGACTTGTTGAAAATATTTTCCTGTCGGAAATTTGTTGATGATAGTTTCCTGTCGATTGACTCTTTCCTGAAAAGGTGAAGAATTAATTGGATGCAATGCTATGATGTATGCAATTCCTAGTATGATGTTGTTTTCTCAAAATAAACGAGATTGCACTGTATGTACTTGTGTTATCAATGCTATGACGTATGCATGCAAATGTATGGACTTAAAGATTGTTCGTGTCGTAGTGTTGTTAGAAGCGGGGAAAATAAATCCCTTTTGAAGCACTGATGGGTGAATCTCCAAATATAAACTCTGTTGTAGAAAGGAAACGCCGGACATTACGTGTAGACTTCGTGAAATTCTGCTGGGGAAATTTGAGCAGTTGGGCAACTTACTGGTGAACCTCTGGAGCGGTAGTTGGAAGTTTTGCCCTGTCAGGGGTATAAGAACGTTTGATACCAACAGGCTGCATACTGGAGATACGTTAATGATTCTGTAGTAGGATGTATTTGCTTTCACTCTGGCTGGAGAAAGTACCTGTGGGGATTTTATGGAATGGCCTATAGATATTATCCTATTTCTTAAAGTCATTAGTAATTGTCTTTCCGTTTTTTTTTGTTTATTTGTAACAATAATCACGTTTGTGATACGGTGGGAGAACTGATTTGGAATTTTGCGTTTGTGTTCGCAAATGTTCGGTTTAGCAAGAGTCGCCACCGACTTTTTATTTTATCCAATGGAAAGGTCAAAAAGCACAGGAAAGACCTTTGAGATGTTTTCTTGGGTTCGGGGAGTAGATTATAGAAAGGGAAGGTATTAGCACCCTTTCTATCCATGGTTATCCATGGGCTCTTAGTTACTTGCTTAGATCGCTTGCTTTGCTTTTCAATTGTTTGAAATGGTGCTCTTCAATTGTTTGAAATGGTGCTTTGTGTGTGGTTTTGAAAGATGTTTTGAAAAGAGGCCATCGTTGTGGCAACCTTTGTAATGATTCTTGTTTGAATGTATACAAAGGTGTTTTTTGTCTTTTAAAAAGTTTCCAATGTTTGAAAGTAGGTTTTTGAAATTGTGTTTTGAAGTGTGTTTTGAAGATAGCAAGGATGTTTTTGCAAGCTTTGATCAAGTAACTAAGAGTTGTCTATCCTATTTTACTCAAAGATCTTTCTTATGTTTTTAACCCTTTTAACAGTGTTGCTTCACCATTGTATTTGGTGAACAACCTTGTGTTAGGATGTTAAACGGGACAGGCGCGGGTCATTGTATAGACCATGATAGCAATGGTGTCAAGTATTTTTGGCAATTTTCTTGAGGGACTTGATCATTTTGTTTAGGCAACTCAGATAGCGTCATTGAGGGACTATGATCTTTTGTTTTGTTTTTGTTTTGCCAAAGTACTTGACATGCATATCATGGCCCATTTTTGAAGGCAACAAGTGGATTGAAACCCTAGGGGTGCAAGTGTACATGTGTGTTATTTTCATGCTTTGTTTTTTAATAGTGATTGTCTACTTGTTGATTTTATCTTGCCATACATATCCTATTTACTAGCAAGCATATAAAAGTAATAAAGCGCAGAAATATAAAATCCTACACTATTACAACCATATTGAATTGCATGAAAATATAAAGACAAAAATAAAATAAAAGCAAGAAAAATGAGGGTCTTTCGATTGAGGCAGAAAACCCTTCAATTCTGCACTTTCTGGCTCTCTTCGATTTAGCCTGAAAAGGGTGAAGGCATGACTTTCGACTGAGGCCTCACGGACAGCATGTTGTGCCTTTCGATTGGGACCAGTGGGACAACATGTTGTGCCTTTCGACTAGGCCTGGAACCAGTATAAGATGTAATCTGCCTTTCTTCCTCCTTCGACTGGGGTTGGAGTCAGTGGAGTCGTGCCCTTCGATTTTCCTTTGTCTCCTTCGACTGGGGGTTGGAGTCAGTGGTTCTATCTTTTGTTTGAGGCATGGAAACGGAAAGGTTATGGATTTCGTCTGAGGTCTGGAAACAACAAGGTTCTGGCTTTTCCACAGGCTCCTTGCTGACTCCTTGTAAGCATATTAGGCCCTCAAATTGTGATTCGAAAGGCTTGTGCAGCTAGCAAATCGAAGGTGTGATACGGTGGGAGAACTGACTTGAGGTTTTGCGTTTGTGTTCGCAAATGTTCGGTTTAGCAAGAGTCGCCACCGACTTTTTATTTTATCCTAAGTGTGATCGGTGGAAATAGAACTGACTGTTTTGAAATGCTGGTTCGCAAAATGTCGCGATAAGCAAGAGTCGCCACCGTCTTTTATTTTCTCCAACAAGGAAAGGACAAAAGCACAGCAAAATTCCTTTTCGAGATGTTTCTCGGTTCGGGAGGTAGATTATAGAAAGGGAAGGTGTTAGCACCCTTTCTATCCGTGGTTATCCACGGGCTCTTAGGTACTTGCTCACTATGTTTTCAAAATGTTTTGCTTTTCTTGTGTTTGTGGGTTTTGAAAAAGTTTGTTTGAAAACTTCGATTTAACTCTTGTATCTGTCCTCAAGAGTGTATGAAGTGTTTGTTTGAAAACTTTTGTTTGAAAAGTGTAAGTGCGAAAAGTTATTTCATTTTGAAAGAGCAAGTATCTAAGAACCTCTACCTACTCAAAAGAAATTAAGCTGTGTAAATGTCCTTTAGACAATACTATCCCACTATTGAGAAGTAGGTAGCACCGTCGTTGGAGTTATTCAGGTCAATTCGATTATAGGGACATGTGGTCACCAAAGCAATAGTAGGACGCCTTAGCGGTAACCCTAATGTCCTAGATCCTTTTTATTCGAGGCAATCGTTTCGAGGCAACTTGGATCTTTAGACAAGAGGGCGACCTCTAAAACACCCTATACTCAATGACCACGTTGAGGCAACCAAGTGAGGCGTACCCTAGGAGTGGCATGTGCGAGTGTGTCAGGATTCAGTTAAGTTATCTTTGCACATTTTATGGTGAGCTACGGGTTGATTTTAATTTCAGAGATAAGTCTTGTCATGCATAGCCTAATTAACATACGTCTAGCAGTTAATAGTTTGTGGAAAATAAATCTAAACTATTACAAGGTGTCGGGTATTTACATCGCCAAAAACAACCCTTGAAAAGTAAATGCGGGAAAATAAAGAAAAGCGATAAAAAGTCCTAATTAAAGCTATTACATCCTCGGAGCAATTACATAATATGGATCAAAAATTAATCAAGAATAATCATACGCGAGAAAGATTGAATCAGAGAAGTCCTTAGGGTTTTGACCCTTTTTTGAGAAAGAATGAGTTTTTGTTATTTTGCATTTAATTAAATTAATCCTAAAACTAATTAATTAATAAAAAAGATTTTTTTTGTTGGTTTTTTAAGGGTTTAAGGAAACCAAAACAAAAGGATTAAAATTGTCAAAAAAAAACCTAATTCTATGTTGATTTTAAATTATTGAAAAAAAAGTTAAAATTAACCCTAATTAAACTAAATTAATGATGTTAGTATTTATTTACAAAAATAATAAAGAATGAAATTAATAAATAATAATAATAAAAATATTATATTTTAGTTTTCTGATTTTATTATGAAAAAAATTAATTTGATTAATTAAGTGATAATAATATTAGTTAATGGTAAAATAATTAAATGAAAAATATAAAAGATAAAAGAAGAATAAACCAGGGGGGTGCTGGCCCAATTAGGAGGTGTTTTCTGGAATTTTGAAGCCCAATTGCTCAAGCCTGTTTGACTTTTGAGATCCTCCATGCACATGGTTGACTGGGAGTATGATGATCATTCCACTTATGACCCTTGGATTTGTGCCTGACGCCACATGGCGCGTTGATGTTTGAGATGCATGGTGGGTACCTTTTTGCAAGCGTACACAAGAGCGCCTGAAGAAAAATAACAAATAAATGTTTGGGGGACCTGGGATTCGAACCCAGGTCCCAATGGTCATATGCACGCGTCCCTGCCACTACACCAAGTTATTCTATTTGTTAGTGAAATAAGTGGAGATTATTATATTGAGAAATAAATCAACATGCTGTAAAACACAAAAACACGCGCGCTTATTCAAATGGTCCAACCATATGTGAACACCTCATCATCTTCCTCGCTGGTACCTGTAAAAACATAATCAATTAGCGGGGGTTTTTAACCCCCACTATATGCTTGCACAAAAAATAGCGATTAGGGTTGTGGTTTACATAAATATTTCGCGAGGGTTTGGTTTTGTTCGTCTTGTTTCAATGATTCCAACCATATGTATCACTAGTCCTAATTGTTCCTGGATTGCAAAGCCCCAATTCAAAGCTTGGGAAGCCTAGAAAATCGTTCATGGCATTCTTCGATTCAGTGCATTATAATTCAATTAAATGATATCATTAGCTTCATATGGTCCCTATCAATGCAAAACAATCAAGAAATCATGTTAAATGCGCATGAATTGGACAATATGATTTTGAATAAAAATGTCAAACCGTGGTTCTGTAATGGACGATTCCTTGAGCTTTGGTATTGGAATTTGATTGTAAATCGTTCCTGAGAACTCCTGCAAGGTATTGGAATCAATAAAAACTCTTAAATCACCCTAGAATACAAAAACCAGTTTGCAATTTTCTTGAATTTTTTCAATATGCTAGGGTCTGTTTCTGCAGCTTTTTTCACGTGTTCTAGGTTAGGATTTGCTTGCATATATATAGAGGAATGGAATTAGGTCAAAACTTGAACAAGAATCCATTGAATTGATGATTTGATCTTTGATTGTAAATCAAATCTTTTTGCATTTTCATGATTGAACAAAGTTGCCAATTTTGGAGATTTTGCATCTTTGATTTTGAGCACGAAATTGCCAGCATATCCTGACCATATTTGCTTCACAAAAAGATTGAAAAATCAAATCTTGCATTTTCCTACAATTTAAATTAATTAAATGAATTAATATTAATTAAAAATCCAATTAATTAATTAAAAATAAGAAAATAAATTCAATTAATCTTGATGGGTCGTGCATAGGCCATGGATTAAGTTTCAAGAAGAGATTTGAGGCCCATTAGCAAAAATAAGGTGTTTTGAGCAAAGTTGACTTTTGCAAATTCCTAAAAATTTCCCAACTTCTCCAATGCATATCTTGCTCAATTTTGATCATATGAACATGTTCTTGGACATTTTGGAAAGTTCTTGAAGTCCTCTAACCAATGCCTTTGGTCCTATGTCATTTGGATTTACCAATCTCAAGTTTTGGCCTTTGACTCAAAGTGCACTTTTGTTGACTTTTGAAATTGACCTATAATGTCAAAATTGGTAACTTCTTGTGAGAGCATTTATTGAACTTGGAGTGTGAAGATGGATTGTAGGAAATTGCATCCTCTTCAAAATGAGAATTGGATAGGATTTTTCTGATGAACCATGAAAAAGTTATGCCCTGGTCAAGATACAGTTGACTTTTCTACTGTCCAAAAATAGTAACTTTTTGCATCTTGATGATTTTTGAGCTATCCTTGTGGAATCATGATCAAGACTTGATCAAATGATGATTGTGGACTCAAAATAAGATGTTGACCAAAAATTCTGACTTTTGACTGTGAAATGACCATTTTGCCCTTGCAATTGACTGTGGATCAGATGAGGCTTTTGACTGTGCAAATTGGCACTGCGAGTCTTGAAACTTGGCATGTAGGTGCTTGAGGATGCATATAGGCCTATGAGACTTGATTGAGCCATTGAAAACCTCAAATTCCTTGAAAGAACCAAAACCCTAATTTTAGCTGTGTTAGGAGGTGGTTTGACTGTACAATCCTTTGAGCAATCTTGAATAATTTTGAGGATCATTCTTGACAAAATATGGGAGGGAAAATTTTGGGGTACAACAGTTGCCCCTGTTCAATCTTCTTAAACCTGAGGATGTAGATTGGCTTGCGTGCCTTTCGTGATCCGAATGTGGAAGATGATTGAACACTAAAGTGCCCAGAAATTTGCACTCGCATAGTGTGGTATCAGCAATGTGATGTCGGGAATGGGATTATAGATGCCATTTGGAGATTGTTGGTAGGAGGATGGGCTTACAGATGCCATCTGGAGATGTGACAGAATCTTGTCAGGGATGGGCTTATAGATGCCATCTGGGAATATAATGGGTAGTTGTGGAGATGGGCTTAAAGATGCCATCCAGGGGTGTCGATCGCGTAAGAGATTCCTTAGCGAGAACTTGCATACCTGTAGTTTGTAGAATTGTAACTTGGTAGGTTGAAAGAAGGAACCTGTGTAGGGTTGCCTGATGATGAGTCCGTGTAAAACTGCATCTTGGAAGAGAAGGAACCGGTGTAAGGTTGCTTCATGATGGTCAAGTAGATAGTTGTCATGTCTGGTTTCAGGTATTAATCTACAATCCGTCGTCCACAGATATTTCATGGCTAGTTACAGGTGTTGATCTGGAACTTGAAGAAGGTTGGCAGATGATATAGTTGTCCTGGCTGGTTACAGGTATTAATCTCTGACTTGAGAAAGAAAGATTGTCTTCCTGGCTTGCTACAGGTATTGATCTTCCATCTCTTCATATAGGTGGTTTTCCTGTCTGGTTTCAGGTGTTAACCTATAATCAGTCATCCACGGATATTTCCTGGCTAGTCACAGGTGTTGATCTGGAACTTAAGAAAGGTTGGTCGTGGAGATGAGATAGTTGTCCTGGCTTGTTACAGGTATTAATCTCTGACCTGAGAAAGAAAGATAGTTTTCCTGGCTTGCTACAGGTATTAATCTTCAATCTCTTCATGTAGATAACTTTCCTGGCTAGTTTCAGGTATAGATCTACAATCAATCGTCCACAAATATTTCCTGGCTAGTTACAGGTGTTGATCTAGAACTTAAGAAAGCTTGATGGTAATCATATTTTGATTGAATCTGGAATAAGTATCAGAATGTCGTCATATCTGGGTCACATTTGAACTATCTCTAGAAGGAATCTGGAATAAGCAATAGAATAACATCCGTGTCTGGAGCATCTCTAAGTTGTCTTTAGAAGTTTGAATCTGAATAAGCAATAGAATAACATCCGGGCCTGGAGCATCTCTAGGCTGTCTCTGAAAGGAAATCTGAATAAGAAATAGAATAGCATCCGGGTCTGGAGCATCTCTAAGCTGTCTCTGAAAGGAAATCTGAATAAGCATCAGAATGTCGCCAAATATGGGTCACATCTGAACCATCTCTAGAAGGAATCTGGAATAAGTATCAGAATGTCGCCATATCTGGATCACATCTGAACTATCTCTAGAAAGAATTTGGAATAAGTATCAGAATGTCGCCAAATCTGGGTCACATCTGAACTGTCTCTAGAAAGAATCTGGAATATCTTCAACTGGATCGGCATCAGAAAAAATCTTTAGGAATCGACTTAACTGGACCAGAGAAGGCCTTTGACTGGATCGGCACCAGAAAAATCTTTAGGAATCGATTTGAATGGGCCAGACAAGGTATTGGAATGTCTTCAACTGGATCGGCATCGGAAAAATCTTTAGGAATCGACTTAACTGGACCAGAGAAGGCCTATTGATATGGCTGAGAATATAACTGCATCTTTCCTGAAAGGTAAAGGTCAGTCATATGCAATGCATGAGATGGATCAAGCAATTATGTTCTCAATATAAATGAGATCGTGTGATATGATGCGTATATGCATGTATCATGATGTATGAAGATGTGATGTTTTAGCTGGGGAAAATAAATCTCGGAGCTGCTGGAGAATAGAGTTGAGTTCTTCGTTTCCGCTGAGGATGGTGAACGAAGATGATTGCACGAATAAACCTGTAGGAGAGGATGACTCTGTTGGAGAATAAACTTGACGAAAGAGATTACTCTGAGGGGAAATACTCTGTGGGGAAGATATGCTGAGAGTTTTAATGATAACTCCGTTGGGGATTCCGTTGATAAGCTCTGTTGGGGATTTTAATGATGAACTCCGCTGGAGGATAGAAAGATCTTCGCTGGGGACGATCTTTCCGTTGTAACAACTTGCTGAGGATAACCCAGTTAGACTCTGGTGGGGATAACCTTTTGAATATGGCTGGGGAGAGATGCATTTATACTCTGCAGGGGATAAGCTTCCCGAATCTACTGGGAGATAATTCAACTCTGGCGGGGAAGCTTTTCAGACTGTGCTGGGAAATGGTTCCACTGAGGGTATCTGGTATTCCGCCGGGGAACATTCTTATACTTTGTTGAAGAATATTAAGAACGCCGGGGATGCTTGCTGAGGAATATCTGTATACTCCACTGGGGAATATTTGTATACTCCGCTGGGGAATATTAAGAATTGTTGGGGATACCCAACTTTTCGGGACTGTCGGTAGAATAACTCTGCTTGGGGAGAGTATTGCTGATTTGTTCATAGTTGTAAGTCTCAGTGGGGATAACCTTCCATTACTGTCTTACTCTTGGGGAGTGAAGGTCTCTTGGTCATACTCTTCAACTGAATCCACCTTGTACCTGGAGGACAGCGCAACTTGTATAGTTCGGACAATTCTTATTGCCCCAGCTTCTGTGGGAGAAAGTACCTGTGGAGGTGCTTGATAACTACCGATTGACAAATCTTCTTCTGGTAGGCAAGTGATGAGATGACGGGACATAGTCGTACGCTTTGATCCCTAATTTTTGCCTAGACCGCCCTTTCGGGTTTTCAGTCCACCGGGATACCCATTTTTGCCCAAGCCGCCTTTTCAGGTTTTCGACTTGCCGGGTGTACAGACTTTTTCATTTTCATCCCTTATTTTTTCCCGAACCCTTTTGGTTCGCCGGGAAGCCCTTATTTTTTCCTAGGCCAGTCGACCTAGCGGGTCTTTGATTATGCGTAGTATTTTTTTTACTATGTCCACGCTCTCAGAGTGTATGGAGTTGTCACTGTCAGTAGTGTAGTGTCACCATACTACCAGAAGATATCTGATCATGCAAGATTCGTTGCTGGAATTCATGTCCAATGCCCCAAGTGACTCAGGCGGAGATTTTCCCCTGGCTGTTTGGCATCTTGAGAGATTCCTTGAATCTTGACTTAACTGCCCCAGATGATGGACAATGCTCATGTCTTCCCCTTGGTTGGAAGTGTTTTTTCCACTTGAGGTGTCTCTTTTTATTGAGAAGGTTTTTGTTCACTAGATATTCGTCGTGCGGATTTCTCTACTGTTGAACAAATAGTCATATGAAAACAATATTATTTTAAGAATGCAAAGCTTATGTCTATCTTGAAGTTTTTTTTTTGAAAATGCAGTTTTCAATAAAACAAGCGATTTTTTTTGTAAAATGTGATGTCAACTCAGGATTTTACAGCAAGCCCTACAGGAGTCAGGATACCTTTTGTAACAGTATGCTTTCGAACTAACCCATGCTTCAGCTAGGACTTTTAAGGGTTATAACGTGGCCTGGTTCACAGTTTAAGAAACAAAGGATAAAGGCTCAAATTTTATTTGTACCCACCCGTTCTTCGTGATGTTCTTCGATCCTAAACTCAGCTAATCGTGCATTAGATCTTGTTTAAGTCTTTGCTCTTACATAACAATGATGGTTCGGATACTGACAATTTATTTTTAAGAGGCAGTCATTTTGTTGAGAGTCTGTAGGATCTCTTTCTTTTTGATTGCGTTATCCCTGTCTTTTGCCTGAACTGTTTCTTTTTGTATTTACAGTCAGCGGGATGCCCCAGTTTTGTAAGTCTCCTTCATAGGTTTTGACTTGATGGGCTTTTATTTTTGGGAGATAATGACTTCCTGTCTCTATGATTATTCGGAACCATCACTGCCTCTTTGTCTCGGAAGGACTCCTTTGATGCCATTCATTGTGCACCTGGATTAACTGAGAAAACTACCCTGCCCCGGGTTATAATTAAGGGTTTTAATTTTTGCGAAAAGAAAAACTCCAACTTCTTTGGCTCAAAGGGGTTGACGAGGGATTATCTTCCTTATAACTCCACTGTTTAGGATTTGAAACAATGCTTGTACCTCATCAGCGGGGTCTGTTCAAAAGCATACTGTAAAGATCGTGGTATTGTTTTCGTCATCCTCCCTCAAAAGGCTTAGAATTTTTAATCGAGAGTTGAACATCACAAAAAAAATGAAAGCAATTTGAATATAGTGAATACGAATGGATTGATTCAAAACAGACATATGCGATGCATTAATGAAATAAAAAGTTTTCCATGACAATAATTGTTTGAATAAGCAAATAAAAATACAACTTGAAAATTCAAATAAAACAAAAGCCCTCAATGATTTGGCATAGGAGCAGTGATTATGTTTGGAGTCTCTGGAGGGTCAAACTGGATTTATTTGGCATCAATCATGTCTTGAACCTTATTCTTCAGGGCCCAACAGTTGTTTGTGTCATGTCCCGGACTGTCAGAGTGGTATGCACACCTTTCATTGGGATGATAGGTAGGAGCGGAAGTGTTTGGATTCCGGAGAGGAGCCCTTAATGTAATTAGTCCTGCCTTCAACATTTGCTGTAGCGCTTGAGTCAGTGACATGTTGATCTTAGTGAATTGTCTTTTAGGTGCGACCTCCTTACGTTGATGCCCCTGTCTTTGTTGAGCAGGCGTAGGATTAGAGATCAAGATTTCTCCTACGCGTTGGTCATGATGACTCTTTTGACCATACATAGCATTGGACTCTTTCTTCCCATTGTAGGGATTTTTCTGAGCATCGGAAGGTGTGGCTTCTTGAATCTTCCCGCTTTTGATGCCAGCTTCAATTCTTTCACCAGTCAAGATAAGGTCTATAAACCCGGCTGAAGAGTTTCCAATCAAATGGTTAAAGAATGGACCAGACAGGGTCCCCAGAAACATATCGACGAGTTCACAATCAGTTAAAGGTGGCTGCACCCTTCCGGCGAGGTCTCTCCACTTTTAAGCATACTCCTTAAATCCTTCACCCGTCCCTAGTGACATACCCTGGAGTTGGGTACGCGTAGGAGCAAGGTCGGAATTATATTGATACTGCTTATAGAACGCAGTAGCCAGATCCTCCCAGTTACGAATACTGGCTCCATCCAGCTGATAGAACCATTCGAGTTGAGTCCCTGAAAGACTATCCTGGAAGAAATGGATCCACAAATTCTTGTCAGCAGTGTAAGGTTGGATCTTCCTTACATACGACCGAAGGTGCAGCTTTGGGCAGGAGGCTCTGTCATATTTGGCAAAAGCAGGTGCCTTGAATTTATGGGGAATCACCACCCCAGAGGATAAGCCTAGGTCTCCAAAGTCCAACCTGGGCACATTCTGTATCTCCATGGCGCTCAAGCGGTCCTCCAACTGTTTATACCTATCCTCCGTAGGAGGATACTGCTCTTCATCATAATCCGTCTCGTTGTCGGAGACCACGGGACTAGGAACCCTTCTCTCTTGTGGACTGTCTTTTCCTACAGATGAGGTAGTCAGCTCAACCTCATTCTGCAATCCATTCCCAAATCTGCGTCTAGTGTTGAACAAGACGGTCCTCTTCTTCTTCTTCTTCCTCTCTTTCAGAATCAGAGTCTTCAAATCCTGTTGACCCTGGGCTAGGCTCATAACCAACTCTTGGAACTGGGCGTTCTGGGCCTGGAGGGCCTTGATAGCTTGTTCAGTGGTAAGTTCAGAAGACATGATGATTGCTGAAATAAATAGCGAAGAAGATAAGTTACCTGTAATGGTACCTGTAATGCAATGATATGTATGATATGCATGCAATATTTTCAAGGATCTCGCGGGGTAAACAAGAAACTGTTAGAATTTGAACTTTGCAGCTTCATGTTGTTGAGAGTCCTTCTTCAAGAGTCAGGCTCACCATATCGAGTGGGTCATAGCCCCTGACTCAAGTTATCGTGCTTGGATTTCTGGACAACCTTGGCTAGAGGAAAATAAATACCCTTTTCCCCTTGCTAGATAATTGGTTCATCATGACCTGCATCACAAACCCTTGATATCCTTGAAATGGTTAGGGAAATGCTATGGTATGATGTTATGATGCTTTATGATGTTATGTACATGGATGCAAAAAGTAAGCCAGTGTATATACAGACAATCATATTCACACAAAGCAAACAAGTCCTTAGGTTTAGGCTTGCATGGGGTTCGTAGGTAAGTACCCTCTTGAAGTTAGTTGGCTCAAAACCTGTCCTATGAATAGTAACCGGGTTCTAAGGAGCTCAATATCATTGGATTGTTTTCTATGTTCATTGTTTTGATTTAGCCACTTAACTGGCGACCAAAATATTCCAAGAAAACAACCCTCAATGAGTGTAGTATCGAGTATCTACCAACTTCGGACTGCACCAAAGTCGGTCATCTCACTACCCCTAAAGAGGCCAGGATGGTCAAGAAAGGTTCTAAGGTCAGTTGATGCTTCGCGACACCACGCGGCGGCCCCGTACTTTCCTTGACTTAACTCAAGGGTTACCAATACTCACCAAAGTGCCACATCAACGTAGCAACTGCTTCAACCATGTCGGTATACCCCACACAATTCCCTCACAGTTTGTTGCTACTTCTAAAGGGTATCCCCAGATCCGGGTTAGGATCTATAAAAAATCCGATACAATCCCACAATATTAAAGCATTCAAGGCATTCAATTGAAAACACAAGTGATCTAATCCTAAGGTACACCTCACTTATTAATAAGATCCCCAGCAGAGTCGCCAGTTCTGTGATTGGTGGAAATAGAACTGAATGTTTTGAAATGCTGGTTCGCGAAATATCGCGGTAAGCAAGAGTCGCCACCGTCTTTTATTTTCTCCAACAAGGAAAGGACAAAAGCACAACAAAATTCCTTTTCGAGATGTTTCTCGGTTCGGGAGGTAGATTATAGAAAGGGAAGGTGTTAACACCCTTTCTATCCGTGGTTATCCACGGGCTCTTAGGTACTTGCTCACTATGTTTTCAAAATGTTTTGCTTTTCTTGTGTTTGTGGGTTTTGAAAAAGTTTGTTTGAAAATTTCGATTTAACTCTTGTATCTGTCCTCAAGAGTGTATGAAGTGTTTGTTTGAAAACTTTTGTTTGAAAAGTGTAAGTGCGAAAAGTTATTTCGTTTTGAAAGAGCAAGTATCTAAGAACCTCTACCTACTCAAAAGAAATTAAGCTGTGTAAATGTCCTTTAGACAGTACTATCCCACTATTGAGAAGTAGGTAGCACCGTCGTTGGAGTTATTCAGGTCAATTCGATTATAGGGACATGTGGTCACCAAAGCAATAGTAGGACGCCTTAGCGGTAACCCTAATGTCCTAGATCCTTTTTATTCGAGGCAACCGTTTCGAGGCAACTTGGATCTTTAGACAAGAGGGCGACCTCTAAAACACCCTATACTCAATGACCACGTTGAGGCAACCAAGTGAGGTGTACCCTAGGAGTGGCATGTGCGAGTGTGTCAGGATTCAGTGAAGTTATCTTTGCACATTTTATGGTGAGCTACGGGTTGATTTTAATTTCAGAGATAAGTCTTGTCATGCATAGCCTAATTAACATACGTCTAGCAGTTAATAGTTTGCGGAAAATAAATCTAAACTATTACAAGGCGTCGGGTATTTACATCGCCAAAAACAACCCTTGAAAAGTAAATGCGGGAAAATAAAGAAAAGCGATAAAAAGTCCTAATTAAAGCTATTTCATCCTCAGAGCAATTACATAATATGGATCAAAAATTAATCAAGAATAATCATACGCGAGAAAGATTGAATTGGAGAAGTCCTTTGGGTTTTGACCCTTTTTTGAGAAAGAATGAGTCTTTGTTATTTTGCATTTAATTAAATTAATCCTAAAACTAATTAATTAATAAAAAAGAATTTTTTTTGGTTTTTTAAGGTTTTAAGGAAACAAAAACAAAAGGATTAAAATTGTCAAAAAAAAAAACCTAATTCTATGTTGATTTTAAATTATTGAAAAAAAAGTTAAAATTAACCCTAATTAAACTAAATTAATGATGTTAGTATTTATTTACAAAAATAATAAAGGGTGAAATTAATAAATAATAATAATAAAAATATTATATTTTAGTTTTCTGATTTTATTATGAAAAAAATTAATTTGATTAATTAAGTGATAATAATATTAGTTAATGGTAAAATAATTAAATGAAAAATATAAAAGATAAAAGAAGAATAAACCAGGGGGGTGCTGGCCCAATTAGGAGGTGTTTTCTGGAATTTTGAAGCCCAATTGCTCAAGCCTGTTTGACTTTTGAGATCCTCCATGCGCATGGTTGACTGGGAGTATGATGATCATTCCACTTATGACCCTTGGATCTATGCCTGACGCCACATGGCGCGTTGATGTTTGAGATGCATAGTGGGTACCTTTTTGCAAGCGTACACAAGAGCGCCTGAAGAAAAATAACAAATAAATGTTTGGGGGACCTAGGATTCGAACCCAGGTCCCAATGGTCATATGCACGCGTCCCTGCCACTACACCAAGCTGTTCTATTTGTTAGTGAAATAAGTGGAGATTATTATATTAAGAAATAAATCAACATGCTGTAAAACACAAAAACACGCGCTTATTCAAATGGTCCAACCATATGTGAACACCTCATCATCTTCCTCGCTGGTACCTGTAAAAACATAATCAATTAGCGGGGGTTTTAACCCCCACTATATGCTTTCACTAAAAATAGCGATTAGGGCTGTGGTTTACATAAATATTTCGCGAGGGTTTGGTTTTGTTCGTCTTGTTTCAACGATTCCAACCATATGTATCACTAGTCCTAATTGTTCCTGGATTGCAAAGCCCCAATTCAAAGCTTGGAAACCCTAGAAAATCGTTCATGGCATTCTTCGATTCAGTGCATTATAATTCAATTAAATGATATCATTAGCTTCATATGGTCCTTATCAATGCAAAACAATCAAGAAATCATATTAAATGCGCATGAATTGGACAATACGATTTTGAATAAAAATGTCAAACCGTGGTTCTGTAATGGACGATTCCTTGAGCTTTGGTATTGGAATTTGATTGTAAATCGTTCCTGAGAACTCCTACAAGGTATTGGAATCAATAAAAACTCTCAAATCACCCTAGAATACAAAAACCAGTCTGTAATTTTCTTGAATTTTTTCAATATGCTAGGGTCTGTTTCTGCAGCTTTTTTCACGTGTGCTAGGTTAGGATTTGCTTGCATATATATAGAGGAATGTAATTAGGTCAAAACTTGAACAAGAATCCATTGAATTGATGATTTGATCTTTGATTGAAAATCAAATCTTTTTGCATTTTCATGATTGAACAAAGTTTCCAATTTTGGAGATTTTGCATCTTTGATTTTGAGCACGAAATTTCCAGCATATCCTGACCATATTTGCTTCACAAAAAGATTGAAAAATCAAATCTTGCATTTTCCTACAATTTAAATTAATTAAATGAATTTATATTAATTAAAAATCCAATTAATTAATAAAAAATAAGAAAATAAATTCAATTAATCTTTATGGGTCGTGCATAGGCCATGGATGAAGTTTCAAGAAGAGATTTGAGGCCCATTAGCAAAAATAAGGTGTTTTGAGCAAAGTTGACTTTTGCAAATTCCTAAAAATTTCCCAACTTCTCCAATGCATATCTTGCTCAATTTTGATCATAAGAAAATGTTCTTGGACATTTTGGAAAGGTATTGAAGTCATCTAACCAATGCCTTTGGTCCCATGTCATTTGGATTTACCAATCTCAAGTTATGGCCTTTGACTCAAAGTTCACTTTTGTTGACTTTTGAAATTGACCTATAATGTCAAAATTGGTAACTTCTTGTGAGAGCATTTCTTGAACTTGGAGTGTGAAGATGGATTGTAGGAAATTTCGTCCTATTCATAATGAGCATTGGATGGGATTTTTCTGATGAACCATGAAAAATTTATGCCCTGGTCAAGATACAGTTGACTTTTCTACTGTCCAAAAATAGTAACTTTTTGCATCTTGATGATTTTTGAGCTATCCTTGTGGAATCATGATCAAGACTTGATCAAATGATGATTTTGGACTCAAAATAAGATGTTGACCAAAAATTCTGACTTTTGACTATGAAATGACCATTTTGCCCTTGCAATTGACTGTGGATCAGATGAGGCTTTTGACTGTGCAAATTGGCACTGTGAATCTTGAAACTTGGCATGTAGGTGCTTGAGGATGAATATAGGCCTATGATACTTGATTGAACCATTGAAAACCTCAAATTCCTTGAAAGAACCAAAACCCTAATTTCAGCTGTGTTAGGAGGTGGTTTGACTGTACAATCCTTTGAGCAATCTTGAATAATTTTGAGGATCATTCTTGACAAAATATGGGAGGGCAAATTTTGGGGTACAACACTAAGGAAAGGTCAAAAAGCACAGGAAAGACCTTTGAGATGTTTTCTTGGGTTCGGGGAGTAGATTATAGAAAGGGAAGGTATTAGCACCCTTTCTATCCATGGTTATCCATGGGCTCTTAATTACTTGCTTAGATCACTTACCTTTGCTTTTCAATTGTTTGAAATAGTGCTTTGTGTGTGGTTTTGAAAATGTTTTGAAAAAGATGCCTTGTCTAGGCAACCTTTGTAATGACTCATGTTTGAGTATATACAAAGATGTATGTCTTTTTGAAAAGATGTTTCAATGTTTTTGAAAGTTTGTTTTGAAATTGTTTTTGAAGTTGTGTTGTGATGTGTGTTTTTGAAAAGTAGCAAGGATGTTTTTTGCAAGTTTGATCAAGTAACTAAGAGCTATCTACCCTAATTTACTCAAAGATCTTTCCTTATGTTTTTAACCCTTTTAACAGTGTTGTTTCACCATTGTATTTGGTGAACAACCTTGTGTTAGGATGTAAACAGGACGGGCGCGGGTCATCATATAGGCCATGAAAGCAATAGTGTCAAGTATTTTGGCAATTTCCTTGAGGTACTATGATCATTTTGTTTAAGCAACTTCGATAGCGTCATCGAGGGACTATGATCATTTGTTTGTTTTTGTTTTGTTTTTGTTTTGCCAAAGTACTTGACATGCAAACATGGCCCATTTTTGAAGGCAACAAGTGGATGTAACCCTAGGGGTTCATGTGTGCATTGTGTTTGTTTTTCACGCATGTTTATCTTGAATTAGGTCAAGCTATTTGTCGATTGATTTTGCATACAAGCCCTAAGTCTATCATGGCATAATTTGGAAACTTTTAAATGTGCGAGAATTTAAAGTCCTAGATTATTACAACATGATTAGGGAGGGGGATACAAATTTGAGTGGGGGATATTTGACAAGGAAATAAAACCTAAATTATTACAACCATATCGAATGTATAGGTTACAACATTTAATTATACAATACTTGAAATGAATATAATAAATAAACAAAATGTATTATGCACAAAAATGATTTTTTATGTATGTGAAAAAGGTTTTCATATTTGAAGTATAAATAATAATAAAAAGTCATATTTTTGATTATTTTTGTTATTTAGGGTAAAAACCCTAATTTTGAATAAATAGTATTTATTTATTAATTATGTATAATATATATTAGTTTATACAAAAATAATTAAAAAAAAAAGAAGTATATTGTGGAAAAAAGTATTTTTAGTGTGAAATATTAAATAAAAAATAAAAGGTATTATTTTTGTATTTTGCCCTAAATATTTAATAAAATATGTATAAGTATATATTATATATATTTAATATGCTAAATATGTACAAAAAATAAAATATTAATTATTTACAAAAATGTATATTTTAGGAAATGTTTTCAAAATGTAAATAAAAAATAATAACTAAAAATAAATATTTTTTGTATTATTTTTAGGGTTTTAAAATGAAAAGGAAATATATTTATTTACATACATATATTTTAATAAAGCAAATAAATTCCAAATAAATGTAAAAAAAATGTGGAAAAATATTTTTGGAGTTTTTTATGCTTGAGCAAAAAATATAAAATCAGAATCAAAAAGAAAAATGCAAAAATGTCAAATATTTCACATAATGGGCCAAGGGGGTGCAAACGGAAAAAAGGGGTGCAAAAAGCAAGCTGACTCAGGCCCAGCCCAAGCCAACTCTGTCTTCAAGCTCCATCTCTGTTTGAACAACAAAAAAACACGCGTTTTCCTTGCTTCATACAAACTCCTGATTCCTTGATTTTTAGCCAAAACTCATAACACAAACAATGTAGAGCATCAAACCACGATTTCAAACATATAAAATACTTGACCTAACTCTAAGAAACCAAGGAGAATTTCATCACCCCCAATTTCTGACCTAGTTTTTCTTCAATGTTCATGGCTAAAATTCTCACAGCATGCTTAATATAAATGAAAAGTGAACACATTTATGGCTTCAGGGCTATGAGTAGAGCATGTTTCATTCACAAACCTAAGCTTAATCATGCTTGGATAGAGAGATAGAAGTCCATAGATTACCTGTTTCAGCTTGACTTGAACAGAGCAATGTAGCAACCTTCAATGGAGTTTGAGCTTTTGTTGAGCTTGCCTGAAGTCCAAGGATGCTTCCCAAATGCCTAGCTTGCTTTGAAACCACCTGTATCATGCTGTAGAAGTTCACCTGCATAGCTTGAAAGTGAAAATGGCAAACGAGGTTAGGGGTGTTACAGCTTGAGTTTAAGGCTTGGAATAGTTTCAATGGATGGTATGGAATGTGTTTGAACAAGTTTTAGCCAAAGCGCACGAGTGGAATTGATTATGGAACTCAAGTTGCAGGGGATGCCCTATTTCTGCAGCAAGGTGGTGTTTTGGTGTATTAGGAGGTATGAGGGGTGGTTTAGTCGTGTTTTAGGTCAGTTGGGATATGTGGAAGATGAGTACAAGGTTTGCTTAAGCTTGTGTTTGCAGGAAATCAAAGTTGGATCTGTTTTGCCATCTTTCTTGTTTTTGAAGTAAGAAAACTCAAGTTGCAATACAGGCCTGTGTACTCTATGTCTCTATGCTGCAACATTTGCTCTTGATAAATGGGATTTATGCACAAAGATTTGCCTCAAAGATCTGGCCTGTACCTCAAGGATTTGGAACTTGACATAAAGTATCACTTTTCCAAAATGGCAATTTTGCTTTTTCCAATTAAGGGTTAATTTAGCATGTATTGTCCAAATGAATGAAATAAAGCCTTAACACAATGGTTAGGCATTAAATTATTGAGTGTGAAGAGGTTTAGAGGCCTGCAAACTATCACAAACCCTGCTGATTTGAAAAATGCAATTGTTATGAACATGCTTTGGCCATGAACAAAAGTGAGTTTTGGCCAACTTTGCAAATTCGATTCTCTCTAACCACAAGGGTGTTTGAGAAGTTCTTGGACAATTTGGAAAGCCTGGAATGTGTACTATAATCCATCTTTGTAATGCAAATTGAAACTCCAAGTGGAACCATGTGAAAAATGGCCAAGAAGTTGGACAAAAATCCTGCCTAGAATAGGGCAAAATTTTCTCTAAGTTAAAAATGTTTTGTACCCTTGTTCCAAAAATCCTAACTTGAGATACAAGCTTCCTTTGAGAAAACTTTGTGAATAAAAGTTGTAGATTTTGCAATGTACTACAACTTTCATGTTTCAAGTTTTGTTTGAATCCATTTTCATCTTGGTGAAAAAATGGGACAAAGTTAGGAAAAAATAAGAAAAATTCATAACTTAGAAAATTTCTAAGTTATGAAATTTTTTTCATTTTAAACCCTAATTTGCAATTTTGGGTTTCTTGATGAACAAGTTTCATAATTTGACATATCTTGATAAAAAATAACTCTTGGCACTTGATTTTGACCAAAAAGTCAAAGTTTGACTTTTCAGTGTACAGTCAAATTTCGATCAGTTGACTGAAAAATTCATCTGTCAATCCTATGCATTTGAGATCTTATGAACTTGTTGAATGTGTCAAGACAATGTCATTGAATCCTTGAGTCCATGTGTGAGCTTGATTTGCCATTGGTTAGGTCAAACAGTCAAAAATTGCCTTTGTGCAGTCAAAACCCTAAAAATGACCATTTTGCCCTTTTGATGATCTGATCAAATTTCTTGTGGAATTGTGGTCCAAACTTGATCAAATGGTTCATATGAGTTCATAATGTTGATGTGGGTCAAATTTCACGAGGTTTGACTGTTAATTGGCCACAATTGACTTTTTCCTCAATACAGCTGATTTCTAGGTCAACTGTCCAATTGACTGGGCAAAAATTTGAATCAAGGCTTGAAACTTGGTATGGGAAAACTTGTGAGTCCAACATGAAGTATGAAAATCACTTTGGGAATTTTAGGTCAAAAAATCCCTATGCAAACTCAAACCCTAATTTGGGTCAACAGTGCAAGGAGGGGTCTTGAGCAGAGCAAACCCTAACTTGATCTTGAGCTCCAAGAGTCTTGTGGTGAGAAAATGTTGATGAAATGAGAGGGCAAATTTTGGGGTACAACAGTTTCCCGTGTTCAATCTTCTTGAACATGAAGAGTTAGATTGACAAGTTTGCCTTTCGCGTCTCGAAGGTAAAAGGAGATTGGACACTAGAGTGCCCTTAAATTTGCACTCGTCAAAGCATGGATGCGGGAATGGGCTTAGAGATGCCATTTGGAGATGGGCTTAAAGATGCCATCTGGAGGGGTGACAGAATCTTGTCGGGGATGGGCTTAAAGATGCCATCTGGAATGTTTGTTGAACTGTATGTCGTTGATGAGTGAGTGAGTATCAGAAAGGTATCCATGTTTGGAACATCTCTGGACTGGGGGTCCGAATAAGCAATAGATTGACATCCATGTTTGGAATCATCCGTAAACTATTTTCAGTAGTTGAGGAGTTGAATAAGCAATAGGTTTACATCCGTATCTGGAGAACCCGTGAACTGTTTTCAAAAGTTGAGTCTGAACAAGCGATAGATTAACATCCGTGTTTGGAGAATCCATAAACTATTTTCAGAAGTCGAAGTTGAAGCTTATTAATCTTATCCTGAAAAGTGTAAAATATTAGCTGAAACACAAAGTTATGCTGCATGAAATGTATGATGCAATATATATGTTATATCAATGTTTATGATATATGAATGTAGTGAATGTGCATGTAAGCTGATGAGCTGTCTTGCTGAGGATAGATAAATCCTGGACAGCCGGAGATAATAGAATCTTGACTGCTGCCGGGGAAAGTGAATCCTTGACTGCTGCAGGGGATTGCAAGAATCTTTTAATCGTTGAAAATGAGAAGTCCTGGGACCACTGTTGGGGACTCAGGAGCTTGGGTTGTATGCCAATCTACTGGCGATTCCTGTTTTGAGGAGATCTTCACTGGGGAATTATCTGAATACTCTGTGAGGAACTGAGAATGAGAGTCTTCATTCCGCTTGGGGATATCAGGAACTCAGGTTATATGCCACTTTGAGAATGAGAATCTTCATTCTGTTGGGGATATCAAGAATTCAGGTTATATGCCACTTTGAGAATGAGAATCTTCATTCTGTTGGGGATATCAGGAATTCAGGTTGTATGCCACTTTGAGAATGAGAATCTTCATTCTGTTGGGAATATCAGGAGCTTGGGTGTATGCCAATCTACTGGGGTTTTAAGGACGAGAGTCTTCATTCTGTTAAGGGTCAAAAATTGGGAGCATACCAATCTTCTGAGGTTTCAAGGATGAGAATCTTCGTTCTGTTAAGGGTCAGAAATTGGGAGCATACCAATCTTCTGAGGTTTCAAGGATGAGAATCTTCATTATGTTAAGGGTCAGAAATTGGGAGCATACCAATCTTCTAAGGTTTCAAGGATGAGAATCTTCATTCTGTTAACGATTAACTGTTATCTGGTTGATCTCCAGGCTTTCACAGAAACTTGTATTGCTATCTGGTCATAATCCAAGCTTCACAATAACTTGTTGAGCTGCTATCCGGTCGAATCTGGGCTTCACGGCTTGTGTTAAAGATATACCACTATCTGGTCGACTCCAGGCTTCGTAGTATTCTTGGATGTTGTCTGGTCGTAATCCAGGCTTCACAGAAACTTGTATTGCTATCTGGTCATAATCCAGGCTTCACAATAACTTGTTGAGCTGTTATCCGGTCGAATCCGGGCTTCACGGCTTGTGTTAAAGATATACCGCTATCTAGTCGACTCCAGGCTTCGTAGTATTCTTGGCTGCTGTCTGGTCGTAATCCAGGCTTCACAGAAACTTGTATTGCTATCTGGTCATAATCCAGGCTTCACAATAACTTGTTGAGCTGCTATCCGGTCGAATCCGGGCTTCACGGCTTGTGTTAAAGATATACCGCTATCTGGTCAACTCCAGGCTTCGTAGTATTCTTGGCTGCTGTCTGGTCGTAATCCAGGCTTCACAGAAACTTGTATTGCTATCTGGTCATAATTCAGGCTTCACAATAACTTGTTGAGCTGTTATCCGGCCGAATCCGAGCTTCACGGCTTGTGTTAAAGATATACCGCTATCTGGTCGACTCCAGGCTTCGTAGTATTCTTGGCTGCTGTCTGGTCGTAACCAGGCTTCATAGAAACTTGTATTGCTATCTGGTCGTAATCCAGGCTTCACAATAACTTGTTGAGTTGTTATCCGGTCGAATCCGGGCTTCACGGCTTGTGTTAAAGATATACCGCTATCTGGTTGACTCCAGGCTTCGTAGTATTCTTGGCTGCTGTCTGGTCGTAATCCAGGCTTCACAGAAACTTGTATTGCTATCTGGTCGTAATCCAAGCTTCACAATAACTTGTTGGGGATTAAACTATTATCCTGTCAAATCCGGGCTTCATAGATTGCTCTTAGGAGATACCACTATCTGGTCGTAATCCAGGCTTCACGGTAGTCTGATACTGTTATCCGGTCGTAATCCGGGCTTCACAATATGCTGTAGAGATCAAGATACTATTCGGTCGAATCCGGGCTTCATAACTTGAATTTTGTGAGAATTTGATCTTTGACGACCGTAACTTCCAACAGGTGATGAAGGAACTTTTGAACGACCGATCAATTTGAAATGTAATTTGTTTTGGAGAATAAATCCTTGACAAATGTTGGGGAAATAAACCCATAACCGAAGCTGGGGATTGGAAATCCTTTGATTATTGAGGGTGAGAAATCCTTGTTGACTGCTGATTGCTTGGGGAACAAGATCTTCAATTGTTGAGAGATCTTAGGACCACTGCTGGGGATTGAAAATCCTTGGTGACTTGTGGGGAATGAGAATTCTGACGATCTCTACTGGGGAATTTAAAACCTGGGAGACTCACGCTGGAGAAATGAGACTGAGAATCTTCAATCTGACGGGAAGTATCTCTGTGGGGAGAATGTTTACTAATCCGGTTCCGCTGGGGATTGATAGTTGGAAGTTTTAGCTCCGCTGGGAATCTTGAAACCTAACTCTGAGGGGAATCTTGAAATTCAGCTTAGCTGGAGAATCCAACTTTAGAAAGAATATGCTCTGCTGAGGATTTTGAAGTTTAACTCTGTTGGGGGAGTATATTCCGAATCTTAACTCAGTTGAGGATCTTGGAGTTTAATTCCGCTGGGGATTTCTTCTGAAAGGGTATCAAGATATCTACCTATACCTTCAATCTATCAGTAATCATCTTTTCTTAACTTTGTAAGCAAATGATTATGTTTAAATGCATATGCCTATTTAACAAAACATTGGACGTTTCTCAAATAAAACATAAGTGTGAAAAAGAAAAAAAGAAGACAAAGCAAATTTCTGTATTTGGAAAATTATTTCTATTAACTTTTTATGAGTATCTTTGTACAAAGGAGACAGACATCCTAGTAAGAGAATGTTGTCGGAAATATTTGAAAAATTTATACAAAAGAAAGATGGCTATGTGTAATAATTCCATGGGATTCCCATTCTGCTATAGCCTTCAGAACTCTGAATATCTTGTCCATTCATTGCTTCATCCGCCGATGATTGGATTGATCAGAAGCTCGGAGCTTGTTGATGAAGAGATTGTTCTTTGAAGTGATCCGACGAGACATAGTCATACGCTTCAATTCCCTAACTTTTGCCTGAATCTCCCTTTCGGGTTTTCGATCCACCGGGAAATCCTTTTTTGCCCAAGTCTCCCTTTCGGGTTTTCAACTTTCCGGGTGTACAGATTTTTTTTGTTTTATCCCTAATTTTTGCCTGAACCGCCCTTTCGGGTTTTCGGTTCACCGGGATGCCCATTTTTGCCCAAGTCTCCCTTTCGGGTTTTCGACTTGTCGGGTTATTTTATGCGTAGTATCTTTTGACTATGTCTGCGTTCGCAGGGTGTGGCAAATCGTTGTCGTCCATGGTGGTCAGAATCATTGCACCACCAGAAAATATGCTCTTGATTACAAATGGTCCTTCGTAAGTAGGAGTCCATTTTCCCCTGGGATCACTTTGCGGCAAGATGATCCGCTTGATTACAAGATCTCCGACTTGATATACTTGACGTCTTACTTTCTTGTTGAAAGCCTTGATCATCCGTTTTTGGTACGTCTGACCATGACAAACATCAGTGAGTCGTTTCTCGTCGATCAAATTGAGTTGATCAAGTCGGGTCTGAATCCAATCGTCTTCACACAAACGAACGTCCTTCATAATCCTTAAAGAAGGAATCTGAACTTCCATGGGTAGGACAACTTCCATGCCATATACCAAAGAAAATGGGGTTGCCCCTGTTGAAGTACGCGCCGTGGTACGATATCCATGCAGAGCAAACAGTAACATCTCATGCTAGTCTTTGTAGGTAACTGCCATTTTCTGAATGATCTTCTTGATGTTTTTGTTCGTAGCTTCAACAACACCGTTCATCTTCGGCCGATAGGGAGATAAATTGTGATGATAAATCTTGAACTGTTCGCATAGAGCGGTGATCATAGTATTGTTCAGGTTTGTACCGTTGTCTGTGATGATCCTATCAGGGACATCATACCGGCATATGAGGTTCTGCTTGATGAAGCGGGCAACCACATTTTTTGTAACAGAGGCAAAGGAAGCTGCTTCGACCCACTTGGTGAAATAGTCAATAGCGACCAAGATGAAGCGATGTCCATTGGATGCCGTGGGCTTGATCTCTCCAATCATGTCAATGCCCCACATTGCGAATGGCCAAGGAGCTGTCAGAATGTTGAGAGGAACATGAGGAATATGAACCTTGTCGGCATAGACTTGACATTTGTGGCAAGTACGAGAATGTTGATGGAAATCAGCTTCCATGGTAGACCAGTAATAGCCTGCCCTTAGAATCTTCTTAGCCATCGTATGTCTGCTAAAGTGGGTGCCAAATGTGCCACTGTGTATCTCAGTCATGATTAACTCTGCTTCAGCTTTGTCCACACACTGAAGTAAAACACAATCATGGTTGCGCTTATAAAGGATGCCATTGCTTAGGAAGAACTTGGCAGCAAATCTCCTTAAAAATTTCTTGTCATTGACTGAAGCTTCTTCAGGATATTCTCTAGTCTGGAGATACCTTTTGATTTCATGAAACCAGGGTTGTTCCACTACTTCTTCGGTATTAATCTCATGACAATGCGCAAGTTCATCCATTCGCTCGATGGTGATTTGGGGAGCCTCGTCATCCCAGTTGAGTTTAAACATGGAAGACATTGTAGCCAGAGCATCTGCTAGCTGATTTTCTTCCCGCGGGAAATGCTCGAAAGTAATCTGCTCGAAATGAGGCAGCAATGTCAAGACATGTTCTTTGTATGGGATAAGATTAGGATGTTTGGTGTCCCACTCTCCTTTGATTTTACTGATAACCAAAGCCGAGTCCCCAAATACGACCAAAGATTTGATTGCCAAGTCTATAGCAGCCTTGAGACCCAAGATGCAAGCTTCATATTCGGCCATGTTGTTGGTACAGCTGAAACAAAGTCGAGCAGTGAAAGGTGTATGGCAACCTTCTGGGGAAATGAGTACCGCACCGATACCGTTTCCAAGTGCATTTGAAGCACCATCAAAGTACAGGGTCCATCGGGATCCATTTTCAGGTCCGTCATACGGTCTGTTACCTTCAATGTTGTCCAATGTCATGATGTCCTCGTCCGGGAAGTCGAATCTCATGGATTGATAATCTTCGAGAGCTTGATGAGCTAGATGGTCAGCTAGTACACTCCCTTTTATAGCTTTTTGGGTAGTATACTGGATGTCATATTCAGTCAGGATCATTTTCCATCTAGCAATTCTTCCAGATAAAGCAGGCTTCTCGAAGATATATTTGATCGGGTCCATTTTGGAAATCAGCAAAGTGGTATGAGTCAACATATACTGCCTTAGTCGGAAAGCAGCCCATACCAAAGCGCAACAAGTTTTATCGAGCAGTGAGTAGCGAGTCTCACAGTCGGTAAACTTTTTGCTAAGGTAATAAATGGCATGCTCTTTTCGACCAGACTCGTCATGTTGGCTCAGTATGCACCCCATTGAGTTGTCCAAAACAGTCAGATACATGATCAGCGGCCTTCCTTCAACGGGTGGCATCAGAATAGGAGGTTCTAGAAAATACTCCTTGATCTTATCAAAAGCAATTTGACAATCATCGTTCCATTCGACTACCTGATCTTTCTTTAATAGTTTGAAAATTGGCTCACAGGTAGACGTCAGGTGAGAGATGAACCTGGCGATATAGTTCAAGCGTCCCAAGAATCCTCTAACCTCCTTTTCAGTACGGGGGGCAGGCATTTCTTGTATAGCCTTTAATTTTGCTGGATCGACCTCAATGCCTTTGTTGCTGACAATAAATCCCAGAAGTTTACCAGACCTAACTCCAAAAGTGCACTTACTTGGATTCAGCCTGAGTTTGTATTCCTTCAACCTGGAAAACAACTTTTGCAAATGTTCAAGGTGTTCCTCTTCCGTTTGTGATCGAGCTATCATGTCGTCTATGTAAACTTCAATCTCATGATGTATCATATCATGAAAAAAAGCTACCATGGCGCGTTGATAAGTTGCCCCTGCGTTCTTCAGTCCGAACGGCATCTTGTAGCAGAAGGTACCCCATTGTGTAACAAAGGTTGTTTTCTCCATGTCCTCGGGGGCCATTTTAATCTGGTTGTAGCCCGAGAATCCGTCCATGAAAGAAAATACTTTGTGCTGAGCCATGTTGTCAATCAAGATGTCGATATGTGGCAGCGGAAAATCATCTTTAGGGCTAGCCCTGTTCAAATCCCGATAGTCCACACACATTCTGACCTTGCCGTCTTTTTTGGGAACGGGCACAATGTTAGCAACCCATTGCGGATAGGATGTAACAGCCAGAAAGCCAACGTTGAATTGCTTCATTACTTCAGCTTTAATCTTCTCAGACATGTCGGGCCTCATTCGGCGGACTTTTTGCTTGATCGGTGGACAGTCTTCTCTTGTAGGGAGACGGTTAACCACGATATCTGTGTCTAACCCCGACATGTCTTCATAAGACCAGGCAAAGATTTCAACGTATTCATTTAACAGCTGTATTAAGCGTTCCTTGCACTTGGTTCCAGATTGGCACCCACTTTGACTTCTTTCCTGTCTTCCTCTGTCCCTAAGTTGATGGTTTCCAACAACTCTTCATGAGGTAAGATGACCCTCTCTTCTTGTTGTAGAAGTCTGGCTAACTCTCCCGGTACTTACAATCTTCGTCATCTTCGTACTCAGCCTGATTGACCAAATCTTCAGAGTTTTTGAAGGATAAAACAGAATAGTCACCCATGGAATCCGGAGTGGATGGGTACCTGCATTTATGAGTGTGGGTGTGTGTAAGGGATAACCATCCTTAAACAAACAAAAATGCAAAAGGAAAGAAAATGAACACAACGGTTTATAAATGAAAAACGTCCAATGATTCATTAAACATGGTGTTGTACCCCAAAATTTGCCCTCCCATTTCCTCAACATTTTCTCATCACAAGATCCTTGGAGCTCAAGATCCAGCTAGGGTTTTTCTCAGCTCAAGACTTCTCCTTGCACTGCTGGCCCAAATTAGGGTTTGAGTTTGCACAAAGATGTTTTGACTTAAAATGTCCAAAGTGACTTTCATGCTTCATATTGTACTCCTAAGTTTATCCATACCAAGTTTCAAGCCTTGATTCCAAACTTTGCCCAGTCAATTGGACAGTTGACCTAGAAATCAGCTGTATTGGGGAAAAAAGTCAATTGTGGTCAATTGGCAGTCAAACCTCATGATTCTTGACCCACATCAACATTTTGAACTCATATGAACCATTTGGTCAAGTTTGGATCACAATTCCACAAGAAATTTGATCAGATCACCAAAAGGGCAAAATGGTCATTTTTAGGGTTTTGACTACACAAAGGCAATTTTTGATTGTTTAACCTAGCCAATGGAAAACCAAGCTCACATATGGACTCAAGGACCCAATGACATTGTCTTGACATGTTCAACAAATTCAAAAAGATCCCAAATTCACAAGCTTGACAGATGAATTTTCCAATCAGTTGATCAATTTTTGACTGTATACTGAAAAGTCAAACTTTGACTTTTTGGTCAAAATCAAGGGTCAAGATTCATTTTTCACCAAAACATGTCAAAACATGAGACTTTTTCATCAAGAAATCAAAAATCACAAATTAGGGTTTGAAATGAAGAATTTTCATAACTTAGAATTTTTCTAAGTTATGAAAATCCCTAATTTTTTCCTAACTTTGTCCCATTTTTTCACCAAGATACATTTGGATTCAAACAAAAGTCAAAACATGAAAGTTGTAGTCCATTGAAAAATCTACAACTTTGATTCACAAAGTTTCCTCAAAAGAAGCTTGTAGCTCAAGTTATGATTTTTGGAACAAGGGTGCAAAACATTCTTAACTTAGAAAATTTTTGACCTATTCTAGGCAGGATTTTTGCCTAACTTCATGACAACTTTTCACATGCTTCCACTTGGAATTTCAACTTGCATTACAAAGATGGATTGTAGTACACATTCCAAGCTTTCCAAAATGTCCAAGAACTCATCAAACAACCTTGAGATTAGAGAGAATCGAATTTGGCAATATAGGAAAAACTCACTTTGCTCATGGCCAATTTTCATGTTCATACACTTAGGCATTTTTGAACTCAGCTTGTATTCCTAGATTACAGGCCTCAAATATCATTTACACTCATAAATTCAATTCTAATCCATTGTGCCAAGACATTATTTTGCTCATTTGGTCATTACATGGAAGTTTAAGCCATAATAAGAAAAAGCATTATATCCATTTTTGAAAAGTGAAACTTTATGTCAATTTGAAAATCAAGAGGTACAAAGCAAATCTCTTTGGCACATTAGAGGGGCCTCCATCAGTCTAGAAAAGAGATTGGCATTTTATTGCTTAAAGGTGAAGAAACTTGGCATAACATACACCAACTCACATTGCTGCAAGAACCAACCAAGACAAACTTTCTCCACACTTCCCATACTCCCTAACAGACCTAAAACACGAGCCTTTAACCCTTGATCCCTCCTCATACAGAAAATCACCACAAAACTGCACAAAACAGGGCATTCTGCATTTGGACTTGGCCAGCTCATTTCCATCATGCACTTTCATCCAAACCATTCCATACACCTTCCATAACATCCATATAGACTATTCCAAACATTGAACTGAGACTGTAACAGCCATAGCATCATTTGCCATTTTCATTTTTCTCTCTTGCAGGTTGACTTCTGTAGCTCGATTTAGCAAGATTCAAAGCAAACTAAAGGTTGGAATAGCATCCTTGGACCTCAAGCAAGCTGTACCAATCCTTACCTTGCACTGAAAGCACCTCCATTGCCAGATACGATTCAAGATGAACAGGTAAGTTCATGAACTCCTATCTCTCTATCCACGCATAGTTAGGTTTAGTTTTGTGAAGAAATTATGTTATATTCATGGCCCTGAATCTGCCCATATCATTACTTTTCGTTTATGTTATGTGTACTTAGAGAATTTTGAGTCTGAACATTAAACAAAAACTAGGTAAGGAATTGGGGGAGAAGAAATTTTCTCCCATTTCTGAGAGTTAGATTGACTTCTTTATATGTTTAGAATCGTGGCTTCAAGCTCTACAGGTTTCATGTTGCAAGATTTGGCAAAGGATCAAAGAATCAAGAGTTAGAGAGATGGGCAAAAGGGCGCGCGTTTTTGAACATTTTGTTGGCTGGAGGTTGAAGACAACCTCTATGGGCTGGGCCTGACTTTTTTCCTTTTCACACCATGTTTTTACATTTGAACCCCCCTGGCCCATTTTGATTTTTACTTATCATTTTCCATTTTTTCCTTTTGATTTTATTTCCATATTTTTATTTAAGTATGAAAAAAATATTAAAATCATTTTTTCCACATTTTTTGCATTTATTTTGATATTTATTAGGCTTTATTTAGTTTTGTACATAAATAAATACTTATATACTATTATTTAAAAAAAAATAATAATACAAACTTGTTTTATTCCTGATTTTTATTTTATATTATTTCTTGAAAACATTTTACATAAAATATACTTTTTTTAATATTAAATATTTTATTTTTGTACATATAATATATATTTAATAAATAATGTAAATACATATATGTTTATTAATATATTTAGGAAAATACAAAGAATTAATACATTTTATTTCTATTAATGTTTTGACCTCAAAAATACTTTTTATATAAAATACCTTATTTTATTTATTTTTTATATATATTTAATAAATGTTGCATATATTATATAATAAATACTTTTTATTTATAAAATTAGGGTTTTGCCCTAAATGCATAAAAATACCAAAAATTAATTAATTTTATTTTTGTTTATTTGATACATGATAAATACTTTTTACATACATATGAAAACTATTTTGGCATTTTTGCATATTTATTTTTATTTTATTAATACTTGTGCAATTAAATCCCTTGTGAAATTTCAATTTTTGGATGTAATAGTTAGAATTTACTTTCTTGTCAAAATACCCCCATTTGAACATTTGTACCCCCCATCCCATATATTGTGTTGTAATAACTTAGGACCTTTTATTTTTTGCATTTAAAAGCTTTCTAATTATGCCATGTTAGAATTAGGGTTTGTATGCAAATCAATTAACCAAAAATAGTTTGACCTAACTTCAAGATAAACAAGCATGAAAATGGACAACACTAATCACACTTGCACCCCTAGGGTATTCCACTTGTTGCCTTCAATAATGGGCCATATTGCATGTTATGTATCATTGGGCTAAAACAAAACAATCAAATGATCATAGTCCCTCGATGACGCTTTCGAAAGTTGCCTAAAAATGATCAAGTCCCTTAAAGGAAATTGCCCAAAGATACTTGGCACCATTGCAATCATGGTCTAAACGATGACCCGCGCCCGTCCCTTTAACATCCTAACACAAGATTGTCCACCAAATACAATGGTGGAACAAAATTGTTAAAAGGGTTAAAACATAGCAAAAATCTTTGAGAACTTTCGGATAGATAGCTCTTGGTTACTTGTCAACTTGCAAAATAAAAACACTTGCCTATTTTTTCAAAACACACTCCACAACACAACTTTCCAAAACAAATTTCAAAGCCTTGAAACACCTTTTCAAAAAGACAAAACACCTTTTGTAAAACATTCGAGTAAAGAATTATTACAAGGGTTGCCTAGACAAGACATCTTTTTCAAAACATTTTCAAACCCACACACAAAGCATCCTTTCAAACAATTGAAAATCAAGGCAAGTTGATCTAAGCAAGTAACTAAGAGCCCATGGATAACCATGGATAGGAAGGGTGCTAATACCTTCCCTTTCTATAATCTACTCCCCGAACCTAAGAAAACATCTCAAAGGTTTTTGCTGTGCTTTTTAAACCTTTCCTTAGGATAAAATAAAAAGTTGGTGGCGACTCTTGCTCAACCGAAACATTTGCGAAAACAAACGCAAAATCTAAGTCAGTTTCTCCCACCGTATCACAGAACTGGCGACTCTGCTGGGGAAATTTTTTAAGTGGAGTAACCTTAGGGCTTAGATCACCCTCTTGCATGACTAATTGTTTGATCTGATTGCTTTATATCTTGGCTCTCTTGTTTGGGTTTGCAATCCTACACCCGGATTTAGGGAAACATTCATAGATAGCAATACATTGTGGAAACTGTGCGGGGTATACCGACACGGTTGAAGCAATAGCTATATTAGTGCGACATATTTGTGAGTACCGGTAACCCTTGAGTTCAATCAAGGAGAGTACGGGGCCGCTGAGTGATGTCACTAAGCACTAATGACCTAGAACCTTACTTGACCATCTTGGCCTTTTATTAGGGGTAGTGAGATGACCGGCTTTGGTGCAGTCCGAAGTTGGTAGATACTCGATACTACACTCATTGAGGGTTGTTTTCTTGAAATATTTTGGTCGCTAGTTAAGTGGCTAAACCAAAACAATGAACAATGAAAACAATCCAATGATATTGAGCTCCTTAGAACCCGATTACTATTTATAGGACAGGTTTTTAAGCCAACTACACTCAAGAGGGTACTTACCTATGAAACCTCATGCAAGCCTGAAACTAGGGTTTGGTTTGATTTGCTTGTACATATGTTTGTGCATACATCATAAACATCATAAAGCATCATACGCATTCACTAACCATTTCAAGGGTTTAGATCTTCATCTTTGTTTTTGTTTTGTAGGTCATGGAAATTCTTCGAAGAAAAACCATCCAAGTCAACCTTGTGAGAATCCCTCCTCAACTCAAGGAGCTCACCTCAAGGATTCTAGAAAGCTCTCCCTTCAGTGAAAGACATGGTAGACTGCTCAGCTTAGTCAATACCAACATCGAAGAGGACATGATGAAGGTGCTGTTCCAGTTCTTTGACCCTCTTCATCAGTGTTTCACTTTCCCCGACTACCAGTTGGTGCCCACTTTGGAGGAGTTTTCTCAACTTCTGAGAATTCCTATCCTTAATCAACTACCCTACAACGGTACGGAAAAGGAACCAAAGCCTGAAGATGTTGCTCGAGCACTACATCTACAGCCATCTGACATCAAGGGGCATTGGGAAACTAGAAGCGGCGTCAAAGGGTTCTTAGCAAAATTCTTGTTTGAGAAGGCACAAGAATGTTGGAATTCATTGGACCTACAAGCCTTTGAAGAAATTGTGGCACTCCTTATCTATGGGTTGGTCTTGTTCCCAAATTCTGACCAACTGGTAGATGTCAACGCCGTCAAAATCTTCTTATCCAGAAATCCAATACCAACATTGCTTGGGGACATTCTTCACTCATTTTACACACGAACAATGAGAAAGAGGGGTGTTCTCATGTGCTGTACTCCTCTCCTTGCAAGGTGGTTTATTTCACACCTTCCACAATCTGTCTTGAAGAATGACCAAGGCTCAAGGTGGTCCCAACGGTTGATGACTCTTACTCACTCTGATGTACATTGGTGTTCTCGGTCCAGAGAAAATGTCATCATCATCGATCGTTGTGGAGAGTTCCCTAATGTTCCATTACTTGGCATTAGAGGGGGCATTACCTACAACCCTTGTCTAGCTTTGAGGAAATTTGGATATGCACGGAGGGATGGCCCTCACGACATGTTGATTCCTGACCTAGTTTTTGACTTCGACAACGATGCGCAAGGACTTCGCCAAAGATTCATCAGAGCTTGGAGGATGCCCAACAAGGTTGATAGCAAGGCACTGGGGTATAAGAACTCCATCCCTCTTGAGCCTTATCTCAAGTGGGTACGAGCCCGAGCCCAGAGTCTAATGATGCCTTATCCTCATGTTCTCCCTGTGATAAAGAGCCCGTCAAGGAAGGAGAGGTTCCCTACACCATCCTATATCCTGACATGCCTACATCGTGGGAGGAGATGCAGAAGAGTTGGATTCAACTCAAGGAGGAACGGAACACTTTTGAAGCCAGCTTCAACGCCAGTGAGAAGAAAGTTCTAGAGCTTACCCGCCGACTCCATGAGGAAGAGACCCTCAACACCTACATCGCGCCAAAGAGGATGCGCAACGTCTTTTTACCTTGAGAAGTTTTGTAATTTTTGGCCCATGGGGCATCTATGTACTGACAAATTTCTTCTTATTAATATGACGTGCGTTCTCTTTTGTTTGCAACAATTTTGAATATTCTAAATCCTTGAATGCATTGCATACATAAGCATACCATTCATCATGTGCATAAGCAGGTCTCCACACCAGGTTTCCTTATCTTTTTGCTGTTTATTTCAGTAAGATGGATCTCGAGCAAACGGTCAAGGACTTGCAGTCTCAAAATGCACAGTTTCAACAACTCCTGATGACCTTGGCTAAGGGTCAGGAGGATCTAAAGGCCCTGCTGGGAAACAAAGACCAAGTGAAAAAGAAGAAAAAGAGACTCGGAGTGGCTACTTTAGGAAGAAGGTTTGAAGGAGAAGCCAGAAGAGTGCTTGAATTTCCCCCTACTTTTGAGGAGGGAACCAGTAAAGGGAATGCGGCTGCAGTACCTTCCGAGTCCGATATGGAAGAAGAGGAGGCTGAAGAAGACGAAGACTGCTCTGATCAACAATACCCGCCGGCTGATGACAAGTACAAAGGTTTAGAAGACAGGTTGGCAGCTATGGAGCTGCAGAGAGTTACGGGTTTAGATTTTGAAAACCTGGGTTTAGTTGCCGGAATTGTGATTCCCCCGAAGTTCAAAGTGCCAGTTTTTGTAAGGTATGACGGGCTGTCCTGTCCAAAAATGCATCTCAGGTCATATGTAAGGAAAATCCAACCTTACACTGCAGACAAGAACCTTTGGATCCATTTCTTTCAGGATAGCCTTTCTGGGGCTCAACTCGAGTGGTTCTATCAGCTGGATGGAGCCAGTATCTGAAACTGGGAAGACTTGGCCACCGCTTTTTATAAACAATATCAGTACAATTCTGACCTCGCTCTTACGCGTACCCAACTTCAGGGTATGTCACTGGGAACGGGCGAGGGATTCAAAGAGTATGCGCAAAAGTGGAGAGACTTGGCTGGCAGGGTGCAGCCGCCTTTGACTGACCGTGAACTTGTTGACATGTTCCTAGGGACCCTGTCCGGTCCATTCTTCAACCATCTGGTTGGTAATTCTTCCGCTGGGTTTACAGATTTGATCTTAACTGGGGAGAGGATAGAAGCCGGTATCAAGTCAGGGAAGATACAGAAGGGTGTCGCTGCAAGTATTGAGAAGAAGCCTTTCAAGAAAGAAACGACTGTTGTGTACTCTCAGAGAAGAGCAGGGAAGACTGAGCGCCGGCCGACTGTGGGGGCCGTAATGATCCAAAACCCTTCAAGTGAGAAGCCTCGCTATAACCAGTCCAGACCAAATCAACAACGGGTGGAACGGCCACAACGGCAGTTCACCCGCATTAATATGACGCCAGCGCAAGTGCTTCCCCATCTGTTAAAGTTGAATCTCGCCACTATCAAAGAGGCACCAAAAAATGTGAATACGTCCTCTCCGCATTACCATCCTAATGCTAAATGCGCCTACCATTCTGATAGTGTCGGGCACGACACCAACGATTGTTGGGCACTCAAGCATAAAATTCAAGACCTGATAGAGTCAAAAGAGGTGGAGTTCGACGCTCCAGAGAAGCCGAACGTGATATCCGCTCCGATGCCGAAGCACGGTCGAAATGTCAATGCTATTGAAGAAGATTTGTATGTTGTTGATGTCAATGATCTGATGACTCCATTGTTAACCATCAAGTTAAATCTGTTGAAGGCCGAGATTTTCCCGGGATGTAAAGAAGATTGCTACTGTTGTTACTCTCTGTCGTTTGACTGTCCGTTACTGAAGAAAGGCATCCAAGGCCTAATGGACAGTCAACAAATTCTGTTTGAAAAAGTTTCTGCTATCCCAACCCATACTGAAGATGTCTCAATTATCACCATTCACGCCAATCTTTCCAAGGCCGTCAGAAAGCCTGTTAAGATTACACCAGCTACAAAGTCTGTTCCTCTGAAGATAACAATGCCAGGGCCTGTCCCCTACATATCTGAGAAGTCAATACCATGGAATTACGGCGGTGACGTCTACTACCATGGTATTAAACAAGTTGAAATAACTGAAGGAAGCTCGGATGAAGAAGAAGCCAGCATTGGAAACATTACGGGCACAAGCAAGATCACCCGAAGTGGGAGAATATTTTCTCCAGAGATTTCCCCCCCAAAAGAAATCCTTAGACCCTCATCTGCTTCCAAAGTTATTCCTGCACCAATAAAACTCTCCGCTAGAACCCCATTGATTGAAGATGTTGTTGTTCCTAGTATTGTCCGTCCTACCTCTGCTGATAAAGGTAAGGGAACCCAAGATGAGATTGTCAGGACGAGGGCTCAACCCTTGGTCATCCCGGAAACCTCCAAGAAAGAAATAGAAGAGATCTTGAAGATAATTAAAAGGAGTGATTACGATGTGGTAGAACAACTGGGGCAAACCCCCTCGAAGATCTCCATGTTAGCATTACTACTGTGCTCATAAGCGCACGCCAAGGCACTGATAAAATTCCTGAAGACAGCCCATGTGCCCCAGGAAACCTCTGCCGACCAATTCCAAGACTGCGTAGCCAGTCTTACTGCAGACAATGGCTTAGGTTTCTCTGATGCCGACCTGACCCCAAAAGGAAGAAAGCACAACGATGCATTACATGTGTCAGTGGAATGCCAAGGAACTACTCTGGCCCATGTTCTAGTCGACACTGGTTCTTCTCTAAACGTGTTGCCCAAGAAGGCTCTCGACCGTTTAGACTGTGAAGGCTTGGAGTTAAGGCCAAGCAACATCGTTGTAAGGGCATTTGACGGGTCCAAGAGAATGGTACATGGGGAGGTGGACATTCGCATTACGGTTGGCACAGAAGTGTTCCCCTCGACTTTCTACGTGATGGACATCCGTCCGTCATACTCTTGCTTATTGGGGAGACCATGGATACACAATGCCGTGGCAGTCACCTCTTACTTACATCAAATGTTGAAGTACCCTGTCAAGGGAAAGATCATAACCGTCCATGGTGAAGAAGAATATATGATCAACCACCTAAACTCCTTTCGGTATGTAGAGGTGGAGGGTGAATTCATTGAGACACCATTCCAGCACTTCGAAGAAGTCTCTCCTGAAATAACAGTAGCAAAATTGGTAGCTGAGGTACCAAGGCAGATGGCCAGGATGGCATCTCTAAAAGACGCGAAGGCCGCAATGAAGGAAGGGAAGAATTCAACATGGGGGCAGCTGCCTGATATTCCACATAAAACAGACAAGTTTGGTTTAGGATTCACCGCTGCAGGACAGAAAGCTATGCGTCGTTCAAAGATTGAAAGGGCGCCAATCAAGATTTCTCCTTACGGAATCAACGCTTTGGAGGGTGAAGACGAAGAGGACAACATTGAAGAGTGGATCTACCCAACTATCAAAGGAGGACTATGCAACTGGGAGGCAAAGGACTTTGTCCCCATTACTTTTATTAATCAGTAATTATCCGTTAAAACATTTCCTGTGGTCTGTAATAATTACTTGTGAAAAATCCGTACACTACTTTTTTACCTCATGCCTTGCCCAGGGCATGTAGGTCCATTTGTAAGGGTTTTAATTATCTTCATATCCATATGCCATGTTTAATGATTCATTGGACGCTTTTCATTGATAAACTGATGTGTTCATTTTCTTTCCTTCTGCATTTTTGTTTAAGGATGGCTATCCCTTACACACACCCACACTCACGAATGCAGGTACCCATCCACTCTGGATTCCATGGGTGACTATTCTGCTATGTCCTTCAATAACTCTGAAGATCTGGTCAATCAAGCCGAGTATGAAGATGATGAAGGTTGTGAAGTACCAGGGGAACTAGCCAGACTTCTACAACAAGAGGAAAGGGCCATCTTACCTCACGAAGAGTTGTTAGAAACTGTCAACTTAGGAACCGAGGAAGACCGGAAGGAGGTACAAGTGGGTGCCAATCTGGAACCAAGTGTCAAGGAATGCCTGATACAGTTGTTAAATGAGTACGTTGAAATCTTCGCTTGGTCTTATGAAGACATGCCGGGTTTAGACACAGACATCGTGGTTCACCGTCTCCCCATAACAGAGGATTGTCCATCGATAAAAAAAAAAGTCCGCCGAATGAGGCCTGACATGTTTGAAAAGATCAAAGCAGAAGTGATGAAGTAATTCGACGCTGGCTTTTTGGCTGTTACATCCTATCCTCAATGGGTCGCTAACATCGTGCCAGTACCTAAAAAAATGGCAAAGTCAGAATGTGTGTGGACTACCGGGATTTGAATAGGGCCAGCCCCAAAGATGATGTTCTGCTACCACACATTGACATTTTGATCGACAATACGGCTCAGCATAAAGTGTTTTCTTTCATGGATGGATTCTCGGGTTACAATCAAATCAAAATGGCCCCCGAAGATATGGAGAAAACAACCTTTGTCACACAATGGGGTACTTTCTGTTACAAGGTGATGCCGTTCGGACTGAAGAACGCAGGGGAAAATTATCAACGCGCCATGGTAGCTTTATTTCATGATATGATACATCATGAGATCGAAGTTTACGTAGACGATATGATAGCTCGGTCACAAACAGAGGAAGAACACCTTGAACATCTAGAAAAGCTGTTTTCCAGGTTGAAAGAATACAAACTCAGGCTAAATCCAAGTAAGTGTACTTTTGGAGTTAGGTCTGGTAAACTTCTAGGATTCATTGTAAGCAACAAAGGTATTGAAGTCGATCCATAAAAGTGAAAGCAATACAAGAAATGCCTGCTCCCCGTACTGAAAAGGAGGTTAGAGGGTTCTTGGGGCGCTTGAACTATATTGCCAGATTCATCTCTCATCTGACTTCTACCTGTGAGCCAATTTTTAAGCTATTGAAGAAAGATCAGGTAGTCGAATGGAACGACGATTGCCAAGCTGCTTTTGATAAGATCAAGGAGTATTTGCTAGAACCTCCTATTCTAATGCCACCCGTCGAAGGAAGACCATTGATCATGTATCTGACCGTCTTGGATAACTCAATGGGGGTGTGTTTTGGGCCAGTATGACGAGTCTGGTCGAAAAGAGCATGCTATTTATTACCTTAGCAAAAAGTTTACCGATTGTGAGACTCGCTACTCACTGCTCGAGAAAACTTGCTGCGCTTTGGTATGGGCTGCTCGCCGACTAAGGCAGTATATGTTGACTCATACTACCTTGTTGATTTCCAAAATGGATCCTATCAAGTATATCTTCGAAAAACCTGCTTTATCTGGAAGAATAGCTAGATGGCAAATGATCCTAACTGAGTATGACATCCAATACACCACTCAAAAAGCTATAAAGGGGAGTGTACTAGCTGATCATCTGGCTCATCAGGCTATCGAAGATTATCAACCCATGAGATTTGACTTCCCAGACGAGGACATCATGAATTTGGATAACATTAAAGGTAACAGACCGTATGACGAACCCGAAAAGGGATCCCGATGGACCCTGTACTTTGATGGTGCTTCAAATACACTTGGAAACGGTATCGGCGCGGTACTCATTTCCCCGGAAGGTTGTCACACACCTTTCACGGCCCGACTTTGCTTCAGCTGCACAAACAACATGGCTGAATATGAAGCTTGCATCTTTGGTCTCAAGGCTGCTATAGACTTGGGGATCAAATCTTTGATCGTATTCGGGGACTCGGCTATGGTTATCAGTCAAATCAAAGGAGAGTGGGATACCAAACATCCTAATCTTATCCCATACAAAGAACATGTCTTGACATTGTTGCCTCGTTTTGAGCAAATTATCTTCGAGCATTTCCCGCGAGAAGAGAATCAGCTAGCAGATGCTCTGGCTACAATGTCTTCCATGTTTAAACTCAACTGGGATAACGAGGCTCCCCAAATCACCATCGAGCGAATGGATGAACCCGCACATTGTCACGAGATTAATACTGAAGAAGTAGTGGAACAACCCTGGTTCCATGAAATCACAAGGTATCTCCAGACTAGAGATTATCCCGAAGGAGCTTTCGTAAATGACAAGAAGTTCTTAAGGAAATTTGCTGCCAAATTCTTCCTGAGCAACGACATCCTTTACAAACGAAGCCATGATTGTGTTTTACTCCGATGCGTAGACAAAGCTGAGGCAGAGTTAATCATGACCGAGATACACAGCGGCACATTTGGCACTCACTTGAGCGGGCATACAATGGCTAAGAAGATCCTAAGGGCAGGCTATTACTGGTCTACCATGGAAGCTGACTGCCATCAACATTCCCGTACTTGCCACAAATGTCAAGTCTACGCTGATAAGGTTCACATCCCTCAGGTTCCTCTCAACATTTTGACAGCTCCATGGCCATTTGCAATGTGGGGCATTGACATGATTGGAGAGATCAAGCCCACGGCATCCAACGGACATCGTTTCATCCTGGTTGACATTGACTATTTCACCAAATGGGTCGAAGCAGCTTCCTTCGCCTCTGTTACTAAAAATGTGGTTGCCCGCTTCATCAAGCAAAATCTCATATGCCGGTATGGTGTTCCAGACAGGATCATCACAGACAACGGTACAAATCTGAATAACACGATGATCACCGCATTGTGCGAACAGTTCAAGATTTATCATTACAATTCATCTCCCTATCGGCTGAAGATGAACGGTGCTGTTGAAGCTGCGAACAAAAACATTAAGAAGATCATTCAGAAAATGACAGTCACTTACAAAGACTGGCATGAGATGTTACCGTTTGCTCTACATGGATACCGTACGACGACACGTACTTCAACCTGGGCAACCCCATTTTCTTTGGTATATGGCATGGAAGTTGTCCTGCCTATGGAGGTTCAGATTCCTTCTCTAAGGATTATGAAGGATGCAGGTTTGAATGAAGACGATTGGATTCAGACCCGACTTGATCAACTCAATTTGATCGACGAGAAGCGACTCGCTGCTGTATGCCATGGTCAGACGTATCAAAAGCGGATGATCAAGGCCTTCAACAAGAAAGTCAGACGTCAGGTATATCAAGTCGGAGATCTCGTAATCAAGCGGATTATCCTGCCACAAAGTGATCCCAGGGGCAAATGGACTCCTACATACGAAGGACCATTTGTGATCAAGAGCATATTTTCTGGTGGTGCAATGATTCTGACCAACATGGACGGCGACGATTTGCCGCACCCTACAAACGCAGACATAGTCAAAAGATACTACGCATAAATAACCCGACAAGTTAAAAACTCGAAAGGGCGACTTGGGCAAAAATGGGCATCCCGGTGGACCGAAAACCCGAAAGGGCGGTTCAGGCAAAAGTTAGGGATAAAAACAAAAAAATTTGTACACCCGGCGAGTTGAAAACCCGAAAGGGCGGCTTGGGCAAAAAGGGGTTTCCCGGTGGATCGAAAACCCGAAAGGGCGATTCAGGAAAAAGTTAGGGAATTAAAGCGTATGACTATGTCTCGTCGGATCACTTTAAGGACAATCTCTTAATCAACCAGTTCCAAGCTTCTGATCAATCCAGCCATCGGCAGACGAAGCATTGAATGGACAGATATTTAGAGTTGGGAAGGCTGTAACAGAATGGAATCCCATGGAATTATTTCACATAGCCATCTTTCTTTTGTATAAATTTTTCAATACTTACAACGACATCCTCTTACTAGGATGATTGTCTCCTTTGTACAAATATACTCATAAAAAGTTAATACAAATACTTTTCCAGAAATTTGCGTCGTCTTCCTTTTCTCTTTTCTTTTGCACTATGGTTTTATTTGAGAAACGTCCAATGTTTTGTTAAATAGGCATATGCATTTGAACATAATCATTTCCCTATGAATCAAGGAAGATGATTACTGATAAGTTGAAGGTGCAAATAGATATCTTGATGCCCTTTCAGAGGAAATCCCGAGCAGATTTGAAATCCAAATCCCTCAGTCAGAACTTAATTCCCTAAACAGAGTTAGACTTCAGGATCCTCATCATAGAAAGCTTTCCTAATACTGATTCTCCCGTCAAAGAGCCTTTTCAAAACTCGATTCCCCTCAGAGTTAAGTTTCAGTGTCCCAAATGGAACTAAAATTTCCAACCATCGATCCCCAGCTGAACCAGGCTAGTGAGCCTTTTCCCCACAGGGATACTTCCCACCAAGCTGAGGATGCTCAGTCTTACCTCTCCAGCATGAGTCTATCAGGTTCTGAACTCCCCAGTAAAGATCTCCTCAAGACAGGAATCCCCAGTAGATTGGCATACAACCCAAGCTTCTGATTCCCCAACAGTGGTCCCAGGACTTCTCATTTTCAACGATCAGAAGATTCTTTCCCTCCCCTACAGCAGCCAAGGATTTATTTTCCTCGGCAGCAATCAAGATTTTTTTATCTTCAGCCATCTAGGATTCATCTATCCTCCGCAAGATAGCTCTTCAGCTTACATGCGCATTCATTTACATTCATATCATAAACATTGATATAACATACATTGCGTCATGCATCATGACATTGCATACAGCTAACGCTTTACCTTTTCAGGAAAGATCAGTCGATGGACAAAGATCATCATCTTCCGAGATTCTTTTTAGAAATAGTTCGGATGTGACCCAGACATGGCGACATTCTGATACTTATTCCAGATTCATCCAGATACAATTTTTGAAAACAGTTTACGGACGCTTCCCAACAACGGATGCTGCTCTATTGCTTATTCAACCTCAAGACTTCTGAAAACAGTTCACGGGTTCTCCAGTAACGGATGTTAACCTATCGCTTGTTCAGATTCTTCTTCAACCTTTGAAAACAGTTTACGGATTCTTCCCAACAACGGATGTTAATCTATCGCTTGTTCGGATGCAATTTTGAAAACAGTTTACGGACGCTTCCCAACAACGGATGCTGCTCTATTGCTTATTCAACCTCAAGACTTCTGAAAACAGTTCACGGGTTCTCCAGTAACGGATGTTAACCTATCGCTTGTTCAGATTCTTCTTCAACCTTTGAAAACAGTTTACGGATTCTTCCCAACAACGGATGTTAATCTATCGCTTGTTCAAATGTAATTTCAAAAACAGTTTACGGACACTTCCCATCAACGGACGCTGCTTTATTGCTTATTCAACTTCAAGACTTCTGAAAACAGTTCACGGGTCCTCTAGTAACGGATGTTAACCTATCACTTGTTCAGATTCTTCTTCAACCTTTGAAAACAGTTTACGGACGCTTCCCATCAACGGACGCTGCTTTATTGCTTATTCAAATTCAAAGATTTTGAAAACAGTTTACGGATTCCTCCCAACAACGGATGCTAATCTATCGCTTGTTCAGACTCTTCTCAACTTTTGAAAACAGTTTACGGATGCCTCCAGATACGGATGTCAATCTATTGCTTATTCAGACCCCCAGTTCAGAGATGTCCCAAAACATGGACACCTTTCTGATACTCATTCCAGATGGCATCTTTAAGCCCATCCCCGACAAGTTCCTGTCACCCCTCTAGATGGCATCTTTAAGCCCGTCTCCAAATGGCATCTCTAAGCCCATTCCCACATCCATTGCTTTGACGAGTGCAAATTTAAGGGCACTCTAGTGTCCAATCTCCTTTTACCTTCGAGACGCGAAAGGCAAACCTGCCAATCTAACTCTTCAGGCGCAAGAAGATTGAACAGGGGCAACTGTTGTACCCCAAAATTTACCCTCCCATTTCCTCAACATTTTCTCATCACAAGATCCTTGGAGCTCAAGATCCAGCTAGGGTTTTTCTCAGCTCAAGACTTCTCCTTGCACTGCTGGCCCAAATTAGGGTTTGAGTTTGCACAAAGATGTTTTGACTTAAAATGCCCAAAGTGACTTTCATGCTTCATATTGGACTCCCAAGTTTATCCATACCAAGTTTCAAGCCTTGATTCCAAACTTTGCCCAGTCAATTGGACAGTTGACCTAGAAATCAGCTGTATTGGGGAAAAAGTCAATTGTGGTCAATTGGCAGTCAAACCTCATGATTCTTGACCCACATCAACATTTTGAACTCATATGAACCATTTGGTCAAGTTTGGATCACAATTCCACAAGAAATTTGATCAGATCACCAAAAGGGCAAAATGGTCATTTTTAGGGTTTTGACTGCACAAAGGCAATTTTTGACTGTTTAACCTAGCCAATGGCAAACCAAGCTCACATATGGACTCAAGGACCCAATGACATTGTCTTGACATGTTCAACAAATTCAAAAAGATCCCAAATGCACAAGCTTGACAGATGAATTTTCCAGTCAGTTGATCAATTTTTGACTGTATACTGAAAAGTCAAACTTTGACTTTTTGGTCAAAATCAAGGGTCAAGATTCATTTTTCACCAAAACATGTCAAAACATGAGACTTGTTCATCAAGAAATCAAAAATCACAAATTAGGGTTTGAAATGAAGAATTTTCATAACTTAGAATTTTTCTAAGTTATGAAAATCCCTAATTTTTTCCTAACTTTGTCCCATTTTTTCACCAAGATGCATTTGGATTCAAACAAAAGTCAAAACATGAAAGTTGTAGTACATTGCAAAATCTACAACTTTGATTCACAAAGTTTCCTCAAAAGAAGCTTGTAGCTCAAGTTATGATTTTTGGAACAAGGGTGCAAAACATTCTTAACTTAGAAAATTTTTGACCTATTCTAGGCAGGATTTTTGCCTAACTTCATGACAACTTTTCACATGCTTCCACTTGGAATTTCAACTTGCATTACAAAGATGGATTGTAGTACACATTCCAAGCTTTCCAAAATATCCAATAACTCATCAAACAACCTTGTGATTAGAGATAATCGAAATTGGCAATATAGGAAAAACTCACTTTGCTCATGGCCAATTTTCATGTTCATACACTTAGGCATTTTTGAACTCAGCTTGTATTCCTAGATTACATGCCTCAAATATCATTTACACTCATAAATTCAATTCTAATCCATTGTTCCAATACATTATTTTGCTCATTTGGTCATTACATGGAAGTTTAAGCCATAATAAGAAAAAGCATTATATCCATTTTTGAAAAGTGAAACTTTATGTCAATTTGCAAATCAAGAGGTACAAAGAAAATCTCTTTGGCACAAGTTATTGAGCTAATCCCACTGATCAAGGGAAAGTTTAGCAGCACATTAGAGGGGCCTCCATCAGTCTAGAAAAGAGATTGGAATTTTGTTGCTTAAAGGTGAAGAAACTTGGCATAACATACACCAACTCACATTGCTGCAAGAACCAACCAAGACAAACTTTCTCCACACTTTCCATACTCCCTAACAGACCTAAAACACGAGCCTTTAACCCTTGATCCCTCCTCATACAGAAAATCACCACAAAACTGCACAAAACAGGGCATTCTGCATTTGGACTTGGCCAGCTCATTTCCATCGTGCACTTTCATCCAAACCATTTGATACACCTTCCATAACATCCATATAGACTATTCCAAACATTGAACTGAGACTGTAACAGCCATAACATCATTTGCCATTTTCATTTTTCTCTCTTGCAGGTTGACTTTTGTAGCTCGATTTAGCAAGATTCAAAGCAAACTAAAGGTTGGAATAGCATCCCTGGACCTTAAGCAAGTTGTACCAATCCTTACCTTGCACTGAAAGCACCTCCATTGCCAGATACGATTCAAGATGAACAGGTAAGTTCATGAACTCCTATCTCTCTATCCAGGCATAGTTAGGTTTAGTTTTGTGAAGAAATTATGTTATATTCATGGCCCTGAATCTGCCCATATCATTACTTTTAGTTTATGTTATGTGTACTTAGAGAATTTTGAGTCTGAACATTGAACAAAAACTAGGTAAGGAATTGGGGGAGAAGAAATTTTCTTCCATTTCTGAGAGTTAGATTGACTTCTTTATATGTTTAGAATCGTGGCTTCAAGCTCTACAGGTTTCATGTTGCAAGATTTGGCAAAGGATCAAAGAATCAAGAGTTAGAGAGATGGGCAAAAGGGCGCGCGTTTTTGAACATTTTGTTGTCTGGAGGTTGAAGACAACCTCTATGGGCTGGGCCTGACTTTTTTCCTTTTCACACCATGTTTTTACATTTGAACCCCCCTGGCCCATTTTGATTTTTACTTATCATTTTCCATTTTTTCCTTTTGATTTTATTTCCATATTTTTATTTAAGTATGAAAAAATATTAAAATCATTTTTTCCACATTTTTTGCATTTATTTTGATATTTATTAGGCTTTATTTAGTTTTGTACATAAATAAATACTTATATACTATTATTTAAAAAACAAAAAATAATACAAACTTGTTTTATTCCTGATTTTTATTTTTTATTATTTCTTGAAAACATTTTACATAAAATATACTTTTTTTAATATTAAATATTTTATTTTTGTACATATAATATATATTTAATAAATAATGTAAATACATATATGTTTATTAATATATTTAGGAAAATACAAAGAATTAATACATTTTATTTCTATTAATGTTTTAACCTCAAAAATACTTTTTATATAAAATACCTTCTTTTATTTATTTTTTATATATATTTAATAAATGTTGCATATATTATATAATAAATACTTTTTATTTATAAAATTAGGGTTTTGCCCTAAATGCATAAAAATACCAAAAATTAATTAATTTTATTTTTGTTTATTTGATACATGATAAATACTTTTTACATACATATGAAAACCATTTTGGCATTTTTGCATATTTATATTTATTTTATTAATACTTGTGCAATTAAATCCCTTGTGAAATTTCAATTTTTGGATGTAATAGTTAGAATTTACTTTCTTGTCAAAATACCCCCATTTGAACATTTGTACCCCCCATCCCATATATTGTGTTGTAATAACTTAGGACCTTTTATTTTTCGCATTTAAAAGCTTTCTAATTATGCCATGTTAGAATTAGGGTTCGTATGCAAATCAATTAACCAAAAATAGTTTGACCTAACTTCAAGATAAACAAGCATGAAAATGGACAACACTAATCACACTTGCACCCCTAGGGTATTCCACTTGTTGCCTTCAATAATGGGCCATATTGCATGTTAGGTATCATTGGGCTAAAACAAAACAATCAAATGATCATAGTCCCTCGATGACGCTTTCGAAAGTTGCCTAAAAATGATCAAGTCCCTTAAAGGAAATTGCCCAAAGATACTTGGCACCATTGCAATCATGGTCTAAACGATGACCCGCGCCCGTCCCGTTAACATCCTAACACAAGATTGTCCACCAAATACAATGGTGGAACAAAATTGTTAAAAGGGTTAAAACATAGCAAAAATCTTTGAGAACTTTAGGATAGATAGCTCTTGGTTACTTGTCAACTTGCAAAATAAAAACACTTGCCTATTTTTTCAAAACACACTCCACAACACAACTTTCCAAAACAAATTTCAAAGCCTTGAAACACCTCTTTAAAAAAGACAAAACACCTTTTGTAAAACATTCGAGTAAAGAATTGTTACAAGGGTTGCCTAGACAAGGCATCTTTTTCAAAACATTTTCAAACCCACACACAAAGCACCCTTTCAAACAATTGAAAATCAAGGCAAGTTGATCTAAGCAAGTAACTAAGAGCCCATGGATAACCATGGATAGAAAGGGTGCTAATACCTTCCCTTTCTATAATCTACTCCCCAAACCTAAGAAAACATCTCAAAGGCTTTTGCTGTGCTTTTTAAACCTTTCCTTAGGATAAAATAAAAAGTCGGTGGCGACTCTTGCTCAACCAAAACATTTGTGAAAACAAACGCAAAATCTAAGTCAGTTCTCCCACCATATCACACATGGCATATGATTATGAAGAGAATCAAGCCCTTACAAATGGACCTACATGCCCCGGGCAAGGCATGAGGTGAAAAAAAGTGTGCGAATTGTTTAAGTAATTATTACAGACCAACAGGAAATGTTCGAAAGATAAATTACTGATTGATGAAAGTAATGGGAACGAAGTCTTTCGCCTCCCAGTTGTGCAGTCCCCCTTCAATGGTTGGGAAGATCTAATCTTCAACGTTACCCTCTTCGTCTTCGTCTTCTAAATCATTGATTTCATGAGGAGAAATCTTGATGGGTGCCTTTTCAATTTTGGAGCGACACATAGCCTTTTGCCCCACAGCCGTAAATCCCAACCCAAACTTGTCTGTCTTGTGGGGAAAGTCAGGTAACTGTCCCTATGTCGTGCTCTTTCCCTCCTTTATTGCAGCCTTTGCGTCTTTCAGAGATGCCATCCTGGCCACCTGCTTGGGTACCTCAGCTACTGCCTTTGCTACTACAACCTCAGGAGAAACTTCCTCGAAGTGTTGAAAGGGTGTTTCGATGAATTCGCCATCCACTTCCACATACCTAAAGGAATTCAGATGACTGATCATGTACTCCTCCTCACCGTGTACAATTATGATTTTACCCTTAACAGGGTATTTCAGCATCTGATGTAGAGAGGAAGTGACTGCCCCAACATTATGAATCCACAGTCTTCCTAGCAAGCAAGAGTATGATGGACGGATGTCCATCACGTAGAAAGTTGAGTGGAACACTTCAGTGCCTACCTTGATGGGAATGTCGACCTCCCCATGCACCATCCTTTTAGACCCATCAAAGGCCCTGACAATGATATTACTCGGTTTCAGCTCCAAACCTTCACAATCCAACCGGTCCAGAGCTTTCTTAGGGAGCACATTTAGAGAAGAACCAGTATCGACCAAGACATAGGCGAGAGTGGTTCCTCGACATTCAACTGACACATGCAATGCGTCATTGTGCTTTCTTCCCTTAGAAGTCAGGTCAGCATCAGAGAAACCCAGGCCGTTTTCGGCGGTAAGGCTGGCTACACAATCCTGGAATTGGTCGGCTGAGGTTTGCTGGGGCACATGGGCTGTCTTCAGAAATCTTATCAATGCTTTGGCATGAGCCTCCGAACAAAGCAGTAGGGCCAACATGGAGATCTTCGAGGGGGTTTGCCCCAGTTGCTCTACAACATCATAATCACTTTTCTTGATTATTCTCAGAATCTCCTCCATTTCTTTCTTAGAGGTTTCAGGGATGACCAATGGCTGAGCCCTCATCCTGATGAGCTCTTCTTGGATCCCTTTCCCTTTATCATTAACAGCAGCAGAAGGGACAACCACATGAGTTTCTACTTCTTCAATCATTGGCGTTCTTGCAGACATTTTTATCGGTGCAGGGGTAACCTTGGGAGCATATGAGGGTCCAAAGATTGCCTTTGGAGGGGAAATCTCTGGAGAGAAAATTCTTCCACTTCGGGTGATTTTGCTTGTTCCGCAATGTTTCCAATGTAGGAAGTCTCTTCGTCAGAGCTCTCTTCAGTCAATTCAATTTTTTTAACACCGTGGTAGTAGATTTCTCCACCATAATTCCACGGTATTAATTTGTCAGATTTGTATGGGACGGGCCCAGGCATGGTTATCTTCAAGGGTACAGTCTTCGGAGCGGATGTAATTTTAACAGGCCTTTTGGGGACCTTGGAAAGATTGGCGGATATGGTTATTATTGAAACTTCATTGATAGGAGTTGGAGTAACAGGAGTCTTTTCGAAAAGAATTTCTTGGTTGTCCATTAGGCGTTGGATGCCTAACTTCAACAGTGGACAGTCGGTTGGTAAGGAGGAACAAAGGTAGCAATTTTCTTCACAACCTGGGAAAACCCCATCCTTTAGCAAGTTCAATTTGATTGTCAGTAGTGGAGTTATCAAATCATCAACGACAGCAACAAACAGATCTTTTTCAACAGCATGGACGTTGTGACCATGTTTTGGCATTGGAGCAGAGATTACATTCGGCTTCTCAGGGGTGTCGAACTCAACCTCTTTAGCGTCTATCAAATCCTGAATTTTATTCTTAAGCGCCCAGCAATCGTTGGTGTCATGCCCGGCGCTGTCAGAATGATAGGCACATTTTGCGTTGGGATGATAATGTGGGGAAGTGGTATTCACATTCTTTGGCGCCTCTCTAATATTGGTGAGATTTAGCTTCAACAAATGGGGAAGAACTTGTGCAGGAGTCATGTTGATGCGGGTGAACTGCCGTTGTGGCCATTCTATCCGTTGCTGATTAGGTCTAGACTGATTGTTACGAGGCTGATCATTTGACGAATTTTGAATCATCACGGCCCCTACAGTCGGTCGGCGCTCAGTTCTTCCCAATCCTTTCTGAGAGTATATAACAGCTGCTTCCTTCTTGGCCGGGAATGGTTTTTTAACAGTTGTGGAGGCAGAGGCATCCCTTTGAATCTTCCCACTCTTAATACCAACTTCCACCCTTTCGCTAGTCAGAATCAATTCAGTAAACCCTGCAGAAGAGCTCCCGATCAAATGGTTGAAGAAAGGGCCAAATAGGGTCCCCAAGAACATATCAACTAGTTCCCTATCTGAAAGCGGTGGTTGCACCCTACCAGCCAAGTCGCGCCATTTATGGGCGTATTCTTTGAACCCTTCATTTGAGGCCATCCCCATACTTTGTAGCTGAGTACGGGTCGGCGCCAAGTCGGCGTTGTATTGATACTGGCGATAGAAGGCATCTGCCAAGTCTTCCCAATTATGCACTTCTGACCTCTCAAGCTGGTAAAACCAATCTAGCTGAGTACCGGACAAGCTGTCCTGGAAGAAGTGTACCCAAAGATTTTTATCAGATGAATGAGGTTGAATTTTTTTGACATACGACCTCAGGTGCATCTTTGGGCAAGACAGACCATCATATTTGGCGAAAGTTGGCACCTTGAACTTGGGAGGGATGACAATCCCAACAATCAATCCCAATTCTTTGAAATCTAGCCCGGGAACCCGTTGCAACTCCATGGCTGCCAGTCTATCCTCCAGGTTTTTATATCTGTCGTCCGCTGGTGGGTATTGCTGCTCTGAATAATCTTCATCTTCCTCAACCTCTTCCTCTTCAGCCTCAGACTCAGAAGGTAATGCAGCTCCTTTTCCTTTGTCGGTCCCCTCGTCGGATGTGGAGGGGAATTCCAGAACTCTCCTAGCTTCATTCTCAAATCTTCTTCCCAGTGTAGCTACCCCAACTCTTTTCTTTTTCTTTTTTCCTTTTTCTTGCTCTTTATTCCCTAACAGTGCTTTAAGATCCTCCGGACCCTTTGCCAAGGTCATAAGGAGCTATTGAAACTGCGAGTTTTGTGCCTGCAGATCTTTGACCGTCTGCTCAATATCCATCTTACTGAAATAAACAGCAGAAAGATAAGGAAACCTGGTGTGAAAACCTGTTTATGCATATGATGAATGATATGTTTATTCATGTAATGCATTCAAGGATTTAGAAATTCAAAGTTGTTGCAGACAAAAAGAACACATGTCATATTAATAAGAAGAAATTTTGTCAGTATATAAATGCCCCATGGGCCAAATATTACAAAAACTTCTTAAGGTAAAAAGACGTTGTGCATCCTCTTTGGTGCGATGTAAGTGTTGAGGGTCTCCTCCTCGTGAAGTCGGCGGGTAAGCTCTAAAACCTTCTTCTCACTAGCGTAGAAGCTGGCTTCAAAAGTATCCCTTTCTTCCTTGAGTTGGATCCAACTCTTCTGCATTTCCTCCCATGATGTTGGCATGTCAGGATGTAGGATGGTGTATGGAACCTCTCCTTCCTTAACAGGATCTTTGATCAAAGGGAGAATGTGAGGGTAAGGCATCATAAGACTCTGGGCGCGGGTTCGTACCCACTTGAGGTAAGGCTCAAGAGGGATGAAGTTCTTGTGTCCCAGTGTCTTGCTATCTACCTTGTTAGGCATCCTCCAAGCTCTGATGAATCTTTGTCGAAGTCCTTGCGCATCATTGTCGAAGTCAAAAACTAGGTCAGGAATCAGCATGTTATGAGGGCCATCCCTACGAGCGTATCCAAATTGTCTTAAAGCCAGACAGGGGTTGTAGGTAATACCTCCCCTAATGCCAAGTAATGGAACATTAGGGAACTCACCACAACGATCAATGATGATGACATTTTTTCTGGACCGAGAACACCAATGTACATCAGAATGTGTGAGGGTCATCAATCGTTGTGACCACCTCGAACCCTGCTCATTCTTCAAAACTGATTGTGGAAGGTGAGAAATAAACCACCTTTCCAGGAGAGGAGTACAGCACATGAGAACACCTCTTTTCCTCATTGTTCGTGTGTAAAATGAGTGTAGGATGTCCCCAAGCAATGTAGGTATGGGATTCTTAGACATGAAAATCTTGACAGCATTCACATCTATAAGTTGGTCAGGATTTGGGAACAAGACCAACCCATAAATGAGGAGTGCCACAATCTCTTCAAAGGCTTGCAGATCCAAAGAATTCCAACACTCTTGTGCCTTCTCAAACAAGAATTTTGCCAAGAAGCCTTTGACACCACTTCTGGTTTCCCAATGCCCCTTGATGTCAGATGGTTGCAAGTGTAGTGCTTGAGCAACATCTTCAGGTTTTGGTTCTTTTTCCGTACCGTTGTAGGGTAGTTGATTAAGAATGGGAATTCTCAGGAGTTGAGAAAATTCCTCCAAAGTAGGCACCAATTGGTAGTCGAGGAATGTGAAACAGTGGTGAAGGGGGTCAAAGAATTGGAACAACACTTTCACCATGTCTTCTTGAATGTTGGTGTTGACTAGGCTGAGGAGGGATTCTCACAAGGTTGACTTGGATAGTTTTCCTGCGAAGAATTTCCATGACCTACAAAACAAGAACAAAGATGAAGATCCAAACCCTTGAAATGGTTAGTGGATGCATATGATGCTTTATGATGTTCATGATGTATGCACAAACACATGTACAAGCAATTCACACAAAACCCTAGTTTTAGGCTTGCATGAGGTTTCATAGGTAAGTACCCTCTTGAGTGTAGTTGGCTTAAAAACCTGTCCTATAAATAGTAACCGGGTTCTAAGGAGCTCAATATCATTGGATTGTTTTCTATGTTCATTGTTTTGGTTTAGCCACTTAACTAGCGACCAAAATATTCCAAGAAAACAACCCTCAATGAGTGTAGTATCGAGTATCTACCAACTTCGGACTGCACCAAATCCGGTCATCTCACTACCCCTAATAAAAGGCCAAGATGGTCAAGTAAGGTTCTAGGTCATTAGTGCTTGGTGACATCACTCAGCGGCCCCGTACTCTCCTTGATTGAACTCAAGGGTTACCGGTACTCACAAATATGTCTCACTAATATAGCTATTGCTTCAACCGTGTCGGTATACCCCGCACAGTTTCCACAACGTATTTCTATCTATGAATGTTTCCCAAATCCGGGTGTAGGATTTCAAGCCCAAACAAGAGAACCAAAATGTAAAGCAATCAAAGCAAACAATTAATCATGCAAAAGGTGATCTAAGCCCTAAGGTTACTCCACTTTTAGATAGTCCCCAGCAGAGTCTCTAGTTCTGTGATATGGTGGGAGAACTGACTTGAGGTTTTGTGTTTGTGTTCGCAAATGTTCAGTTTAGCAAGAGTCGCCACCGACTTTTTATTTTATCCTAAGGAAAGGTCAAAAAGCACAGGAAATACCTTTGAGATGTTTTCTTGGGTTCGGGGAGTAGATTATATAAAGGGAAGGTATTAGCACCCTTTCTATCCATGGTTATCCATGGGCTCTTAGTTACTTGCTTAGATCACTTGCCTTTGCTTTTCAATTGTTTGAAATGGTGCTTTGTGTGTGGTTTTGAAAATGTTTTGAAAGAGATGCCTTGTCTAGGAAACCTTTGTAATGACTCATGTTTGAGTATATATAAAGATGTATGTCTTTTTGAAAAGATGTTTCAATGTTTTTGAAAGTTTGTTTTGAAATTGTTTTTGAAGTTGTGTTGTGATGTGTGTTTTTGAAAAGTAGCAAGGATGTTTTTTGCAAGTTTGATCAAGTAACTAAGAGCTATCTACCCTAATTTACTCAAAAATCTTTCCTTATGTTTTAAACCCTTTTAACAGTGTTGTTTCACCATTGTATTTGGTGAACAACCTTGTGTTAGGATGTAAACGGGACAGGCGCGGGTCATCGTATAGGCCATGAAAGCAATAGTGTCAAGTATTTTGGCAATTTTCTTGAGGGACTATGATCATTTTGTTTAGGAAACTTCGATAACGTCATCGAGGGACTATGATCATTTGTTTGTTTTTGTTTTGCCAAAGTACTTGACATGCAAACATGGCCCATTTTTGAAGGCAACAAGTGGATGTAACCCTAGGGGTGCATGTGTGCATTGTGTTTGTTTTTCATGCATGTTTATCTTGAATTAGGTCAAGCTATTTATCGATTGATTTTGCATACAAGACCTAAGTCTATCATGGTATAATTTGGAAACTTTTAAATGTGCGAGAATTTAAAGTCCTAGATTATTACAACATGATTAGAGAGGGGGATATAAATTTGAATGGGGGATATTTGACAAGGAAATAAAACCTAAATTATTACAATCATATCGAATGTATAGGTTACAACATTTAATTATACAATACTTGAAATGAATATAATAAATAAACAAAATGTATTATGCACAAAAATGATTTTTTATGTATGTGAAAAAGGTTTTCATATTTGAATTATAAATAATAATAAAAAGTCATATTTTTGATTATTTTTGTTATTTAGGGTAAAAACCCTAATTTTGAATAAATAGTATTTATTTATTAATTATGTATAATATATATTAGTTTATACAAAAATAATTAAAAAAAAAAAGAAGTATATTGTGGAAAAAAGTATTTTTAGTGTCAAATATTAAATAAAAAATAAAAGATATTATTTTTGTATTTTGCCCTAAATATTTAATAAAATATGTATAAGTATATATTATATATATTTAATATGCTAAATATGTACAAAAAATAAAATATTAATTATTTACAAAAATGTATATTTTAGGAAATGTTTTCAAAATGTAAATAAAAAATAATAACTAAAAATAAATATTTTTTGTATTATTTTTAGGGTTTTAAAATGAAAAGGAAATATATTTATTTACATACATATACTTTAATAAAGCAAATAAATGCCAAATAAATGTAAAAAAATGTGGAAAAATATTTTTGGAGTTTTTTATGCTTGAGCAAAAAATATAAAATCAGAATCAAAAAGAAAAATGCAAAAATGTCAAATATTTGACATAATGGGCCAGGGGGTGCAAACGGAAAAAAAGGGGTGCAAAAAGCAAGCTGACTCAGGCCCAGCCCAAGCCAACTCTGTCTTCAACCTCCATCTCTGTTTGAACAACAAAAAAACGCGCGTTTTCCTTGCTTCATACAAACTCCTGATTCCTTGATTTTTAGCCAAAACTCATAACACAAACAATGTAGAGCATCAAACCATGATTTCAAACATATAAAATACTTGACCTAACTCTAAGAAACCAAGGAGAATTTCATCACCCCCAATTTCTGACCTAGTTTTTCTTCAATGTTCATGACTAAAATTCTCACAGCATGCTTAATATAAATGAAAAGTGAACACATTTATGGCTTCAGGGCTATGAGTAGAGCATGTTTCATTCACAAACCTAAGCTTAATCATGCCTGGATAGAGAGATAGAAGTCCATAGATTACCTGTTTCAGCTTGACTTGAACAGAGCAATGTAGCAACCTTCAATGGAGTTTGAGCTTTTGTTGAGCTTGCCTGAAGTCCAAGGATGCTTCCCAAATGCCTAGCTTGCTTTGAAACCACCTGTAACGTGCTGTAGAAGTTTACCTGCACAGCTTGAAAGTGAAAATGGCAAACGAGGTTAGGGGTGTTACAGCTTGAGTTTAAGGCTTGGAATAGTTTCAATGGATGGTATGGAATGTGTTTGAACAAGTTTTAGCCAAAGCGCACGAGTGGAATTGATTATGGAACTCAAGTTGCAGGGCATGCCCTGTTTCTGCAGCAAGGTGGTGTTTTGGTGTATTAGGAGTTATGAGAGGTGGTTTAGTCGTGTTTTAGGTCAGTTGGGATGTGTGGAAGATGAGTACAAGGTTTGCTTAAGCTTGTGTTTGCAGGAAATCAAAGTTGGATCTGTTTTGCCATCTTTCTTGTTTTTGAAGTAAGAAAACTCAAGTTGCAATGCAGGCCTGTGTACTCTATGTCTCTATGCTGCAGCATTTGCTCTTGATAAATGGGATTTGTGCACAAAGCTTTGCCTCAAAGATCTGGCCTGTACCTCAAGGATTTGGAACTTGACATAAAGTATCACTTTTCCAAAATGGCAATTTTGCTCTTTCCAATTAAGGGTTAATTTAGCATGTATTGTCCAAATGAATGAAATAAAGCCTTAACACAATGGTAAGGCATTAAATTATTGAGTATGAAGAGGTTTATAGGCATGCAAGCTATCACAAACCCTGCTGATTTGAAAAATGCAATTGTTATGAACATGCTTTGGCCATGAACAAAAGTGAGTTTTGGCCAACTTTGCAAATTCGATTCTCTCTAACCACAGGGGTGTTTGAGAAGTTCTTGGACAATTTGGAAAGCTTGGAATGTGTACTATAATCCATCTTTGTAATTCAAATTGAAACTCCAAGTGGAACATGTGAAAAATGGCCAAGAAGTTGGACAAAAATCCTGCCTAGAATAGGGCAAAATTTCTCTAAGTTAAAAATGTTTTGTACCCTTGTTCCAAAAATCCTAACTTGATATACAAGCTTCCTTTGAGAAAACTTTCTGAGTCAAAGTTGTATATTTTGCAATGGACTACAACTTTCATGTTTCAAGTTTTGTTTGAATCCATTTACATCTTGGTGAAAAAATGGGACAAAGTTAGGAAAAAATAAGAAAATTTCATAACTTAGAAAATTTTCTAAGTTATGAATTTTTTTCATTTTAAACCCTTATTTGCAATTTTGGGTTTATTGATGAACAAGTTTCATAATTTGACATGTCTTGATGAAAAATAACTCTTGGCACTTGATTTTGACCAAAAAGTCAAAGTTTGACTTTTCAGTGTATAGTCAAATTTTGATCAGTTGACTGAAAAATTCATCTGTCAATCCTATGCATTTGAGATCTTCTGAACTTGTTGAATGTGTAAAGACAATTTCATTTAATCCTTGATTCCTAGTGTGAGCTTGATTTGCCATTGGTTAGGTCAAACAGTCAAAAATTGCCTTTGTGCAATCAAAACCCTAAAAATGACCATTTTGCCCTTTTGATGATCTGATCAAATTTCTTGTGGAATTGTGGTCCAAACTTGATCAAATGGTTCATATGAGTTCATAATGTTGATGTGGGTCAAATTTCATGAGGTTTGACTGTTAATTGGGCACAATTGATTTTTTCCTCAATACAGCTGATTTCTAGGTCAACTGTCCAATTGACTGGGCAAAAATTTGAATCAAGGCTTGAAACTTGGTATGGGAAAACTTGTGAGTCCAACATGAAGTATGAAAACCACTTTGGGAATTTTAGGTCAAAACATCCCTATGCAAACTCAAACCCTAATTTGGGTCAACAGTGCAAGGAGGGGTCTTGAGCAGAGCAAACCCTAACTTGATCTTGAGCTCCAAGAGTCTTGTGGTGTGAAAATGTTGATGAAATGAGAGGGCAAATTTTGGGCTACAACAAAAGGGTATAACAAACCTGTCTCAAGTTCTTAAAATGCAACATCCAAACATAACTATAGTCCAGGGGTTAGCACAAAAACCAATGGGTCTCAAAGTCCAAATTATAACTAATTAAAGTTGAGTTTTCAGCATAAGAGCAGTCAGAATCTAATGCTAAAACATGGTCTAGAAATATCTACATTTTTCTTTATTGGCATGTGCATATGATGTTTAAATGAAAGAGTTTCAAGTTTAGAGAGAACTTACCTCTTGAAGTGTTTAATCGAAAGAGTTGTAGGTGACTTCTTTGATGGTGGAGGGAGCTTCGTTGGGATCTTCCTGAAGCTAGTTCTGTTACTGCTTGGTTTGGGCAGTCACTGAATCGAAAGAGAGTATATGATGGTGATGCGTGAATCTAAGGTTGCTACAGTTTAGGGGAAGTAAATCGAAAGGTACACTACTGAGGCCTTTTTACGAAAAAAATCTTAGAGTTTTGAAGGTTTGAGAATGTTGCAGAGTTTGAGAATATGGGAGAGTTTTAGTATTTTTTATGATTTTGTCTCTAGCAAAAATCTGGACCCTTTCTTTGTCAATGGTTTCTCTATTTATAGAGAAAAGGTTTGGGAGTTTAAACAAAAAGGTGGCTTGGCTGAAACGTGAATATTAAGCTAGGTCAGATTTTCCAAGATCCCAAGGTGAAGTACTGAAGTTGTTTGTTAAAAGGGGCTGACTCCCCTGACTTATGGTGAAGTACAAATAGGATTTAAGCAAAGCATGGGCTTAGGACAGGATTTGTACTAACAAATTCACTTTCAAGAAAATAATCTTCTGGACAAAGGTTTAATCACCTGGAAAATAACTTAATCCAAAGTGTAAGCAATTAATTATGGAGTGAAATACAAGCATTAAGGCTTGTAAAGTAAGATCATGTAGCATGGTCCAAAGATTTGATCAGTGTCCTTTCAAAATCCTATTTTCCACTTGTGTCGAAGATTTCTAGAAATGTGCTAAAGAAGACTGCATCGAAGGATTCAGAGTTGGGTTTGAAAGATGCTGATTCAAAGGGAACCAAAACTCTAATCGAAGCTTTTTTGTGAAGGTGGCTCATGTCCAATCGAAGGCTTGCATGCCAGGGGTTACATGTGGTCAAACGAAAGAGTGTACATAGAGGGTCCCTGTCTTGTGACTTCATGCCAACACGTAAAAGATCTATGTTCGAACGAAGCTTGTATAAAGGGAACCAACATGTCCAAACGAAAGGTGCATGTAGGAGGACAAAATGTTCAGATTCGAAAGAGGCATATAGGGAACAAAAAGTGCAAATCGAAGGATGCTAAAAGAGAGCCTTTTGCCTTGGAAATGAAATAGATTACAAGAGGCTTTTTTCCTTGTGAATCCAAACCAAAATGTGCCAGAGGCCCATTCCAAGTCGAAGGATGCAAGCAAAGCTTGTATCAAAAGAGGCCAAAAGGCCAATCGAAGGAGCTGAAACGAAGAACACTTGTATTTCTCCAAATTTTGTCAAAATCATATTTTTATCTGTTTTCTCCCTTTTTGACAGTTTCCTTTTAATTTTGGTACTGGAAAATTCCAAAGTACTTGTGCAAGCTTGAACCTTGAGAATCCTTGTGAGAAAGGCCTTGAAGAATGAGAGGGCAAATTTTGGGGTACAACAGCTGCCCCTGTTCAATTTTCTTGAACCTGAAGAGTTAGATTGGCAAGTTTACCTTTCGCGACTCGAAGGTAAAAGAGGATTGGACACTAGAGTGCCCGTAAATTTGCACTCGTCAAAATATAGCTGAGGAAATGGGCTTAAAGATGCCATTTGGAGATGGTGGAATCTTGCTGGAGATGGGCTTAAAGATGCCATCCAAGAATGTTTGTTGAATTGCAATGTTGTAGGTCAGAAGAATGAGCATCAAAATGGTATCTGTGTTTGGAATGCATTTGAATTGTATCTGGAGACTGAGTCTATATGAGCCAAAGAATGGCGTCCGTGTCTGGAGCGTAACTGAGCTGTAACTGTATTTGATTCTTTGAATGAATATTAGAATGACTTCCGTGTCTGGAGTGTATCTGTATTCTGAATGGGTAACAGAGAAAAATCTGTGTATGGAGCAACTGTGTGCTGAGGATAAGTTCTGAATGAGTGACAGAATGGCAACCGTGTCTGGAGCGTATCTGGACTGTATCTGAAGTTGAGATCTGTATGAGTAGCAGAATGACTTCCGTGTCTGGAGTGTATCTGAAACTGTAACTGGGATCTGAACAAGTGACATAATGACTTCCGTGGCGACTGCACTGGGGAGAATCAAACTGCTGGTGTAAGGGCCAGAATGGCATCCGTGTTTGGAGCGTATCCGAACCTGAAGTTGATAGTTGAATCTGATAGAATGGCCGCCGTGTCTGGGGCGAATCTAGTCTGTATTTTGACTTGAAATTCTTAATGAGTAATAGAATGACCGCCGTGTCTGGGGTGTATCTATACTATATCAGAAAAATTGTTAACGATAGCCTTTTAATCTTATCCTGAAAAGGGTAAAATGTTAGCTAAAACACAAAGTTATGTTGCATGATATGTATGATGCAATGAACTGTGTTTCATCAAAGTTTATATGTATGTAATGGTTATGCATGTAAGCTGAGTAGCTGTCTTGCCTAGGAAGGTAAATCATGGATAACTGGAGATAATAAAATCTCGGACCGCTGTCGGGGAAAATAAATCCTTGATTTTGACAAGTCCCCTTGGCTGCTGCTGGGGATTGAAAATCCTTTGATCATTGAAAATGAGAAGTCCTGGGATCACTGTTAGGGAAATCAGGAATTTGGGTTGTATGCCAATCTATTGGGGATTCCTGTTTTGAGGAGATCTTCGCCGGGGAATATCTGAAAAACTCTGTGAGGAATTGAGAATGAGAGTCTTTATTCTGCTTGGGGAGTTGGTGTCGAGGAGCCAAGAACGAGAATCTTCAATCTGCAGGGGATTAAAAACTCCGACAAATTATGCTGAGAGTAAAGAAAGCTCCGGAGAATCAAGGACGAGAGTCTTGATTTTGTTGGGGAGTAAGAAACTCTATGGGGAATAGCCATACTGTTGAAGAGTAGCTATCCTGCTGGAGGGTAAGACTCAGGATCCTAGAAAAAGCTTATTCCTGTTTGGAAAAAGTTCAGGTTTAGGTTGTACGCCACTTTGAGAATGAGAATCTTCATTATGTCGGGAACAACAGAAATCCAGGTGTTATACCACTTTGAGAATGAGAATCTTCATTCTGTCGGGGAAAATAAGGAGGTTGGATTGTATACCACTTTGAGAATAAGAATCTTCATTCTATCGGGGAAAATCAGGAGGTTGAATTGTATACCACTTTGAGAATGAGAATCTTCATTCTGTCGGGTCAGGAAGTTGGGAGTATTCCAATCTACTGAGGTTTCAAGGATGAGAATCTTCATTCTATTAACGATGTCAGGAGCTTGGGAGTATACAAATCTACTGAGGTTTCAAGGATGAGAATCTTCATTCTGTTAAGGGTCAGGAGGTTAGGAGTATACCAATCTTCTGAGGTTTCAAGGATGAGAATATTCATTCTGTTAACGGTGTCAGGAGCTTGGAAGTATACCAATCTACTGAGGTTTCAAGGATGAGAATCTTCATTCTGTTAAGGGTCAGGAGGTTGGGAGTATACCAATCTTCTGAGGTTTCAAGGATGAGAATCTTCATTCTGTTAACGGTGTCAGGAGCTTGGGAGTATACCAATCTACTGAGGTTTCAAGGATGAGTATCTTCATTCTGTTAAAGGTCAGGAGGTTGGGAGTATACCAATCTTATGAGGTTTCAAGGATGATAATCTTCATTCTGTTACGGGTCAGGAGGTTGGGAGTATACCAATCTACTGAGGTTTCAAGGATGAGAATCTTCATTCTGTTAACAGTGTCAGAAGGTTGGGAGTATGCCAATCTTCCAAGGTTTCAAGGATGAGAATCTTCATTCTGTTAAGGGTCAGGAGGTTGGGAGTATACCAATCTTCTGAGGTTTCAAGGATGAGAATCTTCATTCTGTTATGGGTCAGGAGGTTGGGAGTATAGAAATCTTCTGAGGTTTCAAGGATGAGAATCTTCATTCTGGTAAGGGTCAGGAGGTTGGGAGTATACCAATCTTCTGAGGTTTCAAGGATGAGAATCTTCATTTTGTTATGGGTCAGGAGGTTAGGAGTATACCAATCTACTGAGGTTTCAAGGATGAGTATCTTCATTCTGTTAACGGTGTCAGGAGCTTGGGAGTATACCAATCTACTGAGGTTTCAAGGATGATAATCTTCATTCTGTTAAGGGTCAGGAGGTTGGGAGTATACCAATCTTCTGAGGTTTCAAGGATGAGAATCTTCATTCTGTTACGGGTCAGGAGGTTGGGAGTATACCAATCTACTGAGGTTTCAAGGATGAGAATCTTCATTCTTGAGTGAGAAAGAATTTTAGGAGCTTCAATTGTCCATTATTCTGCTGGTGGGTTGTTTCTGCTGAGATTTTAGGAACTCGCCCGTAATTCAACTAAAGTAAAAACTTGAATTTGATTGTACCTTCCCTGAAAGACAAAGGTTAGTGGCATATATCAAACAATTATATTCTCAAAATAAATGAGACCGCGTTGCATGATGTCCTGATGCACGGAGATGTAATGTTTTTCAAGATGACCTTTTGCTGGGGAGAATAAATCCCGAGCTGATGAAGGAGAAAAGAGTTGGATTCTTCATCTCTGGTATTGAATAAAACCAGAATAAATCGCTGGGAGATTTATCTGAAATATCAAAAACCCATAAGATCTTCCATTGGCATAAGAATTAGGGAGATCTTAGTGTTGATCTGACCAAAGCAGAGAGGGTCTTGGATTAATTTTGACTCAACCGGATGATGGAGGAATCTCTGACGACCGTAACTTCCAACAGGTGATGAAGGAATTTTTGACGACCGATCAATTTGTGTACGTTATGAATGTTGTTGAAATGTAATTTTGTTTTGGAGAATAATTCCTTGACAAATGTTGGGGGAAATAAACCCATGACTGCTGGTCTGCTAGAGAGGTGATGAACTTCTCGAGGACGCTTGAATTTCTTTTCAGAAAGATTTCAGAGAGATTCGTCACAGCCCCTAGTATCAAGTGCTTTTGGCACTGCCAGGAAACTTGGACTGTACATAACCCTTTGATGAGATTGACGTTTAAATTCCCCAAGTGATGGTGAGGGAGACTTGCCCTAGGTTAATCTGTAATTGAGAGATTTCTTGAAATCTTGACTGGACTGCCCCAGGTTTAATCTATTTTGAAAGATTTGTTGAAATCTTGACTGGACTGTCCCAGGTTTACTGGAGAATACCATATAAAGTCCCCTTTTGCTGATAGGAGATTTTTGCCATGGGAGTGTCATCCCCCTTGAAGTGATTTTACTCACTGAGAGAGCTTTCGTTCCTCTGAACATTCACTGTATGAATTTCTTCGCTGTCAAACAAATAACCATGTGCAAACAACGATATTCAAATAATGCAAAGTTTATGCTTGTCTCGAAGTTTTGAAAAAATGCATTTTTTAGCAGAAAACTTTTTATAAGACAAATTCAACACAAGATTTAGGGCAAAGCCTTACAGGAGTCAGGATACCTTTTGTAACAGTATTCTTTCGAACTAACCTATGCTTCAATTAGTACTTTTGAAGGGTTATAACGTGGCTTGGTTCACGGTTTAAGAAACAAAGGATAAAGGCCCAAAGTATATTTGTACCCACCCGCTCTTCATGATGTTCTTCAATCCTAAACTCAGTTAATTGTGCATCGAACTCTATTCGAATTTGGAACGACGTTTTGGTGATGGTCCACACAAGCTGAAATTGTTGGAAGGCAGTCATTTTTGCAACATTTTCATGTTATTGAAGATTTATAACGACCTCTTTCTTTTGATTGATTATCCCTAACTTTTGCCTGATTGTTCCTGTTTTCGAGATTACAGTCAGCGGGATGCCCCGACTTTCTTAAGCCTCTCTTGTAGGTTTTGGCTCAGTGGGATTTTTTTTTAGAGATAATGACTGCCTATGAGATAAAGAACCAACACTGTCTTTTGGTTCAAAAGGAATTTTTTTGATGTCATTCGTTGTATTACGAACTGAGAGTTTGCGACTTCAATGCGCATCTTTTGAATTAACTGAGAGACTATCCTGCCCCAGGTTTGATTAAAGGTTTCAACTTGCGTTTAAAACAGAAAACTTATACTTCTTTGGCTAGAAGGGGTTGACTAGGGATTATCTTCCTTATAACTCCAGTGTTTAGGATTTGAAAGAAACGTCTGTACATCGTCAGCAAGGTCTGTCCAAAAGCATATTGTATGAGATTATGATATTGTTTCGTCATCCTCCCTCTAAAGGCTTGTAGCTTTTTTGCAAGGGTTAAATGTCATAAAGAAAGTAGAAAGCATAGTTCAAGAATAGTGAAAACGAATGGATGAATTCAAGACAAACATATGCAATGCATTAATGAAACAGAGTTTGACATCAACAGATAATTGTTTGAATAAGAAATTACAACTTGAAAATTCAAATGAAACAAAAGTCTCTTAGTTCGAACTTTGTCATTTCAGGTGGAGAACCCTCAGCTGAAGATTTTCATCTCGCCATCTGGCATGGATTCCAGCACTCCTCTGTCAATCAAGTCTTGGATCTTGTTTTTCAAAGCCCAACAGTCATCGGTGTCATGTCCAGGACTATAGGAGTGGTATACACAAAATGTGTCGGGGTGATAGCCAGGAGCAGAGGTATTGGGATTCCGAAGAGGGTCCTTTAAAGCAAGCAGATTGACCTCCAACAAGCGTTTCAGTATTAGAGATGATGGTATGTCAGTCTCAGAGAAATGTCTTCCAAACGTATTTTTCTTACACCGATTACCCCGTTGACGCTGGCGAGGTTGTTGTTGGGCTTGTGACCCCAAAGCAAGTTGGGGAGCCTTTCCCTTGTCTTCTTGTCTCAAAGGAGGTTGAATGATGACTTGATATTCAACCCTAGTTATTTTCCCCATTTGGTTATCTTGAAGCAGTTTGTTGACGAGGACTCTGAGCTCCTCTTGTCTTTGAGCCAGGTCTTGAATGAGAGCCATCTGGCCCACCAGCTGTCCCATCATCTGGATCTTCATTGTTGCCAACTCAATATGTAGCCCTTCCAACTGATCATTCCTGATTCCGCCTGGATTCCCTAGGACCATGCCCCTTGTGAGGAGAGCTTTCACCTCTTCTTGACCCTGGGACAGGTTCAAGAACATTTCTTGAAGTTGAGCGTTTTGAGCCTGGATATCTTCGATACTCCTCTCTAGAGCCATCTCTCTGAAATAAACAGTAGGAGAATAAGGTAACCTGAAAGGGAAAACCTGTCATGATGTGAACGCATGTTATGTGGATGCATGTTTTCAAGAATCTCCCGGGGTAAACACAAGAAAAATGTTAGAGGTTGAACTTTGATCAACATCTTTGACTAGAGAACTTTGTATCGGTGGATGTCTTTCCACGAGAATCAAGCTCACCATGTTAAGTGGGTCATAGCCCTCGATTCAAGTTGTTGCACTTGGTCTTTGACGGCGTTTGTTTAGAGGAGAATGAATCCTCTTGCCCCTTGGTAGACGTCTGGTTCAACGTGACCCTGCATCAAAGACCCTTGAGATCCTTGAAATGGTTATTGAAAATGCTATGGTATGATGTTATGATGTTATGTACAGGTATGCAAAAGTAAGCAAGTGTATATACAGATAATCATATTCACATAAAGCAGACAAGTCCTTAGGTTTAGGCTTGCATGGGGTTTGTAGGTAAGTACCCTCTTCGAAGTTAATTGGCTCAACCTATCCTACAAATAGAAACCGGGTTCTAAGGAGCTCAATATCACTGGATTATTTTCTGTGTTCATTGTTTTGGTTTAGCCACTTAACTGGCGACCAAAATATTCCAAGAAAATAACCCTCAATGAGTGTAGTATCGAGTATCTACCAACTTCGAACTGCATCAAAGTCGATCATCTCACTACCCCTAATAAGGCAAAGATGGTCAAGTAAGGTTCTAAGAGTTCGTTAGTGCTTCATGACATCACTCAGCGGCCCCGTATTCTCTTTGATTAACTCAAAGGCTACCGGTACCCACAAATATGTCGCACTAACGTAGCCACTGCTTCAACCGTGTCGATATACCTTACACAGTTCCCTCACAGTTTATTGCTACTTACCTAAAATGTTCCCCCAAATCCGGGTGTAGGATTTAAAACAAACCCAAACAAGGAACCCAAAAAAGTAAAGAAATCAAAGCAATCAAAGTAAGCATGTAAAGGTGATCTAAACCCTAAGGTAACCCCACTTTTAGAAATATCCCCAGCAAAGTCGCCAGTTCTGTGATACGGTGGGAGAACTGACTTGGGATTTTGCGTTTGTGTTCGCAAATGTTCGGTTTAGCAAGAGTCGCCATCGACTTTTTATTTTATCCAATGGAAAGGTCAAAAAGCACAGGAAAGACCTTTGAGATGTTTTCTTGGGTTCGGGGAGTAGATTATAGAAAGGGAAGGTATTAGCACCCTTTCTATCCATGGTTATCCATGGGCTCTTAGTTACTTGCTTTGCTTTTCAATTGTTTGAAATGTTTCTCTTCAATTGTTTGAAATGGTGCTTTGTGTGTGGTTTTGAAAGATGTTTTGAAAATATGCCATCATTGTGGCAACCTTTGTAATGATTCTTGTTTGAATGTATACAAAGGTGTTTTTTGTCTTTTGAAAAGTTTCCAATGTTTGAAAGTAGGTTTTTGAAATTGTGTTGTGAAGTGTGTTTTGAAGATAGCAAGGATGTTTTTGCAAGCTTTGATCAAGTAACTAAGAGTTGTCTACCCTATTTTACTCAAAGATCTTTCTTATGTTTTTAACCCTTTTAACAGTGTTGCTTCACCATTGTATTTGATGAACAACCTTGTGTTAGGATGTTAAACGGGATAGGCGCGGGTCATTGTATAGACCATGATAGCAATGGTGTCAAGTATTTTTGGCAATTTTCTTGAGGGACTTGATCATTTTGTTTAGGCAACTCAGATAGCGTCATTGAGGGACTATGATCTTTTGTTTTGTTTTTGTTTTGCCAAAGTACTTGACATGCATATCATGGCCCATTTTTAAAGGCAACAAGTGGATTGAAACCCTAGGGGTGCAAGTGTGCATGTGTGTTATTTTCATGCTTTGTTTTTTATTAGTGATTGTTTACTTATTGATTTTATCTTTCCATACATATCCTACTTACTAGCAAGCATATAAAAGTAATAAAGCGCAGAAAGATAAAATCCTACACTATTACAACCATATTGAATTGCATGAAAATATAAAGGCAAAAATAAAATAAAAGCAAGAAAAATGAGGGTCTTTCGATTGAGGCAGAAAACCCTTCGATTCTGCACTTTCTGGCTCTCTTCGATTTGGCCTGAAAAGGGTGAAGGCATGACTTTCGACTGAGGCCTCATGGTCAGCATGTTGTGCCTTTCGATTGGGACTAGTGGGACAGCATGTTGTGCCTTTCGACTGGGCCTGGAACCAGTATAAGATGCAACATGCCTTTCTGCCTCCTTCGATTGGGGTTTGAAAGCAGGGAGGGAGTGGCTTTCGATTTTCCTTTGTCTCCTTCGACTGGGGGTTGGAGTCAGTGGAGTCATGCCCTTCGATTTTCCTTTGTCTCCTTCGACTGGGGGTTGGAGTCAGTGGTTCTATCTTTTGTTTGAGGCATGGAAACAGAAAGGTTATGGATTTCGTCTGAGGTCTGGAAACAACAAGGTTATGGCTTTTCCACAGGCTCCTTGCTGACTCCTTGTAAGCATATTAGGCCCTCAAATTGTGATTCGAAAGGCTTGTGCAGCTAGTCAATCGAAGGGTATAACAAACCTGTCTCAATTTCTTAAAATGCAACATCCAAACATAACTACAGTCCATGGGTTAGCACAAAAACCAATGGGTCTCAAAGTCCAAATTATAACTAATTAAGGTTGAGTTTTCAACATAAGAGCAGTCAGAATCTAATTCTAAAACATGGTCTAGAAATATCTACATTTTTCTTTATTGGCATGTGCATATGATGTTTAAATGAAAGAGTTCCAATTTTAGAGAGAACTTACCTCTTGAAGTGTTTAATCGAAAGAGCTGTAGGTGACTTCTTTGATGGTGGAGGGAGCTTTGTTGGGATCTTCCTGAAGCTAGTTCTGTTACTGCTTGGTTTGGGCAGTCACTGAATCGAAAGAGAGTATATGATGGTGATGCGTGAATCTAAGGTTGCTACAGTTTAGGGGAAGTAAATCGAAAGGTACACTACTGAGGTCTTTTTACGAAAAAAATCTTAAAGTTTTGAAGGTTTGAGAATGTTGCAGAGTTTGAGAATATGGGAGAGTTTTAGTATTTTTTATGATTTTTTCTCTAGCAAAAATCTGGACCCTTTCTTTGTCAATGGTTTCTCTATTTATAGAGAAAAGATTTGGGAGTTTAAACAAAAAGGTGGCTTGGCTGAAACGTGAATATTAAGCTAAGTCAGATTTTCCAAGATCCCAAGGTGAAGTACTGAAGTTGTTGGTTAAAAGGGGCTGACTCCCCTGACTTATGGTGAAGTACAAATAGGATTTAAGCAAAGCATGGGCTTAGGACAGGATTTGTACTAACAAATTCACTTTCAAGAAAATAATCTTCTGGACAAAGGTTTAATCACCTGGAAAATAACTTAATCCAAAGTGTAAGCAATTAATTATGGAGTGAAATACAAGCATTAAGGCTTGTAAAGTAAGATCATGTAGCATGGTCCAAAGATTTGATCAGTGTCCTTTCAAAATCATATTTTCCACTTGTGTCGAAGATTTCTAGAAATGTGCTAAAGAAGACTGCGTCGAAGGATTCAGAGTTGGGTTTGAAAGATGCTGATTCGAAGGGAACCAAAACTCTAATCGAAGCTTTTGTGTGAAGGTGGCTCATGTCCAATCGAAGGCTTGCATGCCAGGGGTTACATGTGGTCAAACGAAAGAGTGTACATAGAGGGTCCCTGTCTTGTGACTTCATGCCAACACGTAAAAGATCTATGTTCGAACGAAGCTTGTATAAAGGGAACCAACATGTCCAAACGAAAGGTGCATGTAGGAGGACAAAATGTTCAGATTCGAAAGAGGCATATAGGGAACAAAAAGTGCAAATCGAAGGATGCTAAAAGAGAGCCTTTTGCCTTGGAAATGAAATAGATTACAAGCGGATTTTTTCCTTGTGAATCCAAACCAAAATGCGCCAGAGGCCCATGCCAAGTCGAGGGATGCAAGAAAATCTTGTATCAAAAGAGGCCAAAAGGCCAATCGAAGGAGCTGAAACAAAGAACACTTGTATTTCTCCAAATTTTGTCGAAATCATATTTTTATCTGTTTTCTCCCTTTTTGACAGTTTCCTTTTAATTTTGGTACTGGAAAATTCCAAAGTACTTGTGCAAGCTTGAACCTTGAGAATCATTGTGAGAAAGGCCTTGAAGAATGAGAGGGCAAATTTTGGGGTACAACAGCTTCCCCTGTTCAATATTCTTGAACCTGAAGAGTTAGATTGGCAAGTTTACCTTTCGCGACTCGAAGGTAAAAGAGGATTGGACACTAGAGTGCCCGTAAATTTGCACTCGTCAAAATATAGCTGAGGAAATGGGCTTAAAGATGCCATTTGGAGATGGTGGAATCTTGCTGGAGATAGGCTTAAAGATGCCATCCAAGAATGTTTGTTGAATTGCAATGTTGTAGGTCAGAAGAATGAGCATCAAAATGGTATCCGTGTTTGGAATGCATTTGAATTGTATCTGGAGACTTAGTCTATATGAGCCAAAGAATGGCGTCCGTGTCTGGAGCGTAACTGAGCTATAACTGTATTTGATTCTTTGAATGAATATTAGAATGACTTCCGTGTCTGGAGTGTATCTGTATTCTGAATGGGTAACAGAGAAAAATTTGTGTATGGAGCAACTGTGTGCTGAGGATAAGTTCTGAATGAGTGACAGAATGGCAACCGTGTCTGGAGCGTATCTGGACTGTATCTGAAGTTGAGATCTGTATGAGTAGCAGAATGACTTCCGTGTCTGGAGTGTATTTGAAACTGTAACTGAGATCTGAATAAGTGACAGAATGACTTCCGTGGCGACTGGACTGGGGAGAATCAAACTGCTGGTGTAAGGGCCAGAATGGCATCCGTGTTTGGAGTGTATCTGAACCTAAAGTTGATAGTTGAATCTGAATGAGAGATAGAATGGCCGCCGTGTCTGAGGCGTATCTAGTCTGTATTTTGACTTGAAGTTCTGAATGAGTAATAGAATGACCGCCGTGTATGGGGTGTATCCATACTGTATCAGAAAAATTGTTAACGATAGCCTTTTAATCTTATCCTGAAAAGGGTAAAATGTTAGCTAAAACACAGAGTTATGTTGCATGATATGTATGATGCAATGAACTGTGTTTCATCAAAGTTTATATGTATGTAATGGTTATGCATGTAAGCTGAGTAGCTGTCTTGCTGAGGAAGGTAAATCATGGATAACTGGAGATAATAAAATCTCTGACCGCTGTCGGGGAAAATAAATCCTTGATTTTGACAAGTCCCCTTGGCTGCTGCTGGGGATTGAAAATCCTTTGATCATTGAAAATGAGAAGTCCTGGGACCACTGTTAGGGAAATCAGGAGTTTGGGTTGTATGCCAATCTACTGGGGATTCCTGTTTTGAGGAGATCTTCGTCGGGGAATATCTGAAAAACTCTGAGGAATTGAGAATGAGAGTCTTTATTCTGCTTGGGGAGTTGGTGTTGAGGAGCCAAGAACGAGAATCTTCGATCTGCAGGGGATTAAAAACTCCGACAAATTATGATGAGAGTAAAGAAAGCTCCGGAGAATCAAGGACGAGAGTCTTGATTTTGTTGGGGAGTAAGAAACTCTATGGGGAATAGCCATATTGTTGAATAGTAGCTATCCTGCTGGAGGGTAAGACTCAGGATCCTAGAAAAAGCTTATTCCTGTTTGGAAGAAGTTCAGGTTTAGGTTGTACGCCACTTTGAGAATGAGAATCTTCATTCTGTCGGGAGCAACAGAAATCCAGGTGTTATACCACTTTGAGAATGAGAATCTTCATTCTGTCAGGGAAAATCAGGAGGTTGGATTGTATACCACTTTGAGAATAAGAATCTTCATTCTATCGGGGAAAATCAGGAGTTTGAATTGTATACCACTTTGAGAATGAGAATCTTCATTCTGTCGGGTCAGGAGGTTGGGAGTATACCAATCTACTGAGGTTTCAAGGATGAGAATCTTCATTCTGTTAACGATGTCAGGAGCTTGGTAGTATACCAATCTACTGAGGTTTCAAGGATGAGAATCTTCATTCTGTTAAGGGTCAGGAGGTTGGGAGTATACCAATCTTATGAGGTTTCAAGGATGAGAATCTTCATTCTGTTAACAGTGTCAGGAGCTTGGCAGTATACCAATCTACTGAGGCTTCAAGGATGAGAATCTTCATTCTATTAAGGGTCAGGAGGTTGGGAGTATACCAATCTTCTGAGGTTTCAAGGATGAGAATCTTCATTCTGTTAACGGTGTCAGGAGCTTGGGAGTATACCAATCTACTGAGGTTTCAAGGATGAGAATCTTCATTCTGTTAAGGGTCAGGAGGTTGGGAGTATACCAATCTTATGAGGTTTCAAGGATGAGAATCTTCATTCTGTTACGGGTCAGGAGGTTAGGAGTATACCAATCTACTGAGGTTTCAAGGATGAGAATCTTCATTCTGTTAACGGTGTCAGAAGGTTGGGAGTATGCCAATCTTCCGAGGTTTCAAGGATGAGAATCTTTATTCTGTTAAGGGTCAGGAGGTTGGGAGTATACCAATCTTCTGAGGTTTCAAGGATCAGAATCTTCATTCTGTTACGGGTCAGGAGGTTGGGAGTATAGCAATCTTCTGAGGTTTCAAGGATGAGAATCTTCATTCTGGTAAGGGTCAGGAGGTTAGGAGTATACCAATCTTCTGAGGTTTCAAGGATGAGAATCTTCATTCTGTTATGGGTCAGGAGGTTAGGAGTATACCAATCTACTGAGGTTTCAAGGATGAGTATCTTCATTCTGTTAACGGTGTCAGGAGCTTGGGAGTATACCAATCTACTGAGGTTTCAAGGATGATAATCTTCATTCTGTTAAGGGTCAGGAGGTTGGGAGTATACCAATCTTCTGAGGTTTCAAGGATGAGAATCTTCTTTCTGTTACGGGTCAGGAGGTTGGGAGTATACCAATCTACTGAGGTTTCAAGGATGAGAATCTTCATTCTTGAGAGAGAAAGAATTTTAGGAGCTTCAATTGTCCATTATTCTGCTGGTGGGTTGTTTCTGCTGAGATTTTAGGAACTCACCCGTAATTCAACTAAAGTAAAAACTTGAATTTGATTGTACCTTCCCTGAAAGACAAAGGTTAGTGGCATATATCAAACAATTATATTCTCAAAATAAATGAGATCGCGTTGCATGATGTCCTGATGCACGGAGATGTTATGTTTTTCAAGATTACCTTTCGCTGGGGAGAATAAATCCCGAGCTGATGAAGGAGAAAATAGTTGGATTCTTCATCTCTGCTATTGAAGAAAACCAGAATAAATCGCTGGGAGATTTATCTGAAATATCAAAAACCCAGAAGATCTTCCATTGGCATAAGAATTAGGGAGATCTTAGTGTTGATCTGACCAAAGCAGAGAGGGTCTTGGATTAATTTTGACTCAACCGGATGATGGAGGAATCTCTGACGACCGTAACTTCCAACAGGTGATAAAGGAATTTTTGACGACCGATCAATTTGTGTACGTTATAAATGTTGTTGAAATGTAATTTTGTTTTGGAGAATAATTCCTTGACAAATGTTGGGGAAATAAACCCATGACTGCTGGTCTGCTAGAGAGGTGATGAACTTCTCGAGGACGCTTGAATTTCTTTTCAGAAAGATTTCAGAGAGATTCGTCACTGCCCCTAGTATCAAGTGCTTGTGGCACTGCCAGGAAACTTGGACTGTACGTAACCCTTTGATGAGATTGACGTTTAAATTCCCCAAGTGATGGTGAGGGAGACTTGCCCCAGGTTAATCTGTAATTGAGAGATTTCTTGAAATCTTGACTGGACTGCCCCAGGTTTAATGGATTTTGAAAGATTTGTTAAAATCTTGACTGGACTGTCCCAGGTTTACTGGAGAATACCATATCAAGTCCCCTTTTGCTGATAGGAGATTTTTGCCACGGGAGTGTCATCCCCCTTGAAGTGATTTTACTCACTGAGAGAGCTTTCGTTCCTCTGAACATTCACTGTATGAATTTCTTCGCTGTCACACAAATAACCATGTGTAAACAACGATATTCAAATAATGCAAAGTTTATGCTTGTCTCGAAGTTTTGAAAAAATGCGTTTTTTAGCAAAAAACATTTTATAAGACAAATTCAACACAAGATTTAGGGCAAAGCCTTACAGGAGTCAGGATACCTTTTGTAACAGTATGCTTTCGAACTAACCTATGCTTCAATTAGTACTTTTGAAGGGTTATAACGTGGCTTGGTTCACGGTTTAAGAAACAAAGGATAAAGGCCCAAAGTATATTTGTACCCACCCGCTCTTCATGATGTTCTTCAATCCTAAACTCAGTTAATTGTGCATCGAACTCTATTCGAATTTGGAACGATGTTTTGGTGATGGTCCACACAAGCTGAAATTGTTGGAAGGCAGTCATTTTTGCAACATTTTCATGTTGTTGAAGATTTATAACGACCTCTTTCTTTTGATTCATTATCCCTAACTTTTGCCTGACTGTTCCTGTTTTCGAGATTCCAGTCAGCGGGATGCCCCAGCTTTCTTAAGCCTCCCTTGTAGGCTTGTATCAAAAGAGGCCAAAAGGCCAATCGAATGAGCTGAAACGAAGAACACTTGTATTTCTCCAAATTTTGTCAAAATCATATTTTTATCTGTTTTCTCCCTTTTTGACAGTTTCCTTTTAATTTTGGTACTGGAAAATTCCAAAGTACTTGTGCAAGCTTGAACCTTGAGAATCCTTGTGAGCAAGGCCTTGAAGAATGAGAGGGAAAATTTTAGGGTACAGCAACGTTCAAATGCATATGCTTAAAAATAAATCATTGGACATTTTTGTAAACAGAAACAAAGAAAAACAGATGGTTTTGCACTTTCAAAAGGGATGTGAAATAAGTACTTGTATTAACTTGAATAAGTATTTTTTGTACAATGAGACGAGCATTCTAGCGAGAGAATGTCGTTGTAAAAAATGAAAATTGATACAAAGAAAAGATAGCTATGTGAAATAATCCCATGTGGTTCCCATTCTGCTATAGTCTTCATGTCTCTGAATGTCTTGTCCACTTGTCGCCTCGGCAAAGTCAATTAGATTGATTTAGAGCCGTTTGAGTTGATTGGTCGATGCTGAAGATTGTCTGCAAGATGATCCAACGGGACATAGTCATACGCTTCAATCCCTAACTTTTTCCTGGACTGCCCTCTCGGGTTTTTAGTCCACCGGGATACCCTTTTTTGCCCAAGCCGCCCTTTCGGGTTTTCAACTTGCCGGGTGTACAGATTTTTTTTTTAATTTTCATCCCTTATTTTTTCCCGAACCCTTTTGGTTCTCCAGGAAGCCATTATTTTTGCCTAGGCCAGTCAACCTAGCAGGTCTTTGATCATGCATAGTATATTTTAACTATGTCCGTGTTTACAGGGTGCGGGAGGTCGTCGCCATCCATAGTGGTCAAGATCATTGCTTCACCAGAGAATATGCTTTTGATTACAAACGACCCTTCATATGTAGGAGTCCATTTGCCCCTGGGATCACCTTGTGGCAAAATGATACGCCTGATTACCAAGTCACCGACCCGATATACTTGCATTTGACCTTTTTATTAAAAGCTTTGATCATGCGTTTTTGGTACATCTGACCATGACAGATAGCTATAAGCCTCTTCTCATCAATCAAGTTCAATTGGTCAAGTCGAGTCTGGATCCAATCTTCTTCGTTCAGACCAGCATCCTTCATGATTCTTAGAGAGGGGATCATGACCTCAATAGGCAACACAACCTCCATGCCGTATACGAGAGAATAGGGTGTTGCCCCAGTTGATGTGCGAGTTGTGGTACGATACCCGTGGAGAGCAAACGGTAGCATCTCATGCCAGTCTTTGTATGTGACTGTCATTTTCTGTATGATCTTCTTAATGTTTTTATTAGCAGCTTTTACAGCACCATTCATCTTTGGTCGGTAAGGGGAAGAATTGTGATGCTGAATCTTGAGTTGCTCGCACAAGGCGGTGATTATAGTGTTTTTTAGATTCGTACCATTATCAGTGAGGATTCTCTCTGGGATACCGTACTGACAGATGAGATTCTGTTTGATGAACCGAGCGACCACATTCTTAGTAACGGAGGCGAAGGAAGCTGCCTCAACCCACTTTGTAAAATAGTCGATGGCCACTAAGATGAAGCGGTGTCCATTGGAGGCCGTTGGCTTGATTTACCCAATCATATCGATTCCTTACATAGCAAAGGGCCAAGGATCTGTCAAGACGTTTAGAGGAACCGGAGGTACATGCACTTTATCCGCATAAATCTGACACTTATGGCAAGTCCGAGAGTGTTGGTAGCAATTTGCCTCCATGGTAGACCAATAATAGCCTACCCGTAGGATTTTCTTTTCCATTGTATGCCCACTGGAATGGGTACCAAAAGTGCCTTCGTGTAATTCAACCATGATCCTTTCAGCCTCAATCTTGTCTACGCACCGAAGTAATACAGAGTCATGACTGTGTTTGTACAAAATGTCGTTACTAAGGAAGAACTTAGCCGAGAATATTCTTAGGAACTTCTTGTCATTCACTGAAGCTCCTTTTGGATATTCCTGAGACTCGAGATACCTTTTAACTTCATGGAACCAAGGTTGATCCACTACTTTTTCCGTACTGATCTCGTGACAGTAGGCTGGTTCATCCATCCGCTCAATGGTGATTTGAGGAGCCTCGTTATCCCAATTAAGTTTAAACATAGATGACATTGTAGCTAGTGCGTCTGCTAGCTGATTTTCTTCTCGCGGGAAATGCTCAAAGGTAATCTTCTCAAAATGCGGCAACAATGTCAACACATGTTCTTTGTAAGGGATAAGGTTGGGGTGTTTGGTGTCCCATTCCCCTTTGATCTGACTGATGACCAAAGTTGAATCTCCAAATACATCTAAGTATTTGATCCCCAAGTCTATAGCAGCTTTGAGACCAAAGATGCATGCTTTGTATTCTGCCATGTTGTTTGTACAGTTGAAGCAAAGTCTGGCAATGAAGGGAGTATGACATCCTTCTGGAGATATAAGTACGACACCGATACCATTGCCATGTGCATTGGATGCTCCATCAAAGAAAAAGGTCCATCGGGATCCTTGTTCAGGTCTGTCATATGGCCTGATTTCTTCACAGTTGTCTAACGCCATGATATCTTCATCCGGGAATTCGAACTTCATGGACTGATAGTCTTCCACAGCTTGGTGAGCGAGGTGATCAGCCAACACACTACCCTTTATAGCTTTCTTGGTAGTATATTGTATGTCATATTCTGTCAGGATCATCTGCCATCTTGCTATCCTCCCAGAAAGAGCGGGCTTCTCGAAGATGTACTTTATCGGATCCATTTTAGATATCAACAAAGTAGTATGGGTCAGCATATACTGTCTCAGCCGGAGAGCAGCCCATGCCAGAGCGCAACAAGTTTTCTCGAGTAGTGAATATCTTGTTTCACAGTCGGTAAACTTTTTGCTCAGGTAATAAATAGCCTGCTCTTTTCGGCCAGACTCGTGAGTTTTCTAAAGCAGTCAAATAAAAGATTAAAGGTCTCCCCTCGACGGGTGGTAACAATATCGGAGGCTCTTGTAGGTATTCCTTGATTTTGTCAAAAGCAACTTGGCATTCTCCATTCCATTTGACTACTCGGTCTTTCTTCAAGAGCTTGAAGATTGGCTCACAAGTAGCTGTTAGGTGAGAAATGAACCTGGCGATGTAATTCAAACGTCCCAAGAATCCTCTGACTTCTTTCTCAGTACGAGGAGAAGGCATCTCTTGTATTGCTTTAACCTTGGCAGGATCAACCTCGATACCTTTGTTGCTGAAGACAAAGCCTAGGAGCTTACCAGACCGTACTCCAAATGTGCACTTGTTTGGATTCAACCTTAGCTTGTACTTCTTCAGCCTCTCAAACAGTTCCTGTAAGTGATCAAGGTTATCTTCCTCCGTTTGCAATCTGGCTATCATATCGTCTATGTAGACTTCTATCTCATGATGTATCATGTCATGAAATAAGGCTACCATGGCGTGTTGATAGGTTGCCCCAACATTCTTCAGTCTGAATGGCATGACCTTATAGAAGAATGTGCCCCACTGTGTAACAAAGGTTGTTTTCTCCATATCCTCAGGCTCCATTTTGATTTGGTTGTAGCCTGAGAAACCGTCCATGAAGGAAAACACTTTGTGTTGTGCCGTATTGTCAACTAGAATGTCAATGTGGGGGAGTGGGAAATCATCTTTGGGGCTTGCCTTATTCAAATCTCTGTAATCCACACACATTCGTACTTTACCGTCTTTCTTGGGCATAGGAACAACATTGGCAACCCATTAAGGATAAGAGGTAACAACCAAGAATCCAACATTGAATTGTTTCATGACTTCTGCTTTAATCTTTTCTGACATATCGGGCCTCATGCAACGAACCTTTTGTTTTACTGGAGGACAATCTTCCCTCGTAGGAAGATGATGCACCACAATGTCTGTATCTAGTCCCAGCATATCTTCATATGACCAGGCAAATACTTTAACATAATCGTGCAGCAACTGAACCAGACGCTCCTTGACATTAGGCTCCAAATTGGCACCCACCTTAACCTCCTTTCTGTCTTCCTCGGTTCCCAAGTTAACTATTTCGACCGACTCTTCGTGTGGCTGAATGGTCCTTTCTTCCTGTTGCAACAACCTGGCCAACTCCCCTGGCACCTCACAATCTTCCTCACTTTCGTCCTCAGCTTGGTAGATCGGATTTCCAAAGTCATAATTGGCCATAGCAGAACTGTTACCCATGGGATCTTGAGTGGATGTAGATCTGCATTTTTAATATGCGAGGGTGTGTAAGAGCATAGCTACCTTTGAAAGAAATCAAATGTAAGAAAGAAAAGACAAAGAAAACAAAATTTGATGCAAAAACGTCCATGATTCATTAATGACATATGAGAATGAAGTGACAACCCTCACAAATGGACCGTTGTGCCTCGGGTAAGACACAAGGTTTTAAAAAGTCTGAATTGTTTAAATATTACAAGCCTGAAAATATTAAAAGACAATTACTCTTGAATAAAAGTAATAGGAATGAAATCGTTGGCCTCCCAATTGTTGAGCCCTCCACCGATGGTTGGAAAAATCCATTCGTCCATGTCACAGCTGCCATCACTTTCTTCTATTACATTGACTCCTTTATTGCTGATACGCAAAGGTGGTCCCACAGCGCTAGAATGTCGAACAACTTTTCGGGCCTCTGAAGTGAACCCCAACCCAAATTTGTCAGACTTGTAGGGAATATCCGGAAGCTGACCCCAAATAGTACATCCTCCTTCTTCAACTACTGCTCGAGCATCTTTCAAAGAGGCCATCTTCAGTGGAGGTCTGGTAATCTTCGGGACCTTTGGTGTAGCCTTGGTTGCCGCGACCGTTGCTAGAACCTCCTCAAAGTTCTGACAGGGAGTCTCTATGAATTCACCATCCATTTCAACATACCTGGAAGAGTTCAGATGACTAACCTTATACTCCTTCTCTCCGTGAACTGTGACAATCTTTCCTCTGATCGGGTATTTTAGCATTTGGTGTAGGGTAGAAGTGACAACACCAGCACCATGGATCCACCGTCTACCCAACAGACAAGAGTATGAAGGGAAGATGTCCATCACATAGAAAATTGAGTCAAAAGTGTGAGTCCCAATTTTTATGGGGATACTAACTTCTCCGTGCACTGTCCTCTTGGAGCCATCAAAATCCCTTACTATGATGTTGCTAGGTTTCAAGATGAGCCCCTCGCAATCCAATCGGTCGAGAGCATTTTTGGGCAAGACATTCAATGATGAGCCAGTATCCACCAGAGCGTGGGCAAGTGTGGTACCCCTGCATTCAATGGAAATATGTAAGGCATCATTGTGCTTCCTTCCCTTAGAGGTTAAATCAGCATCGGAAAAGCTCAATCCGTTATCAGCAGTTAGACTGGCCACACAGTTTTAAAATTGGTCGATGGATGTCTCTTGGGGAACGTGGGTAGTCTTAAGAAACTTTACCAAGGCTTTGGCGTGGGTTTCAGAACACAAAAGTAAGGACAACAATGATATCTTCGAGGGGGTCTGCCCCAATTGTTCTACAATGTTGTAGTCACTTTTCTTGATTATCTTCAATATTTCTTCTATCTCCTTTCTAGAAGCTTCAAGGATGATCTCGAGACGCTCTCTTGCTTGGACAGGCTCATTCAGAGCCTCTTTGCCCCTTGTATCGGCAACAGGGATAACAGTAGGAGTATCATTGGGAGTGTCGATAGGAGTGGCAGTAGGAATGATCACAAGAGTAGCAACGGTCTTTGGAGAAATCTCAAGTGAAAAGACTCTTCCACTTCTTGTTATTTTGCTGGTCCCAATGATGTTACCGGTATTGGGATCAATATCTCTCGCAACTTCGTCTGTGATAACCAACTAATCTTGCTTGACACCATAGTAATAAACGCCAGCCCCATAACTCCAGGGAACAACTTTATCTGAGGAGTATGATATTGGTCTTGGCATAGTGATGATTAAAGGTGCAGATCTTGGAACAGATGTAATCCTGACGGGTCTTTTGGTGAAGACCCTGGGAGGATTTTCGGAAATGGTGATTACCGAAACATCTTGATAAGAACTTTTGATAAGAGGTAGCTTTTCAAATAGGATTTCTTTGCTAGTCATCAGGCACTGGACGCCTATCTTTAGTAACAAACAGCCGTTCAGTAGAGACTTGCATAAGTGACAATCTTCATCGCAGCCTGGGAACAGGCCGACTTGTAGTATATTATGTTTAATGGTAAACAGAGGAGTAACTAAGTCATTCACAGAGGAAACAAAACGATCATCATCAATGGCGTTGATACCTTGGCCATGTCTGGGCATTGGCGCCGTTATTACATTAGGCGTTTCTGGGGGATCAAATCCAATCTCTTTCGCATCGATAAGGTCTTACACCTTATTCTTTAAGGCCCAACAGTCATTTGTATCGTTCCCCGGGCTTTCAGAATGATAGGCATATCGGGCGCTCGGGTTGTAGCGAGAAGAAGCAGTATTGTGGTTCTTGGGAGCTTCTTTTAAAGTTGCCAGATTGGTCTTTAGAAGGTGCGGAAAAACTTGAGACACGGTCATGTTAATCCTGGTAAATCGTCTCAAGGGCGCTTCTGGTTTGTGCTGATAATTTCGTTGTTGATTTGGCGCAGGGTTAGAAATCATGACAGCCCCTACTGCCGGGTGACTGTTAGTTTTGTTTTGATTTCTATAGTCATATGCAGCACCCACCTCCTTCTTTCCAACAAAGGTCTTCTTCACCATACTCGAGGATGCATCTCTTTGAATTTTTCCGCTTTTTATACCAGCCTCGACCCGCTCACCAGTCATGATTAATTCAGTAAACCCAGCTGAGGAACTCCCAATAAGGTGATTGAAAAATGGTCCTGACAAGGTGCCTAGGAACATATCCACTAATTCTCTGTCGGATAGAGGGGGCTGGACCCTGCCTGCGAGATCCCTCCATTTTTGAGCATAGGTTTTGAAACCTTCACCCGTTCCCATAGACATGCTTTGTAACTGCGTCCTAGTCGGAGCCAAATCAGCATTATACTGATATTGTTTGTAGAAAGCGGTGGCCAACTCTTCCCAGTTGCGAACATTGGTCCCTTCCAATTGATAGAACCAATCCAACTGCGTCCCATATAAGCTCTCCTGGAAGAAATGCACCCACATATTCTTGTCAGCTGTGTGGGGTTGAATCTTTCTGACGTATGACCTTAGATGTAGCTTCGGGAAAGAGACACCGTCGTACTTGGCGAAAGTGGGGACCTTGAATTTTTGTGGGATGACAACCCCCGAGATGAGTCCTAATTCTTCAAAGTCCAAACCGGGTACTCTCTGAATCTCCATAGCATTTAAACGATCCTCTCGCTGTTTGTATTTATCATCAGCAGGAGGATATTGTTCCTCAGAGTAATCAGGCTCTTCCTCTTATTCAGATGTTGGGTCGTTGTTCACTTACTGGGTTTAATTATCTCCTTTTCCTGACGATGTTGCAAAGTCTAAAGTTCGTCTGGTTTATCCTTTAAATCTTCTTCCCATGATCACAACACCAGCTGATTTCTTCGTTTTCTTCTTCTTCTCTTTGTCCAGCAGAGTCTTTAACTCCTCTTGTCCTTTTGTCAGAGCCATGAGCATTTGTTGAAATTGGGCGTTCTGCGCCTGAAGATCTTTCACAGTCTGTTCAACATCCATCTCACTGAAATAAATAGTAGAAGGATAAGGTGACCTGTTATGAGAAACTTGTATGATGTTATGATGAATGAAGATGCAATATGCAAATGATTTCAAGAAAATTTAGAGATTTAAATTTGTTCAAACCAAAAAAGGAACACACATTATATTAAATAAAACCAAGTTTGAATACATCATGCCTCCTTGGGCTTACAATTAATGAAACAAAATACAACCAAACTTTTAAGACAAAAAGACTGAACGCATCCTCTTTGGAGCAATGTAGGCATTCAAGTTTTTCTCTTCATGAAGCAGTTTGGTGAGCTCTAAGACCTTCTTCTCACTGGCGTAGTACTGGGCTTCAAAGGTGTTTCGCTCTTTCTTCAACTGAACCCAAGCTTTCTGCAGGTCTTCGAGAGAGGTTGGCATGTCAGGATGAAGAATGGTGTATGGGACGTCTCCTTCGATAACATGCTCAATGATGACAGGAAGGATGGAAGGGTAAGGCATCAATATACTCTGGGCACGAGCCCGTACCCACCTAAGGTAAGGCTCGAGAGGGATAGAGTTTTTATGTCCTAAATTCCTACTGTCCACCTTGTTCACCATTCCCCAAGCACGTGTAAACCTCTGGCGGTAACCTTGGTCTTCTTTGTCGTAGTCGAACACCAGACCTTGGATGAGCATCTCTGAGGGCCGTCTCTTCGGGCATACCCAAACTGTCGAAGAGCTAAGCATTAGTTGTAGGTGATACCTCCCCTAATACCAAGCAGAGGTACATTAGGGAACTCCCCACAGCGGTCAATGATAGAGATATCTTCCAAGGATCTTGAGCACCAACAGATATCAGAGTGGGTGAGAGACATCATCCTTTGAGACCAAGTCATCCTTTTCTTGTTCTTCAATGCTGACTAAGGCAGGTGTGAAGTGAACCACTTAGCGAGTAGGGGGATACGATACAAAATAGTACCTCTTTTTTTCATGGTGCGGGTATGAAGGCAATGCAAGATGTCTCCTAGTAAGGTAGGTATAGGATTGCGAGAGAGAAAGACTTTGATGGCATTAACGTCTATGAATTGGTCCAAATTGGGAAACAGAACCAAACCATAAATGAGGAGAGCTAAGACGTCTTCAAAAGCTTGGAAATCCATGTCATCCCAGAATGAACAAGCTTTTTCCAATAGAAACTTAGCTAGAAAGCCTTTAACCCCGCTTCTTGTTTCCCAATTGGCTATGACGTCGACCCTCTTCACATGTAAAGCTTCGGCGATGACTTCAGGTTTTGGAATCCTTTCTAGACCGGTGAACGGTATCTGATTAAGCACAGGCACCCCTAAGAGCAGAGAGAACTCTTCCAGTGTAGGTACCAACTGATAGTCCGGGAAAGTGAAACAATGATGTACGGGATCAAAGAATTGGAATAGTACACACATCATCTCTTCTTGGAAGTTGGATGTAGCCAAACTGAGGAGTCGACCATATTTATTGGTAAAAGGAGAATCCCCGGGCACTCTTGAGGCTAGCTCTTGAAGTTGAGGATGTGCTTTTACAAAGCTCATTCGAATGGTGTTTCTTCGGAGAGAATTCATGTCCTACAAAACAAAAACAAAAATAAATTTCTAAATCCTTGAAATGGTTAGTGAGCATGCATATGATGTTCATGATGTTTATGATGTTTATGTACAAGTAAATACATACACACACAACAAACAAGTCCCTATGTTTTAGGCTTGCATGAGTTTTGTAGGTAAGTACCCTCTTGAAGTTTAGTTGGATCAACCTGTCCTAGTAATAGTGATCGGGTTCTAAAGGATCTCAATATCACCGACCTTTCTCTTAGGCATTGTCTCAGTACAACAATCTTTTCTTGCGGCTGAGATATCCCAAAAGTCTAGCCTCAATGAGTGTAGTATCGAGTATCAAACAATTTTCAGCTCTACACCGAAACCGGTTATCTCACTACGTCCTAATGGCCAAGTTTGTTCAATTAGGGTTATAAAGTCAATTAGTGCTTAATGACGCCACTCAGGGGCCCCATATTCTCCTCGATTAACCACAAGGGATACCGGTACCCAAAAATTCGTCACACTAACATAGCCATTGTTTCAACCATATCGGTCTACGCCGTACAGTCTCCACAATCTATTGCTATTTACCTAAAAAGGTGTCCCAAATATGGGTGGAGGATCAAAGCAAAACTCGATACAAAGAACCGAATATAAAGCACACAAATCAAATAATGAAAGCAAGTAAAGGTGATCTATCCCTAAGGTAACCCCACTTTTCATTTCCCCAGCAGAGTCGCCAGTTCTGTGATACAGTGGGAGAACTGACTTGATGTTTTGCGTTTTTATCGCATTTGTGCGAATAGCAAGAGTCGCCGCCGACTTTTCTTTTATCCAAAAGGAAAGGTAAAAAGCACAGGAAAGACCTTTCGAGATGTTTTCTTGAGTTCGGGGGGTAGATTATGAAAAGGGAAGGTATTAGCACCCTTTTCATCCATGGTTTTCCATGGGCTCTTAGTTACTTGTTTAGATCACTTGCTTTTATTTTGACAGTGTGCTTGTGGTGTGGGCTTTGTAAATATTTTTGAAAATGTCTTTGTAATGGTTCTTATTTCTTTGTAATGTCTTTGTGGAATGTGTTTTTGAAAGTGGTTTTGAAAAGATGTTTTGTAATGGTTCTCGTCTCTATAAGAACGCATGCAAAATATTTTGTCTTTTGAAAATGTTTTGAGATGAAAGTGTAGGTGTAAAAATGTTTTCGTCGTGAGCAAGTGAGTAACTAGGAGTGAATATACCTACTTGAAAGGTCTTAAATGTTTTTTTATTTCTCCTTTAGATGTTGCTATCTTACCATTGACTTGGTAAGAAGCCCCATCGTTGGATGTGAAGGGACATGTGCGGGTCAATTTTACAGTCATCGAAAGCAACTTATGAGACGTTTTAGCAATTTTCATAAGGGACGAGATCGTTTTATCGAAGGCAACGTCGAGGGTCATCGAGGTACTACGATCTTTTTATCGAAGGGTCATTGCTAAAATGTCCCATGTTCGAGGGACATGACTGTGTTTCCGAGGCAACAAGCGAGGTTACCCTAGAGGTGCACGTGTGAAAAGTGTGTTCATTTCAAGTTATTTTGTTGAAATTAGGTTTTCTAGCGATTGATTTTGAATTTGCCATGCACGCCTAATTCCTATACAATATATAGAAAATGGTAAAATGTGGAAATTTAAAATTCTACGCTATTACAGAGCTTTCGGGAATAGGGGTACAATTTTTTTACAAATGGGGATGAGTCAAGGAGATTAAAAAATTAAAATAGGCAATCAATACAACCAAATTGAATCGAACAATTAAATAAAATTATAGCAACCTATGAAGTAAATTAACTGACTAAGTATGGGAATAAAGTTCTTGATATTTTTTGTTTGGGAGAAAATTTGAAAAGAAAATTGTTTTTTTTTCTTTTTTTAGTGTGTTTTGATGAAGAAGGTTTTATATTTTGACCTAATTGATGACCTTAAAAAGAAATTAATAAACCTAATCAAACTAAGATAAAAAAAAGTTGATTCCAAAAATCAAAGGGAAAATAGTTAAAGTATGAGAAACCTAAGTCTAAATTAAATCGAAAGAGAAATTAATTGCTAAAATAAAATAAAATAAAACATTTTTAAGGTTTTATTAGTCTTAAAATAAATGTTGTAAATAAAATAAAATGAAAAGAATTGAATTAAAATATTTCAAATTTTATTATTCAAGAGAAATATATTTTTTGATATTTTAAGAAAATATTTGAGAGAGTAAAATAAAACATTGCATATTTTGTGATTTTATGTAAAAAAAACTACACCTATAATTTATTTCATAAAAAAAATAATTATCATTCATTTTTTAATAATCAATAAATAAATAAAAAAAATAAGTTGAGAAACAAAAAGGATAAGCTAATGGATCTTATTGGGGTGTGTAGTTTGGTTATGGGGTATGAATTGAATGGTGGTGATCTTGACAGTAAAATAGATTAGCTTGTAAATCTAAGGCCCAACATAGAATAAAAAAAATAAAAATAAAATGAACAAACTGGATCGGACCGGGTCGGGTCCAACCCAACTCACTCTAGAAATCAAAAAGGGTTGTACAACCCTAGAAAGAAAACAAACAGCGCCTCTCCTCTCCCTCTCTCGCGGATCTCAACCTCCTCTGTTTCTTTCAAATCTCATATCAAAATTTTGCCTACTTCCTTCAATCGCCCGACAACAACACTTTTGTTCTTCAACTCTCTTGCTTGGTTCTGATTCACGCGCCTCACCTCTCTCTCTCAACTCATGTAACAGGTTACAATAACAACATAACAAATAGTTATTCGAATGTATGAGATTGGAAGCAAAGAAATTACCCGTGGCGAGGATATTTCGCTGGAAATGGTTGAGGTAAGGTACTTTAATTATTCTGCTCGCTGCTTTTTATTCGGCTTCTTCTGGGAACTAGACTTCAAACTGATTATGTCGCGTTATGGATCTCGATGGGAATGTTGCGTGTATGAAAACAATGATTTTTGTGAAACGGTAGCCTGTTTTTCATTTTCGGTTTTTTTAAAGTATTTTCTTTGTTGTATTGTGTGTATTTCTTCTGGTTAAGATGGGTTTGTTATATAGGTGAGATAGTGTGAAAATGGGGGGAAAATGGTGAATTTTGAACACTTTAGGATGCTGTTTTGTGGCTTTTGAGTGCAAGTTGACATCTTTGCCATTTTAGTGTAAGTTTGGGCAGGTCTTAGACTGTAATGTAGGCTGGCTTGCTGGTTGTTTTGAGTTACTTTGCAGGGCTGCCAGTTTGTTTGTATGTGCACAACAATTTTACATATTTTTGGGATTGGTTCTATGGCCTAGGTGATATCCTCCCAACTCTATTTTTCCTCTTTCATTTTTCTGTGAAATAAAGCATTTTTGCTTTTGCTATTTTTCCTGAAGGGTTTGCTTGACTTTAAGAAAGTGATGACATGTGAACAAGCTAGCTTGCTACTGCTATGCTTATGATGTACTTGTTCTGCTTTGTGAAGCCTTGGGCTGCTGTTCTTGCTGCACTTGTTGCTTGTTGTGGATTTGTTGTTCTGGTTATGTTTGTTACTTGCAGCCTGTTATTTGGCAGTTTTGGGCTGCTGCATTGGCTTGTTGTTTTATGTTGATACTGCTGTGATTTCGTACATTTGATTGAGCAAACTTGCAATGCGAGGTTTGAAGACTGACTTAAACAATCCTGAGGAGACATGAAGACCTATGAAGACCATTTGAAACCCTGAAGACTCAACTTTCTTTAAAAAGGCAAAAACCTAATTGCTGATTTACTTCTTGGGAAGAGAATTTGTATGATCCACTTCTGAGCCAAATTAGGTATTCGAGAAACCCTAGGATACTATCTTGAATGAAAAATGGGAGGGAAAATTTTGGGGTACAATAGTCATATTCTGTTAGGATCATCTGCCATCTCGCTATTCTCCCAGATAGTGCAGGTTTCTCGAAGATGTATTTTATTGGATCCATTTTAGATATCAACAAGGTAGTATGGGTCAGTATATATTGTCTTAGCCGGCGAGCAGCCCATGCCAGAGCACAGAAAGTTTTCTCGAGCAGTGAATATCTTGTTTCACAGTCGGTAAACTTTTTGCTCAGGTAATAAATGGCGTGCTCTTTTCGGCCAGAATCGTCATGCTGCCCCAGCACACACCCCATTTAATTTTCCAAAACAGTCAGATACATAATCAATGGTCTTCCCTCGACTGGTGGAATCAACACAGGAGGCTCTTGCAGGTATTCTTTGATCTTGTCAAAAGCAGTTTGGCACTCATCATTCCATTTGACTACTTGATCTTTCTTTAGTAGTTTGAAGATTGGTTCACAAGTAGCTGTCAGGTGAGAAATGAATCTGGCAATGTAGTTCAAACTTCCCAAGAATCCTCTGACTTCCTTCTCAGTATGAGGAGCAGGCATCTATTATATCGCTTTAACCTTGGCAAGATCTACTTCAATACCCTTATTGCTGACGACAAAACCTAGGAGTTTACCAGACCTTACCCCAAATGTGCACTTATTTGGGTTCAACCTCAGCTTGTATTTATTTAATCTCTCAAACAGTTTTTGTAAATGGTCAAGATGCACTTCTTCTATTTGAGATCTAGCTATCATGTCGTCCAGATAGACCTCTATTTCGTGATGTATCATGTCGTGAAATAGAGCGACCATGGCACACTGATAGGTTGCCCCATCATTCTTCAGTCCAAATGGCATAACCTTGTAGCTGAATGTATCTCACTGTGTGACAAATGTTGTTTTCTCCATGTTCTCAGGCGCCATTTTGATTTGGTTGTAACCTGAGAAACCGTTCATGAAGGAAAACACTTTATGAAGGAAAACACTTTGTGTTGTGTCGTATTGTCAACTAGGATATCAATGTGGGGAAGTGGGAAATCATCCTTAGGGCTTGCCCTATTTAAATCTCTGTAGTCCATGCACATTCGTACCTTACCGTCTTTTTTGGGCACGGGAACTACATTGGCCACCCATTGCGGATAGGAGGTGACAACTAAGAATCCAGCGTTGAATTGTTTCATAACTTCTGCTTTAATCTTCTCCAACATATCTGGTCACATTTGATGGACCTTTTGTTTTACTGGTGGGCAATCCTCTTTTGTAGGTAGACAATGTACCACAATATTTGCATTAAGTCCTGGCATGTCTTCATACGACCAGGCAAAGACCTCAACATATTCGTGTAGAAACTGAATCAAACGCTCTTTGACACTGGGTTCCAGTTTGGCACCCACCTTGACCTCTCTTTTGTCTTCTTCAATACCTAGGTTGATTGTATCCACTGGTTCCTTGTGGGGCTGAATGGTCCTCTCTTCTTGTTGTAGTAATCTAGAAAGTTCCCCTGGTACTTCACAATCTTCCCCATCTTCGTCTTCGGCTTGGTAGATTAGATTTTCAGAGTCACAAAAGGCCATAGAAGAACCGTTATCCATGGGATCCCGAATGGATGTAGACCTGCATTGTGAGTGTGAGTGTGTGTAAGGGTATATCTATCTTTGAAAGAAATAAAAATGTAAAAAGAAAAACAAATGAGCACAAAGTTTGTATGCAAAAACGTCCATGATTCATTGATGTCATATGGAAATGAGATAATAACCCTTACAAATGGACCATTGTGCCTCGGGTAAGACACAAGGTTTTAAGAGTCTGAATTGTTTTAATATTACAGATCCAACAAAATGTAAAGACAAATTACTGTGGGATAAAAGTGATCGGGACAAAATCTCTAGCCTCCCAGTTGCTGAGCCCTCCACTGACAGTTGGGAAAATCCAATCCTCCAGGTTGTAGCTGTCTTTATCATCTTCCACCGCATTGATTTTGCGGTTGCTGATCTTCAATGGTAGTCCTCCGGCCCGAGCGCGGCGTACAACCTTCTGGGAACCTTCTTCTATCACTTCCTTGGCATCCTTCAAAGACGACATCCTGAGCGGAGGCCTTGTGATCTTGGGAACTTGAGACACAACCTTGGTCACTGCCACATCTTGTGGGACTTCTTCAAAGTGCTGGAATGGAGTTTCAATAAATTCACCATCTAACTCCATATATCTGAATGAATTGAGATGGATGATCATATACTCCTCTTTTTCATGAACGGTGATTATCTTCCCTTGAATCAAATATTTCAGCATTTGGTGCAAGGTAGAAGTAACAGCGCCAACATTGTGAATCCATGGTCGGCCTAGCAAGCAGGAATATGAAGGGCGAATATCCATTACATAAAAAGTTGAATCAAATGTTTGGATTCCAACCTTTATGGGGATATCCACTTCCCCATGCACCATCCTTTTTGAGTCGTCAAAGGCTCTCACTACTATGTTGCTTGGTTTCAATGTCAATCCCTCACAGTCAAGCCTATCAAGATCCTTTTTAGGCAATACATTCAGAGACGAACCGGTGTCCACCAAGGCATGAGCCAGAGTCGTGCCCCTGCATTCCACTGAGACATGCAATGCCTCATTATGCTTCCTCCCTCTTGGCGTTAAATCAGCATCCGAAAAACCTAAACTATTATCTGCAGTCAAGCTGGCTACGCAGTCCTGGAACTGGTCGGCAAGGGTTTCTTGGGGTACATGGGCAGTTTTCAGGAATTTTACCAAGGCCTTTGCATGCGCCTCAGAACATAGTAGTAAAGCCAGCATGGAAATTTTAGATGGAGTTTTCCCCAGTTGCTCAACTACATTGTAGTCGCTTCTTTTTATGATCTTTAGGATTTCCTCCATCTCTTTCCGAGAAGTCTCAGGGATAGCCAATGATTGTGCCTTCGTCTGGACAGGCTCAATCAGAATACTTTTACCTCGAGTTTCAGTTGACTCGGTAGCAGGAATGTTAGTAGGAGTGATAACAGGGGTTGTATCAGCTTTGTCAGTTGGAGTATTAGTGGAGATGATTGTAGGACGGGGAACAGCCTTTGGAGGAGCAACAACAACAGGAATGATTACGGGTCCAGAAACTGCTTTTAGGGGAGCAATTTCTGGAGAGAACACCCTTCTGCTTCGGTTAATCTTGCTAGTCCCTGCGATATTACTGATATCAGAGTCAACTTTCTTAGAACTTGAATCTTCAGCATCTGGCCAATCTTTTTTGATACTGTTGCACCCCAAAATTTGCCCTCTCATTTCCAAGAAATCACCCTGGATTCTCAAGTTTTCTCTCATCCAATTCCAAGCCTTGAATTATTAATTTTTCAAAGAAAATCACTCACAAGGGAAAAATGGCCATTTGCACATCCAAAAGTCTGACTTTGACTTTTGGATCAAAATCAAATCAAAAAAATCATATTTCATCAAGATATGTTGGAATATGAAGTTTGCTTCATCAAGAGTTTCAAAAGTAAAATTTTACTTGGAAAGAGTTAAATTCTAAATACTTAGAAATTTTCTAAGTGTTTAAGAAATATGATAATTTCAGAACTTCTGAGCCAGTGTTCAAATTCAGCAAATTTTGGATACTCTCAAGACAGAGTTTGGTCAGAACTTCTGGGCCAGTGTTCACAAAGGTTAAGTCAGAGTTTGCAAAGGTTAAATCAAAAAGTTAACAAAGCATGCTGTAAGTATACTAGAAGTTCTGAAGGATCCCTCAGAACATGCTGAAGTCAGAAGATAAGAGGATCAAAAGATGAGATGCTACGCTGAAGCAAAACTTCTAATCCAGAGTCAAGCAAGGATGCAGAGTTTCACATGGGAACCCATTTAATGCTTACAACCTCTTGTGAAGCCTTTATCCAAGGTATTCTCTCCACGTGTACCCCTACTATCTTGGGAAGACAAACTTCTGTGCAAAAGTATGCTAGATCCACATGCTGCTTCTACTTTTCCTTTATTCATGCTGCCAAATCCAGCTGAGGCACTGTTAACCATCCAACTTGAATGCATTGAACCCCCACTTGTTTAAGCTTACTTCAAGAGTAAGTCAGCATCTAGAACATGATGACCGCCCCAATTGCAAAACTTTGCCTATAAATAGAACACCATTTGCACACTAGAAAAGGCCAGAAATTTTTTGTGAAAGACGAGAGAATTGAGAAAGAAAGCTTTGAGCCACTGCAAAAATTCTAAGAACCCAGGAAACTATAAACACAAAATACAAAATCTTAACATTGATTCCTTAAATTCTAACTCCATTGTTTTCCTCAAGTGTTCTTGACTAAAGCCATCCACGTAGCTGCTGATTCATGCATTAGAAGCTACCTTAACTTCTGTATTCCTATTTCCATACACTCTCCACTCATTTTCACCTCAAAGGAGTCAGAGTATCACCCCTTGGCTACGTCAGAAATTGCAAATTTCCATCATGTTGAGTACGTGAAGAAGCTACTCAGAACATCACCAGAATTCAAGAACAACCTCCAGTTCACAGAATCCTTTCCAGCAGCAAGGAAAGTTTTCTACTGACTCTTATCATATTGATTAAGCATTGTCAGATTTTGCATATTTAGCACAATGTAGATATTCTGATTCTGATGGGGTGCATATTCTGAAAATTCATGCATCTGCCTGCCTAAGTAAGAAGGAATCCCAGTTCAGAGTTTCATAAAGAAATTAGGATTCCGAATTAGAATTAGCAAATACATGTTACTTCTGATTTGTGCTTCTGATATTTCATAAAATTTGTCATAACTGTTATACATGCAACTTCTGTTCTGTAAATGACTAAGCTGCAGATGTTTTGACTGACATGGAGAGAGGCAAAGTTCTGACAGTTGCGTCAGAACTTCTAAAAACTTCTGAAGTTCTCAGAAGATCCAGAACTTTTGAACTTCCATATTTTTGCTAACATGTTCCTGTTTGTGCATCAAGTCAGAGTCAGAACTTCTGACCTCTTCTATTTTCAGCACTTTGCATTGATTTTGGTTTTCTTTCTCTTTTATTATTTTTCCATCATATTATTTTTTATTGTTAATAAAAAAAACACCAAAAATATTTTATATTTTGCATATTATATTTTATTTTAACATAAAAAGACAAAAAATATTTTCTTAAACAAAACTTACTTCTTTTTAAGCATTTTACATTTCCTATACATTCTTATCTATTTCAATATGGTTGTAATAGTAACCTAGAATTTTAACTTGCAACCCCCATTCACAAAAATGTACCCCCATCCCCCAAAAAATTGTAATAGCGTAGGACTTTACATTGCCCCACTATTATTGAAGGGGTAAGAAAACACTTAGAAGGGGGGTTGAATAAGTGACTCTTTTTGTTCTTTCAATACAAAGCTCAAAACAGTAATGGAATAACGCAGTTATTTTTATCCTGGTTCGTTTGAACTCAAACTACTCCAGTCCACCCGTCAAGGTGATTTCGCCTTTCTCAACAAGGACTTAATCCACTATAATCAACTGATTACAATCACACAACAACTGTTATGACTAACAATGCACAAGTAAACTTACAAGTGACTAACACCACTAAGACTTAAATCTAGTCCTAGTCTGCTTAAGAAATCTGACCAAACTTGGTCTCTCAAGGAACAAATACAGAAGTATAATCTTTACAGATAATTGAAATAGAGTTTGCTTATAATCAAGCTATATCACAACTGTGATTTTTCTTAGAATGTAATACACAATAATGTAAGAACTATGAGTTTGTAAGCTTTTGAATATTTCACATAGTTTCTTGTTTTAACAAATCTTCACAGCTTGCAATAAATGTCCTTCTACTTATAGTAGGAAAAATAAGACCGTTGCTGCCTTCAGAGGAAATGGAGAGCATTAAATGCTTTGCGTGTATCCTTGCAAAATTCCATTCTCCAAGAAACTAGTTGTAGGCACTTGAGTGTTTTCAGCCGTCTTTGCATTAATTAGCAAACGTCAGAATGTAAGAACGTGTTTCCTTTGCTTTGACAAGACACATTGATTAAGACGTTGTTTCAGTATTTGCTTTAACTCAGAGCATGCTTTATTCAACTTCTGGTCAGAGCGTTGCTTGCTAAGATCTTTGAACAGCGCTTGCTTTCAAGTTACCTTCAGAATCAAGAAGCCTTCTAGAAGTTAGAAGATACATTTAACAAATGAGTCTTCTTACCAGAGTCAGCAGATGCGTTTGAATAAAAGGTTCTTATGTCAAAGAACTTCTTTATAATCTTTGCTTAACACTTTGGAATGTTTCTTGTCAGAACATTAACTAAGACATTCAAAAACACATTCATTAGAGCATAAATTATCTTAAATATAATTTAGTTATCATCAAAACACTTTGGATAGGTCAGAACTTAATCTTGTTCTTTCAATCTCCCCCTTTTTGATGATGACAAAAAAAATATTTTAGATAAAGAAAAGAAACAGATTAAGAGATAAGAATCTCCCCCTGAAATGGATATATTTATGCATAAGACATCCTGAGAATATTTAGTCAGAGTGATACACAACCTTCTTTGAATTTCTTCAGAACTTCTTCAAGAAGATAAATCTTAGCTGGAATATTCTTTCAGAGTTAAATGATGCCTGCAAAAAAAATCTTTTGCACAGAGGGAATTCTTAAAATTATGTTAGAATGTCTGAGACATAGTCCCATAACTGTTAAACAATGATTAGTTAAAACATGCACATTTTCTCCCCCTTTTTGGCATAATCAAAAAGTGTAATAAATGAGAAATTTTGAAAGATTCCATAAAAAGTTTAAAAAAATAGATATCCAGAAGTACAAATAAAACATAAAATAAGAGACAAAAAGAAACTAGGATTTCTTAGAGACAAGAGCCATCAGAAGGTTCTTGATCTCAGAGGAAGATTCACTTTGCATTGCCATCCAGTTCTTGAACTCTAAATTTATTTGATCTTGCTTATCCATACGTCTAGTCAAGACTTCATTCTCCCTCTTTAGCTCTTTCAGAGTGTCCATAATGAGTGAGGTAGGGGCAGAAGATGATGAAGCTTCAGTAGAAACAGGGTTAGAAGCAGCAACTGATGAATCAGAATTCACAAAGGTGGAGAGCAGAGTGCCCAGATCCATTGCAAGAGTTGGCACAGGTTCAGGTCCATCCTTAACTAAAGTTTGATTCAATAGAACAATAGCCAGAGGATTTGAATCTTCAGAGTATTCTTCAGATTCGTCTTTTGATATGTCCATCTTATCAGCTGGTGTATCAGCAATCAGTAGCGAAGACTTCTTATTCCAAGTATCAGCAGCTTCTGTCTTGAAAACACGCAGAAGTTTGGAAAAGTTGTCCAGCACCTGAGAGTGGCACAAATCCTGTAACTTCCGTGATTCAGCAACCAAGGTTCTTCTGAAAGTTTCCCATAAAAGATCTGTTGCTGCGGTGTTCACACTTTTGAGGCAATCTTCTTTCAGCGGTTGTAACCATGCTTGAACATTTGTTATAAAATTCTGAAACAAAATATTTACATCTGGCTGAATAGGTTTAGGGATAGCTGTTCTGTAAGATTTTTTTTTCAAGAACTGTAGAGATTGAGAGTCCACTACAGTTCTTAAAAATCTATTGGTTTCAGGAGTATTTGTAGGTTCAGGTTCAGGTTGGTTAACACAAATATGAGGTTCTGATATATCATGAGGTACGGATGGTTCGACAATATCAGTTTGTTCAAAAATTTGTTGTTCTGGAATTTGAGGAGTTGAGAGTGGGGTTGTATGTTGTGGTGAGGTGGGTGGAGTGATATCAGGAGAAATTATTATTGTATAAGCGGGAGTGGGAATTGGTTTTTGAGGTTGTGGTTGGTTCATAGCAAAGATATTTTCAGTTGGTAGATTGAAAGGTGGTTTTATGGTTGTTAGAGGTTCATTAATCCCAGGAATTCTCCAAGATCCAGCATCATACCATCCAGTGGGTCTGGGTGATAAAGGTCTGGGAGGGGGTCTTGAGAAACGTTCAACATGTATAGGTTGAAAAACAGATGGTTCATGGGGTTCTGAATGAGAGGGTTCTGATTGGCTGTCAGAATGTTCATCAGAGTCAGAATCACTAAAATCTGTTGAGAACTGATTTTTACTAAGGTTGTCAGCAAGGGGTTCAGATGGTGAGGTTTGAGAGGATTCAGCAGATGCAGATATATTTTCAGAATTATAAACAGGTATAGTTTCAGCATGATTACCTGTCTTCTTTTTCTTTTGAGGAGAGTCAGAAGGTCCTTCTACAGCTTTTCTCTTCACAGATCCTTGGAGGACAACATCAGCAGCAACTTGATTTCTTCCTTGAAGGCAAGATGGATCAATAGGTGATCCTGTTTCTCTGTAGGTCTCAAGATAGTGCACAACCATACGAGAATGTTCCAACGAGTTGAACATAGGAAAATTAGCAATAGGAATTCTTCTTTTCTTCACAATAGTTGACAGACATGGAGAGGGTTCCACCAGCAGTTTGTCAATAATTTTCCTTTTTAGCAAGTTCTTCCCAGTCATTGTCTTACCACAGATAGGTTCAAGCTCCCCCAGAAGATTTGCTTCTCTTAGGTGAGCAATCAGACCATTCTCAGTCAGAATTTCTGATAATAACCTCCCCATGGGAATCCAATTCCTCTTTGATTTTGGATTCTTCATCCTTTCAGCTTCTCTGGTTTCTTTGACATGGTTCCAGAGGTGTTCAAAAAGCAAGTAGGGCAAATCAATTTTGACATTGGTTCCAAGGCAAAACAAAAAATATTGTTGATCAGCGTTGATGTAATCAGGAGAACTGGTGTCTTTCCTGTGGTGAATACATCCATGAATAATCCTTGCCCAAAACTTATACTTGTCTTTCAAATCCCTAACTTTGGAAGAACCTTGACCATTTGTAAAAATCTCTGTGTATACCCTAGACATCTCCATTCTTCCAGTGGGCATTCCTGTAACTCCAAGTCCTTTAAATCCCAGCAACCTTCTGATTAGATTTTCTGTAATGGATATTTCCTTGCCCATTACAAAGGAGAGAATAACCTTGGGAGTTGCAATAGCGTGAATCCATAATTCTTTTACCAAATGAAGAAAGACTGGACCAGTAAGACGATCAAAGTAGCTTTCCCAACCTTGAAACTTCACAGCAGGGAATAAGTCAAATCCATTCTCTCTGAGATTCTCAAAGTCTACAATTAGCTCACTCAAAACTTCCAAACTTTCTACGGGAATGAGTGTTGTCCTTTCAGGTATACAGTATTGCTCAGAGTGGGTAGAGGAAGAAGAAGCCATTGAAGTTTTATGAAAAGAGAATTTTTTGAAAAGGGTTTTTAAGGGAAATGTTCAAATAAAAACTTGAGTTGAAAGAGACAGTAAAGAATGAAATGGTTTTTCAAAGAGTATTTATAGGCATTAATTTCAAAGAATAGGTTAAGAATTAAATTAGAAGTATTTAAGACAAATTAAAATAAAGATTAAAACGGATTTAAAAAAACGATTCTCATCATTACTTGCATTTAATGAATTGCTGAAAATAAGGGAAAACGTGAGATTATGGCTAATCATCAACAATTACCTAGAACGTCATCAGTAGCTTTTGCACGCTTGACCTTTCAGAAACACACCACGTGTTGATCTCCTGAAGGATGCATGTAACAGCTGTTTGTTCTAATGAATTTCTGAACTACACTTGGACATGAAGCGTTAGAATGATTCATATAGCTTCTGTTACAACTTCTCTTCTAACTTCTGAAGAGTTGTTGATCTGAGAATTCATTTTAGAAAGTTTTGAAGCCAGTCACAGAAAATAAATATTATTTTATTCAGGACATACTTCCATACAAATATTTTTCAGAATGAAATTAAATCTATCTTCTGAAAGGGGTTTAGTAAAAATGTCAGCCCATTGATGGTATGTTTTTACAAAAATCAAGTTTAAAATCCCCTTCTGAGTATAGTCCCTTATGAAATGATATTTAATTTCTATATGTTTGGCTTTAGAATGTAAGATTGGATTTTTAGAAAGACAAATAGCAGAAGTATTGTCACAGAAGATAGGAATCTTACTTTCATAAAGGTTGAAATATTCTAGTTGACTTTTCATCCAAATCATCTGAGAGCTACATCCAGCAGCAGATATATATTCAGCTTATGTGGTCGATAGGGCAATTGTTGCTTGCTTCTTGCTGCACCATGAGATAAGATTGTCACCCAAAAACTGGCAGCTTCCAGAGGTGCTTTTTCTTTCAATTCTATCTCCAGCAAAGTCAGCATCACAATAACCTGCTAGTTTGTAATCTTGTGATCTTCTGTAACACAGACCAAGATTAGCAGTACCTTTCAGATACCTAAGAATTCTCTTAACAGCTGTTAAATGAGATTCTCTAGGATCTGATTGGAATCTAGCACACAAGCACACGCTAAATAATATATCAGGTCTAGATGTAGTCAGATAGAGAAGGGATCCAATCATACCTCTGTAGAGCTTCTGATCTACTTTCATACTTACCTCATCTTTACCTAGAATGCAGGTTGGATACATAGGTGTCTTGGCATCTTTTCTTTCTGACATTTGAAATTTCTTCAGAAGTTCTTTAACATACTTCGTCTGATGTATGAAAGTACCTTCTTGAGTCTGGTTGATTTGAATTCCAAGAAAGAATTTCAATTCACCCATCATGCTCATTTCAAATTCTGCCTGCATTGTCTTAGCAAATTCTTTTCCAAGGGATATATTAGAGGTTCCAAAAATTATATCATCAACATAAATTTGACAGATTAAAATATCATTTTTAAATGTTTTTCTGAAGAGAGTTGTGTCCAGTTTCCCTTTGGTAAAATCTTTTTCTAATAGAAAATTACTCAGACGATCATACCAAGCTCTTGGAGCCTGTTTTAAACCGTACAAAGACTTTTTCAATTTAAAAACATGTCCTGGTTGTTTTGAATCATTAAATCCAGGAGGTTGATGGACATATACTTCTTCTTCAATATAACCATTTAGAAATGCACTTTTAACATCCATTTGATATAATGTAATGTTATTTTATACAGCAAAAGAAATTAATAATCTTATAGATTCTAACCTGGCGACTGGGGCAAAGGTTTCATTATTATCAATTCCTTCTTGTTGACTATAACCCTGTGCAACCAGTCGCGCCTTGTTTCTGATTACTTCTCCTTGTTCATTCAATTTGTTTCTGAAGACCCATTTGGTTCCTATAATATTGAATCCCTTGGGTCTTGGAACTAGACTCCATACATCATTCTTTGAGAATTGATTTAGTTCTTCTTGCATTGCTAAGATCCAATCATTATCTTCCAGAGCTTCATCAATGGTAGTTGGCTCAATCAGAGAGACTAAACCGAACAGAGATTCTTCATTGATTCTGAGAGATGATCTTGTTCTGATGGGATCTTCTTTTCTTCCAATGATTACGTCTTCTTTGTGAGCTGAAGATAATCTAGGACCCTTTTCTGAGTGAGTTGGTCAGAGATTCTGAGATTGTTGAGAGCATCGTCGAGAGGATGATCTGCTACATCTTCTTTTGCTTCTGAACTTTCAGAGTTTGAGTGATGATCTTCTGTACCTACAAAAAAATCAATTTGCTTTGGCTGTGGTTGGCCAAGCTTATCATCAAACCTGACTTTGATTGATTCTTCAACAATCAGAGTTTCTATGTTGTATACTCTATAGCCTTTTGAGCGTTCAGAGTATCCAAGTAAGAAACACTTTTGTGCTTTGGAATCAAACTTATTTAGAGTTTCTTTGGTGTTTAGAATAAAACAAGTACATCCAAAAGAATGGAAATAAGAAATGTTGGGCTTTCTGTTTTTCCATAATTCATAGGGAGTCTTTTCAAGAATAGGTCTTATGGAGATTCTATTCTGAATATAACACGCTGTATTCACAGCTTCTGCCCAAAAGTGCTTAGCCATATTTGTTTCATTTATCATGGTTCTGGCCATCTCTTGTAATGTTCTATTCTTTCTTTCTACAACTCCATTTTGCTGGGGAGTTCTAGGAAAAGAAAAGTTATGAACAATACCATTTTCTTTAAAATATTTTTCAAAATAATGATTTTCAAATTCACCACCATGATCACTTCTAACTTTTGTGATTTTAAAATCTTTTTCATTTTGCACTTGAGTACAGAAGTCAATGAATACAGAATGTGACTCATCCTTGTGTTTTAAAAACTTTACCCATGTCCATCTGCTGAAATCATCAACGGTGACCAATCTATACTTCTTGCCTCTGGTGGATGCAGTTTTCACTGGTCGGAACAGATCAATATGAAGTAACTCTAATGGCTTAGAGGAAGAGACAACATTTTTAGATTTAAAGGAAGGTTTTGAAAATTTTCCTTTTTGACATGCTTCGCACATAACATCTGAGTTGTACTTCAGATTGGGAAGTCCTCTGACTAAATTTAATTTATTTAGTTGAGAGATTTTTCTAAGACTGACATGTCCCAATCTTCTGTGCGATACCCATTGCTCATTGCTAACAGACAAAAGGCATTTTACGTTTTGAGATTTAAGATCTGATAAATCAATTTTGTAAATGTTGTTTTTTCTCTTACCAGAAAAGAGGATTGATCCATCCTTTTGATTTACAGCTTTACAGGAGTTTTGATTGAAAATAATGTCATAGCCATTGTCACTTAATTGAATTGTAGACAATAGATTATGAGCTAATCCTTCTACTAATAAAACATTAGAGATAGAAGGAAAGTTATCGTTTCCTATGGTTCCAGAACCAATAATCTTTCCTTTCTGATTACCTCCAAACTTCACATCTCCTCCAGCTTTAAGTTCCAGGCTTTGGAACATAGACCTTTTTCCCGTCATGTGTCGTGAGCATCCAGAGTCCAGGTACCATGACTGGTGTTTCAATTGAGTTGTTAAGGACATCTGCAACAAATATTATTTTATCCTTAGGTACCCATATCTTTTTGGGCCCTTTTGGGTTAGCATAAGAGTTTCCAGAATGTGATGTATATTTTATATCATGTAATGTCCAAACTTGAATTGCTTATTCAGAGGTTTGTAAGTGAAGGTCATTTTAGCAACAGGTTTTGGAATGTATGTTTCCTTCCCTTTGGGAGGTTCATATCCAATTCCTCTTCTGTTTTTCCCACTAACTCCATAAATCATTGAAGCCATTTTGCTTCTGTCAATGCTTTTAGCAAGAAAAGTTTGAAAGCTATAGTCATATTCTTTCAGAATATCTTTTGAACTAGATACAGACTCTAAACTAAAATTCTTTTGAACAATTTGAATTTCTTTTTTAAGTTTAAGATTGTTTTCTAAAAGTTCAGATTTTTCTGTTTCAAGTTTCTTAAAATCAGATACAAGACTCTTCTTGAGTTTCTTGTATTTGATTTTGAGCTTACTGTAGTTTTCCAGAAGTTCTGATAAACTATCAGCAAGTTCTTCTCTAGAAAATTTAGAAAATACCTCTCTTTGTTCTGACTCACAGTCTGAGTCATCTTCTGTGATAGCCATTAAAGCTAGGTTGGCATTTTCATCTTCAGAACCAGATTCATCTTCAGAAGAATCTGAGTCATCCCAGGTTGCCATCATTCCTTTCTTCTTTCCAAATCTCTTCTTTGGTCTTTCTTTTTGAAGCTTTGGACATTCACTTTTGAAGTGACCAGGTTCTTTGCATTCATAACAGATGATCTCTCTTCTGTTTGACTTTTTATGTCCTGAAGATTCTGGTTTATCTTCTGACTTCTTGAAGTTCCTGAACTTATTTTTTCTGTGCTTCCACAGATGATTGATCCTTTTGGAGATCAAAGATAGTTCGTCTTCTTCTGAATCTGATTCTTCAAAGTTTTCTTCTTCAGCCTGAAAAGCGTTAGTATCAAATTTCTTAATTGATTTAAGGGCTATAGACTTACGTTTCTTATGAGGCTCATGTTCATCCAGTTCAATCTCATGACTTCTGAGAGCGCTGATGAGTTCCTCTAAAGACACATTGTTCAGATCTTTTGACACCTTGAATGCAGTGACCATTGGTGCCCATCTTCTGGGTAAGCTTCTGATGATCTTTTTCACGTGATCTGCTTTGGTATACCCTTTGTTCAAAACTCTCAGACCAGCAATCAGAGTCTGAAACCTAGAGAACATTGCTTCTATAGACTCACTTTCCTCAACTTTGAAGGCTTCATACTTTTGAACTAAAGCCAGAGCTTTAGACTCCTTAACTTGGGCGTTTCCTTCATGAGTCATTTTGAGAGACTCAAACATATCATGTGATGTATCTCTATTAGTGATTTTTTCATATTCTACTTTAGAGATAGCATTTAAAATAATATTTCTAGCTTTGTGATAATTTTTAAAATCAGCTTTTTGTTGTCTATCCATATTTTTTCTATCCACTTTGTTTCCTTCTGAATCTGTAGGATGTTTGTAACCATCCAAGACTATATCCCAAAGATCACTATCATGACCTAGAAACAAAACTTTCTAGCCTATCTTTCCAGTACTCAAAATCTTCTCCATCAAACACTGGAGGTTTGTTATAACTATTATTGTTTTGTTCAGCGGCCATTGTGTTTTCTTCTGGAACTTTTTCTGACACGGTTAAGTGTTTAGCTCAGAGTCAAGCTCTATTACCAATTGAAGGGGGTAAGAAAACACTTATAAGGGGGGGTTGAATAAGTGACTCTTTTCGTTCTTTCAATACAAAGCTCAAAACAGTAATGGAATAACACAGTTATTTTTATCCTGGTTCGTTTGAACTCAAACTACTCCAGTCCACCCGTCAAGGTGATTTCTCCTTTCTCAACAAGGACTTAATCCACTATAATCAACTGATTACAATCACACAACAACTGTTGTGACTAACAATGCACAAGTAAACTTACAATTGACTAACACCACTAAGACTTAAATCTAGTCCTAGTCTGCTTGAGAAATCTGACCAAACTTGGTCTCTCAAGGAACAAATACAGAAGTATAATCTTTACAGATGATTGAAATAGAGTTTGCTTCTAATCAAGCTATATCACAACTGTGATTTTTCTTAGAATGTAATACACAATAATGTAAGAACTATGAGTTTGTAAGCTTTTGAATATTTCATGTAGTTTCTTGTTTTAACAAATCTTCACAGCTTGCAATAAATGTCCTTCTACTTATAGTAGGAAAAATAAGACCGTTACTGCCTTCAGAGGAAATGGATAGCATTAAATGCTTTGCGTGTATCCTTGCAAAGTTCTATTCTCCAAGAAACTAGTTGTAGGCACTTGAGTGTTTTCAGTCGTCTTTGCATTAATTAGCAAACGTCAGAATGTAAGAACGTGTTTCCTTTGCTTTGACAAGACACGTTAATTAAGACGTTGTTTCAGTATTTGCTTTAACTCAGAACATGCTTTATTCAACTTCTGGTCAGAGCGTTGCTTGCTAAGATCTTTGAACAACGCTTGCTTTCAAGTTATCTTCAGAATTAAGAAGCCTGCTAGAAGTTAGAAGATACATTTAACAAATGAGTCTTCTTACCAGAGTCAGCAGATGCGTTTGAATAAAAGGTTCTTATGTCAAAGAACTTCTTTATAATCTCTGCTTAGCACTTTGGAATGTTTCTTGTCAGAACATTAACTAAGACATTCAAAAACACATTCATTAGAGAATAAATTATCTTAAATATAATTTAGTTATCATCAAAACACTTGGGATAGGTCAGAACTTAATCTTGTTCTTTCAGTTATTGCTTTCAATATATGCTAGTAATTAGGGTGTGTATGACAAGATATGAAAATTGACAAATAGATCACCCTAATCAATAAAAATTACGCATGCAATTAAATACACTCGAACTTACACCCTTAGGGTAATTCCACTTTTTGCCTTACAAAAATGGCCATGTTATGCATGTGGGATGTCTTAGCACAAACGAATCGAAAAAAGATCATAGTCCCTCGATGACGTTATCAAAGTTGCCTTTAAAAATAATCTTAGTCCCTAAAGAAAAGTGATAAGTCATCTCACAACATTTCTATCATGGTCATACGATAACTCAACGCCCGTCCCTTCACATCTAATGATGGGGCTTCTTGCCAAATCAATGGTAAGATAGCAACATCTAAAGGAGGAGGAAAAGCACATCTAAGACCTTTTGAGTAGGTAGATTATTTTTAAGTTACTTGCTCATTCTCAAAAACAAATATCCTTGCTATTTTCAAAATAATCGCATACACTTTCCAAACATATTTCCAAAACTTGAAATATTTTCAAAAGCTCAACACTTTGCATACATTCTTACGAACGAGAAACATTGCAAAGTTTGCCTAAACGATGGCACCTTTTCAAAATAGTTTCAAAACCACACAAAAGCATAATTTTCAAACACAAAAGCAAGTGATCTAACAAGTAACTAAGAGCCCATGGAAAACCATGGATGAAAAGGGTGCTAATACCTTCCCTTTTCATAATCTACCCCCCGAACTCAAAAACATCTTTAAAAGGTCTTTTCTGTGCTTTTTCACCTTTCCTTATTAGATAAAAGAAAAGTAGATGGCGACTCTTGCTAAACCTCAACATTTGCGAACACAAACGCAAAACCTCAAGTCAGTTCTCCCACCGTATGACAAAACTGGCGACTCTGCTGGGGAAATATAGTTTAAAAGTGGGGTTACCTTAGGGTTAGATCACATTTACTTGCTTACATTGTTTGATTTTTTTGCTTTACATTTTAGTTCCTTGTTTGGGTTTGTTTTAAAATCCTACACCCGGATTTGGGGACACCTTTTTAGGTAAGTAGCAATAAATTGTGAGGGAACTGTGCAGGGTATACCGACACGGTTGAAGTAGTAGCTACATTGATGTGGCACTTTGGTTGGTACCAGTAACCCTTGAGTTAGTCAAGGAGAGTATGAGGCTGCCACGTGGTGTCGTGAAGCATCAACTGACCATAGAACCTTACTTAACCAACTTGGCCATTAGGACGTAGTGAGATGACCAGCTTTGGTGCAGCCTGAAGTTGGTAGATACTCGATACTACACTCATTGAGGTTTGACTCTTGAGTTTTTTTTTGGTTGTGAGTCAATCGCTTATTGAACGAAACTTGAGGGAAAGATCAGTGATATTAAGATCCCTTAGAACCCGATTACTATTAACTAGGACAGGTTGAGCCAACTAAACTTCAAGAGGGTACTTACCTGAAACCCCATGCAAGCCTAAACCAAGGACTTGTTTGCTTTGTATACACACTTGTATATAACATCATAAGCATCATAAACATCATAAACATCACTAACCATTTCAAGGATTTTTGGATTTATCTTTGTTCTGTTTTGTAGGACATGACATCCCCTTGTATGAGCACTATCCAAGTCAGTCTTGTGAGGATACCTCCACAACTCAAGGATTTAGTATCAAGGGTCCCTGAAGATTCTCCATTCACCAAAAGACATGGTCGACTCCTTAGTCTGGTTACCTCAAGTATTGAATAAGATATGGTAAAGGTGCTTGTCCAATTCTTTGACCCTTTGCATCATTGCTTTACTTTTCCCGATTACCAACTTGTGCCCACTTTAGAAGAATTTTCTTAACTCATGGGGACCCCTATTCTTGATCAGTTACCTTTCCACGGTATTGAAAGAGACCCTAAACCTGAAGAAATTGCTCGAGCTCTACATTTGCAACCATCTGACATAGTAGCAAATTGGGTAACAAGGAGTGGTGTCAAAGGGTTCCTAGCAAAGTTTTTGTTGGAGAAGGCTCAAGAGTGTTGGAATACTTTGGATCTACAAGCCTTCGAGGAAATTTTGGCTCTTCTCATCTATGGGTTGGTACTATTTCCAAATCCTTACTAATTTATAGATGTAAATGCGATCAAGGTTTTCATATCTCGTAATCTGGTGCCTACATTACTGGGAGACATATTACATTCTCTTCACTCTCGCACTTTGAAGAAAAGAGGGGCTTTGATGTGTTGCATTCCTCTTTTGGCTAGGTGGTTTATTTTGCACCTACCTCGATCCATGGTGAAGAATGAACAAGGTATGAGGTGGTCTAAAAGATTGATGTCACTTTCACATGCTGATATCCGTTGGTATTATCGCTCTTTGGAAGACATTACCATCATTGATCGCTGTGGGGAATTCCCTAATGTCCCTCTACTTGGCATTAGGGGAGGCATTACTTACAACCCTTGTTTAGCTTTGTGACAATTTGGATACGCCAGGAGAGATGGCCCTCATGAGGTACTCATCCAAGGAATTGCATTCGACTATGAAAATGATACCCAAGGTTACCGCCAAAGATTTATACGAGCTTGGGGTATGGTTAACAAGGTTGATAGCAAGACGTTGGGGCATAAGAATTCCATTCCTTTGGAGCCTTATCTTAAATGGGTGAGGACTCGCGCTCAAAGTTTCAAGATGCCTTATGAAGCCGTCTTACTTGTTATCATGGAGCTAGTAGTTGAGGGAGACATTCCACATACTATCCTTTATCCTGATATGCCTACTTCCCTTAAAGATCTGCAAAACGCTTGGATTCAGTTACAAGGAGAGCGACACACCTTTGAAGCTAAGTTTTATGAGAGTGAGAAGAAGATATTAGAGCTTACAAGGGAACTTCATGAAGAAAGGATCTTAAACACCTACATTGCGCCAAAGAGGATGCGCACAACTTTTCTGTCTTAGGAGTTTACTTTATGTATATTTCTGTTGTTGTAAGCCCAAGAGGTATGCTTGTATTCAAATCAGAAATCTTTAAATGCAAGATAACGTTTGTTCACTTTTGTCTATACAAATTTAAATCCTTTAAATCCTTTAAATCATTTGCATATTGCATATTCATGCATCATGACATGACAGGCGTCCGCATAACAGGTTTCCTTATCTCTCCGCTGTTTATTTCAGCAAGATGGATCTAGAGATAACTGTGACGGAACTCCAGGCGCAGAATTCTCAATTTCAGGAAGCCTTACTCGCCTTGGCCAAGGGGAAGCAGGATATGATGGCCTTGTTGGCCTCTAAGAAGAAGCCAAAGAAGAAAACTATACTCAACATGGGTAAACGGTTCAAGGAGACAATATGTCAAATTCCAATAGAGGAAGATTCATTCGAAGAGGACGAGAACCAAATTGGTGAGGTCAAGAGTACTCAGGCCGACTGTATCAATGACCAAGAATCTGATGATGATTATTTCAATGAACAATATCCCCCCGTAGACATCAAATACAAGCAACTAGAAGACAGGTTGAAAGCGGTTGAAATCCAAGCTATTCCCAGTTTAAATTTTGACGATTTGGGCTTAATCTCTGGGGTAGTCATTCCCCACAAGTTCAAAATACCAACCTTTTCAAAGTACGATGGGGTTTCTTTCCCAAATCTCCATTTGAAGTCCTATGTGCGCAAGATACAACCGCACACTGCTGATAAAAAACTCTGGATTCATTTTTTCCAAGAGAGTCTGGCTGGAACACAACCTGAATGGTTTTATCAGTTGGATGGCTCTCGCATCAATAATTGGGAAAGTCTAGCTACTGCCTTCTACCATCAATATCAGTACAACGCCGACTTGGCACCGACAAGGGTTCAATTGCAAGGTATGGCCATGGGGAAGAATGAGGGATTTAAGGAATATGCACAGAAGTGGAGAGACCTTGCTAGTAGGGTCTAACCTCCCTTTACTGATAGGGAACACATTGACATGTTCATGAGCACATTATCTGGTCCTTTCTTTAATCTACTGGTTGGCTGTTCTTCTTCTGGTTTCACCGAATTAATCCTAATCGGTGAGAGAGTAGAAAGTGGCATTAAGAGTGGAAAGATCTCTTTGGCATCTACTCCCACTCCCAATCCTGTCAAGAAACCTTTTGCAGCGAATAAAGAAGTTAATGCTATGTATAGAGCAAAGGCCTATACCAAAATGAATAATCATCCATTTGTCAATGCTGTCCGAATCTCCAATCCGAATGCTACTCAAAGACCATCCGCCAATCATCAACGTGTTGAAGCTCCAAGAAGACAGATTACAAGGTTAGGCATGTCATTATCTCAAGCCCTTCAACATCTACTCAGGGCCAATTTAGTGACATTGCGGGATCCTCCCGCCAATTCTGACACCTCGTCACCGAGATATAATCCAAATGCAAAGTGCGCTTACCATTAAAACAGCCCCGGGCATGAAACTGATCAGTGCTGGGCTTTGAAGAACAAAATCCAAGACTTAATTGACAATAAGACTATTGAATTTGATCCTCCTCCAATGCCAAATGTAATTACCGCTCCAATGTCGAAGCACGACAAAGGCGTTAATGCTGTCGAAGACACAATTCTCATTGCCTCTGTTGAAGAATTAACTACTCCGTGGAATGTAATCAAGAGCAATATGTTGAAAGTTGGGATTTTCCCTGGCTGTGAAAAAGACTGTGTGTGCTGTATGAGACAACCCAATGGGTGTGAGGAACTGAAGAAAGGTATACGACGCCTAATGGATGGCTGCAAAATCCTATTCGAAAAGATTCCAACCATCGAGAATTCAATCGACAAAGCTGAAGATTTGGCCATCATAACAATTTCAAACAAACCTCTTAGGATCTCATCAAAAGGTCCTATCAGGATTTTGAATGAACCAATCATTGCTCCTCTTATAATCACTGCTGCCAGACCTATTCCATACACCTCTGATAAAGCGGTACCATGGAATTACGGTGCCAAGGTTTATTACCATGGGGTAAAACAAGATTCTTGGATTGATAATAATGAAGCTGATGTTACTAATATTACTGGTTCTAGTAAAGTCACAAGAATAGGAAGGGTATTTTCCCCTGTTATCTCACCACCAACCACTACCACAGTTCCAGTCTGCATAACCAATGACAATTCTGATGACAATACTAGAGGGAAAGAGAAAGAAAGTGAGCCTGCTAGGGAAGAGGCACCTGCTAAAAAGTCTATTATGGAAGAACCATCCACTCAAGAGATAGAGGAGATTTCGAAGATAATCAAGAAAAGCGACTTCAAAATAGTAGAGCAGTTGGGGAAAACCCCTTCTAAAATATCAATGTTGTCCTTATTACTATGTTCTGACGCCCATGCACAAGCTTTGATTAAGTTCCTGAAAAAGGCTCATGTGCCTCAAGAAACCACAACCAACCAATTTGAGAACTGCGTAACAAGTCTGACAGTTGACAATGGTTTAGGGTTCTCCGATGCAGATTTAACTCCCATGAGAAAGAATCATAATAAAGCCTTGCATGTTTCTGTTGAATGTAAGGGGACCACTCTGGCACATGTTTTAGTGGACACAGGCTCATCTTTAAATGTGTTACCTAAAGGCGCTTTAGATCGGCTAGACTGTGAAGGTTTGATTTTGAAGGCAAGTGATATTGTTGTGAGGGCATTCGATGGATCGAAAAGGATGGTTCATGGAGAGGTGGATCTCACAGTTAAGGTTGGTTTGCATGTTTTCAACTCCACATTCTATATAATGGACATACGGCCTGTGTATTCTTGCTTGCTTGGGCGCCCATGGATCCATGGGGTAGGTGCGGTCACTTCTACTCTCCACCAGAAGTTAAAATACTCAGTTCAAGGGAAGGTTGTCATGTTTGTGGTGAAGAAGAATTTATGGTAAGCCATCTCAATTCTTTCAAATACGTAGAAATGGATGGCAAATTCATAGAAACTCCTTGCCAGACGTTTGAAGTTGTGGCCACCACCAAAATCTCCTCTGAAACTCCAACAGCCGATAAAGTTGTCCCCAAGATGGTTTCTCTTAAGGATGCTCGTGCTGTGGTAGAAGAAGGAAACAATGAGAGATGGGGTCAACTCCTCGAAATCCCGTTCAAGGCAGACAAATTTGGATTAGGTTTCACCTCCAAAGCTCAGAAAGAAATCAGAGGTGCTCATACTGGAAAGCCGCCTCTCCACCTCAAAAATCATGAAGTGAATACTGTAGAAGACTCCGATGATGAGTATGGTTTTGAAGACTGGATCTACCCAACAACCGAAGGGAAGCCCAACAATTGGCATACAAAGGACTTTGTGCCCATCTCCTTCATTGAGGAGTAATCTACTTATTTTTGCCTTTTAATCAATTCAAGAACTCGTTGTCGATAATATTCTGATAATGACTTTTAATCCATGTGTCTTGCCCGGGGCACTTTGGTCCTTTTGTCAAGGGTTTTATTTATGTTCATCAAATCATATAATCATTCAGCACATTGGACTCTTTTGCATTCAAATATTTGTGTTCATTGTCTTTCTTTTCTTTCAAATACATTGTAAAAAAAAGCCATGTATCTTACATGCACACACACACACACACTCTTGTAGGTCTACATCCACTATGGATCCTATTGTCAACAAATCTATTATTGTCGACTATGATGTTGAATATCCTATCAACCAAGCCCAAGACGAAAGCGAGGAAGATTGTGACATACCAGGAGAACTAGCCAGACTCCTATTACAAGAGGAAAGAGCTATTCAACCACATGAAGAGTCAATTGAGGTTATCGACTTGGGTACTGAGTCAGATAAGAAAGAAATCAGGATCGGTGCTAATTTGGAAAGCAGTGTCAAGATCCGCTTGGTTGAGATGTTGCGCGATTATATGGAAGTATTTTCTTGGTCGTATGAAGATATGCCTGGGTTAGATACCAACATCGTGGTTCATCGTCTGCCAACTAAAGAAGACTGCCCTCCTGTTAAACAAAAAGTTCGTCGCATGAGGCCTGACATATCTGAAAAGATCAAAGCCGAAGTAATGAAACAGTTTGATGCAGGATTCCTAGCTGTAACATCCTATCCTCAATGGGTGGCCAACATAGTGCCAGTACCAAAGAAAGACGGGAAAGTTTGCATGTGCGTAGACTATAGGGATCTGAATAGGGCAAGCCCCAAGGATGATTTCCCTCTACCACACATTGACGTCTTAGTCGATAACACTGCTAAGCATAAAGTCTTCTCATTGATGGATGGCTTCTCAGGCTATAATTAAATAAATATGGCTCCCGAAAATATGGAAAACTACTTTTGTTACACAATGGAGCACCTTCTGCTACAAGGTCATGCCGTTCGGATTAAAGAATGCAGGGGAAACATATCAAAGGGCTATGGTTGATTTATTTCATGACATGATTCATCATGAGATAGAGGTATATGTGGATGATATGATTGCTAGATCATAAACCTAAGAAGAACATCTCGGTCACCTGCACAAACTATTCAAAAGACTAAAGAAGTACAAGCTGATGTTAAACCCTACCAAGTGCATGTTTGGGGTACGCTCTGGGAAGCTTCTAGGTTTTGTTGTCAGCAATAAAGGCATTGAAGTTGATCCCACCAAGGTAAAGGCCATCCAAGAAATGTCAGTCCCTCATTCTAAAAAAGAAGTTAGAGGATTCTTGGGTCATCTCAATTACATTTCCCGTTTCATATCACACTTAACTGCTACTTGTGAGCCACTCTTCAAACTCTTGAAGAAAGATCAGGTAGTCAGGTGGAACGATGAATTCCAGATTGCTTTTGACAAAATCAAAGAATACCTACAAGAACCTCCTATTCTCATGCCTCCAGTTGAAGGAAGACCTTTGATCATGTACTTTATAGTACTAGAGAATTCTATGGGGTGTGTTTTGGTCCAACATGACGAGTCTGGCCAAAAAGAGCATGCAATTTACTACCTAAGCAAAAAGTTTACCGACTGGGAAACCAGATATTCACTGGTCGAGAAAACTTGTTGTGCTTTAGCGTGGGCTCGCCGGCTAAGGCAGTACATGTTGACTCATACCACTTTGTTGATTTCTAAGATGGATCCGATTAAGTACATCTTTGAAAACCTGCCCTTTCCAGACGAATAGCCAGATGGAAAATGATCTTGACTGAGTACGACATTCAATACAAAAATCAAAAAGCCATCAAAGGAAGTGTACTAGCAGATCATTTGGACCATCAAGCTATGGATGATTATCAGTCAATGAACTTTGACTTCCCTGACGAGAATATCATGTTGGTAACCGACTGTGCAAAACTTAGACCGTATGACGGACTTGAACAAGGATCCCGATGGACTATGGTATTCGATGGGGCTTCCAACGCCTTAGGTAACAGAATTGGTGCTGTGATCATCTCTCCTGAAGGTTTTCACACTCCTTTCACAGCCAAACTATGCTTCGATTGCACAAATAATATGGCTGAGTATGAAGCATGCATCTTAGGTCTAAAAGCTGCTATTGACTTAAGGATCAAGCATTTGGATGTGTTTGGAGATTCCGCCTTGGTGATCAGCCAAGTAAAAGGATATTGGGACACTAAACACCCTAATCTTATCCCTTACAAGGAACTTGTGCTATCCCTGATCCCTAACTTCAAAGAAATCACTTTTGAACACTTCCCTAGGGAAGAAAACCAGTTGGCTGACGCTTTGGCAACCATGTCCTCAATGTTCAAAGTCAGATGGGATAACGAAGCCCCTACGATTACAATTGAAAGATTTGATGAACCTACACATTTCTATGAGCCTGACACCGATGCGGAAAAGCCATGGTACCATGAGGTAATGAGATACCTTGAAGCACAAGAGTATCCAGAGGGAGCATCTATCAATGACAGAAAGTTCTTGCGAAGATTTGCAGCCAAATTCTTCCTAAGTAACAGGATATTATACAAGCGCAACCATGATTCAACTCTACTCTGATGTGTGGATAAGAGGGAGGCATGGGAGATTATGGAAGACCTGCACCATGGTCTTTTTGGAACTCACTCAAGTGGACATACGATGGCTAAGAAAATCTTAAGAGAAGGTTACTATTGGTCAATGATGGCGACTGATTGTCATCAATATTCAAGAACTTGTCACAAATGCCAAATCTACGCTGACAAGGTCCATGTACCTCCAATCCCTCTGAATTTCATGACCACTCCGTGGCCATTTTCAATGTGGGGCATTGACATGATCGGAGAAATCAAACCTACTACTTCCAACGGGCATCACTTCATTCTTGTTGCCATCGACTATTTTACCAAATGGGTTGAAGTTGCCTCGTTTGCCTCAGTCACCAAGAATGTGGTAGCCAGATTCATCAGACACAACCTCATCTGTCGTTATGGTATCCCCGAAAGGATCATCATCGATAATGGGACTAACCTCAACAATGCCATGATCAGGGAATTGTGCACTCAATTTAAGATCAAGCATCACAATTCTTCTCCGTATAGACCGAAAATGAATGGCGCAGTCGAAGCAGCCAACACAAATATCAAGAAGATTGTGCAGAAAATGGTAGTGACCTATAAGGATTGGCATGAGATGTTACCATTTGCTCTACATGGCTACCGTACTTCAGCTAGGACATCAACTGGGGAAACTCCTTTCTCTCTAGTCTATGGCATGGAAGCTATTTTACCAGTGGAAGTTCAAATTATCTCGCTAAGAATTATGATCGAGGTAGGCCTAGGCGAAGACGAGTGGATTCAAACGAGATTGGATCAACTGAACCTGATCGATGAAAAATGATTAGCTGCTATTTTCCATGGTCAGACGTATCAAAAACGGATGATCAAAGCTTTCAACAAAAAGGTCAAGCCTCGAGTATATCAAGTTGGTGACCTGGTGATAAAACCCATCATTTTACCACAAGGTGACCCCAGAGGAAAATTGACTCCCACCTACGAAGGGCCGTTTGTTGTCAAGAGAGTTTTCTCTGGCGGTGCCATGATACTGACCACCATAGACGGTGAATATTTCCCTCATCCTATAAACGCGGACATAGTCAAAAAATACTATGGATAAGAGACTCGTTAGGTTGACACGCCTAAGCAAAATAAGGGCATCCCGACAAACCAAAAGGTTTGGGAAAAAATTAGGGATATATGCAAAAGATTGTACACCCGACAAGTTGAAAACCCGAAAGGGAGACTTGGGCAAAAAAGGGTATCCTGGTGGACCGAAAACCCGAAAGGGCGGTTCAGGTAAAAATTAAGGATTAAAAGCGTACGACTATGTCCCGTGAAATCAACACGGTCAATGCTATCACCAAGGTCCAAGTTCAAATGGTCCAGGATCAATCCAATCAACTTCGATCAACGACAAGGGACGTTCAAAGACATTGGGGGAATAATAGAGTTGGAAGGCAATGAGATCTTTTCACATGGCTATTTGTTTTTATTCTCAATTTCGTTTTCCTTTTTGGAGATTTCCTCTTACTAGGATATCCGCCTCTATGTACAAAAACGCCCATTCATGGGCAAAATATCAATACAAATACATTTTGAAGTGCAAAATTTTCTGTCTTTGTTTTGAATGCAAATTTGTCCAATGACTAAAATTGAATGAACATATGCATATGAACATAATTAAAACTATTTGGCACGTGTGTCCTACTAAGCAGCAACATCAACAACAGAGCATCAGTGCATATCAGCAGTAAGCATCCCTTTAATGTATATGAAGTAGCCCCACAGAGTTATCTCATCATCATTATCCCCATAGGGACAACAACAATAAACCTTTCCCCAGCGGAGTTGCCTGCAAAAAGCTCTTCACATAGGATAATCCCTAGCCAGAGTCTCAACCTCTTGGCAACTTTCTCCAGTTAAATCAAATTTTACAAGATTGAAGCCTAGGATATCTCTTTCTAAAGGGAATTCACCTCCTCAACAGGGTTTATTTCCCAACAGGGTTACTTCCCCCAGCCAAGTGCAAATTTCTCAACGTACAAGACACCACAAATTCCCCAGCTGAGTATATACTCCCCAACGAGTCCAAATTGCCCAACTGAGCCCATCTTGCCCAACTGAGCCCATCTTCCCCAGCTGAGTACATCTTCTCCAACCGAGGGTTTTTTGTCCCCAGTGGAGTATATCTTCCAACCAAGATTGTATTCCCAAGTTGAGTCCATCTTCCCCAGCTGAGTATATCTTCTCCAACCGAAGTTATTTTCTCCAAACTGAGCCCATCATCCCCGGCTGAGCCCGTCCTCCCCAGTTGGGTGTATCCTCCCCAAGCTAAGTCTGCCTTACCCTACTGAGCCTATACTCTCCAGTTTGAATTTCCCTTTCAAATGAATGCAAATCACAGGGCCACAACCCCTAATTCCCATTAAAGCCTTCAACAAAGCCTTATTACTACCAAGAAATGCCATGAAGCCTGGATCCGACCAGATATTAGCACAATTTTCAAGTTATTACTGAAGCCTGGACCCGACCAGATAACAGTTTAATTTCTTCAATTACTGAAGCCTGGACCCGACCAGATAACAATTTGATTTCTTCAATTATTGAAGCTTGGACCCGACCAGATAATAGTTTGACTTCTTGAATTACCGAAGCCCAGACCCGACCGGATAACAGATGATCTCAAAATGCTAGAAAACCTGGACCGACCAGATAATAGCATAATTCTTAAAATATATAAAAGTACCTAAACTCAATCCGAACAAGGTTTAACTTCTTTTCCCCAGTAGAGTTGCCTCTCTATCCCCAACAAATGGCTGAGAAACCTGGACCCGACCAGATATCAGTTTTCATTTCCATCCTTTCAAGAAAGTCGTTGCGAAGCTTGGATCCGACCAGATAGAAATCACCCTCAGAGATTCGTTGTGAAACCTGGAAACCGACCAGATAACAACTAAATCCCCAAGCAGTTTATTGTGAAGCCTGGACTCGACCAGATAACAATTAACTTCATCAAAGAAATCTGCAAAGCCTGGACCCGACCAGATAACAGTTTTCAACCAGTTTATTGTGTAGCCTAGACCCAACCAGATAATAATTAACTTCATCAAAGAAATTTGCAAAGCCTGGACCCGACTAGATAACAGTTTTCAAACAATATATTGTAAAGCCTGGACCCGACCAGATAACAATTAACCCTGATTCCCGAAAAGACACTATGAAGCCTGGATTCGACCAGATAATAATACAGCTTTCCAAAAGACCATAAAGCCTGGACCCGACCAGATGACTATTCAATTTCAAGGAGTTACTGTGAAGCATGGATCCGACCAGATAACAGTTAATTCATCCTTTCCTCTGGTAAGTTACTGTGAAGCCTGGATCCGACCAGATAACAGTTAACCTCTGCATCCCCGATAAGTTGTTGTGAAGCCTAGACCCGACCATATAACTATTCAATTTCAAGGAGTTTTCTGCAAAGCCTGGATCCGACCAGATAACAGTTAATTCATCTCTTCTCCCAGTAAGTTGCCATGAAACCTGGATCCGACCAGATAGCAATCGACTACTTCATCCTCAACAATTGTGAAGCCTGGATCTGACCAGATAACAACTGATATTTGAGTGATGTTCCCCAGCAAAAACATCCCTTCAACATGATTTGAAGATATGCATATTCTTCATTTCTAACAGGCAATCAGGGATTCAACCCCTAGAATCTCCACAGCAGCAGTCACGGATTTACTTTCCCGGACAAAAGCACACATTTCACATTCTTACATCATAGCATGTACATACCAATGCATTTAACATGATACCACATCTGGTGAACATCATGCAAGCATCTTCATTTTTCTAACCCCTTTTCTCACAGGTAAAACAACAAGTTTAGTATAGATCAACAAGAGATTTGTGCTAATACTTCTTCCAGCGTTTACCAACATTCCTCCAAATGGCATCTGTAAGCCCATTCATCATCCATCTTCGAGTGCAAATTTATGGGCACTCTAATGTTCAATCATCTTTCACCTTCAAGTCACGAATGACGGATCCTCCAATCTAACTCTTCAGGTTCAAGAAGTTTGAACAGAGGCAGTTGTTGCACCCCAAAATTTGCCCTCTCATTTCCAAGAAATCACCCTGGATTCTCAAGTTTTCTCTCATCCAATTCCAAGCCTTGAATATCAATTTTTCAAAGAAAATCACTCACAAGGGCAAAATGGCCATTTGCATATCCAAAAGTCTGACTTTGACTTTTGGATCAAAATCAAATAAAAAAATCATATTTCATCAAGATATGTTGGAATATGAAGTTTGCTTCATCAAGAGTTTCAAAAGTCAAATTTTACTTGGAAAGAGTCAAATTCTAAATACTTAGAAATTTTATAAGTGTTTAAGAAATATGATAATTTCAGAACTTCTAAGCCAGTGTTCACATTCAGCAAATTCTGGATACTCTCAAGACAGAGTTTGGTCAGAACTTCTGGGCCAGTATTCACAAAGGTTCAGTCAGAGTTTTCAAAGGTTAAATTAAAAAGTTAACAAAGCGTACTGTAAGTATACTGGAAGTTCTGAAGGATCCCTCAGAACATGCTGAAGTCAGAAGATAAGAGGATCAGAAGATGAGATGCTACGCTGAAGCAGAACTTCTAATCCAGAGTCAAGAAAGGATGCAAAGTTTCATATGGGAACCCATTTAATGCTTACAACCACTTGTGAAGCCTTTATCCAAGAGATTCTCTCCACGTGTACCCCTACTGTCTTGGGAAGACAAACTTCTGTGAAAAAGTATGCTAGATCCACGCGCTGCTTCTACTTTTCCTTAATTCACGCTGCCAAATCCAGCTGAGGCGTTGTTAACCATCCAACTTGAATGCATTGAACCCCCACTTGTTTAAGCTTACTTCAAGAGTAAGTCAGCATCCATCATATGATGACCGCCCCAACTGCAAAACTTTGCCTATAAATAGAACACCATTTGCACACTAGAAAAGGCCAGAAAAAATTTGTGAAAGAAGGGAGAATTGAGAAAGAAAGCTTTGAACCACTGCAAAAATTCTAAGAACCCAGGAAACTATAAACACAGAATACCAAATCTTAACATTGATTCCTTACATTCAAACTCCATTGTTTTACTCAAGTGTTCTTGACTAAAGCCATCCATGTAGCTACTGATTCATGCATTAGAAGCTACCTTAACTTCTGTATTCCTATTGCCATACACTCTCCACTCATTTTCACCTCAAAGGAGTCAGAATATCACCCCTTGGCTGCGTCAGAAATTGCAAATTTCCATCCTACTGAGTACGTGAAGAAGCTACTCAGAACATCACCAGAATTTAAGAGCAATCTCCAGTTCACAGAATCCTTTCCAGTAGCAAGGTAAGTTTTCTACTGACTCTCATCATATTGATTAAGCATTGTCAGATTTTGCATATTTAGCACAATGTAGATATTCTGATCCTGATGAGGTGAATATTCTGAAAATTCATGCATCTGCCTGCCTAAGTAAGAAGGAATCCTAGTTCAGAGTTTCATAAAGAACTTAGGGTTCAGAATTAGAATCAGCAAATACATGTTGCTTCTGATTTGTGCTTCTGGTATTTCATAAAATTTGTCATAACTGTTATACATGCAACTTTTGTCCTGTAAATGACTAAGCTGCAAATGTTCTGACTGACATGGAGAGAGGCAAAGTTCTGACAGTTGCGTCAGAAATTCTGAAAACTTCTGAAGTTCTCAGAAGATCCAGAACTTCTGAACTTCCATATTTTTGCTAACATGTTCCTGTTTGTGCAGCAAGTCAGAGTCAGAACTTCTGACCTCTTCAATTTTCAGCACTTTGCGCTGATTTTGGTTTTCTTTCTCTTTTATTATTTTTCCATCATATTATTTTTTATTGTTAATAAAAAAAAACACCAAAAATATTTTATATTTTTCATATTATATTTTCTTTTAACATAAAGAGACAAAAAATATTTTCTTAAACAAAACTTACTTCTTTTTAAGCATTTTACATTTCCTATACATTCTTATCTATTTCAATATGGTTGTAATAGTAACCTAGAATTTTAACTTGCAACCCCCATTCACAAAAATGTACCCCCATCCCCCAAAAAATTGTAATAGCGTAGGACTTTACATTGCCGCACTGTTATTGCTTTCGATATATGCTAGTAATTAGGGTGTGTATGACAAGATATTAAAATTAACAAATAGATTACCCTAATCAAGACAAATTACGCATGCAATCAAATACACTCGCACTAACACCCTTAGGGTAATTCCACTTGTTGCCTCACAAAAATGGCCATGTTATGCATATGGGATGTCTTAGCACAAACGAATCGAAAAAAGATCATATTCCCTCGATGACGCTATCAAAGTTTCCTTTCAAAATGATCTTAGTTCCTAAAGAAAAGTGCTAAGTCATCTCATAACATTTCTATCATGGTTATACGATGACCCAACGCCCGTCCCTTCACATCTAATGATGGGGCTTCTTTCCAAATCAATGGTAAGATAGCAACATCTAAATGAGGAGGAAAAGCACATCTAAGACCTTTTGAGTAGGTAGATTACTTTTAAGTTACTTGCTCATTCTCAAAAACAAATATCCTTGCTATTTTTAAAACAATCATATACACTTTCCAAACATCTTTCCAAAACTTGAAATATTTTCAAAAGCTCAACACTTTGCATACATTCTTACGAACGGGAATGATTGCAAAGTTTGCCTAAACGATGGCACCTTTTCAAAATACTTTCAAAACCACACAAAAGCACAATTTTCAAACACAAAAGCAAGTGATCTAGCAAGTAACTAGAGCCCATGGAAAACCATGGACGAAAAGGGTGCTAATACCTTCCCTTTTCATAATCTATCCCCCGAACTCTAAAACATCTCTAAAAGGTATTTTCTGTGCTTTTTCACCTTTCCTTATTGGATCAAAGAATAGTCGATGGAGACTCTTGCTAAACTGCAACATTTGCAAACAAAAACGCAAAACCTCAAGTCAGTTCTCCCACTGTATCACATATACCATGGTAGTAGACATCCCCTCCATAATTCCATGGTACGGTTTTGTCTGACAAATACGGGATTGGTCCAGGCATTGTAATTATCAAAGGAGCTACTTTAGGAACTGATGTAATTCTAACGGGTCTTTTGGTGGAGACCCTGGAAGAATTGGTGGAAATGGTAATGATGGAAACATCATTATAAGGAATAGGTGGAACAGAAGTCTTCTTGAATAAAATTTATTTGTTATATATTAGGCACTGAACGCCTACTTTCTACAAAGCACAGCTGGTTGGTGAGGACAAACAGAAATGACAGCTTTCATCATAGCCCGGGAATACACCGGAAATTAACAATTTCTTTTTGATAGTCAGGAGTGGGGTCATAAGTTCATCAACTGAAGTAACAAACATATCTTCCTCAATGGCGTTGGCATTATGGCCGTGTTTGGGCATAGGGGCAGAGATGACTTTGGGCTTTTCTGACACGTCGAATTCAATCTCTTTGGCTTCAAGGAGGTCTTGTACTTTGTTCTTCAGAGCCCAACAGTTGTTAGTGTCATGGCCGGGATTCTCAGAGTGGTATGCACAGCGGGCATTAGGATGATAGTGAGGAGAGGTTGTGTTAGGGTTATTTGGATCTTCTTTCAGGGTCACTAGATTGGATCTTAACAAGTGTGGCAGTACTTGAGATAATGTCATATTAATTTGGGTGAATTGTTTGACTGGTCTTTCTATTATTTGTTGGTTGTTTCTTTGCTGATCAGGCGCAGGTTTAGGAATCATAATAGCCCCCACCATTAGACGGTGTTCGGCCCTATCTTGATTTTTCTGAGGATATACAGCAACCACTTTGTTGTACCCCAAAATTTTCCCTCTCACTAATAAAGAAATTTCTCACAAGATCTCCTTGGGCTCAAGACTGCACTAGGGTTTGATCAGCTCAAGACACCTCCTCATGCACTGATGACCTAAATTAGATTTTGAGTTTGCACAAGGATTTTTGGACTATCAATGCTTCATATGACTTTCAAAGATCATTATGGACCCCCAATATTACTCATGTCAAGTTTCAAGCTTTGGATCACACTTTTGATCAGTCAATTGAACAGTTGACCTAAAAACCAATTGTATTGGGAAAAAGTCAACCATAGCCAATTTACATTCAAACTTCATAATTTTTGATCCACATCAACATTTTATACCCATATGTATCATTTGATCAAGTTTGGATCACAATTCCTCAAGAAATTTGATCAAATCTCCAAAAGGGCAAAATGGTCAAAATTAGGGTTTTGACTGGGAAGGGGCAATTTCTGATTTTTGACCTAGCAAATGACCAATTGGTTTAAGGCATGATCTCAAGAGTCCAATTACATCATTTTTACCAAATGACATGATTCAAAATATTGCAAGTCCATTGGATTGACAGATGAATTTTGCAGTCAACTGATCAAAAGTCAACTGTATACTGAAAAGTCAAACTTTGACTTTTTGGTCAAATTCAAGTGCCAAAGATCATAATTCATCAAACCATGTCAAAATATGAAACTTTTTCATCAAGAAATCAAGGATTCAAGATTTTGTTTTGAAAAGATGAAATTTCTTAACAGAAATTTTTCTAAGTATAGAAATTTTCTTATTTTTTTCATAACTTTGATTCAAATTTTCACCATGATGCAAGATGATTCAAAGGAATCTTCCAACATGAAAGTTTTATATCTCCATGAAATATACAACTTTGCTTCACAAAAATTCTCCTAAATATGCTTGGATCTCAAGATATAATTTTGTGAATACATGTTCATGAACTAAAAATAACTTAGTGAAATTTTGCCCTAGTTAGGCAGATTTTTGACCTAACTTCATGGAAAATTTTCACATGGTTCCAAGGGGAATTTTCAAAAGCAATTCAGATATGAGTTATGGAGCACATTGAAAGCTTTCCAAAATATCCAAGAACTCCTTGAGATCATTCTTGAGTAGGGAGAATCGAAGAGATGAAGTTGGTGTTTTGTCACTTGAATTATAGGTCATTTTCATGATGAACACAAATGCAAATCAATGTTAGGCTGCATGATCTTTGCTTTGCAGAACTCAAACTTGTTTGTCACTCCATAATTAATGGATTACACAAACTTTTAAGCTTTAATCCAAGTGGTTTAAGCATTATCCAATCCACATTTCCATTAATGGTACAAAGTGAACACTTCCATTTTAGAAAAGTAAGATTTTGTGTAAAGTCAATTATTGAGCCTCTAACTTGTTCCCTCTTATCACACTCCATCCACAAAGTCATAAGCAAGCTTTTTTAAAGCATAACCACTCTATCTTAGCAAGTACATAATGCTTGGAAACTTGAAATTCTCAAAAATCATATGTTATGCATAAACTTGTGATTTTGAATACTGATCAACAACAAGTCTCCAAAATTGTTGCTTATAAATAGAGGCACTATTTGTGAGCTAGGATACGATCAAGAAGCCCCTGAAACTCACTCAAACTCCCTCTAGCCAGAAATTGTTCCAAAACACCATTGTTGTGCAAGTTCTGACTTTACATACCAAACTCACATTCCCCCGTGCGTTTCTTGGCCTTTTAGTTTCTAAAGCTTCCTTGCATCAAGAGTAACTCATCCTTGTGCCTGTTTCATTTCTGTAACACCATTTTCCCTGTCTTCCATAACCAAAAATAGAGCATCTCAGTTGGACTTCTCTAGACCATTCCAGCCATCCTCAGCTCAAGCCAGCCATTGCATTAGGTTCCTAGAGGTCCAAGGAAGCTGTTGTACCCCAAAATTTGCCATCCCATATTTCTAAAAATATTTCAAGAAAGATCCTCAAGTTGCTCAAGAAAGATCCTCAAGTTGCTCAAGGAAGTCCAAAGGTTGACCAGACAAACTCTCTCCTAAAGGCAGTCTACCTCAAATTAGGGTTTCATGTTGCATCAAGATACTTGAGTCCAAGGGATCCCAAATTCTCACCATTGTCCTAATATGTTCTCAAGATCATCCATGTCAAGTTTCAAGTCTTGCAAAGGAAGTTTGCTCAGTCAATTGCTCAAAAGCCTGAAAATTGACTGTGCTAGGGCAAAAGTCAACTGTGGCCCACATACAGTTAAACTTCAAGATTTTTTGGTCAACATCCTCATTTTGAAGTTTATTTCATCATTTCCTTAAGGGTTGATCATGATTCATCAAGGATTGCTCATAATTCATCAAGAACCAAAAGTTGCTAAATTAGGGTTTTGCAGCAAAAGTCAACTCAACTTTGACCAAGCATAACTTTCCCATACTTTATGAGAAATGACCCATCCAAAGCTTATTTTGAAGAGGATTCCATTCTGTACAATCAATCTTCAGCTCCCAAGTTCAAAATATGCACTCACAAGAAGTTATGAATTTGGACATTATAGGTCATTTTGAAAAGTCAACAAAAACACCTTTTTTTCAAAGTGTCATACATGAACATGGAATACCAAATTGAGATGAGACCAAAAGGGTTGATTAGAGGACATCTCAAGATTTCTAAAAAGTCCAATAAAACCTCCAAAGAGTAAAAATTGAGGAAGTTATGTATTGGTGAAGTTGACCCTTTTTGCAAAATTGCCAAAAGTCAACTATGCCTCAAATTGCAATTTTTGCTAAATGGGCCTAATCTTTTGCACTTGTTTTGAGTTGGTAGCATGGTTCAAGAGCCCTAGCCCTTGCCACTTGTCATTATCTTGTTTTTATTATTTATTTTGATTTTTATTTGAATTAAATCAATTTTAATCAAAACAAATCATGGAAAAATCCAAAACATTGAAATCCAAAGATCTTGTACATGTTGTAGGTCCTACATCCAGCTAACAATTGATTGAATTCGTGCAAGGCCTTTGAGTGCATAAAAAGATTGAATTTGGCCTATTTTTGGAAGGGTTTTAAAGTGAATCAAATCAAGATCAAAATCAATAATGGAGGAAGATTGAGATCATATTTTGAACCCTAATCCAATCCTTGATATATATTAAACATTTGCTGACCTAAAACGAGGCTAGAGAGAGGCGCAAGAACAAGAACCAAACTTGAAAAAAACACAAAAAAGTGATGTGTCGAATTCATAGTTCCAGACATTTTCAAGACTCTTGAACCATCCCAATCGCTTCCTGGGATCACAAGCAAGCAAAACCAATCAAGAACAAGCACTTTCAGGCCCTAAAACCCACTATAAGTCAGCCACGACTTTGATTTATTTTTGAAATCGAATTGCATCATTCTGGCACTTATAGCACAGAATAATTATATATTCTTGATCCTTGGAACATTTGCAAGCTATCCATATCATTCAATTGCATTTTTGTGGACTGAATCAAGATTTGCCATTGTTAGGGTTTTATGCTTAGTTTTAGGATCATTTTACACAGGTAAAATTGGGCTATAAAAGGAGCACCATTGTGCTCAGCAGGTCCAGACGAACTGATTCATGGCCATATATTTTGTTTATCTTGCTTGTGCTTGATTTTGAGAAATTGCAGGGTTGCAGCGACGGACGTTGTCCGTAGGTAAAAGTGTTTCACTTTTAGAAACGGAGCAAGGACAAGGATGACCAGCGTGGCATCATCCTGTTGGTCCATTCAAAATTCCGGCGCGCGTTTTTATTATTCTCCACTAACTCTTTTTATTGTATATTATCATTATTGTCTGTTTTATGTACAAATTGAATACGCATCGCAGCTGGCATTGGTGCATGTGGAAAATTCCTTGGGGCCTGGGATCTAATCCCAGGTCCCCCAATTCTTTCATATTATTTTCTTTCATGTGATCCAGCATGCATACAAGCCAAGGAACCACCATACATCCTCATAATCCAACCAGCCAGGTGTCAGGAAGCCAGATCTGATGGTTATCTGATCGGGACTTTATGAGTCTATTGGGATACTAACTGCAAGTATACAGTTTAGTCGTTATAGTTTTAAATGATTATCGAACCCACAGAGACTGAGGATCAATCACATACAATCTAATGTTATAGTTTGTTTAACTAAGCGATGAATATTTGATTTTAGGGGGGGAATAGTTTAATTAAAAATAATAGTAATAGTTATACCGGTATGTGATAGTCGGACTTCGGGAATTCGGTGAATCGCTTGGCCTATAAAGTATTTCGGTAAAAACTAATTGTTTAAAAACCTGAGACATACACTCTCGTGTTCATGAAATAAGTCATGCTACTAAACCTAGTGGATGCACTTTAAATTTAATAACACTTTTTGAAAACAATTTGAGTTTAATTAATTTATTAAAACACTCTCGTGTATTTAAAAATTAATGTTTCGTTACCATTATCTGGGTTGAACCCCAGCTCTCGCATGCAGGTTCTTGCCTTAATTAATTTCCCACTCTCGTGGAAAAATCATGTTAATTATCCTCTCACTCTCGTGACAAGGGTAGTTAAATTAAACATGGAAATTGGAAACCAGAAATTGTTTTATAAATGTTTTTGGCCAAGGTATCACTGAATTCTTTCGGTTCTTAAGAGTCACATACCGGTACGAATAATTTAGTCGGACATAATATATTTAATAACAATGCAATTCAAAATATAATCCATAAAAATAATTGGCATAAATACAAGAATGAATAAATATTAATTGCAATAAAAAAAACCTGGAAATAAGATTGCTATGGTAATCTTGAATGTTACAATATTCCTTGCAGCTTGATTGAAGTAAATAAATTGTGTTAATTCTTGAATGAAGAATTAACACTCTAAAACTAATGCTGGAAAATAGTGCTGGAAGTAGAAATGACAGTACGTAGAAAATGCTCAAAAACAAGGAAATAGAAATAATTGCAAAAGTAGAAATTTTGTTCTGGTAGAATTCCTTCGACCCTTTTCCCTTTGCACTACCACGCATATATATAGGAGAAAATATAGAAGTTGAAAGAATCCTGAGAAAAGGCTTGAGTGGAGGGAATATAGGGTGCATGGTTACTGAGTGAAGGGAAAATAGGAGAACACTTCTGCCCTCAAGTTGCCCACGTCTCCACCAATTCACAACGTTCATCTTTATGCGAGTGACGGTCGTCACAGGTGGGTGACGGTCGTAATGCACTTAAATAGCGCATTACGCTCGTCAGTGATGTGTGACGAGCGTTGTTTCAAGTTGGGGGTCGTTACGGTCGTCACATGGTGTGACGGTCGTCACTGCTTCAAAATCTCCAAACTTTGAAGATTTAGTTCTTTTCTCTTTGTTTATTGTCTAGCCTCCTTCATGTAGTCCTTTTTCATTGGTTTGAGTTGATAAATGTTGTACCTGTGAAAAGACATAAAAACTCAGAATAATCGGGAGTTAGACGACTCAATGTATTATAAAATCAGTAAAAAGCATAGTAATTATATGATACGATTTCTCGTTATCAAATTCCCCCATACTTAAACCTTTGCTTGTCCTCAAGCAAATAGTCATTCAAAAGGTCGGACAAGTTTTGTCAAGTGCATATGCATGACATACCTTGGATTTTTAAAGCAATTTCGGGAAATCCTCGTCGGTTCGGCCAATACTTGAGTGAAACACTAAAGATACGCTAATGACACAAGCAATAAGCTTAGTCGTAGGCTTCCATTTCAAATAAGCTATCCAACAGTTCCGTTATAATTCTGCCCAGAGTTTCTCGTATCTATTTCACCCGGTTTCGTTCTGGCGCAATCACATTAAGCCCTTTGTCTTAACACGCACGTAGTGGAGTAACCGGTTAGTGACTTTGATCCTTTTAGCACGGGGTCTGGTACACGAATGTGGCAACCCTACATATGTTATCCAAGTTGGAGGTTATGGGGGATCGGGCGGTAGCACGCCCTACCGAGTTCAGAACTAGATACCTCTGAACCAACCTACACTGGATTCCTTCGTTATTTTCTCAACTCTTATATGTGACCGTATATTTTGGTGCACAAAATTTCTTTTCTTTTAGCAGCGAGATAGGAAGGATATTTTAATGATCAGGCATCAAACACTTATATTCATCGATTCTCCACGTGGTTTGTGTTAAGACGGTGCTGACTGCTAGTATAAACTACTAGGGGTTACTGTAGAACTAAAAACTCTAGATGTCGGTATAATGGTTATTGAAACGGATTGCGTAAGTAGGAAGTCTATGGTGTCATAACCTGTTGTACCCCAAAATTTTCCCTCCCATATTCCTCAAGATTTGTCAAGAATCATCCTCAAATTGCTCAAGTTTGCTCAAAGGATTGTACAGTCAAACCACCTCCTAAGCCAGTTCAAAACTAGGGTTTTGGTTCTTTCAAGGAATTTGAGGTTTTCAATGGTCCAATCAAGTCTCATAGGCCTATACACATTCTCTAGCACCTACATGCCAAGTTTCAAGACTCACAGTGCCAATTTGCACAGTCAAAAGCCTCATTTGATCCACAATCAACTACAGGGGCAAAATGGTCATTTTGCAGTCAAAAGTCAGAATTTTTGGTCAACATCTTATTTTGAGTCCACAATCATCATATGATCAAGTCTTGATCATGATTCCACAAGGATAGCTCAAAAATCATCAAGATGCAAAAAGTTATTATTTTTGGACAGTAGAAAAGTCAACTGTATCTTGACCAGGGCATAACTTTTTCATGGTTCATCAGAAAAATCCCATCCAATGCTCATTTTGAAGGGAATGTAATTTCCTACAATCCATTTTCACACTCCAAGTTCAAAAAATGCTCTCACAAGAAGTTACCAATTTTGACATTATAGGTCAATTTCAAAAGTCAACAAAAATGCACTTTGGGTCAAAGGCCATAACTTGAGATTGGTAAATCCAAATGACATGGGACCAAAGGCATTGGTTAGAGGACTTCAAGAGCTTTCCAAAATGTCCAAGAACATGGTCATATGATTAAAATTGAGCAAGTTGTGCATTGGAGAAGTTGGGAAATTTTCATGAATTTGCAAAAGTCAACTTTGCTCAAAACACCTTATTTTTGCTAATGGGCCTCAAATCTCTTCTTGAAACTTCATCCATGGCCTATGCACGACCCACCAAGCTTAATTGAATTTATTTTCTTATTTTTATTGATTAATTGGATTTTTAATTAATATTAATTCATTTAATTTTAAATTGTAGGAAAATGCAAGATTTGATTTTTCAATCAATTTGTGAAGCAAATATGGTCAAGATATGCTGGCAAATTCGTGCACAAGTCAAAGATACAAAAAATCCAAATTGGCAACATTTTCCAATCATGAAAAATCAAAAAAGATTTGATTTCCAATCAAAAATTCAATCACCATTGCACATGGATTTTTGCCCAGCTCTTGACCTAATTCAGTTGCTCTATATATATGCAAGCAAATCCTAATCTCATACACGTGAGAAAGCTGCAAAAAAAAGCCATAGCATATTGAGAAAATTCAAGAAAATTGCAAACTGGTTTTTGTACTCTAGGGCGATTTGAGAGTTTTTACTGATTCCAATACATTGCAGGAGATCCCAGGAAGGTTTTGCAATCAAATTCAGACCTTAAAGCTCAAGAAATCGTTGAAAACAGGACCACGGTTTGCACTTATTTTCCAAAATCGTATTGTTGAATTCATGCATAATTAACATGTTTTTGTGATTGTTCTGCATTGCTAGAGGTCATACCAAGCTTATGGAATGGTTTAATTGAGTTATAACTTCCTGAATCCAAAGATGCCATGAACGATTTCTAGGGTTCTTAAGCTTTGAAATTGGGGATTCCTAAACCAAAAAAAATTGAGACCATTAAGATACATGACTGAATTCGTGAGAACCAGACGAACTTAACCCACCTATCGCGAAATATTTATGCTTGCTGTAGCTCTAATCGCTATTTTTCCTCGTAGCATATAGTGGGGGTTAAAAACCCCCTCTATCTGATATTACTTTTGCAGGTACAAATGAAGAAGATGATGATGTGTTATCACGTGGTTGGATAATTTGAAAAAGTGCGCGCTTGATTTTGTTTTATAGCATAGGGATTAATTTCCCAATATAATAATTGCTCTGTATTTTACTAACAATTGATACAACTTAGTGGAGTGGTTAGCGTGCTGATCTGGAAGCCTTGGGACCTGGGTTCGAATCCCAGGTCCCCCCAAAACGCTTATTCTATTTTTTCTTAACATATTCTTGTGCAGCTTTCCAAAAGAGACCCACCATATGTTTAAAATCTCAACACGCCATGTGTCTCTAAGCTTGGATCCAGTGGTTATGAGTGGAAGACCATCATGCTCCCAGTCAACACGCGCCATGGATGATCATCAAAGTCAAACAGGCTTGAGATTAATGGGCCACAAAATTGCCAAAGATACCTCCTCCTGGGCCCAACACCCCCTGGGTTTTATTTCCTTTTTTTTCTTCTTTTATATTTTATATTTAATTGTTTTCACTATTATTTAATTATTATTATTTTCACTAACAAAAATAATTAATTTTTTCATAATAAAATCAGAAAACTAAAAATAATATTTATTATTATTATTATTTATTTAAATTTTTGTAAATAAATGCTAACACAATTAATTTAGTTCGTTAATTAGGTTAACTTTAATTATTCTCATAATAAATAAAATCCATGTAGAATTAGGTTTTTTGACAACTTTTAATCATTTTATTTTTATTTCCTTGAGACATTAAAAAACCAAAAATATTTCTTTTAATTAATTAATTAGTTTTAGGTTTAATTTAATTAAATGCAAAAAGGACAAAAACTTCTTTCTTTCTCAAAAAAGGGTCAAAACCCTAAGGACTTCTCCGATTCAATTTTTTTCGCGTATGACTTTTGATTCCTATTATTTTTGATCCATTATAATTGTATTTGCTCCGAGGATGTAATAACTTTAATTAGGACTTTTTATCGCTTTTATTTATTTTCCGCAATTTACTTTTCAAGGGTTTGCTTTTGGCGATGTAAATACCCGACGCCTTGTAATAGTTTAGCTTTATTTTCCGCAACTATTAACTGTTAGATGTATGTTAATTAGGCTATGCATGACAAGACTTATCTCTAAAATTAAAATCAACTCGTAGCTCACCATGACATGTACAAAGATAACATTAACTGAAACCTGACACACTCGCACATGCCACTCCTAGGGTACGCCTCACTTGGTTGCCTCGACGTGGTCATTGAGTATAAGGTGTTTTAGAGGTCGCCCTCCTGTCTAAAGATCAAGTTGCCTCGAAACGGTTGCGTCGGATAAAAACGATCTAAGACATTAGGGTTACCGCTAAGGCGTCCTACTATTGCTTTGGTGACCACATGTCCCTATAATCGAATTGACCCTAAAACTCCAACGACGGTACTACCTACTTCTCAATAGTGGGATAGTACTGTATAAAGGACATTTACACAACTTAATTTCTTTTGAGTAGGTAGAGGTCCTTGGGTACTTGCTCTTTCAAAACAAATACTTTTCGCACCTACACTTTTCTGACAAAAGTTTTCAAACAAACACTTCATACACTATTGAGGACAGATACAAGAGTCAAATCGAAGTTTTCAAACAAACTTTTTCAAAACCCACAAACACAAGAAAAGCAAAACATTTTGAAAACATAGTGAGCAAGTACCTAAGAGCCCGTGGATAACCACTGATAGAAAGGGTGCTAACACCTTCCCTTTCTATAATCTACCTCCCGAATCGAGAAACATCTCGAAAAAGGAATTTTGTTGTGCTTTTGTCCTTTCCTTGTTGGAGAAAATAAAAGACGGTGGCGACTCTTGCTTACCACGACATTTCGCGAACCAACATTCCAAAACAGTCAGTTCTATTTCCACCGATCACAGAACTGGCGACTCTGATGGGGATTCTATAATAAGTGAGGTGTACCTTAGGATTAGATCACCATGTTTTCAATTGTATGCCTTGAATGCTTTAATATTGTAGGCTTGTATCAGAGATTTATAGATCCTAACCCGAATCTGGGGATACCCTTTAGAAGTAGCAACAAACTGTGAGGGAACTGTGTGGGGTATACCGACATGGTTAAAGCAGTTGCTACGTTGATGTGGCACTTTGGTGAGTACCGGTAACCCTTGAGTCAAGTCAAGGAGAGTATGGGGCCGCCGCGTGGTGTCGTGAAGCATTAACTTACCTTAGAACCTTACTTGACCATCCTGGCCTCTTTAGGGGTAGTGAGATGACCGACTTTGGTGCAGTCCGAAGTTGGTAGATACTCGATACTACACTCATTGAGGGTTGTTTTCTTAGAATATTTTGGTCGCCAGTTAAGTGGCTAAATCAAAACAATGAACATGGAAAACAATCCAATGATATTGAGCTCCTTAGAACCCGATTACTATTTATAGGACAGGTTTTGAGCCAACTAACTTCAAAAGGGTAGTACCTAAAAACTTCATGCCAGCCTGAAATCTAAGGGCTCTTTTGTGTGACTTGTGTGCCTTTACCATGTTTACCTTTTGTGAATACTTGTGGTGTGCCTTCATCATAACATCATAACATCATAACATTGCATACATCATGCATAAGGACTAACCCATTTCAAGGATCTCAAGGGTTTGTGATGCAGGTCATGATGAACCAAATGTCTAGCAAGGGGCAAAGGGGATTTATTTTCCTCTAGCCAAGGTTGTTTGGAGATCAAAACATCGTAACTTGAGTCAGGGGCTATGACCCACTCGATATGGTGAGCCTTGACCCTTGAAGAAGGATCCTCAGCAACATGAAGTTCCTTCAATTAAGCTACAAAATTCAAATTCTAACAATTTTCTTGTTTCCCCCGCGAGATCCTTGAAAACATTGCATACATATATCATACATATCATTGCATCACAGGTCACCCTTTACAGGTCTCTCACGTTCTCGCTGTTTATTTCAGCAATGGATTTCCAACAAGACAACCAGGATCTTCATACTCAAGAGACTCAGTTCAGGGAAATCTTCCTAAGCCTATCCAAGGGACAGGAAGAGTTGAAAACACTCCTCATGGGGAATTTAGTCAAGAATAGTCCTGAAGACAGTAAGGACGAACGGCTGAAACATCTGCAAGCTGAGGTAGATGCAATGAAAACCCAGATGCTGGGGCAGATGGCTCTTATCCAAGGCTTAGCCCGGGAGCAAGAAGAGTTGAGAACCGTGATCAACCAGCTTCATCAAGACAGATAAAACAGTATGAAGCAAATAGTTAAGGCTGAGGATCAAGTCATTAATCAACTTCTGAGAAGTCAAAGGTTTGGTTTGATGAAGAATGGACCTCTCTGGGGTGCCACTACCTCACAGGTCCAACAATAACCTGACCATAAGCAACGGGTTACTCCGAGGCCGTTTACCAAGCTCAACATGCCGCTGTCCCAAGCTTTGTAACATCTGTTGAATTTGAATCTGGTGACGTTGGTAGGACCTCACCCGAATCCTAAGACTTCTTCACCCAACTACAATCCTGATGCCAGGTGCGCATACCATTCTAACAGCCCGGGGCATGATACTGACGACTGTTGGAAGTTGAGGTACAAAATCCAAAACCTGATTGATGAAGGAGCATTGGAGTTCTCACAAGATGGTCAGGCTGAGTTCTTCTACTATCCCTCCAAGGTTCACCATTTGAAGTGACAAGTCCTGAGACGAGAAGACTTTTTGTTCATTGGAATTTTCAATTTGTAATTTTCTTTTGATTGTTCAAACATTTATTCATGTCAAACTTTATTACTTTATCAATGCATCACATATGTCTGTTTTGAATCAATCCATTCGTATCCACTATATTCAAATCGCTTTCATTTTTTGTGATGTTCAACTCTCGATTAAAAATTCTAAGCCTTTTGAGGGAGGATGACGAAAACGATACCACGATCTTTACAATATGCTTTTGAACAGACCCCGCTGATGAAGTACATGCATTGTTTCAAATCCTAAACAGTAGAGTTATAAGGAAGATAATCCCTAGTCAACCCCTTTGAGCCAAAGAAGTTGGAGTTTTTTTCTTTTCATAAAAAAATTAAAACCCTTAATTATAACCTGGGGCAGGGTAGTCTTCTCAGTTGATCCAGGTGCACAATGAATGGCATCAAAGAACTTCCGAGACCAAAAGACAGTGATGGTTCCATATAATTGTAAGGACAGGCAGTCATTATCTCTCAAAACAAAAGCCCAATAAGTCAAAACCTATGAAGGAGACTTATAAAACTGGGGCATCCCGCTGACTGTAATCACAAAAGGAACAGTTCAGGCAAAAAGACAGGGATAATAAAATCAAAAAGAAAGAGGTCCTACAAACCCTCAACAAAAATAAATGACTGCCTATTCAAAATAAACTATCAGTATTCGAACCATCACTGGTATATCAGAGCAAAGACTCAAACAAGATCTAATGCACGATTAACTGAGTTTAGGATCGAAGAACATCACGAAGAGCGGGTGGGTAAAAATAAAATTTGAGCCTCTATCCTTTGTTTCTTAAACCGTGAACCAGGCCACGTTATAACCCTTAAAAGTCCTAGCTGAAGCATGGGTTAGTTCGAAAGCATACTATTACAAAAGGTATCCTGACTCCTGTAGGGCTTGCTATAAAATCCTGAGTTGACATCACATTTTACAAAAATTCACTTGTTTTACTGAAAAAATGCATTTTCAAAAATTTCAAGACAGACATAAGCTTTGCATTCTTAAAATAATATTGTTTGCATATGACTATTTGTTCAACAGCAGAGAAATTCGCACGATGAATATCTAGTGAACAAAAACCTTCTCAACAAAAAGGGTCACATCAAGTGGAAAAACACTTCCAATTTAGGGGCACGACATGAGCGTTGTCCATCATCTGGGGCAGTCAAGTCAAGATTCAAGGAATATTTCAAGATGCCAAACAGGCAGGGGCAAATCTCCATCTGAGTCACTTGGGGCATTGGACATGAATTCCAGCAACGAATCTTGCACGATCAAACATCTTCTGGTGGTATGGCAACACAACGCTACTGACCATGACAACTCCCTACATCCTGAGAGCATGGACATAATCAGAAAATACTACGCATAATCAAAGACCCGCTAGGTCGACTGGCCTAGGCAAAAATAAGGGCTTCCCGGCGAACCAAAAGGGTTCGGGCAAAATAAGGGATGAAAATAAAAAAATCTGTACACCCGGCAAGTCGAAAACCTGAAAAGGCGGCTTGGGCAAAAATGGGTATCCCGATGGACTGAAAACCCGAAAGGGCGGTCCAGGAAAAAGTTAGGGATCAAAAGCGTACGACTATGTCCTGTCATCTCGTCACTTGCCTACCAGAAGAATATTTGTCAATCGGCAGTTATCAAGCACCTCATAGGCCTTCTTCTCCCGCAGAAACTGGGGCAATAAGAATTGTTCGAACTATACAAGCTGCTCTGTCCTCCAGGTACCAAGGTAGGCTCGACTGAAGGATATGACCAAGATACCTTCACTCCCCGCAGAATAAGACAGTAATGGTAGCTCTCCCCACTGAGACTTGCAACCACGAACAAATCAGCAATACTCTCCCCAAGCAGAGTTGGTCTACCATCAACCCTAAAAAGGTTGGATATCCCCAGCAAGTCTTAATATTCCCCAACGGAGTATAAAGATATTCCTCAGCAAGTATCCCCGATGTTCATAATATTCCTCAACAGAGTATAAGAATGTTCCCCGGTGGAATACGAGATACCCCCAGTGGAGCTATTTCCCCAGCACAGTCTAAAAAAACTTCCCCGCCAGAGTTGAATCATCTCCCTAGTAGATTCTGGAAGCTTATTCCCTGCAAAGTACAAATATCTCTCCCTAGCCATATTCAGAGATTATCCCCACCAGAGTCTAACTGGGTTATCCTCAGCAAGTTGCAACTGAAAGATCATCCCCAGCGAAGTTCTTTCTATCCCCAGCGGAGTTCATCATCAAAATCCCCAACAGAGCTTATCAACGGAATCCCCAGCGGAGTTATTGTTAAAATCTCAACGAAGCATCTCTTCCCATAGAGTAATTCCCCGCAGAGTAATCTCTTCACCAGGTTTATTCCCCAACGGAGTCATCTTCTTCTACCGGTTTATTCTTGCAATCATCTTCGTGCATCATCCCCAGTGGAAACGAAGAATTCAACCAGACTCTTCAATATCAGCCCAGGATTTAACAAACTCCCCGACATTTATCAAGGATTTATTTTCCCAGACGAAAATACATTCATAAACATATCACATTTCACATCTCCTATTTACATACATGATAAAGTGCATATGACACGACCTCATTTATTCTGGAGAACATCATGACATCATGCATATCATACATCATGACATTGCATACAACTAACTCTTTACCTTTTCAGGAAAGAATGATCAACAGATAAAAGTCATTACCTTTTGGAGTAACAGTCGTTCAAGATTCCTTCATCATCCCGTTGAGGTAGAAGTCATCAAGATTCCTTCATCATCCCATTGAGGTAGAAGTCGTCAAGATTCCTTCATCATCCTGTTGAGGTAGAAGTCGTCAAGATTCCTTCATCATCTCGTTGAGGTAGAAGTCGTCAAGATTCCTTCATCATCCCGTTGAGGTAGAAGTCATCAAGATTCCTTCATCATCCCGTTGAGGTAGAAGTCATCAAGATTCCTTTATCATCCCGTTGAGGTAGAAGTCATCAAGATTCCTTCATCATCCTGCTGAGGTAGTAGTCGTCCAAGATTCCTTCATCATCCTGTTGAGGTAGTAGTCGTCCCAGATTCCTTCATCATCTATTTGGAGTAGCAATCGTCTCAGATTCCTTCATCACATCATTATCAAAAAAACCTTTCTTAAGTTCCAGATCAACACCTGTAACTAGCCAGGAAATATCAGTGGACGACTGATTATAGGTTAACACCTGAAACCATACAGGAAAGCCACCTATATGAAGAGATTGAAGATTAACACCTGTAACAGGCCAGGAAACCATCTTTCTTTCTTAGGTCAGAGATTAATACCTGAAACCAGACAGGACAACTATCTCCTCGACCAGCCTTCTTAAGTTCCGGATTAACACCTGTAACTAGCCAGGAAATATCTGTGGACGACTGATTGTAGATCTATACCTGAAACCAGACAGGAAAGTTATCTACATGAAGAGATTGAAGATTAACACCTGTAACAGGCCAGGAAACCATCTTTCTTTCTCAGGTCAGAGATTAATACCTGAAACCAGACAGGACAACTATCTCCTTGACCAGCCTTCTTAAGTTCCGGATTAACACCTGTAACTAGCCAGGAAATATCTGTGGACGACTGATTGTAGATCTATACCTGAAACCAGACAGGAAAGTTATCTACATGAAGAGATTGAAGATCAATACTTGTAGCAAGCCAGGAAGACAACCTTTCTTTCTCAGGTCAGAGATTAATACCTGTAACCAGCCAGGACAACTATCTCATCTGCCAACCTTTTTCAAGTTCCAGATCAACACCTGTAACTAACCAGGAAATATCTGTGGACGACGGATTGTAGATTAATACCTGAAACCAGACAGGACAACTATCTACTTGACCATCATCAGGCAACCCTACACCGGTTCCTTCTCTTCTAAGATGCAGTTTTACACTGACTCATCATCAGGCAACCCTACACAGGTTCCTTCTTTCAACCTACCAAGTTACAATTCAACAAACAATCTCCATATGGCATCTATAAGCCCATCCTTCTACCAATAATCTCCAGATGGCATCTATGAGCCCATCCTCCTATCCATCATATCTCTAAATGGCATCTGTAAGCCCATTCCCGACATCACATTGCTGATACTATACCATGCGAGTGTAAATTTCTGGGCACTTTAGTGTTCAATCATCTTCCACCTTCAGATCACGAAAGGTACACAAGCCAATCTACATCCTCAGGTTTAAGAAGATTGAACAGGGTAAACTGTTGTACCCCAAAATTTGCCCTCCCATATTCCTCAAGATTTGTCAAGAATCATCCTCAAATTGCTCAAGTTTGCTCAAAGGATTGTACAGTCAAACCACCTCCTAAGCCAGTTCAAAACTAGGGTTTTGGTTCTTTCAAGGAATTTGAGGTTTTCAATGGTCCAATCAAGTCTCATAGGCCTATACACATTCTCTAGCACCTACATGTCAAGTTTCAAGACTCACAGTGCCAATTTGCACAGTCAAAAGCCTCATTTGATCCACAATCAACTGCAGGGGCAAAATGGTCATTTTGCAGTCAAAAGTCAGAATTTTTGGTCAACATCTTATTTTGAGTCCACAATCATCATTTGATCAAGTCTTGATCATGATTCCACAAGGATAGCTCAAAAATCATCAAGATGCAAAAAGTTACTATTTGTGGACAGTAGGAAAGTCAACTGTATCTTGACTAGGGCATAACTTTTTCATGGTTTATCAGAAAAATCCCATCAGTTGCTCATTTTGAAGGGAATGCAATTTCCTACAATCCATCTTCACACTCCAAGTTCAAGAAATGCTCTCACAAGAAGTTACCAATTTTGACATTATAGGTTAATTTCAAAAGTCAACAAAAATGCACTTTGGGTCAAAGGCCATAACTTGATATTGGTAAATCCAAATGACATGGGACCAAAGGCATTGGTTATAGGACTTCAAGCGCTTTCCAAAATGTCCAAGAACATGGTCATATGATTAAAATTGAGCAAGTTGTGCATTGGAGAAGTTGGGAAATTTTCATGAATTTGCAAAAGTCAACTTTGCTCAAAACACCTTATTTTTGCTAATGGGCCTCAAATCTCTTCTTGAAACTTCATCCATGGCCTATGCACGACCCACCAAGCTTAATTGGATTTATTTTCTTATTTTTATTGATTAATTGGATTTTTAATTAATATTAATTCATTTAATTAATTTAAATTGTAGGAAAATGCAAGATTTGATTTTTCAATCAATTTGTGAAGCAAATATGGTCAAGATATGCTGGAAAATTCGTGCACAAGTCAAAGATACAAAAAAATCCAAATTGGCAACATTTTCCAATCATGAAAAATCAAAAAAGATTTGATTTCCAATCAAAGATTCAATCACCATTGCACATGTATTTTTGCCCAGCTCTTGACCTAATTCAGTTGCTCTATATATATGCATGCAAATCCTAATCTCATACACGTGAGAAAGCTGCAAAAAAAAAGCCATAGCATATTGAGAAAATTCAAGAAAATTGCAAATTGGTTTTTGTACTCTAGGGCGATTTAAGAGTTTTTATTGATTCCAATACATTGCAGGAGATCCCAGGAAGGTTTTGCAATCAAATTCAGACCTTAAAGCTCAAGAAATCGTTGAAAACAGGACCACAGTTTGCACTTATTTTCCAAAATCGTATTGTTGAATTCATGCATAATTAACATGTTTTTGTGATTGTTCTGCATTGCTAGAGGTCATACCAAGCTTATGGAATGGTTTAATTGAGTTATAACTTCCTGAATCCAAAGATGCCATGAACGATTTCTAGGGTTCTTAAGCTTTGAAATTGGGAATTCCTAAACCAGAAAAAATTGAGACCATTAAGATACATGACTGAATTCGTGAGAACCAGACGAACTTAACCCACCTATCGCGAAATATTTATGCTTGCTGTAGCTCTAATCGCTATTTTTCCTCGTAGCATATAGTGGGGGTTAAAAACCCTCGCTATCTGATATTACTTTTGCAGGTACAAATGAAGAAGATGATGATGTGTTATCACGTGGTTGGATAATTTGAAAAAGTGTGCGCTTGATTTTGTTTTACAGCATAGGGATTAATTTCCCAATATAATAATTGCCTGTATTTTACTAACAATTGATACAGCTTAGTGGAGTGGTTAGCGTGCTGATCTGGAAGCCTTGGGACCTGGGTTCGAATCCCAGGTCCCCCCAAAACGCTTATTCTATTTTTTCTTAACATATTCTTGTGCAGCTTTCCAAAAGAGACCCAGCATATGTTTAAAATCTCAGCATGCCATGTGTCTCTAAGCTTGGATCCAGTGGTTATGAGTGGAAGACCATCATGCTCCCAGTCAACACGCGCCATGGATGATCATCAAAGTCAAACAGGCTTGAGATTAATGGGCCACAAAATTGCCAAAGATACCTCCTCCTGGGCCCAACACCCCCTGGGTTTTATTTCCTTTTTTTTCTTCTTTTATATTTTATATTTAATTGTTTTCACTATTATTTAATTATTATTATTTTCACTAACAAAAATAATTAATTTTTCATAATAAAATCAGAAAACTAAAAATAATATTTTTTTATTATTATTATTTATTTAAATTTTTGTAAATAAATGCTAACACAATTAATTTAGTTCTTTAATTAGGTTAACTTTAATTATTCTCATAATAAATAAAATCCATGTAGAATTAGGTTTTTTTGACAACTTTTAATCATTTTATTTTTATTTCCTTGAGACATTAAAAAACCAAAAACATTTCTTTTAATTAATTAATTAGTTTTAGGTTTAATTTAATTAAATGCAAAAAGGAAAAAAACTTCTTTCTTTCTCAAAAAAGGGTCAAAACCCTAAGGACTTCTCCGATTCAATTTTTTTCGCGTATGACTTTTGATTCCTATTATTTTTGATCCATTATAATTGTATTTGCTCCGAGGATGTAATAGCTTTAATTAGGACTTTTTATCGCTTTTATTTATTTTCCGCAATTTACTTTTCAAGGGTTTGCTTTTGGCGATGTAAATACCCGACGCCTTGTAATAGTTTAGCTTTATTTTCCGCAACTATTAACTGTTAGATGTATGTTAATTAGGCTATGCATGACAAGACTTATCTCTACAATTAAAATCAACCAGTAGCTCACCATGACATGTACAAAGATAACATTAACTGAAACCTGACACACTCGCACATGCCACTCCTAGGGTACGCCTCACTTGGTTGCCTCGACGTGGTCATTGAGTATAGGGTGTTTTAGAGGTCGCCCTCCTGTCTAAAGATCAAGTTACCTCGAAACAGTTGCCTCAGATAAAAATGGTCTAAGACATTAGGGTTACCGCTAAGGCGTCCTACTATTGCTTTGGTGACCACATGTCCCTATAATCGAATTGACCCTAAAACTCCAACGACAGTGCTACCTACTTCTCAATAGTGGGATAGTACTGTCTAAAGGACATTTACACAACTTAATTTCTTTTGAGTAGGTAGAGGTCCTTGGGTACTTTCTCTTTCAAAACAAATACTTTTCGCACCTACACTTTTCTGACAAAAGTTTTCAAACAAACACTTCAGACACTCTTGAGGACAGATACAAGAGTCAAATCGAAGTTTTCAAACAAACTTTTTCAAAACCCACAAACACAAGAAAAGTAAAACATTTTGAAAACATAGTGAGCAAGTACCTAGGAGCCCGTGGATAACCACAGATAGAAAGGGTGCTAACACCTTCCCTTTCTATAATCTACCTCCTGAACCGAGAAACATCTCGAAAAAGGAATTTTGCTGTGCTTTTGTCCTTTCCTTGTTGGAGAAAATAAAAGACGGTGGCAACTCTTGCTTACCGCGACATTTCGTGAACCAGTATTCCAAAACAATCAGTTCTATTTCCACCGATCACATAACTGTATCGATCTTGTTATGTCGTTTTCGGCTTCCCTAACTGGGGATTTCGTTAAAATAGGTATGACGGGCTAATGTGAAGATAAAAAATTTTGGTATGGCTGAAATAAAGTGAAGAATTTAAATAGAGATATATCATAAAAATTACTAGTTTATAAAGGAAGGAAAGGTACCTCTCCCACACTAAATCTGACATTGTCCTCAATGTTGCGGTATATAGGCGGGGAAGTACAATTACAAAAAAAAACGGAAAGGAAATGAAAAGAAAAATTAATAAACTACATAAAAAATAAAGAAAAACTATTGGTGACCACGTCCTCTACTCCTGGTGCGAGAGCGTCTGGTGGGAGTGGCTTCTGTGTCAGTATCTTGGAAACCAAGGGTGCTGACCTCCAGCCTTAAGGCGTTGAGCTCTGACGGGGCTTCATCTAACCTCTCGTTCATGTTCCGCTGCCCAGTCAAGATCTGAGCGTTTTGAGCGCACAGAGACTCAAATTGCTCATGTTGCCTTCTTTCAAGCGCTGCACTCATTTGGTTTTGCATATGAATGGCGCGGAGGATCTCTTTAAGAGTAATAGGAGGTGGTGCAGATGAGGATCCTGGAATGTCGTGGACGGGAGGAGCACTATCCAGCTCTTCTTGCATTTCGTCTGCGGGGGCTGCATGTTGATCTTCATGAGTAGGTGCACACCCCACGGGAGCTGCAGGATCAAACAACTAGTTTGCTCGATTTCGTGGATCGATTCGGTCCCTGCAAGGCAAAATAATGTTCTGATAAACAGTGTTCCTGATCACAGGGTAGAATTTGCCATCCTCCCGCTCATAAATGAGATGTGTGGCTTTGTAGTGATCCAAAGTTAGCAAAGTCGGTGCCATAGAAGGCATAGTCGCGAGAGCAGCACCGTAGTTCAGACCTATGGCAAGTGAAGTGACCAGCCCTTTGAAATAAAAGGGTTTTCCGCCTCTAGCACAAATAGAGTGGATGTGAGCGAGTAAGAACGGGGCGGCGTTGATCTTTTGCCCTGTGAACGCGCAATGCATAAAGAAGAGCTCCTTGGAATTGAGCTTGTGGTTGCTGTCATGGGCGAAGATTGTGTTGCTGAGGATGCGGTGGAAATAGCGGATGGCCGAATTATGAATGTGGGTGGCATTTAGGTGGTCGTAGGATCCGGCACGGATATTCGTCAAATTGTGCCATAAGTTGAAGGTTTCCTCACCAAAATTATCCAGCACCCAGAGATGGACACCTTCGTTCGAACATAAGCCTAAAAGTCGCGTGATGTCGGATTGGGGAAACTCGTGCTCAATGCCAAACATGCGAAATTTGGCCAGGCCTGACAGTTGGTTTGTGGCACCTGGCGGAGTGATGTAAACAAAGGAACTCAAAAACTCAAGAGTAAGAGTTTCATAAATCGGTCTTGGTCCGCGGCATAAGTTCCATAAATCCACACTCTGCAACAATTGGCGGACACTGTCAAGTAGTCCCAAACTCCTCAAACAGTCAATAATAACGTACCGTGTAGGTTGGAGACCTCGGCGTTGAAACTTATGAAATTTGACCCGTTGGTTTTCTCCTTGTTTGTCGGATCTGAAAGTGAGAGCGGGAGCTTGTTGATTGTTGGCCATGGTGTTTGTAGAACTGATTGCAAAGGGTTTGGAATGAAATTGGGGTAGTGGGTGGATAGTATATTAGTGTTGGAAATTTGGAAGTTTAAGAAAAAAATGGAGTGGAATGGGTATTTTTCGTGTGGTTCTGTAACAATGGAGGAAATGAGGTTAAGAAGAGGATGGTTGGAACGGTTCTGTAATAGCCGTTCTGATATATTGTGCGCGTGACGGTCGTCATGAGGGTGTGACGGTCGTAACACGGCAAAAAATGCGTGTTACGCTCGTCACGAGGGTGTGACGGTCGTAACACATTCAATGTCATTAATGAGAAGACCGTTGGAGATGTTTATATATTTTTTTATTATTTTCTTAATATTCTAAGTTTTGAAATATTCTAATAATTAAAGTTTTGAAATATTTTTTACTAACACATAATTGAATAATATTTGCGTGAAATATAAACAGTAAATTAAAAGAAATAAAAAATATACTGAAAATGAAAATGAATGAAAAATAAAATAAACTTGGTACTTGATAAATAATTGAATTAATCCATATTGTTTCGAAATAACTAAAAATAAAAATGATAAAATGCTAAAACAACTAGAATCCTCCCCACACTAAAACTAAACAGTGTCCTCACTGTATGTACAAATGCGAGAGAATAAATCAAGATAACAACGGCAACTCTAGCCACGGGGAGTCGGGAACATATGCTGGTGCATGAAATCCAGCTGGTCGGTCACCAAATCCATGAAAGCGATGAAGTCCACTCGGAGATATGTAAGTTCGCCCCGCATTTCAGTAATTTCTTCATGCAAAGAGTGCAGGGTAACAGTAGGTGGAGGCGGTGGTGGGATCTATGGAGCCTGGGTGGCGGTCTCAGTAAAAGCTAATTGCTGCTCCCATGGATCGGGGAACTAATGGTATCCCGGTGGTGTGGAAGGGTCTTCATCATCGTGAGAGGTGTTGGGTACTTCGTAAATGTCAATAGTAGAAGGAGACGAAGGCGGTGTAGCAGGATGGTGGAGGAGAAAAAGCCAATTTGCTCTATTATGCACACTAGTGATAGGGTTCGGGAGCATAAACTGGTGGACAGTCTCATGATTAATTAACAGCTCAAATTGATCTGGCCCAAGATTCCCGATAAAGCTAGTGTTGAAGCAAAATTCAATGTTCATCGGCTTTATTCCATAATGCGGGGCTGATCCTAGCATAGGCCTGCGGAGTCCAATTGCATTTGATATCATAGTGACTAAAACACCCAACAGGATTGGTGCATTTGGAGTCTGGATAATACGCTCCATGTTAGCTAGCATATAAGCGGCATCATTTACAGGACAGCTCTGGGAGGCACAATACATAATGAAGAGCTCATCGCGGGACACAGATGTAACATTCTGCTGTTTACCAAAAAGGGTATGGGCGATGATCTTATGAAAGTACCTGATAGCCGGGTTATGGATGAACTCAGAATAAAGGTCAGACGGCTCTGGATGGTTATTGCCAGCAATGCTTCCCTAAAAAAAATCAAGGTCAGAATCAAGCAAGAGGTCCTCCTGGGTCATAGTGATAACATTAGGTCCAAAAGGGAATCCTAGCAGGTGGGAAAACTCCCTAAGGTTATAGCAGTAGTCCATGTCAAACAACCTGAAAGTGATCAACCCACGGTTGAATCCTAACCCGTGATTTGGAATGTAGCTCAGGGTTCCCAGGAACTCAAGGGTTAGCTTCTTGTAAGTACAATACCGTCTTCGGATAGGAGCAGTGTCCCAGCCAATCTGATGTAGCAAATACATGACACTCTCACGAATGCCAAGAGCAGTCATAGCATGGTCATCAGCGTAGATTGTAGGGCACATTTCCCGCTCAGCTAGATCCTCAAAGCGTCTTCTTTGGTGTCTGCTTTTCAAAGTGATATTCATGAAGTTTACACGTGCCATGGAGCTAAATATGAAAGCAAAAGAATGACCCCCCTGAAAATATTTAATAAATGTTTGAAAAACTAAGTTAGTATTTTCAGGTTAAAAATGCTGAAGTTAAATCAAGAAGAAAAAGAAAGTTTAAAGGAAAAATAAAAATAGAAGAAAAAAAAAGGAAGTAAGAGATGCAACATGAAAGTTTTAAAGATTAATAAAAAGAAAAGAAAAATAAAAACATGTTAAAACAATAAAAATAATTAAAATAAAACATGGGTTGCCTCCCACGAAGCGCCTTTGTTTTATGTCGACGGCTCGACAGATAATACCTATTCAGTTAGGTATCAGGGTAGGTAGCTCACTTAACTGAAGATAAGCCGAATAGTCTAGATTTCCGACGTTAAAGTAGTGCTTTAAGCGCTGGCCATTGACTATGAATGGTTCGATAGAATTTCCTTTAATTTCTATCGCACCACTTGGGAAAACTTTATTAATTTCAAATGGTCCTGACCATCTGGAACGTAATTTTCCCGGGAAAAGTTTCAATCTAGAGTTGAATAGGAGCACGATGTCTCCTTCCTTAAATTCTTTCCGTGAGATACGCTTATCGGGCCATTTTTTTGTTCTTTCCTTATAGATTCTAGCATTTTCATAAGCGTCTAAACGCAATTCTTCTAATTCATGGATATCTAATATTCGTTTTTCACCAGCAATCTTGTAATTTAAGTTAAGGGTTTTAATGGCCCAATAAGCTTTATGTTCTAATTCTACTGGCAAATGACAAGATTTTCCATAAACTAATTTAAACGGCAATGTTCCGATAGGGGTTTTAAAAGTTGTCCTATATGCCCAAAGAGCATCATTTAACTTGGAGGACCAATCTTTTCTGGATGTGGCTACGGTTTTCTCAAGGATTTTTTTTTATCTCCCTATTTGACACTTCCACTTGTCCGCTCGTTTGAGGATGGTATGGTGTGGCTATGCGATGTTTAACGCCATATTTTGAAAGTAGTTTTTCGAAAATTCTAGAGATAAAATGGGAACCGCCATCACTGATTACTAGTCTTGGTACACCGAATCGTGGGAAGATAACATGCTTGAATAGTTTAAGTACCACTCGTGTATCTTTTGTGGGTGCAACAATGGCTTCAATCCATTTTGATACGTAGTCAAAGGCTACCAAAATATACTTATTTCCAAAAGATGCGGGGAATGGTCCCATGAAATCAATTCCCCACACATCGAAAATTTCTACTTCGAGGATTCCTTTTTGCGAAATCTCGTCGCGTCTAGATATATTTCCTGTGCGTTGACATCTATCGCATTTCATAATTGCTACATGGACGTCTTTCCATAAAGTAGGCCAAAAGAAGCCAGCTTGAAGTATTTTTGCACAAGTTTTCGATGTACTAGCATGTCCACCATAAGGGGCGGAATGGCAATGGGAAATGACGTCGTTTATTTCATCGTTAGGAACACAGCGACGGTAGATACCATCGGCGCCTCTTTTAAAGAGTAATGGTTCATCCCAAAAGTAGTGTTTAAGATCATGGAAGAATTTCTTCCGCTGTTGGTACGTTAAATCGGGTGGTAAAACACCGGCAGCTAAATAGTTGACAAAATCAGCGTACCATGTTAATGTGGTGTTGGTATAAATGATTTTTACTACCGCAGTTGTTAAAGGTTCATTGTGTTGATCTAAACTGTCGGTAGGAGCCATCTCTAGCTTAGCAATAAGGCGTTCATAAGGGAAATCTTCGTTTATGGGAACACTCTCGGTTTGGATTCCATCTAATCTTGATAAATGGTCAGCTACCACGTTTTCAGTCCCTCGTTTGTCTTTTATTTCCAAGTCAAACTCTTGTAGGAGTAAGATCCATCTGAGTAGTCGCGGTTTGGCGTCCTTTTTACTTAGTAAGTATCGGATCGCTGCATGATCCGTGTAAATAATGATTTTGGCCTACTAAGTAGGAACGAAATTTATCCAATGCGAATACAACAGCTAAGAGTTCCTTCTCCGTAGTGGCGTAATTCATTTGTGCGGGATCGAGTGTTCTGCTTGCGTAGTAGATAGCGTGAAGCTTTTTATCTTTGCGTTGTCCTAGGACTGCGCCTACAGCATAATCGCTTGCATCGCACATTATTTCAAATGGTAGGTTCCAATCAGGAGGTTGCATAATAGGTGTTGAAATTAAGGCTTCCTTAAGCGTCTCAAATGCGTTTAAGCATTTATCGTCGAAAATAAACTCGGCTTCTTTCATTAATAATTCAGTTAGTGGCTTAGTGATTTGAGAAATCTTTTATAAAACGTCGGTAAAAACCAGCGTGTCCTAGAAAACTTCTTATTTCTCTAACTATTTTGGGTGGTTGAAGGTTTTTGATAATTTCGACTTTTGCTTTGTCGACTTCAATCCCTCTGTTTGATACAATATGACCCAACACAATTCCTTGTCTCACCATGAAGTGACATTTTTCCCAATTGAGCACTAGGTTGACATTGACACAGCGTTTCAGTACTAATTCAAGATTTGATAAACATCCGTCAAAACTTTCTCCACAGACAGAGAAATCATCCATGAATACTTCCATAATTCCGTCTAAAAAGTCTGGAAAAATTGCCATCATGCATCGTTGGAAAGTTGCAGGTGCGTTACATAGTCCAAATGGCATTCTTCGGTATGCAAAGGTACCATAGGGACATGTGAACTTGGTTTTCTCTTTATCATCAGGATGAATGGGAATTTGGAAGAATCCTGAGTATCCGTCAAGATAGCAGAAATGGGAATGTTTGGCTAAGCGCTCAAGCATTTGATCAATGAATGGTAATGGGAAATGGTCCTTGCGCGTAGCTTTGTTTAGTTTTCTATAATCGATACACATTATCCATCCTGTTTGGGTACGTTGTGCTACCGATTCGCCTTTTGTGTTTGTTATAACCATAACACTTCCTTTCTTAGGCACCACGTGAACTGGGCTGACCTAGTTACTATCTGATATTGGGTATATGATGCCTGCCTCTAGCAGTTTCTGCACTTCTTTCTTAACGACTTCACTTAGGATAGGATTTATTCGTCTTTGATGTTTTCTAGAAGTCTTGCAGTCCTCCTCCAGCATAATGCGGTGCATACAGAGAGAGGGGCTTATTCCTTTTAGATCTGATATAGTATAGCCTAACGCGGTTGGATATTTCCTTAACACACTAAGAAGTTTTTCGGTTTCGATCTTTCCTAATTTGGCATTAACTATAACTGGTCGTTCGAGTTCTTTATCTAAAAATTCATACCTAAGATCTTTAGGTAATGTTTTAAGTTCTATACCAGTTTTCTTATTAGTTGGGGCAGGATCGGGTGTTAAGGCGAAACATTCGCTTAGGTTGACATCTAGATGTTCTTGTTTCCAGTCATCATCCTTGAGGATAGTCGGTGTCGTAATTTTCAGCATCTCAGAATAGGTGTCTTCTTGGCTTTCTAGTTCTTTGACACATTCATCAATAATATCTAGGAGACAGCATGAGTCATCTATAACAGGGGCTTTAAAGAATTGGGAAAGAATGAATTCTACTTTTTCTTCTCCTACCTCGAAGGTAAGCTTTCCTTTCTTAACGTCAATGATGGCTCCTGCAGTAGCTAAAAATGGTCTTCCTAATATGATGGGGATGTTTGAATCTTCCTTGATGTCCATTATTATAAAGTCAATCGGTATGTAAAATTGTCCTATTCGGAAAGGAATGTTTTCTAGCATACCAACAGGGAATTTGACTGATCTGTTGGCTAGTTGTAGGGACATCTTGGTAGGTCTCATGTCACCTAATTTGAGCTTCTCGCAAATAGATAAGGGCATTAGACTAACACTTTCTCCTAAATCGCATAGAGCTTTGTCTATAACAGATTTTCCGATTACACATGGTATGGAGAAACTACCAGGATCTTTTAGCTTTGGAGGCATGTTATTTTGAATTATGGCGCTACATTCGGCAGTTAGCATAACGGTTTCGTTTTCAATGATTTTTTTCTTATTAGACAATATTTCTTTTAAGAATTTAGCATATGACGACATTTGGGTTATAGCTTCTGTAAACAGAATAGTAACGTTTAATTGTTTCAGAAGTTCTACAAATTTCTTGAATTGCCCCTCATTCTTGGTTTTTGCAAGTCTTTGAGGGTATGGAATTGGTGGTTTGTATGGTGGTGGAGGCACGTAAGGTTTTTTCTGAAGCCTCTCTGTTCTCATTTGCGTCTTCCTCTACATTCTCAGATTGATCTTTCGAATTCTCTACTTCTTTTTCAGGTTTCTGATACATGGTCGGGTTTTGGAGTCTAGGATCTACCGGTCCATCAAGGGCTGTCCCACTTCGTAATGTGATAGCATTTGCATGTCCTTTAGGATTGGGTTGTGGCTGTCCAGGAAATGTACCAGCAGGTGCGGAAGAACTAGCTTGGTGTTGTGCTACTTGGGAGATTTGGGTTTCTAACATTTTATTGTGAGTTGCTAGGGCATCTACCTTATTTGATAATAGCTTTAACTGTTCACTGGTGTGAATGTTTTGATTGATGAATTCTTTGTTTTGTTGGGCTTGATTAGTGATAAAATTTTCCATTAGGATTTCAAGGTTAGATTTCTTAGGAATGTTAGGAACATTAACAGCGGGTTTTTGATAACCTGGAGGTACAGCAGGTGCTTGGCCAGGTGCATATAAAGCGTTATTTCTCTTGTACGAGAAGTTAGGATGGTTCTTCCAACCAGGATTATAGGTATTAGCATAAGCATTACCTTGAGCGTAATTTACCTGATCAACTGATATTCCTGCTAAGATTTGACATTCGGTTCCAACATGACCAGGGACTCCACAAACTTCGCAGTTTGGGGTAAGTGCAGCCACGGTGGCTGCAGGAGGTAAGGTCAAGCTTTCTATCTTTTGGGTAAGAGCATCTACCTTAGCATTAACTTTATCTAGGCTACTAATCTCGTACATCCCACCTTTGGTTTGAGTTTTCTCCAGATGTTCTTTCTCTTCCCCACTGATAGTGGTTTTGAGCCATATTTTCAATGAGTTGGTTAGCTTCGTCATAAGGCTTGTCCATCAGTGTACCACCTGCGGCGGCATCTATAGAGAGTCTTATGTTGTACAAGAGTCCATTATAAAACGTGTGGATGATCATCCATTTTTCTAGTCCGTGATGTGGGCTCATTCGCATCATATCTTTATAGTGTTCCCATGCATCGAATAGCGATTCAGTATCCTTCTGCCTAAATCTGTTGATTTGGGCTCTTAGTGCAGCAGTCTTGCTTGGGGGAAAGTATCGTGCTAAAAATACAATCTTAAGTCCTTCCCACGTAGTGACGGAATTTGATGGCAAGGATTGCAACCAAGCCCAAGCTCTATCTCTTAGCGAGAAAGGGAAAAGACGTAATCTTATTGCATCTTTACTAACACCATTTTCTATAACTGTGTCGGCAAATTGAACGAATTTTGTAAGATGTTCATTTGGATCCTCGGTAGGATCTCCAGAGAATTGGCGTTGTTGGATAGCTGATATCAATGACGGTTTCAACTCAAAATCGTTTCGATTTATTGCTGGAGCAGCAATGCTGTTGTGGGGTTCTTGTTGTGATGGAGCTGCGTACTCCTTCAGTGGACGGGTCCTTTGTTCTTCGACCATGTCTAATTCTGGATTAGTTTCGGTCTCAGAGGAAGAATTAGAATCTGTTTCAGAATCAATCTTGATTTCGGGTTTGGGTAAAGGAATAGCGTGATTTAAACAATAATCCCTGACTGCACATCTTACGGAAAGGATGCGTTCAGGTTTGTCCGTCGATTTGTCAAGTGGTTCGCCTTGTGAGCGAGTCCTTGGCATACAAATCGAAAAAGGGTTTTCTGTTGCCTAGTCTAAACGCGCAACAGAAGAATCATAATTAATTGACTAATCAGTCCCCGGCAACGGCGCCAAAAACTTGATTGGGACTTTATGAGTCTATTGGGATACTAACTGCAAGTATACAGTTTAGTCGTTCTAGTTTTAAATGATTATCGAACCCACAGAGACTGAGGATCAATCGCATACGATCTAATGTTACAGTTTGTTTAACTAAGCGATGAACATTTGATTTTAGGTGGAAATAATTTAATTAAAAATAATAGTAATAGTTATACCGGTATGTGATAGTCGGACTTCGGGAATTCGGTGAATCGCTTGGCCTATAAAGTATTTCGATAAAAACTAATTGTTTAAAAACCTGAGACATACACTCTCGTGTTCATGAAATAAGTCATGCTACTAAACCTAGTGGATGCACTTTAAATTTAATAACACTTTTTTAAAACAATTTGAGTTTAATTAATTTATTAAAACACTCTCGTGTATTTAAACATTAATGTTTCGTTACCACTATCTGGGTTGAACCCCAGCTCTCGTATGCAGGTTCTTGCCTTAATTAATTTCCCACTCTCGTGGCAAAATAGTGTTAATTATCCTCTCACTCTCGTGACAAGGGTAGTTAAATTAAACATGGAAATTAGAAACCAGAAATTGTTTTATAAATGTTTTTGGCCAAGGTATCACTGAATTCTTTCGGTTCTTAAGAGTCACATACCGGTATGAATAATTTAGCCGGACATAATATATTTAATAACAATGCAATTCAAAATATAATCCATAAAAATAATTGGCATAAATACAAGAATGAATAAATATTAATTGCAATAAAAAAAACCTAGAAATAAGATTGCTATGGTAATCTTGAATGTTACAATATTCCTTGCAGCTTGATTGAAGTAAATAAATTGTGTTAATTCTTGAATGAAGAATTAACACTCTAAAACTAATGCTGGAAAATAGTGCTGGAAGTAGAAATGACAGTACGTAGAAAATGCTCAAAAACAAGGAAATAGAAATAATTGCAAAAGTAGAAATTTTGTTCTGGGAGAATTCCTTCGACCCTTTTCCCTTTGCACTACCACACATATATATAGGAGAAAATATAGAAGTTGAAAGAATCCTGAGAAAGGCTTGAGTGGAGGAAATATAGGGTGCATGGTTACTGAGTGGAGGGAAAATAGGAGAACACTTATGCCCTCACGTTGCCCACGTCTCCACCAATTCACAACGTTCATCTTTACGCGAGTGACGGTCGTCACAGGTGGGTGACGGTCGTAATGCGCTTAAATAGCGTATTATGCTCGTCAGTGATGTGTGACGAGCGTTGTTTCAAGTTGGGGGTCGTTACGGTCGTCACAGGGTGTGACGGTCGTCACTGCTTCAAAATCTCCAAACTTTGCAGATTTAGTTCTTTTCTCTTTGTTTATTGTCTAGCCTCCTTCATGTAGTCCTTTTTCATTGGTTTGAGTTGATAAATGTTGTGCCTGTGAAAAGACATAAAAACTCGGAATAATCGGGAGTTAGACGACTCAATGTATTATAAAATCAGTAAAAAGCATAGTAATTATATGATACGATTTCTCGTTATCACTATCAGATGAAGGAGCACCAAAGGCCATTGGTCAAAGCAAAGCATGGAATCTTGGAAGGTCAATGTGGACCTTATTTTCTTGGGCCAAATTTACTATCCACACACCCCAAATTACCAAAGCACGCCCAATCTCTTTATCTTTTTTTCTTTTTTATATTTTCTTAATTAGTTTATTTGTTTATTTTACTAACAAAAATAATAATTCTTTTTATCAAAAAATCACAAAAATAATGTTTTTCACCCAATTAAATTTAGGTTTATTTTTTTATCAAAATTAATTAATTAAATTAGGTTATTTAACTTTAGGTAACTTTAAGTATTTTGTAAATAAATTAAAAACAATTAGAAATTAGGGTTTTGTCTAAATTAAATTATTTTTTCTTTTCTTAAAAATAATCAAAAACACGAAAATAGGTTAAACTTAGTCATTTTCTTTAATTAATTTAATTAGCTAATTAATTTTGCATTTAATTTAAAAAACCTAATTCTTTTCTTTAAAACAATTAAAAACAATAAAAACAATTTTTTCTTCCAATTAGGTTAGAAGGGGTCAAAACCCTAATCTCTTATCATTCTAATTTCATCGCGCGCGTTTTATTATTTTATTTTTTTACCATATTAATGTAATTGCTCACAAGTTGTAATAGATTAATTAGGACCTTTATTTTCATTTATCGTTTTTTTAAGGGTTTGTTTTTGGCTATGTAAATACCTGAAGCCTTGTAATAGCGTAGCTCTACTTTCCGCATTTTAAATTCCACAAAATATTAATTGTTAGATGTATGAATAATAGGGATGCATGACAAGAATGTATGATTAACTTTAAAATGGTTAGCTAACCCTAAATGTGCAAAAATAATAAACTTGAAATTGAATCACTCGCGCATGCGCACTCCTAGGGTATACTCCCACTTCGGTTGCCTTCGGTAAACGGTTATTGAGTATATGATATTTTAGTGGTCGCTCTCTTGTCTCCAAGATCAAAGTTACCTCGGATAGGTTGCCTCGAAATTGTTTCCTCGAAATTATTGCCTCGATTATTGATCTTAAGACATTAGAGTTATTACTAAGATGTCTTAACATTGCTTTAGTGACCGTACGTCCCTTTCCAATTGACCCTCAAACTCCAACGATGGTGCTACCTACTCACTAATAGTGGGATAGCGCTGTCTAAAGGAAACGAATATAGAACAGTTCTTTTTTCGAGTAGGTAGATTAGCTTTTAAGTACTTGCTCAAAACAAATAAACTATTTCACACTTACACTCCTTTTCAAAAAAAGTTTTCAAAAACACTTCGTAACACTCTTGAAGACAGAAGCAAGAGTTAAATCGAAGTCAAAAACAAAAACTTTTCAAATCACACAAACACACAGAAGCAATTTTGAAAATGATGAGCAAGTACCTAAGAGCCCATAAATAACTACGGATAAAAAGGGTGTTAATACCTTCCCTTTCTATAATCTACCCCCCGTACTCAGAAAATCTCAAAAAAGGAATTTTTCTGTGCTTTTTTCCTTTCCTTGTTGGATAAAATAAAAGTCAGTGACGACTCTTGCTTACCGCGAAATTTTGCGAATACAAATGCAAAACGTAAACCAGCATTCCTAAAACTGTCCCGGTTCTGGCCACCGTATCACAGAACTGGCAACTCTGCTGGGGACAAATAAGTGGGGTATACCTTAGGATTAGTTCATAATATTTCTTCTATTGTTTGATTTGATTGCTTTATCTTTGTGAGCTTTGTATCGGAGTTACTATAGATCCTAACCTGGATCTGGGGAACACCTTTTAGGTAAGTAGCAATAGACTGTGAGGGAACTGTATGACGTAGACCGATACGGTTGAAGCAGTAGCTACGTTGATGTGGCACATTAGTTGGTACCGATATCCCTTGTGGAGAAACAAGGAGAATATGGGGCAGCTACATGGGTCGTTAAGCATCAACTGACCTTTGAACCTATAATTGACCAACTTGGCCATAGGAAGTAGTTAGATAGCCAGCCTCCAAATACAGTTGGGAACTGGTTGATACTCGATACTACACTCATTGAGACCATACTCTCGAGATAGTTCCGGCCGCAAGAAAAGATTGTGTGAGCTAAAACAATGACCGATGGAGGATGGTCAGTGATATTGAGAACCTCTAGAACTAGGTTACTATTATTAGGACAGGTTGAACCAACTGAACTTCAAGAGGGTAATACCTAGACCCCATGCAAGCCTGAAACTAAAAGGCTACTGTGTGACTTGTTTTCCTTTACCATGTTTGCTATCTGTGATACCTGTTGTGTGTTTTTATCATGACATCATGCATCATGACATAACATGCATATTTCATTGGACTAACCATTTCAAAGACCGAGGGGATTTATCTTTGTTTTGTTTTGCAGATCATGACTTCTATGCGCAGAAATACCATTCGAGTTAACTTCGTGCAAATCCCTGCTCAGCTCAGAGAGTTAGTCTCAAAAGTTCCTGATACTTCTTCATTTGTTAGAAGACATGGTTATCTCCTTAGTTTGGTCACTTCAAGGTTGGATGAACAGATGATGAGTGTCCTTTTCCAGTTATTTGATCCGTTGCATCATTGTTTCACCTTCCCAGATTATCAGCTAGTCCCCACTTTGGAGGAGTTTTCTGATTTATTAGGCATATCTATCCTTGAGCAGACACCCTTCACAGGTTTGGAGGAGGTTCCTAGACTTGAGGACATTGCTTCAGCTTTACACTTGACAAAGGCTTATGTAGTGTCTAACTGGGAGACATGGAGTGGGGTTAAAGGTTTCTTGGCTAACTTTCTGATCGATCAAGCTCAACAGTTCTGGGATAAATTGGATTTTCAAGGTTTCGAAGACATCTTGGCTCTCCTCATCTACGGCTTGGTTCTTTTCCTGAATCTAGATTCCTTCATAGATGTGAATACGGTCAAGATCTTCTTGTCTCGTAATCCAGTGCCTACTCTCTTGGGTGATATTTTACATGATCTCTATACTCGTACTGTGAGAAGAAGGGGGACCCTCTTGTGTTGCACGCCGCTGTTGGCGAGGTGGTTTATTTCGCACCTCCCAAAGTCTGTATTGAAGAATGAGGAAGGTGTAGATTGGGCTTACAGAATCATGTCCCTTGCTCATATGGACATTCTTTGGAGTTTTAAGGATATGGAGAGAGTAGTTGTCATCGATCGATGTGGGGAATAACCTAATGTTCCGTTGCTCGGAATCAGAGGAGGAATAACCTATAGTCCTTGTTTGGCTTTGAGACAGTTTGGTCGCGCTCGGAGAGACGGTCCCCATGAGCTGCTTCTTCCAGACATTGTCTTTGACTACAAGGGGGGGCGTGAATGAGCATTGCCGAAGGTTTATACGAGCCTGGGGCATGGTGAACAGGTCTGACCCTCAAGATCTAGGACTAAAGACTTCTCTCCCTATGCAACCACATCTCCAGTGGGTTCGAGCCCGCACTCAAAAGTCGGGGATGCTTTATGAACCTATTTTGCCGGTGATTGTGGAGCATACTAATGAAGAAGGTGTTCCTTATACGGTCCTCCATCCATACATGCCTACTGATCTTGGGGCATTGAAGAGATCCTGGATTCAGTTGAAGGAAGAAAGGGATACATACAGGGAGAAGTATCATGAGCATGAAAGGAAGATCTTGAAGCTCACAAGGTAGCTTGAGAATGAAAGGATAATCAACGACTATGTCAGCACGAAGGGAAAGCGACCATGGGATTTTTGATATCTTTTATTGTTTCTAGTTTAGATTTGTTTTCAGTTATTTCTTTTGTAACGCCTTAAAGGCATTGTTAAACATTTTTACAAGTTTGAATCTAATAAAGTTTGTTTATTTCTTGGTTCACAAATTTAAATCTCCCAAAGTCTTTGAAATCATTTCATACGTATTCCATTATCATGCACCTTATCACAGGTACCATTACAAGTTTCTCATCTTCTTCGCTGTTTATTTTAGCACAGAATGTCTTCTGAAACACCTACTGATCAAGCTATCAAGCACATAATGCTTTCCAAGATTTGTTCCTGAACTTGGCCAAAGGGCAGCAAGACTTGAAGACTCTCATCTTGAAGGAGAAGGAGAAGAAGAAGAAGAAGAAGAAGGTGGTCCTCCTGAATATGGGTCACAGATTTGGGAATAGGTTGCGACAGGAAGCTGATTTGTCTCATTCATCTGGAGGAGGAGAGAATCAAGAGGAAAGAAAAGGTCCTAGTCCTGTGGTCTCTGATAATGACACTGATTTTGATGAAGAACAGTATCCTCCTGCTGAGGATAGATATAAGAAACTTGAAGACCGATTGAGTGCAATGGAGATCTAGAAGATACTTGGGTTGGACTTTGGAGATCTTGGATTGGCATCTGGGGTGGTGATCCCTCACAAGTTTAAAGCTCCTGTCTTTGCTAAGTATGATGGAGTATCTTGTTCGAAGCTACACCTCCGCTCATACGTCATAAAAATTCAACCCTATACTGCTGATAGGAACCTGTGGGTTCATTTCTTTCAAGATAGTCTATCAGGGACTCAACTTGAATGGTTCTATCAATTGGAAGGAGCTAATGTCCGAAACTGGGAGGACCTTGCTGCTGCTTTTTACAAGCAATACCAATATAACGCTGACCTTGCTCCCACGCGTACCCAACTTCAGGGTATGTCTATGGGTATAGGCGAAGGCTTTAAGGACTATGCTCAAAAGTGGAGAGATCTAGTTGGAAGAGTCTAACCCCCTCTGTCTGATAGGGAGTTGGTGGATATGTTTCTTGGGACTTTGTCTGGTCCATATTTTAATCATTTGATCGGTAATTCATTGTCTGGGTTCACTGAATTGATTTTGACTGGGGAGAGGGTAGAAGCTGGCATCAAAAGCGGTAAGATACAGAAAGGTGCTTCGTCCAGTGCAGAAAGGAAACCTTTCAGGAAAGAAGCTAGTGCGGTTTACAACTCGAGGAGCCAAAACCGACTCGAACGCCGCCAAGCAGTTAATGCGGTAGTAATATTAAGACCCGTTGTTGCCCCACAATGCAACAATCAGCAAAGAGTAGAGAGACCGCAGAGACAATATACTCGGTTCAGTATGACCCTTTCTCAAATTCTGCCACAATTGTTTAAGACAAACTTGATAACTCTGAGGGAAGCCCTGAAGAATCCCAGTACTGCATCACCACTATATAATCCAAACGCCCGATGCGCCTATCACTCCGGTAGCCCAGGGCATGATACAAACAACTGCTGGGCCTTGAGGAATAAGGTGCAAGATTTGATTGAAGCTAAATAGATCGAGTTTGACGCACCAGAAAAGCCTAATGTCATGACTGCTCCTATGCCCAATCATGGGGTAAATGCTGTGGATGATGATTCATTTGTGACCTCTGTGGAAGACATTTCTACTCCGTTAATGACAGTTAAGAAGAATTTATTATTGGCCGGTTTATTTTGGACTGTGGCGAAAGTTGCCACCTATGTTCAATCCTGCCTGCTGGTTGCCATTTATTGAAGTCAGGTGTTCAATGCCTGATGGATAACAAAGAGATCTTGTTCGAGAAGACTTTAATTTCGTTGATTCCTGTTGAAGATGTTTCCATAATAACCATTTTCGCCAATCCTTCCAAGGCTTCCTCGAGAAAGCCTGTTAGGATTACATCCGTTCCGAGAGTTACTCCATTGATCATTACTATTCCTAGTCTTATCCCATACACTTCAGATAAAGCTGTCCCGTGGCACTATGGGGCCGATGTGTATTATCATGGGATCAAACAAGACTTGAAGGTTGAAGAGGCTGATACTGATGCCAGCAATATTGTTGGGTCTAGCAAGGTCACCCGAAGCGGAAGACTTTTCTCTCCTGATATTTCCCCTCCAACCGTTCAAAAGCCTATCACCATTCCATTTGCCAGTACATCTGCTATTGTCCTAGTTCATATTCCAATTATCACCCTTGTCGCCGAGTCATCTGACGCTCGGGGCAAAGAGATCACAGGTGAGCCTTCCCAGACGGAGGCGCCTAAGAAGATTGTTGTAGAAACCTCTAGACAGGAGATAGAAGAAATTCTGAAGATTATCAAGAAGAGAGACTACAACGTAGTCGAGCAGCTGGGGTAGACCCCGTCGAAGATCTCCATGTTATACTTATTGCTGTGCTCGGAAGCCCATGAAAAGGCTTTAATTTCTTTCCTTAAAACTGCGCATGTGCCGTAGGAAACATCTGCTGATCAATTCAAAAACTGTGTGGCTAGTTTGACCGCTGACAACGGGTTGGGTTTCTCCGACACAGATCTGACTTCCAAAGGAAGTAATCACAATGACGCTCTACATGTTTCGATCGAGTGCAAGGGCACTACTCTGGCCCATGTACTGGTGGATACTGGGTCCTTATTAAATGTTTTACCCAAGAAAGCATTAGACCGGCTAGACTGTGAAGGGTTGGTTCTGAAGCCAAGTAATATTGTGGTTAGGGCCTTTGACGGGTCCAAAAGGATGGTGCATGGGGAGGTGGATGTCCCTGTTAAGGTTGGTTCCCAGACTTTTGCGTCTACGTTCTATGTGATGGACATTTGACCATCTTATTCTTGTTTGCTGGGTCGCCTGTGGATTCATAAAGCTGGGGCAGTAACTTCTACGCTCCATCAGATGTTGAAATATCCAGTGAAGGGGAAGATTGTTACAGTACGAGGAGAGGAGGAGTATATGGTGAGCCACCTTAACTCTTTTCTGTATGTGGAGATGGATGGGGAGTTCATTGAAACCCCATGTCAGAACTTTGAAGAAGTCCCCCAGACTCTGGCGTCGACTGAAACTGTTACTGAAGAACCTCCGATTAAGATGGCCTCCCTCAAGGATGCCAGGGTTGTTATTGAAAAAGGTGGGTGTGCAAATTGGGGCCAACTCCCTGACTTTGCACAGAAGACTGACAAGTTTGGTTTGGGTTTTACTGCAGAAGCTCAAAGGGCTGTTCAGCGTGCACGGATTGGAAGACCTCCCCTGCGTATCAGTAATCCGGGAGTGAATGCAATTGAGGATGGTGAAGAAGAGTCAGAGTTCGACAACTGGATTTACCCGACTACCGACGGTGGATTGAACAATTGGACAGCGAAGGACTTCGTGCCCGTTTCTTTTATTACACAGTAATAGACTTTTGTTTTGAGATTTGTAACAAACAATTTGAAACTTTACGGCCTGGTGCCTTGCCCGAGACACCGTGGCTTTGTTTGTGAGGGCTTAATGTTTGTCATTTCCATATATCATCAATAAAGCATTGGACGTTTTCTTGTATTACAAATTTTGCGCTCCTTGTTTTTCTTTTCTATCCAGCACTTTATTAAAACAGCTATTGTCTTACACACACTCACATATCATAATGCAGATCCACATCCACATCCACTCTGGATCCCACTAATAACAACTCTGCTACTGCCAGTTATGACTTCAAAAGTCTGATCAACCAAGTCGAGGACGAAGGTGAGGATGATTGAGAAGTGCCTGGGGAACTTGCTAGACTGTTGCTACAGGAAGAGAGGGCCATACATCCTCATGAAGAGCCAGTGGAATCAGTAAATCTGGGTACAGAAGAGGACAAGAAAGAGGTCAAGATCGGTGCAAATTTGGAGTCTAGTGTCAAGCAACGGTTAATACAAATGCTGCGTGACTATGTTTAGATTTTTGCTTGGTCTTATGAAGATATGCCTGGGTTGGATACCGATATTGTGGTTCACCACTTGCCAACCAAAGAAGACTGTCCTCCAGTGAAGCAGAAAGTTCACCGAATGCGCCTAGAGATGTCTGAGAAAATCAAAGTTGAGGTTATGAAACAATTTGACGCTGGTTTTCTAGCAGTTACTTCTTACCCACAATGGGTTGCCAACGTGGTTCCGGTACCGAAGAAAGATGGTAAGGTACGAATGTGTGTGGACTATAAGGATCTGAATAGGGCAAGTCCCAAAGATGATTTCCCACTCCCTCACATCGATGTTCTGGTCGACAACACCGCACAACATAAGATCTTCTCCTTTATGGATGGTTTTTCTGGTTACAATCAGATTAAGATGGCTCCCGAAGACATGGAGAAGACAACGTTCGTTACGCAGTGGGGTACTTTTTGCTACAAAGTCATGCCGTTCGGATTGAAGAACGCTGGGGCAACGTATCATTGCGCCATGGTCGCTTTGTTCCATGACATGATTCATCATGAGATTGAGGTATACGTTGACGACATGATTGCAAGATCCCAAAATGAAGAGGAACATCTTGACCATCTCCAGAATCTATTTGACAGGTTGAAGATGTACAAGCTGAGGTTAAACCCGAACAAGTGCACCTTCGGGGTGAGGTCTGGTAAGCTGCTGGGTTTCGTCATTAGTGATAAAGGTATTTAAGTGGATCCTGAAAAGGTGAAGGCTATATAGGAAATGTCAGCTCCCCGAACAGAAAAAGAAGTCAGAGGCTTTTTGGGACGGTTGAATTACATTACCCGATTCATTTCACATCTGACTGCTACTTGTGAGCCGATCTTCAAGCTGCTGAAGAAAGATCAAGTGGTAAGATGGAATGACGAATGTCAGGCCGCTTTCGAAAGGATCAAGGAATATCTCCAAGAGCCACCTATTCTGATGCCTCCAGTTGAAGGGAGACCTTTGATCTTATACTTGACAGTACTCGACAATTCGATGGGGTGTGTGCTGGGGCAGCATGACGAGTCTGGCCGAAAAGAGCATGCTATTTACTACCTTAGAAAAAAGTTTACCAACTGTGAGACAGTCTTTGCAAAGTACGATGGGGTTTCCTATCCAAAACTTCACCTGAAATCTTATGTGCGCAAGATACAACCGCACACCATTGACAAGAAACTCTGGGTTCACTTTTTTCAAGAAAGTTTGGCTGGGACGCAACTAGAATGGTTTTACCAATTGGATGGTTCCCATATCCATACATGGGAAGACTTAGCTACTGCTTTCTATTGCCAATACTAGTATAATACCGACTTGGCGCCGATAAGAGTTCAGTTGAATGATATGAAGATGGGGAAGAATGAAGGATTCAAAGAATACGCCCAAAAGTGGAGAGACCTCACCAGTAGGGTTCAACCACCTTTGATTGATAGGGAGCACATTGATATGTTTATGGGAACTTTATCTGGTCCATTCTTTAACTTATTGGTTGGTATTCTTCTTCCGGTTTCACCAAGCTGATTTTAACCGGTGAAAGAGTTGAAAGTCGTATCAAAAGTGGGAAGATTCCCATGGAATCTGCCTCCACCTCCAATCCTATAAAGAAAACTTTTTCCGCGAAGAAAGAAACAAATGTTGTGTATGGGGAAAGGGCCTGTATCAAGAAGGATGACCATCTGTCTGTTAATGCTGTCTGAATTTCCAATCCAACTCCTGCTCAAAGACCATCTGCTAATCATCAACAGTTTGAGACTCCGCGGAGACAATTCACAAGGATAGGCATGTAACTATCCCAAGCCTTACAACATCTACTAAAGGCTAATTTGGTGACACTGTGTGATCCTCCGGTAAATCCAGATACCTCTTCACCAAAGTATAATCCGAATGCCAAATGTGCATATCACTCAAGTAGTCCCGGGCATGAGACTGACCAATGCTAGGCATTGAAGAATAAAATTCAAGACTTGATAGATAACAAGACCATTGAATTTAGTCCTCCTCCAACTCTGAATGTAATCACTGCGCATATGCCAAATCATGGCAAGGGTGTCAATGCTGTTGAAGATACAATTTTTGTTTCCTCTATCGAAGACTTGACTACTCCGTTAAACATCATAAAAAGAATCTCTTGAAAGTCGGGATTTTCCCCGATTGTTTGAAGGACTATGTTTGTTGTGCCAAACCACTCAATGGATGCAAGGGGCTGAAGGAAGGCATTCAACGCCTGATGAATAGCCACGAGATCCTATTTGAGAAGACTCTGCCTGCCAAAAATTTTGACCAATAAGTTTGAAGATCTCTCCATCATAACCATCTTAAACAAGCCTTTTATGATCTTCTCCAAGGGTCCTATCAGAATTTAAAATGAACCAATTGTTGCACCTTTGATAATTACCGCTCCCGGACCAATTCCATACTCTTCCAACAAAGTTGTCCCATGGAGCTATGGTGCTGAGGTGTTTTACCATGGGATAAAATAAGACGCTTGGAATAAAGAAAACAAAGCTGATGACATTAGTAACATTACTGGCTCAATTAAGGTAATCAGAACTGGGAGAATCTTTTCACCCAACATCTCACCACCAGTTGTTACAAAGTCACCTGTCTGCATCACTACTGCTAAGCCAAATACTAATATAAGGGAAAAGGAGAAGGTTGTTGAGCCTGTCGAGACAGAAATACCCACAAAGAACATTGTTGATGGGGAACCTTCCGCTCGTGAAATGGATGAAATATTGAAAATTATAAAAAAAGGAGCGATTTCAAGATTGTGGAGCAGTTGGGGCAAACCCCTTCCAATATTTCCATGTTATCCTTGCTACTTTGTTCTGATGCTCATGCTCGGGAATTAATCAAACTGTTGAAGAAGGCTCATGTACCTCATGATACCATGACTGACCAGTTTGAAAATTGTGTGGCAAGCTTGATGGCCGATAATGGTTTAGGGTTCTCGGATGATGATCTGACACCACTCGGAAAGAACCATAACAAAGCTCTACATGTTTCTATTGAATGCAAAGGGACTACCTTAGCACATGTTCTGGTTGACACTGTCTCTTCTTTAAACGTGCTACCCAAGGGGGCGTTAGACCGTTTAGATTGTTAAGGTTTAGTTTTGAAACCAAGTGATATTATTGTGAGGGATTTCAATGGGTCCAAAAGGACAGTTCATGGAGAGGTGGATCTCCCGATCAAGGTGGGCTCACAGATTTTCAACTCTACTTTCTACATTAAGGATATCCGTCCTTCCTACTCTTGTTTTTTGGGTTGCCCTTGGATCCATGGAGTTGGGGCAGTAACGTCAACTCTTCATCAAAAGCTCAAGTATCCGGTCAAAGGAAGAATTGTCACTGTCTGTGGCGAGGAGGAGTTCATGGTAAGCCACCTCAACTCGTTCAAATACATGGAGATGGATGGAGAATTTATAGAAACCCCATGTCAGGCTTTTGAAGTTGTGCCACCAATGATTGCTACTGCCAAATGTTCCTCTAATGTGTCCAAAGCTGTTAAGGTTGTGCCAAAGATGGTTTCATTAAAAGATACTCGTGCTGCAGTCGAAGAAGGAAGCTTTGATACTTGGGGGAAACTCCTCGACATCCCATTCAAAGAGGAAAAATGTGGTTTGGGTTTCACCGTCAAGGCTCATAAGGAAGTGAGGTGCACTCGTGCAGAGAAGCCCCCTCTCCGTATTGGAAGCCACAAAGTCAATGTTGTAGGTGATTCTGATGATGAAGTTGCATTTGAAGATTGGGTATATCCTACTACAACAAAGCTCAACAATTGGCACGCAAAGGACTTCGTGCCCATCTCCTTCATTGAGGAGTAATTACTTGTTTATTGCTTTCTTTTAATTCAAGAACATTTTGTCTGTAATATTAAACAATGACTTTTAAACCATATGCCTGGCCTGGGGCACTATGGTCCATTTGTCAAGGGTTTTATTTATGTTCATTTTATCATATGACCATTCAATACAAATCATTATACTTTTGTATTCGAAATTTTGTGCTCATTGTATTTCTTTTTCTACAAATACATTTTTAAAAATAGCCATGTATCATACATGCACACACGCACACTCTTGCAGGTCCTCATCCACTCTGGATCTCATTGCCAATGACTCTACTATTGTCGACTATGATTTCGAATGTCCAATTAACCAAGCCAAAGACGAAGGCGAGGAAGATTATGAAATACCGGGAGAATTAGCCAGACTTCTATTACAATAGGAAAAAGCTATTCAGCCGCACGAAGAGTCGGTTGAAGTCATCAATCTAGGTACCGAGACAGACAAGAAAGTGGTTAAGATCGGTGCTAACCTAGAAAGCAGTGTCAAAAGAAGGTTGGATACCGACATTGTAGTTCATCGTCTGCCGACAAAGGAAGATTGTCCTCCTGTCAAACAAAAAGTTCGTTGCATGAGGCCTGACATGTCTGAAAAGATAAAAGCTAAAGTGATGAAACAGTTTGATGCGAGATTCCTAGTTGTGACATCTTATCCACAATGGGTTGCAAATGTGGTGCCAGTACCAAAGAAAGACGGAAAAGTTCACATGTGCGTAGACTATAGGGATCTGAATAGGGCAAGCCCCAAGGATGACTTCCCTCTACCTCATATTGATGTCCTGGTCGATAATATTGCTCAGCATAAAATCTCCTCCTTCATGGATGGTGTGATGCGGTGGGAGAACTGACTTGAGGTTTTGCGTTTTGTGTTTGCAAATGTTGCGGTTAGCAAGAGTCGCCACCGACTTTTCTTTTATCCAAAAGGAAAAGTAAAAAAGCACAGGAAAGACCTTTGAGATGTTTTCTTGAGTTCGGGGGGTAGATTATGAAAAGGGAAGGTGCTAGCACCCTTTTCATCCATGGTTTTCCATGGGCTCTTAGTTACTTGTTTAGATCACTTGCTTTACTTTGAAATTGTTTGAAATGGTGCTTAGTGTTTGGTGTGATTTTGAAAGTATTTTGAAAAGAGGCCATCGTTTAGGCAATCTTTGTAATGATTCTCGTTCGTAAGAATGTATACAAAGATATTTATCTTTTGAAAAATGTTCCAATGTTTTGAAAGTTGTTTTGAAATGTGTGTGTGTTTGTTTTTGAAAATAGCAAGGATTGTTTTGAAATGGGATAAGTAACTAGAAGCTATCTACCTACTCAAATGTCTTTCTTGTACATTTTTATTCCTTTGACATTGTTGATTTACCATTGATTTGGTAAACAACCCTATCTTTGGATGTAAACGGGACGGACGTGGGTCATCGTATGACCATGATAGCAATATTGCCAAGTATCTTAGCATGTCTGAGGGACCAAGATCATTTTGTTTTAGGCAACCTTTTGATAGCGTCATCGAGAGACTGTGATCTTATTTTGTTTTGTTTTTCCAAGATACTTCACATGCGTAACATGGCCATTTTGTTTTTAGGCAACCTAGTGGGTGAAACCCTAAGGGTGCTTGTGTGCAATGTGTGTCATTTTACATGCTTTTGATTTGTCTTGGATTAGGTCTTGTCTATTTGTTTTGTCTTTGGTCTTGTCATACAAACCCTAGTTTACTAAACATGGTATAAATGTGATAAATTGCGTAAATGTAAACTAAGCTATTACAACAATTATTATGGGAGGGGGGATACAAGTTTTTGAATGGGGATATTGCACAAAATAAACCCTAAAAATACTATTACAACCCAATTGAATATTGTGAGAATTAAATAAATGTACAAATATTTAAAATGCAATAAAAAATGTATTTATGTAAAATGTCTTGTATTTAATTTTTGTATGAGAAAATAAATTAGCTAACCCTAGAAAATAAGGAAAAATAATATTATTATTTTTCAAAGGGGGAAACCCTAATTTTTTTATCAAAGAAAATATATGTTCTATATTAATATTTTGTCCATTTTTGTACAAGAAAATAATAAATAATATCATGTGCAAATATTTAAAATTAAATATGTATGGAAAATAAATATTTTATGTGTATAAATAATAGAATAAAAATATTAAGTATTTTTAAATATTTACAAATTATTTTAAGAAAATAAGATCTATTCTATTAAATAAACTATTTTTTATGCAAAAAAAAAAAAGTGAAAATAAATAAATTATTTTTGGGTGTTTTTTTATCATTAGAAAAAATAAATGCAAGTAATAAATATAAAAATATGCAAGAAAAATGCAAAAATATAAGAAAATAGTCAAGGGGGTGCAAAAGTAATCTAGGGGGTGTGAAAATCAGAAACAAAAAGGCCAGGCGTGCCAAAAAGCCCAAGCCAGTCATCCCTGTCCTCCAGCCATGCCCTGTGCACGCGTTTTCTTCAAATCTGTAACTTGCTAATGCTTGCACAAAAACAAAAACCCATAACATGAAACTTGTGGCATTTAATCTCACGATTTCAACCATATAAAATTTGTAACCTAACTCTCCAAGATCAAAGAGAATTTTGTCAGCCCTAATTCGTGACCTAATTTTTTCATGAACTTCAAGCTTCAAATTCTCACAGTATAGTTAATATAAATGGAAAGTATGCATATGTACAACTTCACCATGTTAAGGACTACATTTTTGCTTCACAAATCGTGGCTTGAGGATGCCTAAATACAGAGATAGATTTTGAGAAAAATACCTCCTTCAGCTGGATTGGGATATGACAATGTGGGGACTTTGAGGGAGGCCTGAGGATCGTGTGAGCTTCCTTGAACTTCCTTTAAGCTATTCCATTGCCTAGCTTTCTTTGTGGATGGCCAGAAGTCTCTGCACAAGTCAAGTTGCAAGCTCCAAGTTTGAAAATGGCAATGGCTGAAACAGAGCTTACAGAACCAGGACAAGGGCTTGGATAGCTTTGATATGATGTGTGGAAGGTGTTTCAAGTGTCAAGCCACAAAACGCACGAGCAAAAAATGAATTGGCTAGGATTTTGCAGAAGTTCTGAGTTTGGGCAGAAATTTGGTGTTTTTGTGTTTGAGAGAGTTTCAAATGTCAAGCAAGCCTGTTTTGCATTGTGACAAGTTTGTATACTTGTATAGAATGGATACAAAGTCCACTCCTCAACAGATGTGCAAGCTTTTTCCTTTTCACTAACTTTCTTGCTTTTGAAGCAAAGTGACATAACTTATGCAACATGCTTGTACTAGCTAGCTTGAGGGCTACAAAGGGCTTGTATAAATTTCTTAAGATCTGTGGAAGTTGTTTGTACCAAAGGAACAGGTCCAAGGCTCAAGTTTGATAAAGTTACAAAATCTCACTTTATGAAAATGGCATTGTAACCTTTATGCTTAAAATGGAAATGTAACTTTGTACAATGCTTCAAAAGTGAAAATAAAACCTTTAACCTCTGAGTTTTCATTTAAATATGGAGTGTAGAATGAGTTTAGGACCTGTAATGCAAGGTACAAGCATCATGGATCTGATTTGCAACTTGATACTTTGTGAAAATGGCATGAACAAAAGTGATAAAATGCCAATTTCTCTTCTTCGATTCTCCCAACCACAAATGATCTTGGAGAGTTCTTGGACATTTTGGAAAGCTTTCAATGTGCTATATAATCCATATTTGAAATGAATTTTGAGATACCTCTTTGTAACTAGGTGAAAAATTTCCATGAAGTTGGGTCAAAAAACTGCCTAAATTAGGGCAAATTTTCACTAAGTTATTTAGTTCATGGACCTATGTTCACAAATTCATAACTTGAGATCCAAGCATCTTTTGGGAAAGGTTTGTGAAGAAAAGTTGTAGATTTCATGGAGGACTAAAACTTTCATGTTGGAAGTTTTATTTGAATCCAATTGCATCATGGTGAAAAAGTGGTGGAAAGTTGGGAAAAAATAAGAAAATTTTCATACTTAGAAAAATTCTAAGTTATGAAAATTTTCAAATTCAAAACCCTAATTTTCAAAATTGGTTTTCTTGGTGAACAAATTTCATATTTTAACATATCTTGATGAATTATGACCCTTGGCATTTGACTTTGACCAAAAAGTCAAAGTTTGACTTTTCAATGTACAATTGACTTTTGATCAGTTGATTGGAAAATTCATCTGTCAATCCAATGAACTTGAGATCTTTTGAACTATGTGATTAGGTCAAGATGATTCCATTGAACCCTTAAAATCATGTTTGAACCCAATTGGTCATTGGCTAGGTTAAAAATCAGAAATTGCCCTTTCTCAGTTAAAACCCTAATTTTGACCATTTTGCCCTTTTGATGATTTGATCAAATTTCTTGAGGAGTTGTGATCCAAACTTGATCAAATGGTACATATGAGTCTAAAATGTTGTTGTGGATAAAAAATTATGAAGTTTGACTATAAATTGGCCATAGTTGACTTTTTCCCAATACAGTTGATTTTTAGGTCAACTATCCAATTGACTGAGCAAAAATGTGATTCAAGGCTTGAAGCTTAACATGAGCAATCTTAGGGGTCCAAGATGATGTATGAAAGTCACATGAAGCATTGCTGGTCCAAAAATCCTTGTGCAAACTCAAACCCTAATTTTGGGTTATCAGTGCAAGATGAGAAGTCTTGAGCTGAGCAAACCCTAATCTTGTCCTGAGTCCATGATGTCTTGTAAGAAAAAATCTTGATAAATGAGAGGGAAAAATTTGGGGTACAACAGCTTCCCCTGTTCAATCTTCTTGAACCTGAAGAGTTAGATTGGCGAGTTTTGTTGTTCGTGACTCGAAGGTATAAGAATGATTGGACACTAGAGTGCCCATAAATTTGCGCTCGGTGGTGATAGGAGGAATGGGCTTAAAGATGCCATTTAGAGAGGTGATAGAATATTGTTTGAGATTGGCTTGTAGATTCCATCCAAGAGTGTATCAGAATGGTATCCGCGTCTGGAACGTATCTGAGCTGTATCTAGAGACTTGAAATTTGAATGAGAAACAGAATAGCATCCGTGTCTGGAGCGTATTCATACTGTATCAAGAGTGTGAAATATGAATTTGAATAAGTATCAGAATGGAATCCATATCTGGAGCGTATCTGAACTGTATCTTGAAGTTGAGGTCTGAATGAGTAACAGAATAACATCCGCGTCTGGAGCATATCTAAACTATATCTGAGATCTGAATGAGTGACAAAATAACTTTCGTGTCTGGAGTGTATCTGAACTGTAATCTGAGTGACAGAATGGAAACCGTATCTGGAGCGTATCCGCACTGTATCTGAAGTTGAATCTGAATGAGTAACAGAATGGCATCCTTGTCTGGAGTGTATTTGAACTGTAATCTGAGTGACAGAATGGAAACCGTATCTGGAGCGTATCCGCACTGTATCTGAAGTTGAATCTGAATGAGTAACAGAATGGCATCCTTGTTTGGAGCGTATCTGTATTGTATCTTGAGTCGAAAACTGAATGAGTAACAGAATGACTTCTGTGTCTGGAGTGTATCTGTACTGTATCTGAAATCTTTGAACATTGTCAATATTAACTATTAATCTTATCCTGAAAAGGGTAAAATGTTAGCTGAAGCACAAAGTTATGATGCATGAAATGTATGATGCAATATATGTGTTTTATCAATGTTTATGACATATGGATGTAATGTATGCGTATGTAAGCTGATGTGCTGTATTGCTGAGGAAAATAAATCCTTGACTGCTGCCGGAGAAAATAAATCCTTGACTGCTTCTTGAAAAATAAATAAATCCTTGATTGCTGAGGATAAGAAATCCTTGACGACTGCTGGGGATTAAAAATCCTTGACTGCTGAGGATAAGAAATCCTTGGCGACTTCTCTGGGGATATAGGGATCCTTCATGTCTTGAAGTTGGAGTATTGACAAAAGTTCCATTGTGAGCAATGCCATATACTGCTTGAGTAATCTGCTTGGGGAATTCATAGAAATTGATGACTTCTACTGGGGATTACACAATGGGAATCTTTGTTCTGCTGGGGAATAAAGAAAACTCTGATGACTTCTGCGGGGAATTAAGAATGAGAATCTTCATTCTGTTGGGGAGCAATAAAAATTCTGTGGGGAAGAAGGCTTACTGCTGGGGAGTAGGTTCAGGAGTTTGGGTTGTCTGCCACTCTACTGGGGAGTTATCCTAGGTTGGGGAGAGACAAAAGTTAACCGATATCTGGTTGATTTTCAAATTTCAAGATAACTTGCTGGGAAATTTGGATGGTTTCCGCTGGGGATCAATAGTTTGAAGTTTTGGCTCCGCTGGGGATCTGTAGTTGGAAATTTCAGCTCCGCTGGGGATCTAGATGATGTATTGTAGGGTTTGCTCCTGGAATAGCCTAAATACGTTTTCTTGTTCTTTCAACCTGTCAGTAATTATTCTTTTCCACTTTGTTTATTTGTAAACAGTAATTATGTTCAAATGCATATGTTCATCAATGAATCATTGGACGTTTTTGCAAATAAAAACACAAGGGTAAAGAAAAAAGGCAAATAGTTTTTTGTACTTTGAAAGAAGTATCTTTGTATTTACTTTGAATAAGTATTTTGTACAAAGGAGACAGACATCCTAGTAAGGGGATGGTGTCATAAAAGTAAGAAAAATTTATACAAAGAAAGATAACTATGTGTAAAAATCCCATGGGGTTCCCATTCTGTTATAGCCTTCGTGTTTCCGAATGTCTTGTCTGTTAGTTGCTTCGTTCAAAGATGATTGAATTGATCAGAAGCTCAGAGTTTGTCTGTGAAGATATTGTCCTTGAAGTGATCCGGCGAGACATAGTCATACGCTTCAATTCCCTAACTTTTGCCTGGACCTCTCTTTCGGGTTTTCAGTCCATCGGGAAACCCTTTTTTGCCCAAGTCTCCCTTTCAGGTATTCAACTTGCCGGGTGTACAAATTTTTTTATTTTATCCCTAATTTTTGCCCGAACCTTTTTGGTTCTCCGGGATGCCCTTGTTTTGCCTAGGTGTATCAACCTAGCGGGTCTCTTATGCGTAGTATCTTTTAACTATGTCTGCGTTCACAGGGTGTGGTAGGTCGTCGTCGTCCATGGTGGTTAAGATCATTGCCCCACCAGAAAAGATTTTCTTGATTACAAATGGTCCTTCATAGGTAGGAGTCCATTTTCCCCTGGGATCACTTTGTGGAAAGATGATGCACTTGATCACTAGATCCCCAACTTGATATACCTGGCGTCTGACTTTCTTGTTGAAAGCCTTGATCATCCGTTTTTGATACGTCTGACCGTGGCATACAGCAGTAAGTCTCTTCTCGTCAATTAAGTTCAATTGATGAAGTCGGGTCTGGATCCAATCGTCTTCACTCAAACCTGAATCCTTCATAATTCTCAAAGAGGGAATCTGAACCTCGATAGGCAGAACAACCTCCATGCCATAAACCAAAGAATAGGGTGTTTCCCCAGTTGACGTGCGTGCCGTGGTACGGTATCCGTGGAGAGCAAACAGTAGCATCTCATGCCAGTCCTTGTAGGTGACTGTCATCTTCTGTATGATCTTTTTGATATTTTTGTTATCAGCTTCGACTGCACCATTCATCTTTGGCCGATAGGGAGATAAATTGTGATGTTGAATCTTGAACTGCTCGCACAAGGCAGTGATCATAATATTGTTAAGGTTTGTACCGTTATCAGTGATGATCCTTTCGGGGATACTGTACCGGCAAATAAGGTTCTGCTTGATGAAGCGGGCAACAACATTCTTAGTAACAGATGCGAAGGAAGTTTCTTCGACCCATTTGGTGAAGTAGTCAATGGCCACTAGAATGAAGCGGTGTCTATTGGAGGCTGTAGGCTTGACCTCCCCAATCATCTCGATTCCCCATATAGCAAAGGGCCAAGGAGTTGTTAAGACATTTAGAGGAACCGGAGGCACGTGCACCTTATCTGCATAGATTTGACACTTATGACAGGTCCGGGAGTGTTGATAGCAGTCAGCTTTCATGGTAGACCAGTAATAGCCTGCCTGTAGAATCTTCTTCGCCATTGTATGCCCGCTAGAGTGAGTGCCAAAGGTACCTTCATGCAGTTCAGCCATGATCTTTTCAGCTTCAATCTTGTCCACATAACGGAGCAGAATAGAATCATGGTTACGCTTGTACAGGATGCCATTACTTAGGAAGAACTTAGCAGAGACTCTCCTTAGGAACTTTTTATCGTTGACTGAAGCTCCTTCTGGATATTCTTGAGCCTCGAGATACCTTTTGACTTCATGAAACCATGGTTGGTCCACTACTTCTTCGGTATTAATCTCGTGACAGTGTGTTGGTTTGTCCATCCGTTCAATGGTGATTTGGGGAGCCTCATTATCCCAATTAAGTTTAAACATAGATGACATTGTAGCTAGAGCATCTACTAGCTGATTTTCTTCTAGCGGAAATGCTCGAAGGTAATCTGCTCGAAATGTGGTAACAATGTCAAAACATGTTCTTTGTAAGGGATGAGGTTTGGATGCTTAGTGTCCCACTCTCCTTTGATCTGACTGATGACCAAAGTTGAGTCCCCAAACACATCTAAGGATTTGATTCCCAAGTCTATGGCAGCCTTGAGACCAAAGATGCATGCTTCGTACTCTGCCATGTTGTTCGTACAGTTAAAGCAAAGTTTGGCAGTGAAAGGAGTATGGCATCCTTCCGGAGATATAAGCACAACGCCGATACCGTTACCAAGTGCATTGGATGCCCCATCAAAGTATAGGGTCCATCGGGATCCTTGTTCAGGTCTGTCATATGGTCTGATCTCTTCGCAGTTGTCCAATGTCATGATGTCTTCGTCCGAAAAGTCAAACTTCATGGACTGATAATCTTCTACAGCTTGATGGGCCAGATGATCAGCTAGCACACTGCCCTGTATAGCTTTTTTGGTCGTGTATTGTATGTCATATTTTGTTAAGATCATCTTCCATCTAGATATCCTCCCAGACAGAGCAGGCTTCTCAAAGATGTACTTTATCGGATCCATCTTAGATATCAGCAAAGTGGTATGAGCCAACATATACTGCCTTAGCCGGCGAGCAGCCCATACCAGAGCGCAACAAGTTTTCTCGAGCAGTGAATATCTGATTTCACAGTCGGTAAACTTTTTGCTTAGGTAATAAATGGCGTGCTCTTTTGGCCAAACTCGTCATGCTGTCCCAGTACGTACCTCATTGAATTCTCTAAGACGGTCAGATACATGATTAGCGGTCTTCCTTCGACAGGTGGCATCAGGACAGGAGGTTCTAGCAAATACTCCTTGATTTTATCGAAAGCAATCTGACATTCATCGTTCCATCTGACCACTTGATCTTTCTTCAACAACTTGAAGATTGGTTCACAAGTAGACGTTAGGTGAGAAATGAATCTGGCAATATAGTTTAGGCGTCCCCAAAAACCTCTGACCTCCTTCTCAGTGCGAGGAGCAGACATTTCTTGTATAGCTTTGACTTTGGCAGGATCAACCTCGATGCCTTTGTTGCTGACAATGAAACCTAAGAGTTTACCGGACCGGACTCCGAATGTGAACTTGTTTGGATTCAGTCTTAACTTGTACTCCTTCAACCTGACAAACAACTTTTGCAAGTGATCAAGGTGTTCTTCTTCAGTTTGTGATCGGGCTATCATGTCATCTACGTAGACCTCTATCTCATGATGTATCATATCATGAAACAAAGCTACCATGGCGCGTTGATAGGTTGCCCCGACATTCTTCAGTCCGAATGGCATCACTTTGTAGCAGAACGTACCCCACTGTGTGACAAATGTAGTTTTCTCCATGTCCTCAGGTGCCATTTTGATCTGGTTATAGCCTGAGAATCCGTCCATGAAAGAAAATACTTTGTGTTGGGCTGTGTTGTCGACCAGGTGTCGATGTGTGGAAGTGGAAAGTCATCTTTAGGGCTGGCCCTGTTTAAATCTCTATAATCCACGCACATTCTCACTTTGACGTCCTTTTTAGGCACGGGAACAATGTTGGCCACCCATTGAGGATAAGAAGTAACAGCCAGAAATCCAGCATTGAACTGTTTCATAACTTCTGCTTTGATCTTCTCTGACATGTCAAGTATCATATGGCGGACCTTTTGTTTCACTGGTGGACAGTCTTCTCTTGTGGGTAGACGGTGTACCACAATGTCTGTGTCGAGTCCCGGCATGTCTTCGTATGAACAGGCAAAGATCTCAACATAATCATACAATAGCTGAATTAGGCGCTCCTTGACACTCGGCTCTAGATTGACACCTATTTTGATTTTTTTTATCTTCCTCGGTTCCTAATTTGATTGTATCCAACTGCTCCTCATGAGGCTGGATTTCTCTTTCCTCTTGCTATAGTAATCTGGCCAATTCCCCTGGCACCTCACAATCTTCCTCACCTTCGTATTCGGCTTGGTAGATCAGATCTTCAGAGTCACTGAAGGCTATAGCAGTATCGTTACCCATGGGATCCGGAATGGAAGGGTACCTGAATTAGTGAGTGTGGGTGTGTGTAAGGGTATAGCCATCTTAAAACAATAAAATGTAAAAGAGAGACAATGAGCATAAAAGGTTTATATGTGAAAAAGCGTCCATGATTCATTGAATGACATATGTAGATGAAATAAAAACCATTACAAATGGACCATTGTGCCTCGGGTAAGACACAAGGTTTTTAAAGTGCGAATTGTTCGTGAATATTACAGTCCAACAGAAATGTAAAAGATAAATTACTGAGATATGAAAGTTATCGGAATGAAGTCTCTGGCTTCCCAGTTGCAAAGTCCTCCGCCAACAGTAGGAAATATCCAATCTTCCAAGCTTCCCTCCTCTTCATTGTCTTCTACTACATTAACCCCTTGGTTGGTAATCTTCACAGGTGCCCCCCCCCCAGCACAGGCACGGCGTACAGCCTTCTGAGCAGTTGAAGTAAACCCCAAGCCAAACTTGTCTGACTTGAAAGGAATGTCTTGAAGCTGCCCCCAGATTGTACATCCGCCTTCTTCCACTACTGCGCTTGCATCCTTTAGAGAAGACATCTGAGGTGGAGGTCTTGTGATCTTCGGAATCGAAGATACCGCCTTGGTCGCCGCTATTTCTGGAGAGACTTCTTCAAAATGTTGGAAAGGGGTCTCTATGAAATCGCCATCTAACTCCACATAACGGAAGGAATTAAGATGACTAATCATATACTCCTCCTCCCCATGAACAATTATGATCTTTCCTTGGACCGGGTACTTTAACATTTGATGCAGGGTGGAGGTGACAGCTCCGACATTGTGGATCCAGGGACGTCCCAACAGACAGGAGTAAGAAGGACGGATGTCCATCATATAGAAATTGGAGTTGAAGACATGAGTTCCCACCTTGATTGGAATGTCCACCTCCTCGTGGACCATCCTCTTCGACCCATCAAAAGCTCTGACCACTATGTTGCTGGGTTTTAAAGTCATCCCCTTGCAATCCAACCTATCAAGGGCTTTCTTCGGCAAGACGTTCAAAGATGATCCAGTATCAACCAAGACATGAGCTAGGGTTGTTCCTCTGCACTCCACTGAGACATATAATGCATCATTGTGTTTTCTCCCTCTGGGTGTCAAGTCAGCATCGGAGAAGCCCGGACCATTATCACCTATCAAACTGGCCACACAAACCTGGAACTGGTCAGCAGGCGTCTCTTGCGGAACATGAGCTGTCTTCAGAAATTTTACTAGAGCTTTGGCATGTGCTTCAGATCAAAGCAGCAGGTCTAGCATAGAGATCTTGGAAGGGGTATGCCCCAATTGTTCAACCAAATCATAATCACTCTTCTTAATTATCCTCAGGATTTCTTCCATCTCCTTATTGGATGTTTCAGGAATAGCTAGTGATTGAGCCTTTGTATGGACAGGCTCCTCTTGAACGTTCTTTCCTTTATTCTCAGCAGCGGAAGTAAGGATATGAATTGTATTGTCTTTGTCGATAGGTACGCTTGCAGGTACAATCACTGGTACAGAGGTAATCTTCGGAATGGCCACGGGTCCAAAGACTGCTGTTGGAGGAGAAATCTCTGGAGAGAAGATCCTACCACTGCGGGTGATCTTGCTAGTCCCAACAATATTGCTAATGTCGGAATTGTCCTCTTCGGAGATTTTTTCTTCAGCAGTCAGTTCATCCTATTTAATACCATGGTAGTAGATTTCTCCACCATAGTTCCATGGTACTGTTTTATCTGATTTGTATGGGGCAGGCCCGGGCATTGTAATCTTAAGCGGAGCAGTCTTCAGAGCAGGTGTAATCCTAACGGGTCTTTTAGGGGCCCTGGAAGGATTGGCGTAGATGGTTTTTATTGAAACTTCTTTCACTGGAACGGGTGAAATAGGAGCTTTCTCAAACAAGATTTCTTGGTTATCAATCAGTTGTTGGATTCCTTTCTTCAACAAGGGGGCAGTCAAATGATGAGGACAGGCAAACATGGCAGTCTTTGTCACAACCTGGGAAGATGCCAGCTTTTAACAAATTCAACTTGATGGTCAGGAGCGGAGTTAACAGTTCATCCACGGTAGTAACAAACAGATCTTCTTCAATAGCGTTGGCATTATGACCATGCCTTGGCATTGGGGCGGAAATAACATTTGGTTTCTCAGGCGCTTCAAATTCAACTTCCTTCGCGTCTATCAGATCTTGAATTTTATTCTTCAGAGCCCAACAGTTGTTGGTGTCGTGCCATGGACTTTCAGAATGGTACGCGCATCTGGCGTTGGGATGGTAATATGGAGAAGTAGTATTGGGATTTTTTGGTTCCTCTTTCAAAGTGGCCAGATTGAACTTCAAGAGATGTGGTAGAACTTGGGTTGGAGTCATGTTAATCTTGGTAAATTGCCGAACTGGCCTTTCTACCCTTTGCTGATTAGTTCTTGGCTGGTCTATTGCAGGCTTCGGAATCATAACGGCCCCCACTATTGGTCAGTGCTCAGTTCTTCCCTGGTACCTTTGAGAATACACAGCAGATACTTCCTTTCTTCCTGTGAAGGGCTTTTTTACAGCAGCTGAGGCAGACACGTCCTTCTGAATCTTCCCATTTCTTATACCAGCCTCCACTCTTTTGTCAGTTAGAATCAATTCAGTAAACCCTGCAGAGGAACTCCCAATCAAATGATTGAAGAAAGGACCTGATAGAGTTTCCAAGAACATGTCCACCAACTCCCTCTCAGATAGAAGGGGTTGCACCCTTCCGGCTAGGTCTCTCCATTTTTGCGTGTAATTTTTAAAGCCCTCATTAGAAGCCATAGCCATACTATGTAGCTGAGTACGGGTTGGCGCCAAGTCGGTGTTGTATTGATACTATTTATAGAAAGTTGTTGCTAGGTCTTCCCAATTGTGGACATCAGCCCTCTCCAACTAGTAGAACCAATCAAGTTGCGTTCTTGATAAACTGTCTTGGAAAAGTGGACCCATAGGTCTTTGTCGGCAGAGTGTGGTTGAATCTTCCTGACATAGGATCTGAGGTGCATTTTAGGGCAAGACACCCCATCATACTTGGCAAATAATGGCACTTTAAACTTTGGCGGGATTACAATTCCTGATACCAACCCCAACTCTTGAAAATCTAGTCCCGGTACTCTCTGGATTTCCATAGCGCTTAGTCGTTCTTCAAGGTGTTTGTACTTGTCATCAGCCGGAGGGTATTGTTGTTCAGAGTAGTCCTCTTCTTCCTCTTCTTCTTCTTCTTCTTCTTCTTCTTCAGAATCTGATGGTACTGTTGTTTCTTTTCATTTTCTTCCCCCTTCATGAGATGTTGTTGGAAATTCTAAGGTCCTTATGGCTTGTCCCTGAAATCTTCCTCCCATGATAACCACACCAGCTGGCTTCTTCTTCTTTTTCTCTTTCTCTTTCTCTAGCAGAGTCTTCAGCTCCTCTTGCCCCTTGGCTAAGGTCATGAGCAACTGTTGAAATTGTGAATTCTGAGCTTGCAGATCTTTGACCGTTTGTTCGATATCCATCTTACTGAAATAAACAGTAGAGAGATGAGTAAACTTGGTGTGAAGACCTGTTTATGCTTATGATGAATGATATGTATTCATGCAATGCTTTCAAGGATTCAGAAATTCAAATTTGTTTTAAACAAAAACGAAACACATGTCATATTAATAAGATAGAATTGTGAGTACATCAATGCCCCTTGGGAAAAATAATATAAAACTCTAAGGTAAAAAGACGTTGCGCATCCTCTTTGGTGCAATGTATGTGTTGAGAGTCTGCTCTTCGTGAAGTAGCCGAGTGTGATCGGTGGGAAAGAGAACTGACTGTTTTTGGAATGCTGGTTCGCGTTTTGCGTTTGTTTTTGCAAAATGTCGCGGTAAGCAAGAGTCGCCACCGTCTTTTATTTTATCCAACAAGGAAAGGACAAAAGCACAGAAAAATTCCTTTTTCGAGATGTTTCTCGGGTTCGGGAGATAGATTATAGAAAGGGATGGTGTTAGCACCCTTTCTATCTGTGGTTATCCACGGGCTCTTAGGTACTTGCTCATTGTGTTTTCAAAATTTTGCTTTTCTTTGTGTTTGTGGGTTTGAAAGAGTTTTTGTTTTGAAGAGAGTGTAAGTGCGAAAAGTTTTGTTTTTTTTTTAAAAGGAGCAAGTACTTAAGAACCATCTACCTACTCGAAAAGGGAATTAAACTGTGCAAATGTCCTTTAGACAATGCTAGCCCACTATTGATGAGTAGGTAGCATCATCGTTGGAGTTTTCGGGTCAATTCGATTAAGGGATGTGTGGTCACTAAAGCAATGTTAAGACGTCTTAGTGGTAACCCTAATGTCTTAGATCATTTTTCCGAGGCAACCGTTTCGAGGCAACTATGATCTTTTGACAAGAGGATGACCTCTAAAACTTCATATACTCAATGACCACTTTCGAAGGCAACCAAGGGAGGTGTACCCTAAGAGTGGCATGTGCAAGTGTGTTATTTCGGTTAATTATCTTTGTACATGTCATGGGTTATCTATGTTAATTTTAAGTTTATACATTGAATCTTGTCATGCATTCCCTATTATCAAACATCTAACGGTTAATATTGTGCGGAATTTAAATTGCGGAAATTAAATCTAAATTATTACAAGGCGTCGGGTATTTACATCGCCAAAAACAAACTCTTTAATTTAAATTGCGGAAAGTAAAATAAAACGATAAATAATTAAAGTCCTAATTAAAAGCTATTATATACCGGAAGCAATTACAATATTGGATAAAACGATACGCGTGCGAGAAATTTAATCGGGCGAGTTTTTAGGGTTTTGACCCTTTTTGTTAAAGAAAAGATTTTTTTGTTTGTTTTTGAATTTTAAGAAATAAATTATCTAAGTTAATTATTAAACTACATTAAATTAATTAATTAATAAAAATAATTTTGGGTTTTTGAATATTTAAGGAAATAAAATAAAATGGATTAATGTTAATAAAAACCTAATATTCTACATTGATTTTAATTTATTGCAAAAAAACATTAAAATTATACCTAATTAAAAACTAAAATTAATTGATTAATATTTATTTACAAAAATAAAATAATGAAATTAATAAAAATAATATTTTTGTGTTTTTGATTTTATTAAGAAAAAATTATTAATTTGTTAGTGAAATAAATAATAATTATCAAAATAATTAAATAAAAGAAATATAAAGAAAAAAAAGAAATAAACCAAATGGGGGGGGGGGGGGGGGGGGGGGGTGTTGGGCCTGATTTGAATATAAAAATAGCAACTCCAAGCCCATTTACTGCAAGCCTGTTTTGACTTTCAAGATCACCCACGCGTGTGTTGACTTGGGTGTATGGTGGACTTGCAATTTGGACTATCAGATTTGGCCTGAAGGCCATCTGGCGTCTGGATCTTTGAGGCATATGGTTGCTACACTTTGGGAAATCACATAGAATCACCTGAAGAAAAATTAAACAAATGTTTTTTGGGGACCTGGGATTCGAACCCAGGTCCCATGGGGGTTTCCACCAACGCGCTTGCCAACTCAACTAACCTGCTCATTTGTTATTGGAATAAACACTAATTATTATATGTAAAACAAAACATTATGCCTGGAATAAAAATATGAGCGCCAATAATTTGAACCAGCGAATAGGGTGTGGCCACGCAATCATCTTCTTTGCTGGCCCCTGTGTATTTTCCTGCGGATTCTTATCCGCAGCAAAATCCGTTGCTTCCTCCTATAGTGAGTTTTAGGCCACAAAAATGCAAGCCAAAGCCATCATCCTGCTCGTCTCTTCCTCCTAAATGCATCCATGGCCATTGGTAGTGTTGATTTTATCTGAAACAGAAATACCTAAAAACAAGAAGTCCAAACCTTAGTTTCGGGTAGCGCTTTACAGGACACGGAAATCCAATTGAATATTGCAGAATGATTGGAAATTGAATGGCAAACATGAATGTACAAATAATTTGGCAAAAAGATGCAAGTACATGGATTCACGATTTCATGTTCAGAGCTATGTTCAGGACGACTTACAGGGCGTTTCAGGTGATGAGAGGGCTTGGTTCTAATTGCTATAGCTTCAGTGGATTGCAAACAAGAATCCCACGTTGAGATTTTGGATTGAATTGACCTCCAAACAAGATTTCGATCTCCACTTTTTCCAAGCTTTTTTCAGTTTTGGTTTGGCCGTTTCTGCAACTTTTTTGGTCGTGTCTTTGATGCCTTTGCCTTGTACATGTATATTAGAAGCAATTAGGTTAAAAACTTGGGCTTGAATCCATGGGAATTGATGAATCAAGATTTGATATGATCTTCCATTAACAAACTTCCAAAATGTCTCAAATCAAATATTTTTTGCATAATAAAGCTTGATACGAATTTGATTGGGTGTATCATGTTAATTGAAAGCTGTAATGATCAAAAAGATCTTATTCCATCAATTTTTGGATTTTATTTGAATTAATATTGATTTAAAATGAATTAATTCAATAAAAATTAAATTAAATATAAAAATTAATGAATGGACATGAAACTGAAGATAGGACACGTGTGTGGTGTGACAAGATCAAATCAAGTGGAAAAAAGTGGGCCCTTTTGACAAAAATTGAAGTTTTGGGGATAGTTGACTTTTGGTAATTTTGGAAAAATGCCCAACTTCAACAATGCATAACTTCTCCAATTTTGAACTTTTGGAGGTGTTCTTGGACTTTTTAGAAACCTTGAGATGTCCGCTAACCAACACTTTTGGTCTAAACTCATTTTGATATTCCATGCTCAAGTTATAAGCTTTGGAAAAAAGGTGTTTTTGTTGACTTTCAAAAATGACCTATAATGTCCAAATTTGTAACTTTTTGTGAGTGCATTTCTTGATCTTGGGGTGTGAAGATGGATTGTAGGTAATTGCATCCTCTTCAAAATGAGATTTGGATGGGTCATTTCTCATAAAGTATGAGAAAGTTATGCTTGGTAAAAGTTGAGTTGACTTTTCCTACAAAACCCTAATCTAACAACTTTTGAATCTTGATGAATCTTGAGCAATCCTTGATGAATCATGATCAACCCTTGATAAAATGATGAATTATCCTTCAAAATTATAATGTTGACAAAAAATCTTGAGGTTTGACTATTTGTAGGTCACAGTTGACTTTTGCTCTAACATAGTCGATTTTTGGGCCTCTTGAGCAATTGACTGACCAAACTTTCTCTGCAAGGCTTGAAATTTGACATGGATGAACTTGAGAACATATTAGGACATTGGGAGCATTTGAGGCCATTTGGATGTAAGGACCTTGATGCAACACAAAACCCTAATTTTGAATTGACTGCCTTAGGAGATGATTTGATTGTCTAATTCTTGAGCCAACTTGAGTCACTTGGAGATTATTCTTGACATGTCTTGAGAAATATGGGAGGGAAAATTTTGGGGTACAATAGTTTCCCCTGTTCAATTTTCTTAAACCTGAGGATATAGATTGGCTTTCGAGCCTTTCATGATCCGAAGGTGGAAGATAATTGAACACTAGAGTGCCCAAAAATTTGCACTCGCATGGTGTAGTATCAGCATTGTGATGTCGGGAATGGGCTTACAGATGCCATTTGGAGATTGTTGGTAGGAGGATGGGCTTACAAATTCCATCTGCAGGAGTGTCGATCGCATAAGAGATTCCTTAGCGAGAACTTGCATACCTGTTGTTGTAGAAGATTCCGCTGGGGAAGCCTAACTTTTGTTGAGATTTAGGAACTTGCTTGTACTTCAACTGAGAGAATGCCTCGGCTGAGTCTTAAGAACCTGTCCATAATTCAATTGGGGGGAAGCATCTTCGTCAAGATCTAGGAACTGTCTGGTCTTCAACATAGTATATCGTTGAAATTAGAGAACCCGTCCACACTATGACAGAGGAAAACATCAAGATCTAGGAACTGACTAGTGCTCAACGTAGTATACCGTTGAGGTTATAGCACTCGTCCACACTTTGACGTAGGGAAACTGTCGAGATTGAGAACCTTATCTGAAATTCAACCGAGGATAATTCAATTGAGATTTAAGAATCGGCCAGGTCTTCGACGTAACTGAGAACTTTAACTGTATCTTTCCTGAAAGGTACATGTCAGTCATATGCAATGCATGATATGGATCAGGCAATGATGCTCTCAAAATAAATGAGATTGTATTCGTATGATGCGTGTATGCATGTATCATGATGTATGAAAATGTGATATTTTAGCTGGGGAAAATAAATCCCGAAGCTGCTGGAGAATAGAGTTGAGTTCTTCGTTTCCGCTGGGGATGATGAACGAAGATAATCGCGAGAATAAACCTGCAGGAGAAAAGAACTCTGTTGGGGAATAAGCTGATGAAGAGATTACTCTGAGGGGAATTATTCTGTGGGGAGAGATATTCTGCTGAAGATTTTAACGATAAACTCCGCTGGGGATTCCGTTGATAAGTTCTATTGGGGATTTTACTGATGAACTCCGCTGGGGATGGATTACCGTTGCTGGTGATATTGAATCTGTCGAGGATTGAACTCCTGTTCGGAGAAGGAAAGAACTTCGCTGGGGATGATCTTTCAGTTACGACTTGCTAGGGATAACCCTGTTAGACTCTTGTGGGGGATAACCTCTGAATTTGGCTGAGGAGACTTATTTGTGCTCTGCAGGGGATAAGCTTCCAAAGTCTACTGGGGATGATGATTCGACTCTGTTGGTGAAGCTTTTTCAGACCGTGCTGGGGAAATATTGACTCCACTGGGGGTATCTTGCATTATGTCGGGGAACATTCTTATACTCCGATGGGGAATACTAAGACCTTCTGGGGATACTAAGCCTTTTTAGGGATGATGGTAGACTAACTCTGCTTGGGGAGAGCATTGCTGATTCGTTCATAGTTACAAGTCTCAGCTGAGAGAGCTACAATTACTGCCTTAATCTGCGGGGAGTGAAAGTATTTTAGCCATATTCTTCAGCTGAATATACCTTGGTACCTGGTGGACAGAGCAACTTGTACAGTTCGGACAATTCTTATTTGCCCCTGTTTCTACTATTACCAGTAATTCATTTTTCATTTCGCATGTAAATATTTATGAGCAGCAATTAATGTCAAATACGTATATCAAAAATGAACTTTGGACGTTCTTTGCAAAACAAAACAGATAAAGGAAAAACAGTTTGATATTTGTCTGAAAATGATTTGTATTGATTTTGAAGTTTGGCCTGTAAATAGGCGTTTTTGTACAAGAGGCTGACGTCCTAGTAAGAGAACTTCGCCGAACAAATAGAGTTTATACAATTTGTGAAAAGAAAACAAAACAGCTATGTGAATAATCCCACTGGGTTCCAACTCTGCTATTGCTTGTATATTCTCGAACATCTCATCACTTTGCTACTAGTTGAAGATGAATCAAATTGATTAGTGTCGTCCGAGCTTGATAGTCGATACTGGAGTCCGGATGCAAGGTGATCCAATGAGACATAGTGTTACGCTTTAATCCCTAATTTTTTCCTGGACCGCCCTTTCGGGTTTTCAGTCCACCGGGATACCCTTTTTTTCCCAAGCCGCCTTTTCAGGTTTTCGACTTGTCGGGTGTATAGATTTTTCCATTTTCATCCCTTACTTTTTCCCGAACCCTTTTGGTTCGCCGGGAAGCCCTTATTTTTGCCTAGGCCAGTCAATCTAGCGGGTGTTTGTTTATGCATAGTATTTTTTCACTATGTCTGCATTGACGGGGTGAGGAAGGTCGTCACCATCCATGGTGGTTAGAATCATTGCTCCTCCTGAGAAAATGTTCTTAACCACGAATGGCCCTTCGTAAGTAGGGGTCCATTTGCCCCTGGGATCACCTTGAGGTAAGATAATGCGCTTGATTACCAGGTCCCCAACTTGATACTCTTGTCGTCTGAATTTCTTGTTAAATGCCTTGATCATCCGTTTTTGGTACGTCTGACCATGACAAATAGCAGTAAGTCTCTTTTCGTCGATTAGGTTCAGCTGATCAAGTCGGGTCTGAATCCAGTCATCTTCGCTCAAACCTGCATCCTTCATGATTCGAAGAGAGGGTATCTGAACTTCAATAGGCAAGACTGCCTCCATGCCATATACCAAGGAATAAGGTGTTGCCCCTGTTGACGTTCGTGCTGAGGTACGGTACCCATGGAGAGCGAATGGTAACATCACATGCCAATCTTTGTATGTCACTGTCATCTTCTGCACAATCTTCTTAATGTTATTATTATCCGCTTCTACAGCCCCATTCATCTTCGGCTGGTAGGGAGAAGAGTTATGATGTTGTATCTTGAATTGCTCGCAGAGTTCGGTGATCATCTTGTTGTTGAGATTGGTACCATTGTCCGTAATGATCCTCTCTGGTATACCGTATCGACAGATCATATTATGCCGAATAAACCGTGCCACGACGTTCTTGGTTAAAGTAGCAAAGGAAGTTGCTTCAACCCACTTCGTAAAGTAATCAATTGCTACCAGGATGAAACGATGCTCGTTGGATGTCGTAGGTCTGATCTCACCGATCATATCAATGCCCGACATTGCAAAAGGCCAAGGTGTCGTCAAGACATTCAGAGGAACTGGAGGTATGTGCACCTTATTAGCATAGACTTGGCATTTGTGACATGTCCGAGAATGCTGATAACAGTCGGCTTCCATTGTGGACCAATAGTATCCTTCCCGTAGGATTTTCTTTGCCATAGTATGTCCACTGGAATGAGTTTCGAATGTACCTTCATGTAACTCTGTCATGATTCTTTCTGCTTTATTCTTATCCACACAACGCAGTAAGGTCGAATCATGGTTACGCTTGTAAAGGATGTCATTGCTAATGAAGAACTTCGCCGTGAACCTCCTCAGAAACTTCTTATCATTAACAGATGCACCCTCGGGGTACTCCTGAGTCTCAAGATACCTTTTTACTTCATGATACCAGGGCTTCTCTGTTACCTCTTCAGTCTCAAGATCACAGCAATGTGCAGGTTCATCCAATTTCTCAATGATAATCTGGGGAGCTTCGTTGTCCCAATTGACTTTGAACATAGAAGACATTGTAGCCAATGCGTCCTCCAACTGATTCTCCTCTCTAGGGAAGTGTTCAAAGGTTATCTCCTCGAAATGGGGAAGCAACGTTAATACATACTCCTTGTAAGGAATAAGATTTGGGTGTTTCGTATCCCACTCTCCTTTTATCTTATTGATCACGAGAGCGGAGTCTCCGAAGACACTTAGAAACTTAATCCTTAGGTCAATTCCTGCTCGAAGACCCATAATGCACGCTTCATACTCCACCATGTTGTTGGTGCAGTTGAAACATAGTCGGGAGGTAAACGGAGTATGAGAGCCTTTAGGAGATATGATCACGGCGCCAATGCCATTACCCAAAGCATTCGAAGCTCCATCAAAGTACATGGACCATCGGGATCCTTCCTCAGGTCCTTCATCCGGTCTAGGTGTCTCACAGTCAGTTATCAACATGATATTCTCATCCGGGAATTCAAAGTTCATAGACTGGTAATCATCCACTGCCTGATGTGCCAAATGGTCTTCCAATACACTTCCCTTGATTGCTTTTTGAGTCGTGTACTGGATGTCATACTCAGTCAAGATCATCTGCCATCTTGCTATTCTTCTGGACAAGGCAGGCTTCTCGAAGATATACTTGATTGGATCCATCTTTAATATCAACAGAGTAGCATGAGTCAACATATACTGTCTCAGCCGGCGAGCAGCCCATGCCAAAGCGCAGCAAGTTTTCTCGAGCAGTGAGTATCGGCTCTCACAGTCAGTAAACTTTTTGCTAAGGTAATAAATAACATGCTCTTTTCGGCCAGACTCGTCATGCTGCCCCAGCACACACACCATTGAGTTATCGAGCACTGTCAATTATAAGATCAAAGGTCTCTCTTCGACTGGTGGCATCAGAATAGGTGGCTCTTGGAGATACTCTTTGATCCTTTCGAAAGCGGCCTGGAATTCATCGTTCCAACGTACTACTTGATCTTTCTTCAGCAGCTTGAAGATTGGATCACAAGTAGCAGTTAGGTGCGAGATGAATCGGGCAATGTAGTTCAGTCTTCCTAGAAATCCTCTGACCTCTTTCTCTGTTCTGGGAGCTGGTGTTGTACCCCAAAATTTGCCCTCCCATATTCTTCAAGAAATTGCAAGTCAAGCTTCAAAATTCCCCAAGGGTTGCACAGTTCAAGGGTCTCCTAAACAGTCAAGATTAGGGTTTTGGTTCTGATCAAGAAAATGAAGTTTCCAAAGGTCCAATCAAGTCTCACATGCCTACAAATATGGTCAAGCATCCTCATACCAAGTTTCAAGACTTTCAGCACAAAATTGCACAGTCAAAACCCTAATTGCACTACAGTCAACTGCAGGGGCAAAATGGTCATTTGGCAGTCAAAAGTTCAAATTTTTGGTCAACATCTCATTTTGAAGTCACAAACATCATTTGATCAATGCTTGATCATGATTCTCAAAGCTTGGCTCAAAAATCATCAAGATGCAAAAGTTTCCTTATTTGGACAGCTGAAAAGTCAACTGTAAATTGACCAGGGCATAACTTCCACATGGATTATCAGAAAAATTCCATCCAAAGCTCATTTTTAAGGGAAAGACATTTACTACAACTCATCTTCATACTTCAAGTCCAATAAATGCTCTCACAAAAAGTTATCAATTTCAACATTATAGGTCATTTTCAAAAGTCAACAAAAAGGGACTTTAAGTCAAAGGCCATAACTTGAGATTGGTAAATCAAATTGACATGGGACCAAAGTAATTGGTTAGAGGACTCAAAGACCTTTCTAAAATGTCCACGAACATGAGCAAATCTTAAAAATTGAGCAAGTTATGCCTTGTGGAAGTTGGGAAATTTTTGGATATTTTGAAAAGTCAACATTGCTTCAAATGACCTAAAATTGCTAATGGGCCTATTTTTCTTCCACAATTCATCACCCAAGGCATGTGCACGACCACTTGGCCCAAAGGGAAGTATTTCTTCATTTTTTATTTATTTATTTGAATTTTTATTCATTTAAATCAATTAAATACATGAAAAATATTTAACTTAAGTTTTTCAATCTTTTTGTGCATGAAATATACTCAATAATTCGTGCATAATCAAATATGGAAAGATTTGAAGTGAATTGATCATGATTGGTATAAAATAGCATGGAAAATATTGGAAAAAAGATCTTTGAAAATCAAATCTCTCAAACCATGAATGCCAAGGATTTGGATTGTTTTATTTGACCTAATTCACTCTATACTTAAGCCTGAACACAAACCTAATGAAAGAGATCACTAAGCTGCGCAAGAACATAGAAAACCAAACTTGAAATTTTCTTTGAAAACTCAAATTCTGAAAACCTACTTGCAGGTCGATTCAAGCCTCAAAACTTATTCCATTAGCTTGCCAGGGTTGCCAGTAAACGATTCCAGTCAAAAACTTAACCCCATACTCAAAGAATTGGTAATTCGAGGGTGAACTGTATCACTTTTTTTGCATAATCGTATTCTATTATTGAGACCATATCATTGCATTTTATTCATGGATTTGTACTAATTACTTTGTTCTGAAGCTAACTACATAACTTGATTGAAGTTTTGGGCATCGTACGCGAATCTACCATGTTTCTTTTTTAGGGTTCTTCAACCTTCAAATTGGGGGTTTTTGAATACAGTAAAATTAGACCACCACGATGCCAGGAATGGATTCAGGGGGTTTGGACGAAAACAATGGCATCATCGCGCTCAATTTATGAAGCCCCAGGGGCTAATCGTTATTTTCTGTAATGTTATCTATAGCAACATTTGAAAACTGTTGCTTATTGTTTTTGTATTTCAGAAAAAGAAAACACCAACGAGGAAGATGATTAGGTGGAAGGCACTGATTGGAAGATTCAAATTCTGCGCGCGTTTTTAAGCCACTGACCATCTTTCTTTTATAATATTTGTTAGTTGTTATATATTAAACGCGCGTGAATTGGTTAAGTGGTAAGCGAGAGTGTTGGCAACGTTCATGACCTGGGTTCGAGCCCCAGGTCCTCACTATTCCCATCTTATTTTGCAATCAGTATTCCCATGCAGTTTCAAGGCTGGAGCGTACCATGCACCCACGCAATCCAACCATCCACGCGTCCAGCTTCAGCAATCCAAAGGCATAGATTTGGAGAACATGGTGCACTGCAGTCAACCACTCCACGCGTTGCATGAAAAAGTCAATGAGGCCATGCTGATTTGGGCTCAAATTCCTGGGCTTAACCTCCATATTAAGGGGCAGACCCCCTAGGTTTGCAATTAATTTTTACTTTCTTTATTTCTTTTATTATTTATACTTTCTTTTTATTATTGTTTTATTAATTAATTTCATATTTTCATAATATAAAAAAAAACATCAAAAAATCAGAAAAGACAAGAAAAATAATAAATATTTTATTTTAGTATGTATATTTTGTAAATAAATTTGCATGTAAGTTAATTAGTTTTAAATTAGGTTTTAATTTTAACTTTTTTAATAAAAATCTAAAAAAAATATAGAATTAGGGTTTAATTAATTTTAATCTTTTTTTCTTTTATTCCATAATAATTAAATATTAGATATTTATTTTTATAATTAAATTGTATATAAAAATTAGGGTTAATTTTAGGTTAAAAATCTCAACATTTTTCATAATAAAACAAAAATTGTAGAATTAGGGTTGGCATTTAATTAATTAATTTTTTTCATAAAAAACATAAAATACCAAAAAAAACAATTTCTTTTCCTTTTAATTTTAATTAATTCATCGTTTAATTTAATTTTGCAAAAAGGGTCCAACGCCCCCGTTTAAGTCTCATTTAATTCGCGCGTACTTGTTTCTTTTTCTTATAATATTTATGTACCTCTCCCAAGGCCTTGTAACATTTTAATTTTCTCGCACTTTATTTTCATTAATTCTTTATTTTTCTGTCAAATCGGGTTCGAGAAATTTTGGCGATGTGGACCCGCGCCTTTTGTAATAGCTTAGAATCTTTTACTTTCCGCAATTTTTAACTGTTAAATAATGGCATGAAAGAATGTATGGACAAAAATAAAAACAAACGCTAGATCACCAATGACATGACAAGACAAAAATAAATGAATCTGACACACAAATCACACACCACCCCTAGGGTACGCCTCACTGTTGCCTTGCCTCGAAAGGTGATCGTCGAGTAGAGGATGTCTTAGTAAGTCCTCATGATCCGGGAACCTGGCATGAGGGTAGCTTCTAAGGTGTCTTCCCATTGCTCTGGTGATCACCATGTCCCGAACCTCGAATTGACCCGAACACCTCCAACGGTGGTGCTACCTACCTCTCAATGGTGGGATGGCACTGCTTTAAAGGACATTTACACAGACGAATTCCTTAGGGTAGGTAGACGACTCTAGATACTTGCTCTAATTTCAAAACAAATTCAAAAATACTTTTCACACCAACACATTTTCAAAAAGCTTTCGAAAGCAATTTTTCAAACACTCTTGAGGACCGATACAAGAGTCGAACTGAAATTTTCAAAGAAACTTTTTTAAAACCCACAGTTGAAAAGCAAACAAACCATTTTTGAAAACACAAATGAGCAAGTATCTAAGAGACCATGGATAACCATGGATAGAAAGGGTGCTAACACCTTCCCTTTCTATAACCTACCTCCCGAACCGAGAGCAATCTCTATAAGGAATTTTTCTGTGCTTTTGTCCTTTCCATTTGGAGAAAATAAAAGACGGTGGCGACTCTTGCTTCCGCGACATTTCGCGAACCAGCGTTAAACAGTCAGTTCCAGATCCACCGATCACAGAACTGGCGACTCTGCTGGGGAGAAAACTTAAAGTGAGGTGTACCTTAGGGCTAGTTCATAACTGTGTTTTCAATTGTATTGATTTGTGTGCTTTATTATTGTGGGTTGCATGGGAGTTATATAGATCCTAACCCGGATCTGCGGATACCCTGTTTAGGTAGCATAAGCTGTGAGGGACCTGTCCGGCGTAGACCGACACGGGTGAAGCAGTGGCTACGTTGGTGTGGCACCTTGGTCTGTACCGATATCCCTTGTGTCGCAACGAGGAGAATATGGGTCTTATAAGGAGTCATTAAGCACCAACAACCTTAGAACCTTAAATGACACAACTTGGCCATTAGAATTGTAGCAGTATGATACGCCCATTGAGGCTAAACTCTCGTGATGGTTCTGGCCGCAAGAAAAGATTGCGATGCTGGAGTTATGACCGATTGAGGGTAGTCAATGATATTGGGATCCTCTAAGAACCCGGTTACTTTTGATTAGGACAGGTATGAACCAACAAACTGAAAGAGGGTAGTACCTAGACCTCATGCTGGCCTAAACTTTAGGGGCTTGCCTTGTGTGACTTGTGTGCCTTACCATGTTTGCCTTTGTATCTATTTGTGGTGTGCTTTATCATAACATCATAACATCATGAGCATTGCATGCATCCTGCATAAGGACTGACCATTTCAAAGACAAGAGGGTTTCATCTTTGCTCTGTTTTGTAGGACATTATGATGCCTGTGCGAAGGAATACTATCCGGTTCAACTTTGTTCGTTCACCTGAGTTGCTTGATGAGTTGGTTAGCAGAATTCCAAATACCACTTCCTTCATTCAGAGGCATGGTTCTCTTCTCAGTTTAGTCACTGCAAAGCGGGATCAACAATTGATGAGTGTTCTGACCTAGTTCTATGACCCTCTGTACCAGTGCTTCACCTTTCAAGACTTCCAGTTGGTCCCTACCCTGGAAGTGTTCTCTGATTTGCTTGGTATCCTTATCTTGGATCAGACTCCCTTTACTGGTTGGGAAAAGACCCTCAGGCTTGAGGATGTTGCTGCAGCTCTTCCTCTGACCCATCAAGAGGTAACAGACAACTGGGTGACTAGAAGCGGAGTTAAGGGTTTCTAGGCCAAGTTTCTGATCGGTAAAGCTAACAGTTTCTGGAATGACCTGGACTTTAGGGCATATGAAGACATCTTGGCTCTCCTAATCTATGGGTTAGTCTTGTTTCCTAATCCTGACAACCTCATGAATGTCACTGCCATAAGGATCTTTATGTCTCAGAATCCTGTGCCCACTCTCTTGGGTGACATCTTGCAACAACTTCATGCTCGTACTACCCGAAGACGAGGAACCCTATGGTGTTGTATCCCTTTGTTGGTGAGGTGGTTTATTTCGCACCTCCCCAAGTTCGTACTGAAGAACCAAGAAGGAAGAGGTTGGGCTCATAGGTTAATGTCTCTCACCGACAAAGACATCATTTGGACTTGCAGAGGTTTGGATGAGATAGCTGTTATTGATCGATGCGGGGAATATCCTAATGTTCCTCTGATTGGTACCCAAGGAGGGATCTCTTACAATCCATGTCTAGCACTCCGTCAGTTTGGAAGAGCGAGAAGAGCAGGCCCCCATGAGATGTTGGTGCCTCACATCAGTTTTGAGTTTCAGGTGGATAGTGACGAGCTGCGTCGTAGGTTCATCAAGGCTTGGGACAAAGTTCATAAAGCTGACCCACAAGAGTTAGGGCCAAAGACTTCTTTACCTATGGAAGCCTACTACAAATGGGTTCGCATCCATGCTCAGAAGTTAGGTATGCCGTATGAAGCTATCAGACCCGTCATTCTCGAGTGCCCTGACAAGGATGGTGTTCCTCCAACTGTCCTTCCTCCTCAGATACCTACTGACTATGAGACATTGAAGAGATCTTGGTCGCAACTGCGAGAAGAGCGGGATTCTTACCGGGAAAAGTTCAACGAGCAGGAATCAAAGATCCAGAAGTTGACAAAGCAGTTGGAGAATGAGAGGGCTCTGAATGCCTACATCCGTACTGAGAAGAGGAGACCATGGGATCAATAAGGAGCTCCAGATGTTCTTTTACAGTTTTATTTCCCTTTTCAGTATTTCCTTTCATGTAACGCCTAAGGGCAACCTGTTGAATAATTTCAGTTTCAAAGTTGAATCTAATGAAGTGTGTTCCTTTTTGTTTACAAAGTTGATGCCCGATTGTCTTTGAAAACATAATTCATACGCATCTCATTCATCATTTGCATAGCAAGTTTTCTTCTTTTCGGGTTGCTTACCGTTCTTCGCTGTTTATTTCAGCATCATGAATCCTGACTCATCATCAACTGAGACATCCATCAAAGCTCTTCAGGCGCAGAATGCGCAATTTCAGGAATTAATCAAGGGTCTGGCTCAAGGACAATAAGAGCTGAAAGCTCTGCTCCTGAAGAAGGAGAAGAAGAATAAGAGAAGAATTGTTCTGTTCAACTCGGGCCGAAGGTTTGGCAATGCTCTGCAGCATGAAGAGGCTGGTTCTTCTGTTGGCAAGAGTACTCCTCAGACAGAAAAGGGTCCTAGTCCGGTAGTCTCCGACAACGAGACTGATTTTGATGAAGAGCAGTATCCTCCGGCAGAAGACCGTTACAAGCAGCTGGAAGATAGGTTGAATGCTACGGAAATACAACAGGTACCTGGGCTGGATTTTGGAGATCTGGGTTTGTCTACTGGTGTGATCATTCCTCGGAAGTTCAAAGCACCATCCTTCACTAAATATGACGGGGCGTCTTGTCCCAAGCTACATCTCAGGTCCTATGTTCGGAAAATCCAACCGTACTCGGCGGACAAGAATTTGTGGATCCACTTCTTCCAGGAGAGTCTTTCAGGGACTCATCTCGAATGGTTCTATCAGCTGGATGGGACCAAGGTTCGTAACTGGGAGGAGTTGGCTACTGCTTTCTACAAGCAGTATCAATATAATGCCGACCTTGCCCCTACACGTACCCAACTCCAGGGTATGTCGTTAGGTTCAAGTGAAGGTTTTAAGGAGTACGCTCAGAAGTGGAGAGACCTGGCTGGCAGGGTGCAGCCTCCGTTGACTGATCGGGAGTTGGTAGACATGTTCTTGGGGACCCTATCTGGGCCATTTTTCAACCATCTCATTGGGAATTCGTCTGCAGGGTTCACGGATCTGATTCTGACTGGAGAGAGAATTGAGGCTGGGTTAAAGTCTGGTAAGATTCCGAAGGGTGCATCGTCTAGTTCTGAGAAGAAACCCTTCAAGAAGGAGGCTAGTGCTGTATATGGCTCCCGGAGATCAGAAAGATTTGAGCGCCGCCAATCTGTCAGTGCGGTAACGATTGCTAAGCCTGCTGCCGCTCCTCGGCCAACCAATCCTCAAAGGGCTGAAAGACCCCGGAGAGAGTTCACCCGTTTGAGCATGACTTTATCGCAGATCCTGCCACAGTTGCTCTCAACCAACTTAGTGACCGTCAGAGAGGCTCCGAAGTTTCCGAATACTACATCTCCTAAGTACAACCCAAATGCTCGTTGTGCTTACCATTCAGATAGCCCGGGGCATTCTACTGATGACTGTTGGGCATTAAGGAGCAAGCTGCAGGACCTTATTGACGCCAAGGAGGTACAGTTCGAGGCATCTGAGAAGCCCAATGTAGTGACAGCTCCCATGCCTACTCATGGAGTGAATGCTATTGGGGACGAAGATGAAGTGGATGAAGCTGAGTTTGATAGCTGGATCTACCCGGCAACCGACAGTGGACTTAACAATTGGAGTGCAAAGGACAATCTATCTGTTTCTCTTGTTACTAAGTAATGAATTCCTATGTTTTGGTATCTGTAATAAACAATAATAAACTCTTTGGCCCGGTGTCTTACCCGAGGCACCGTGGTTCTATTTGTGAGGGCATATAAATTGTCATTTCATATATCATGAATGAAAATCTTGGACGTTTTCTCGCATTGAAAATCTTATGCTCCTTTTCTGTCTTTCTTTCTTTTACATATATTTCAAAACAGCTGTATTTACACACACACCCACTCATACAGGTTTCAATCCACTCTGGATCTCACTGGTAACGACCCTGCTACTGCCAGTTATGACTTCGAAAATCCGATCAACTTAGCCGAAGACGAAGGTGAAGATGATTGCGAAGTGCCTGGCGGGCTGGCAAGACTGTTACTTCAGGAAGAGAGGGCAATTCAACCCCATGAAGAGCCAGTGGAAACAATAAACCTGGGTACAGAGGCAGACAGGAAAGAGGTAAAGATTGGTGCCAACCTAGAGCTCAGCGTGAAGCAACGGTTGACTCAGATGCTACATGATTATATGGAGATCTTTGTCTGGTCCTACGAAGACATGCCCGGGTTGGATACCGATATTGTGGTCCATCACTTGCCAACTAAGGAAGACTGCCCTCCGGTAAAGCAAAAGGTCCGCCGTATGCGTCCAGAGATGTCTGAGAAGATTAAAGCCGAGGTTATGAAACAGTTTGACACTAGGTTCCTTGCAGTGACTTCTTACCCTCAGTGGGTTGCTAATGTGGTGTCGGTACCAAAGAAGGACGGTAAGGTCAGAATGTGTGTCGAATATAGGGATCTGAACAGGGCCAGCCCCAAAGATGACTTCCCTCTACCTCACATTGATGTCCTTGTTGATAATACAGCTCAGCACAAGGTGTTCTCTTTCATGGATGGCTTTTCAGGTTACAATCAGATCAAGATGGCACCTGAAGACATGGAGAAGACTACATTTGTTACTCAGTGGGGCACCTTCTGTTACAAGGTCATGCCATTCGGGTTGAAGAACGCTGGGGCAACCTACCAACGTGCCATGGTTGCTCTATTTCATGACATGATCCATCATGAGATAGAAGTGTATGTCGACGACATGATCGCAAGGTCCCAGACTGAGGAAGAACACCTAGATCATCTGCAGAAGTTGTTTAACCGATTGAAACTATACAAGCTGAGGTTGAACCCGAACAAGTGCACCTTCGGGGTAAGATCTAGGAAGTTGCTAGGCTTCGTGGTCAGTGATAAGGGAATTCAAGTGGACCCTGCTAAGGTCAAAGCTATTCAAGAGATGCCAGTTCCCAGGACAGAGAAAGAGGTCAGAGGCTTTTTAGGACGCCTGAATTACATTGCTCGCTTCATCTCGCACCTGACTGCTACCTGTGAACCAATCTTCAAGCTGCTAAAGGAAGATCAGGTAGTACGATGGAACGATGAATGTCAGGCTGCTTTCGACAGAATCAAAGAGTATCTCCAAGAACCACCTATCCTTATGCCACCGGTTGAAGGGAGACCTCTGATACTATATCTAACAGTGCTTGACAACTCAATGGGGTGTGTGCTGGGGCAGCATGACGAGTCTGGCCGAAAAGAGCACGCCATTTATTACCTTAGCAAAAAGTTTACCGACTGTGAGACCCGATACTCACTGCTTGAGAAAACTTGTTGCGCTTTGGTATGGGCTGCTCGCCGGCTGAGACAGTATATGCTAACTCACACTACCTTGTTGATCTCAAAGATGGATCCTATAAAGTACATATTCGAAAAGCCTGCTCTGTCTGGGAGAATTGCAAGATGGCAGATGATCTTGACGGAATACGACATTCAGTACACAACCCAGAAAGCCATCAAGGGGAGTGTATTGGCAGACCACTTGGCACATTAGGCCGTAGATGACTATCAATCCATGAACTTTGAGTTTCCAGATGAAAGCATCATGATAGTAACTGATTGTGAAGTACCTGGACCGGATGAAGGACCTGAACCAGGATCCCGATGGTCTATGCACTTTGACGGAGCCTCCAATGCTTTGGGTAACGGTATCGGCGCCATAATCATATCCCCTCAAGGTACTCATACTCCACTCACGGCCCGGCTGTGTTTCAACTGTACCAACAACATGGCGAAGTATGAGGCGTGCATCATGGGTCTTCAAGCTGCGATCGACTTAAGGATCAAGTTTCTAAGCGTCTTCGGAGATTCCGCTCTCGTGATCAATCAGATCAAAGGAGAGTGGGATACGAAACATCCAAACCTGATTCCTTACAGAGAATGTGTGTTGACCTTGATCCCCCACTTTATAGAGATAACCTTTGAACACTTTCCAAGAGAAGAGAATCAGCTGGCAGACGCGTTAGCTACAATGTCTTCTATGTTCAAGGTCAAATGGGATAATGAGGCTCCCCGGATCATCATCTGGAAACTGGACGAACCGGCATACTGTTGTGATCTCGAGACTGAACTGGTGACCGAGAAGCCTTGGTACCATGAGGTGAAAAGATACTTGGAAACTCAGGAATACCCTGAAGGTGCATCTGTCAACGATAAGAAGTTCCTGAGAAGGTTCGCGGCAAAGTTCTACCTTAGCAACGACATCTTGTACAAGCGAAACCATGATTCAACCTTACTGCGTTGTGTGGATAAGACTGAAGCAGAAAGGATCATGGAAGAGCTACATGAAGGGACCTTTGGTACACATTCCAGTGGACACACTATGGCTAAAAAGATCCTTCGGGCAGGGTATTACTGGTCCACAATGGAAGCTGACTGCTACCAACATTCTAGGACATGCCATAAGTTCCAGATTTATGCAGACAAGGTGCATGTTCCTCCAGTTCCCCTGAATGTTCTGACTGCGCCTTGGCCATTTGCAATGTGGGGCATAGACATGATTGGCGAGATTAAACCTACGGCATCCAATGGGCATCGCTTCATCCTGGTAGCGATTGATTATTTCACGAAGTGGGTCGAAGCAGCTTCCTATGCTACGGTAACCAAGACCGTTGTGGCACGGTTCATTCGGCATAACCTGATCTGCCGGTACGGCGTCCCAGAGAGAATTATCACAGACAATGGTACCAATCTGAATAACAAGATAATCACTGAGCTCTGCGAGCAGTTCAAAATACAGCACCACAATTCTTCTCCTTACAGACTGAAGATGAATGGGGCTGTAGAAGCAGCAAATAAGAACATCAAGAAAATCGTGCAAAAGATGACAGTGACTTATAAGGATTGGCATGAGATGTTACCGTTCGCTCTACATGGGTACCGTACCTCAGCTAGGACGTCAACCGGGGCAACTCCTTTCTCTCTGGTTTATGGTATGGAGGCAGTCTTACCGATCGAAGTGCAAATACCCTCTCTCCGGATAATGAAGGATGCAAATCTGAACGAGGATGATTGGATCCAGACACGACTTGATCAGCTCAACCTCATTGATGAAAAGAGACTTGCTGCTATCTGTCATGGTCAGACGTATCAGAAACGGATGATCAGGGCATTTAACAAAAAGGTCAGACCACAGGAGTATCAAGTTGGGGATCTGGTAATCAAGCGAATCATCCTTCCTCAGAGTGATCCAAGGGGAAAATGGACCCCTACGTATGAAGGGCCATTTATGGTTAAACATGTGTTCTCAGGAGGAGCCATGATTCTAACCAACATGGATGGTGACGACCTTCCTCACCCCGCTAATGCAGACATAGTAAAAAGATACTACGCATGAAAAAAGACTCGCTAGGCTGACATGCCTAGGAAAAAATTAGGGCTTCCCGTCGAACCAAAAGGGTTCGGGCAAAATGAAGGGATGAAAATGAAAAAAAAAACTGTACACCCGGCAAGTCGAAAACCTAAAAAGGCGGCTTGGGCAAAAATGGGTATCCCGGTGGACTGAAAACCCGAAAGGGCGGTCCAGGCAAAAATTAGGGATAAAGCGTAATACTATGTCTCATTGGATCACTTTGCATCCAGAATCCGGTATCGGCATCAAGTTCAAACGGCATCGATCAGTCAGCTTCATCTTCGTTTAGGTCATCAAGTGATGAGACGCTTGAAGTTATAAAGGCAATAGCAGAGTTGAAACCCAGTGGGATCATTCATTTCACACAGCTGTTTTATTTTCTTTTGTACAAAATTTGTATAAACTCTTATGTTCGGCGGCGTTCTCTTACTAGGACGTCAGCCTCTTGTACACAAAACGCCTATTTTCAGGCCATTCAAAAATCAATACAAATATATTTTTCAGTTAAAAGTGCCAATTGTTTTTCTTTTTCTGTTTTGTTTTGCGAAGAACGTCCAAGGTTCAATTTGTGATATATGCATTGACAATAATTTGCTAACTCATGAATATTTGCATATGAAACAAAGGATTAATTACAAGTAACATTAGAAACAGGGGCAATAAAGAGTTGTCTAAGCAATCTAATTGTTTTGTCCTCCAAGGTACCAAGGTAGGTTCAGCTAAAGAACATAACCGGCATATCTCAATTCCCCAGAGAGTAAGCAGTCAGTACACTCTCTCCAAGTTATATTATCAGATCTTAAGGAAATTGGGTACCCTCCAGTGGATCTCAACATTCCTCAACAGCAGTATACATATTCTTAACAAGCATCCCCATCAGTCTTGGTCTAAAGATTGTTCCCCGGAGGCGTATCAAACATTCAAAGGAATCACTTCCCCCGCAGTTCAAAACTTCCCCAGAAGAGTCCAATCCAGTTCCCTAGGAAGGTTGGAATTCATATCCCCAAGCAGTAAGCTTATCCCCAGTAGATTCTGGAAGCTTATCCCTCGTAGAGCACGAACGCGTCGTACGGCTTTATTCAAAGAGTTATTTCCCTACCGGGATATAACTGGGTTATCCTCAGCCAAAAGCCACGGAAAGAGCGTCCTCGACGAAGTCTTCTCATCCCCAGCGAAGTCCATTAACACTTCCAATATAACGATGGTATCCCCAGCAAGTTATTATCAACAATTCAGCAAAGTACCTCTCTCCCCACAGAGTATTGCTTCCCAGCAAGGTCGCTAGAGTATTTTTCTCCCCGCAGGGTTATATCATTCGCCAAGTTTATTCCCCAACGGAGTCATCTTCTCCTACCGGTATTCTTGCAATTATCATCCCCAGTGGAAGTAAAAGCTTATTCTTCAACATCAGCCCAGGAGTGACTTCCCGGCACCCGTCAAGGATTTACTTTCCTAGACGAAAAACATACATTCCTAAACATCACATACATCATTATAGCATGCATATACGCATCATATCTTACAAATCTCATTTATGTTGAGAACATCATTTCTTGGTCCATATCATGCATTGCGTATGACTGACCTTTGCCTTTCAGGAAAGATTCAGTTAAATTCTCAATCATATTTCAAGACCTAGACCGGTTCAGTTAATCGACTCCAAAGATTTCTTATCCAGTCCAAGGCCTTCTCTAGTCCAGCTAAATCGACCCCAAACAGATTTTTCTGATGAAGACTCAGTAGAAGTTTTCAGGTTTTTTCTCAAACGTCCGCTTTTGAGATTATAATTTCCTATGGTTCTCTCCCCAGCGGTGCGGAGGTGATAATTCCATCCCAGGTTTTTCTCAAACGTCCGCTTTTGAGATTATAATTTCCTATGGTTCTCTCCCCAGCGGTGCGGAGGTGATAATTCCATCCCAGGTTTTTCTCAAACGTCCGCTTTTGAGATTATAATTTCCTATGGTTCTCTCCCCAGCGGTGCGGAGGTGATAATTCCATCCCAGGTTTTTCTCAAACGTCCGCTTTTGAGATTATAATTTCCTATGGTTCTCTCCCCAGCGGTGCGGAGATGATAATTCCATCCCAGGTTTTTCTCAAATGTCCGCTTTTGAGATTATAATTTCCTATGGTTCTCTCCCCAGCGGTGCGGAGATGATAATTCCATCCCAGGTTTTTCTCAAACGTCCGCTTTTGAGATTATAATTTCCTATGGTTCTCTCCCCAGCGGTGCGGAGGTGATAATTCCATCCCAGGTTTTTCTCAAACGTCCGCTTTTGAGATTATAATTTCCTATGGTTCTCTCCCCAGCGGTGCGGAGGTGATAATTCCATCCCAGGTTTTTCTCAAACGTCCGCTTTTGAGATTATAATTTCCTATGGTTCTCTCCCCAGCGGTGCGGAGATGATAATTCCATCCCAGGTTTTTCTCAAACGTCCGCTTTTGAGATTATAATTTCCTATGGTTCTCTCCCCAGCGGTGCAGAGATGATAATTCCATCCAAGGTTTTTCTCAAACGTCCGCTTTTGAGATTATAATTTCCTATGGTTCTCTCCCCGATCCTGCGGAGATGGTAATTCCCACCAAGATTTTGCTCAATGATTGCTGTTGAAGTTAAAGTCACCCAAGGTTCTCTCACCGTTCATGCTGAGGTAGTAACCACCCCTGGTTCATTCATCACCGTTTGAAGCTCCAGATCCAGCTCCTGTAACCAGTCAGGACACATCTATACCAAGCATCTGAAAACCAGCTCCTGCAACATGACAGGTACTCATTTTTTCTTTTGCAGGTATGCAAGTTCTCGCTAAGGAATCTCTTACGCGATCAACATCCAGATGGCATCTATAAGCCCATCATCCTATTCATCAATCTCCAAATGGCATCTATAAGCCCATTCCCATCATCATCATACTGCTACTATGTGAGCGCAAATTTCTGGGCACTCTAGTGTTCAATCATCTTCCACCCTCGGGTTACGAAAGGCACGTCAGCCAATCTGCATCCTCAGATCTAAGAAGATTGAACAGGGGCAACTGTTGTACCCCAAAATTTGCCCTCCCATATTCTTCAAGAAATTGCAAGTCAAGCTTCAAAATTCCCCAAGGGTTGCACAGTTCAAGGGTCTCCTAAACAGTCAAGATTAGGGTTTTGGTTCTGATTAAGAAAATGAAGTTTCCAAAGGTCCAATCAAGTCTCACATGCCTACAAATATGGTCAAGCATCCTCATACTAAGTTTCAAGACTTTCAGCACAAAATTGCACAGTCAAAACCCTAATTGCACTACAGTCAACTGCAGGGGCAAAATGGTCATTTGGCAGTCAAAAGTTCAAATTTTTGGTCAACATCTCATTTTGAAGTCACAAACATCATTTGATCAATGCTTGATCATGATTCTCAAAGCTTGGCTCAAAAATCATCAAGATGCAAAAGTTTCCTTATTTGGACAGCTGAAAAGTCAACTGTAAATTGACCAGGGCATAACTTCCACATGGATTATCAGAAAAATTCCATCCAAAGCTCATTTTTAAGGGAAAGACATTTACTACAACTCATCTTCATACTTCAAGTCCAATAAATGCTCTCACAAAAAGTTATCAATTTCAACATTATAGGTCATTTTCAAAAGTCAACAAAAAGGGACTTTAAGTCAAAGGCCATAACTTGAGATTGGTAAATCAAAATGACATGGGACCAAAGGAATTGGTTAGAGGACTCAAAGAGCTTTCCAAAATGTCAAAGAACATGAGCAAAGCTTAAATATTGAGCAAGTTATGCCTTGTGGAAGTTGGGAAATTTTTGGATATTTTGAAAAGTCAACATTGCTTCAAATGACCTAAAATTGCTAATGGGCCTATTTTTCTTCCACAATTCATCACCCAAGGCATGTGCACGACCACTTGGCCCAAAGGGAAGTATTTCTTCATTTTTTATTTATTTATTTGAATTTTTATTCATTTAAATCAATTAAATACATAAAAAATATTTAACTTAAGTTTTTCAATCTTTTTGTGCATGAAATATACTCAATAATTCGTGCATAATCAAATATGGAAAGATTTGAAGTGAATTGATCATGATTGGTAAAAAATAGCATGGAAAATATTGGAAAAAAGATCTTTGAAAATCAAATCTCTCAAACCATGAATGCCAAGGATTTGGATTGTTTTATTTGACCTAATTCACTCTATACTTAAGCCTGAACACAAACCTAATGAAAGAGATCATTAAGCTGCGCAAGAACATAGAAAACCAAACTTGAAATTTTCTTTGAAAACTCAAATTCTGAAAACCTACTTGCAGGTCGATTCAAGCCTCAAAACTTATTCCATTAGCTTGCCAGGGTTGCCAGTAAACGATTCCAGTCAAAAACTTAACCCCATACTCAAAGAATTGGTAATTCGAGGGTGAACTGTATCACTTTTTTTGCATAATCGTATTCTATTATTGAGACCATATCATTGCATTTTATTCATGGATTTGTACTAATTACTTTGTTCTGAAGCTAACTACATAACTTGATTGAAGTTTTGGGCATCGTACGCGAATCTACCATGTTTCTTTTTTAGGGTTCTTCAACCTTCAAATTGGGGGTTTTTGAATACAGTAAAATTAGACCACCACGATGCCAGGAATGGATTCAGGGGGTTTGGACGAAAACAATGGCATCATCGCGCTCAATTTATGAAGCCCCAGGGGCTAATCGTTATTTTCTGTAATGTTATCTATAGCAACGTTTGAAAACCGTTGCTTATTGTTTTTGTATTTCAGAAAAAGAAAACACCAACGAGGAAAATGATTAGGTGGAAGGCGCTGATTGGAAGATTCAAATTCTGCGCGCGTTTTTAAGCCACTGACCATCTTTCTTTTATAATATTTGTTAGTTGTTATATATTAAACGCGCGTGAATTGGTTCAGTGGTAAGCGAGAGTGGTTGCAACGTTCATGACCTGGGTTCGAGCCCCAGGTCCTCACTATTCCCATCTTATTTTGCAATCAGTATTCCCATGCAGTTTCAAGGCTGGAGCGTACCATGCACCCACGCAATCCAACCATCCACGCGTCCAGCTTCAGCAATCCAAAGGCATAGATTTGGAGAACATGGTGCACTGCAGTCAACCACTCCACGCGTTGCATGAAAAAGTCAATGAGGCCATGCTGATTTGGGCTCAAATTCCTGGGCTTAACCTCCATATTAAGGGGTACACCCCCTAGGTTTGCAATTAATTTTTACTTTCTTTATTTCTTTTATTATTTATATTTTCTTTTTATTATTGTTTTATTAATTATTTTCATATTTTCATAATATAAAAAAAAAAACATCAAAAAATCAGAAAAGACAAGAAAAATAATAAATATTTTATTTTAGTATGTATATTTTGTAAATAAATTTGCATGTAAGTTAATTAGTTTTAAATTAGGTTTTAATTTTAACTTTTTTAATAAAAATCTAAAAAAAATATAGAATTAGGATTTAATTAATTTTCATCTTTTTTTCTTTTATTCCATAATAATTAAATATTAGATATTTATTTTTATAATTAAATTGTATATAAAAATTAGGGTTAATTTTAGGTTAAAAATCTCAACATTTTTCATAATAAAACAAAAATTGTAGAATTAGGGTTGGCATTTAATTAATTAATTTTTTTCATAAAAAACATAAAATACCAAAAAAAACAATTTCTTTTCCTTTTAATTTTAATTAATTCATCGTTTAATTTAATTTTGCAAAAAGGGTCCAACGCCCTCGTTTAAGTCTCATTTAATTCGCGCGTACTTGTTTCTTTTTCTTATAATATTTATGTACCTCTCCCAAGGCCTTGTAACATTTTAATTTTCTCGCACTTTATTTTCATTAATTCTTTATTTTTCTGTCAAATCGGGTTCGAGAAATTTTGGCGATGTGGACCCGCGCCTTTTGTAATAGCTTAGAATCTTTTACTTTCGGCAATTTTTAACTGTTAAATAATGGCATGAAAGAATGTATGGACAAAAATAAAAACAAACGCTAGATCACCAATGACATGACAAGACAAAAATAAATGAATCTGACACACAAATCACACACCACCCCTAGGGTACGCCTCACTGTTGCCTTGCCTCGAAAGGTGATCGTCGAGTAGAGGATGTCTTAGTAAGTCCTCATGATCCGGGAACCTGGCATGAGGGTAGCTTCTAAGGTGTCTTCCCATGCTCTGGTGATCACCATGTCCCGAACCTCGAATTGACCCGAACACCTCCAACGATGGTGCTACCTACCTCTCAATGGTGGGATGGCACTGCTTTAAAGGACATTTACACAGACGAATTCCTTAGGGTAGGTAGACGACTCTAGATACTTGCTCTAATTTCAAAACAAATTCAAAAATACTTTTCACACCAACACATTTTCAAAAAGCTTTCGAAAGCAATTTTTCAAACATTCTTGAGGACCGATACAAGAGTCGAACTGAAATTTTCAAAGAAACTTTTTTAAAACCCACAGTTGAAAAGCAAACAAACCATTTTTGAAAACACAAATGAGCAAGTATCTAAGAGCCCATGGATAACCATGGATAGAAAGGGTGCTAACACCTTCCCTTTCTAAAACCTACCTCCCGAACCGAGAGCAATCTCTATAAGGAATTTTTCTGTGCTTTTGTCCTTTCCATTTGGAGAAAATAAAAGACGGTGGCGACTCTTGCTTCCGCGACATTTCGCGAACCAGCGTTAAACAGTCAGTTCCAGATCCACCGATCACAGCTGGCATCTCTTGTATAGCTTTCACCTTGGCAGGGTCCACTTGAATACCTTTGTCTCTCACGACGAAACCCAGTAGCTTACCAGATCTCACACCGAAGGTGCACTTGTTCGGGTTCAACCTCAACTTGTACAACTTCAACCTGTCAAACAGCTTCTATAGATGGTCCAGGTGTTCTTCCTCAGTCTGGGACCTTGCAATCATATCATCGACGTATACTTCAATCTCATGATGGATCATGTCATGAAACAAAGCAACCATGGCACGCTGATATGTTGCCCCAACATTCTTCAGTCCAAAAGGCATGACCTTGTAGCAAAAGGTGCCCCACTGAGTAACAAAGGTGGTCTTCTCCATGTCTTCGGGAGCCATTTTGATCTGATTATAACCGGAGAACCCATCCATAAAGGAGAATACCTTGTGCTGAGCGGTGTTGTCAACCAGAACGTCGATATGAGGTAGAGGGAAATCATCCTTGGGGCTCGCCCTGTTCAAATCCCTGTAATCAACACACATTCGGACCTTACCATCCTTCTTTGGCACAGGAACCACATTGGCCACCCACTGAGGGTAGGAAGTAACTGCTATACCGGTGTCAAACTGTTTCATAACTTCAGCCTTGATTTTCTCAGACATCTCTGGGCGCATTCAGCGGACCTTTTGTTTTACTGGAGGGCAGTCTTCCTTGGTAGGCAGGCGATGAACCACAATATCAGTATCCAAACCAGGCATATCTTCGTAAGACCAGGCAAAGATCTCAACGTAGTCACGCAGCATCTGAATCAACCGTTGTTTCACACTAAGCTCCAGATTTTCACCGATCTTGACTTCCTTCTTATCTGTCTCTGTACCCAAATTCACTGATTCTACCGGCTCTTCATGTGGATGAATAGCCCTCTCTTCCTGGAGTAGTAGTCTTGCAAGTTCACCAGGAACTTTGCAATCATCTTCACCTTCGTCTTCGGCTAAGTTGATCGAATTTTCGAAGTCATAACTGGCAGTAGCAGAGTCGTTACTAGTGAGATCCATAGTAGATGTGGACCTGTATATGTGAGTGTGTGTAAAATAGTTGTTTTGCAATATATAATAAAGAAAAACAAGGAGCGCAAAATTTGAAATGCAAGAACGTCCAATGCTTTTATTAATGATATATGAAAATGACACACATAAAGCCCTCACAAATGAAGCCACAGTGCCCCGGGTAAGGCACTGGGCCATAAAGTTCAAAACATTGAATGTTACAAATTCAAAACAAAAAGTTTCATTACTGGGTGATAACAGAAACGGGCATAGAATCCTTCGCTATCCAGTTGCTTAGTCCACCACTGGCAGTCGGGTAGATCCAACTATCGATATCGAACTCTTCATCATCATCATCCCTGATAGCATTTACCCCTGCATCTTGTTTAGGCTTCTCTGGTGCTCCGAACTCGATCTCTTTCGCATCAATCAAGTCTTGTACCTTGTTCTTCAAAACCCAACAATCATATGTATTATGCCCCGGGATATCAGAGTGAAAAGCACAGCGGGCATTAGGGTTATATTTCGGTGATGTTATATTTGGATTCTTTGGGGCTTCCTTTAGAATCACCAGATTGGTCTTCAGCAACTGTGGCAGAATCTGAGATAAGGTCATGCTGAGACGAGTGAATTGCCTTCAAGGTCTCTCGTCCTTCTGTCGATTGTTGTGCTGAGGAGCACCAGCAGGTTTTGAAATAACAACCGCATTGACAGCTTGGCGGTGTTCAGGTCTATTCTGTCTTCTCGAACTATAGACATCACTGGATTCTTTCTTAAACGGCTTCTTCTCGGTGCTTGATGAGGCACCCTTCTGTATCTTACCAGCCTTAATACCAGCTTCTATCCTTTCACCGGTCAAAATAAGCTATGTAAACCTAGACGAAGAGCTTCCAATTAGATGGTTGAAAAATGGACCAGACAGGGTCCCCAGAAACATGTTAACAAGCTCCCGATCAGCCAAAGGTGGTTGCACCCTACCGGCGAGGTCCCTCCACTTCTGAGCATAATCCTTGAATCCTTCACCCGTTCCCATTGACATACCCTGGAGTTGGGTACGCGTAGGAGCGAGGTCGGAGTTGTACTGATACTGCCTGTAGAATGCAGTAGCCAAATCTTCCCAACTGCGGATACTGGCTCCGTCCAACTGATAGAACCACTCAAGCTGAGTCCCTGAGAGACTGTCTTGAAATAAATGGATCCATAGGTTCTTATCAGCAGTGTAAGGCTGGATCTTTCTCACATATGACCGGAGGTGCAACTTCAGACAAGAAACTCTGTCATACTTAGCAAAGGATGGTGCCTTGAATTTGTGGGGAATCACCACCCCAGATGATACCTAGATCTCTGAAGTCCAAACCAGGCACCTTCTGAATTTCCATAGCGCTCAACCGGTCCTCCAGTTGCTTGTATCTATCCTCAGCCGGAGGATATTGTTCTTCATCGTAGTCCGTCTCGTTGTCGGAGACCACAGGGCTAGGATCCCTCCTTTCTTGTGGACTATCTTTCCCTCCAGATAAGGTGGTCAGATCAACTTCATTCTGCAGCCTGTTTCCAAACCTGTGCCCTGTGTTAAACAGAATGGTCCTCTTCTTCTTCTTCTTCTTCTTCTTCTTCTCTTTCAGAATCAAGGTCTTCAGGTCCTGCTGACCCTTGGCTAGATTCATGAACAACTCTTGAAATTGGGCATTCTGGGCCTGGAGGGCCTTGATAGCTTGCTCAGTTGAAGGTTCAGTAGACATGACGATTGCTGAAATAAACAGCGAAGAAGATAAGAGACCTGTAAAGGGTACCTGCTTATGAAGTGCATGGGATGAAATGTGTATGATTTATGATTTCAAAGACAATCGGGATTCAAATTTGTAAACAAGAAAGGAAACACACTTTATTAGATAAACTTGGTAATTCAAATTGTTCAACAAATTGCCCTTAAGGCGTTACAAGAATGGAAATACTGAAAATGTAAACAAAAACTGGAAAGGAAATCATCAAAGGTCCATCAATGCTCCAATGGTCTCTTCTTATCAGTGCGGACATAATTATTGAGAATCTGCTCGTTCTCTAACTGCCTAGTCAACCTCTGGATCTTCTGCTCTTGTTCATTGAACTTCTCTCGGTAAGAATCCCGTTCCTCCCTCAATTGCATCCAAGATCTCTTCAGTTCCCCAATGTCAGTGGGCATATAAGGATGGAGAATGGTTGGAAGAACCCCTTCTTCATTAGCAACTTCAAGAGTGACAGGCCGGACAGCTTCATGTGGCATACCTAGCTTCTGGGCACGGATGCGGACCCACCTGAGATATGGCTCCATTGGAAGTGAAGTCTTTGGACCCAACTCATGTGGATCAGATTGGTGAACTCTGTCCCAAGCCCTTATGAATCTACGACGTTGCTCGTCGCTATCTCCTTGAAAATCAAAGATGATATGAGGCATTGGGATCTCATGAGGTCCTTCTCTTCTGGCTCTTCCAAACTGACGGAGAGCTAAGCATGGGTTGTAAGAAATTCCTCCATGGGTTCCTATCAATGGAACATTGGGATACTCCCCACAGTGATCAATGATAGTCACCTCATCCATACCCTTGAGAGTCCAGATAATGTCATTATGAGAAAGAGACATCACTCTATAAGCCCAGCCCATTCCTTCTTTGTTTTTCAGTACTGACTTGGGAAGGTGCGAAATAAACCACCTTGCCAATAAAGGAGCACAACACATCAAGGTTCCCCGCTTTCGAGCAGTACGAGCATAGAGCTGATGAAGAATGTCACCCAAGAGAGTGGGTACAGGGTTCTGAGAGATGAAGATCTTTATCGCATTCACATCGACAAAAGTGTCAGGATTCGGAAACAATACCAAGCCATAAATCAGAAGATCCAGAATATCCTCGAAGGTCTTAAAGTCTAGGCTATCCCAGAAGTAGTTAGCCTTGCCAATCAAGAACTTAGTCAGAAATCCTTTTTCTCTACTCCTAGTCTCCCAATTAGCCATTACCTCCTCTTTAGTCAAATGAAGGGTTGCAGTAATTTCTTCGGGCCTAAGGGTCTTCTCCCAACCAGTAAACGGGGTCAGCTCCAGAACAGAGATACTGAGCAGCTCAGAGAACTCTTCTAGGGTAGGAACCAGCTGGAAGTCCTGGAAAGTAAAACAATGGTACAGCGGATCATAGAACTGGACTAGGACACTCATCATCTGCTCGTCCAATTTGGAGGTGACCAAACTGAGAAGAGAACCATGCCTCCTGATGAAGGAAGTAGTGTCAGGCATCTTGGCAACCAACTCTTTAAGCAAGGTATGGGCTTGGACAAAGTTGATCCGGATGGTATTCTTACGCATAGGCATCATGATGACCTACAAAATAGAGCAAATATGAAACCCTCATGTCTTTGAAATAGGTTAGTCCAATGCAAGATGTATGCAATGTTATAATGTCATGATGTCATTATAGTAGGCACACCACAAGTATCCACAAAAAGCAAACATGGCAAAGGCACACAAATCACACTGAGAGCCCTTAGATTTGAGGCTGGCATGGAGCTTAGGTACTACCCTCTTTCAGTTTAGTTGGTTTAAACCTGTCCTAAAAATAGTAACCGGGTTCTAGAGGATCTCAATATCACTAACTACCCTCAATCGGTCATAATTCCAGTTTAGCAACCTTTTCTTGCGGCCGAAATCATCGCGAGAGTTTAGTCTTAATGAGTGTAGCATATTGCTACTGTTCTATGGCTAAGTTGGTCAATTTAAGGTTCTAAGGTCAGTTGGTGCTTAATGACCCCTTAGAAGACCCATATTCTCCTCGTTCCAACACAAGGGATATCGGTACAGACTAAAGTGCCACACCAATGTAGCTACTGCTTCAACCATGTCGGTCTACGCCGGACAGTTCCCTCACAATTTATTGCTACTTACCTAAAGGGTATCCCCAGATCCGGGTTAGGATCTATAGAACTCCGATACAATCCCACAAATATAAATCATATAAAGCATACAATTGAAAACACAATGATCTAATCCTAAGGTACACCTCACTTATTAATTATCCCCAGCAGAGTCGCCAGTTCTGTGATCAGTGGGAAAGAGCACTGACTGTTTTTGGAATGCTGGTTCGCGTTTTGCGTTTGTTTTCGCAAAATGTCGCGGTAAGAAAGAGTCGCCACCGTCTTTTATTTTATCCAACAAGGAAAGGACAAAAGCACAGAAAAATTCCTTTTTCGAGATGTTTCTCGAGTTCGGGAGATAGATTATAGAAAGGGAATGTGTTATCACCCTTTCTATCTGTGGTTATCCATGGGCTCTTAGGTACTTGCTCATTGTGTTTTCAAAATTTTGCTTTTCTTTGTGTTTGTGGGTTTGAAAGAGTTTTTGTTTTGAAGAGAGTGTAAGTGTGAAAAGTTTTGTTTTGTTTTTAAAAGGAGCAAGTACTTAAGAACCATTTACCTACTCGAAAAGGGAATTAAACTGTGCAAATGTCCTTTAGACAATGCTAGCCCACTATTGATGAGTAGGTAGCATCGTCGTTGGAGTTTTCGGGTCAATTCAATTAAGGGATGTGTGGTCACTAAAGCAATGTTAAGACGTCTTAGTGGTAACCCTAATGTCTTAGATCATTTTTCCGAGGCAACCGTTTCGAGGCAACTATGATCTTTGGACAAGAGGACGACCTCTAAAACTTCCTATACTCAATGACCACTTTCGAAGGCAACCAAGGGAGGTGTACCCTAAGAGTGGCATGTGCAAGTGTGTTATTTCGGTTAATTATCTTTGTACATGTCATGGGTTATTTATGTTGATTTTAAGTTCATACATTGAATCTTGTCATGCATTCCCTATTATCAAACATCTAACAGTTAATATTGTGCGGAATTTAAATTGCGGAAATTAAATCTAAACTATTACAAGGCGTCGGGTATTTACATCGCCAAAAACAAACCCTTTAATTTAAATTGCGGAAAGTAAAATAAAACGATAAATAATTAAATTCCTAATTAAAAGCTATTATATACCGGAAGCAATTACAATATTGGATAAAATGATACGCGTGCGAGAAATTTAATCGAGCGAGTTTTTAGGGTTTTGACCCTTTTTGTTAAAGAAAAGATTTTTTTGTTTGTTTTTGAATTTTAAGAAATAAATTATCTAAGTTAATTATTAAACTACATTAAATTAATTAATTAATTAATAAAAATATTTTTGGGTTTTTGAATATTTAAGGAAATAAAATAAAATGGATTAATGTTAATAAAAACCTAATATTCTACATTGATTTTAATTTATTGCAAAAAAACATTAAAATTATACCTAATTAAAAACTAAAATTAATTGATTAATATTTATTTACAAAAATAAAATAATGAAATTAATAAAAATAATATTTTTGTGTTTTTGATTTTATTAAGAAAAAATTATTAATTTGTTAGTGAAATAAATAATAATTATCAAAATAATTAAATAAAATAAATATAAAGAAAAAAAAGAAAAAACCAAATGGGGGGGGGGGGGGTGCTGGGCCTGATTTGAATGTAAAAATAGCAACTCCAAGCCCATTTACTGCAAGCCTGTTTTGACTTTCCAGATCACCCACGCGTGTGTTGACTTGGATGTATGGTGGACTTGCAATCTGGACTATCAGATTTGGCCTGAAGGCCATATGGCGTCTGGATCTTTGAGGCATATGGTGTGCTACACTTTGAGAAATCACATAGAATCACCTGAAGAAAAATTAAACAAATGTTTTTGGGGGACCTGGGATTCGAACCCAGGTCCCATGGGGGTTTCCACCAATGCGCTTGCCAACTCAACTAACCTGCTCATTTGTTATTGGAATAAACACTAATTATTATATGTAAAACAAAACATTATGCCTGGAATAAAAATATGAGCGCCAATAATTTGAACCAGCGAATAGGGTGTGGCCACGCAATCATCTTCTTTGTTGGCCCCTGTGTATTTTCCTGCGGATTCTTATCCGCAACAAAATCCGTTGCTTCCTCCTATAGTGAGTTTTAGGCCACAAAAATGCAAGCCAAAGCCATCATCCTGCTCGTCTCTTCCTCCTAAATCCATCCATGGCCATTGGTAGTGTTGATTTTATCTGAAACAGAAATGCCTAAAAACAAGAAACCCAAACCTTAGTTTCGGGTAGGGCTTTACAGGCTACGAAAATCCAATTGAATATTGCAGAATGATTGGAAATTGAATGGTAAACATGAATGTACAAACAATTTGGCAAAAAGATGCAAGAACATGGATTCACGATTTCATGTTCAGAGTTATGTTCAGGACGACTTACAGGGCGTTTCATGCGATGAGAGGGCTTGGTTCTGATTGCTATAGCTTCAGTGGATTACAAACAAGAATCTCACGTTGAGATTTTGGATTGAATTAACCTCCAAACAAGATTTCGATCTCCACTTTTTCCAAGCTTTTTTCAGTTTTGGTTTGGCCGTTTCTGCAGCTTTTTTGGTCGTGTCTTTGATGCCTTTTCCTTGTACATGTATATTAGAAGCAATTAGGTTAAAAACTTGGGCTTGAATCCATGGTAATTGATGAATCAAGATTTGATATGATCTTCCATTAACAAACTTCCAAAAATGTCTCAAATCAAATATTTTGTGCATAATAAAGCTTGATATGAATTTGATTGGGTGTATCATGTTAATTGAAAGCTGTAATGATCAAAAAGATCTTATTCCATCAATTTTTGGATTTTATTTGAATTAATATTGATTTAAAATGAATTAATTCAATAAAAATTAAATAAAATAGAAAAATTAATGAATGGACATGAAACTGAAGATAGGACACGTGTGTGGTGTGACAAGATCAAATCAAGTGGAAAAAAGTGGACCCTTTTGACAAAAATTGAAGTTTTGGGGATAGTTGACTTTTGACAATTTTGGAAAAATGCCCAACTTCAACAATGCATAACTTCTTCAATTTTGAACTTTTGGAGGTGTTCTTGGACCTTTTAGAAACCTTGAGATGTCCTATAACCAACCCTTTTGGTCTCATAGCATTTTTAGATTCCATGCTCAAGTTACAAGCTTTGGAAAAAAAGGTGTTTTTGTTGACTTTCAAAAATGACCTATAATGTCCAAATTTGTAACTTTTTGTGAGTGCATTTTTTGATCTTGGGGTGTGAAGATGGATTGTAGGAAATTTCATCCTCTTCAAAATTAGATTTGGATGGGTCATTTCTCATAAAGTATGAGAAAGTTATGCTTGGTCAAAGTTTAGTTGACTTTTCCTACAAAATCCTAATTTAGCAACATTTGAATCTTGATGAATCTTGAACAATCCTTGATGAATCATGATAAACCCTTTAACAAATGATGAATTATCCTTCAAAATGAGAATATTGACAAAAAATATTGAGGTTTGACTATTTGTAGGTCACAATTGACTTTTGCCCTAGCACAGTCAATTTTTGGGCCTCTTGAGCAATTGACTGACCAAACTTTCTCTGCAAGGCTTGAAATTTGACATGGATGAACTTGAGAACATATTAGGACATTGGAGATCATTTGAGGCCATTTGTATGTAAGGACCTTGATGCAACACAAAACCCTAATTTTAAATTGACTGCCTTAGGAGATGATTTGATTGTCCAATTCTTGAGCCAACTTGAGTCACTTGGAGATTATTCTTGACATGTCTTGAGAAATATGGGAGGGCAAATTTTGGGGTACAACAACGAGTGAGTTCCAAAACCTTCTTATCGCTTGTGTAGAATTGGGCTTCGAAAGTATCACGCTCTCCTTTAAGCTGTATCCAACTCCTTTGTAGATCTTTGAGTGATGTTGGCATGTCAGGATGTAGGATGGTATATGGAACCTCTCCTTCCTTAACAAGCTCTATAATAACTGGGATAATGGAGGGGTAAGACATCATAAGACTTTGAGCGCGGGTTCATACCCACTTGAGGTAAGACTCAAGAGGGATGGAATTCTTGTGTCCCAAGGTCTTGCTATCTACCTTGTTTGGCATCCTCCAAGCTCAGATGAATCTCTGACGGAGTCCTTGGTCGTTGTTGTCGTAGTCGAAAACCAATCCTTGAATCAGCATATCATGTGGGCCATCCCTTCGGGCATAACCAAAATGTCTTAGAGCCAAGCATGGGTTGTAGGTGATGCCTCCCCTAATTCCAAGTAGAGGGACCTTAGGGAATTCCCCACAATGGTAAAAAATAATGACATTCTCTATGGATCGAGAACACCAATGAATATCTGAATGGTTAAGTGTCATTAACCGTTGTGAGCACCTCAAACCTTGCTCATTCTTCAAGACTGATTGGGGAAGATGAGAAATAAACCATATTGCCAGGAGAGGGGTGCAACATATGAGAACGCCTCTTTTTCTCATTGTACGAGTGTGAAAAGAATGGAGGATATCCCCAAGCAATGTAGGCACCAGGTTGCGAGACATGAAGATTTTGACAACGCTCACATCTATGAGTTGGTCAGAATTAGGGAACAAGACCATCCCATAGATGAGAAGTGCTACAATCTCATCAAAAGCTTGCAAGTCTAGGGAATTCCAACAGCTTTGGGCCTTCTCAAACAGAAACTTTGACAAGAAGCCTTTGACACCACTTCTAGTTTCCCAATGAGTTGTGACATCAGATGAGTGCAAGTGCAGGGCTTGAGTAATCTCTTCTAGCTTTGGATCTCTTTCCTTACCATTGAAGGGTAGTTGATTGAGAATAGGAATCCTCATAAGTTGAGAGAATTCTTCCAAAGAGGGCACAAGTTGATAGTCAGGAAATGTGAAGCAATGATGCAAAGGGTCAAAGAACTGGAAGAGAACTTTCATCATATCCTCCTCTGTGTTGGAAGTGACCAAGTTAAGTAGACGACCATGTCTCTCGGTGAATGGAGAATTCTCAGGAATCCTTGAAGCTAAATCCTTGAGTTGTGGAGGAATTCTTACAAGGTTGATTTGGATAGTTTTCCTGCGAAGTGAATCCATAACCTACAAAACAAGAACAAAGATGAATCTCCAAAACCCTTGAAATGGTTAGTTGACGCATATGATGTTTATGATGTCCATGATGTTATGCACAAGTATATATGTACAAGCAAATCACACAAGTTCCTAGTTTAGGCTTGCATGGGGTTTCATAGGTAAGTACCCTCTTAAAGTTTAGTTGGCTCAACCTGTCCTAGTAATAGTAACCGGGTTCTAAGGAGCTCAATATCACTGGATTGTTTCCTTGTTCATTGTTTTAATTCAAGCCTCTTTACTAGCGACCGAAATATTCCAAGGAACCAACCCTAAATGAGTATAGTATCGATTATCTACCAACTTCGGACTGCACCAGAGCCGGTCATCTCACTACATCCTAAAAGGCCAAGTTGGTCAAGTAAAGGTTCTAGAAGTTCATTAGTGCTTCATGACATCACTCAACGGCCCCGTATTCTCTTTGATTGACTCAAATGCTACCGGTACCCACAAATATGTCACACTAATATAACTATTGCTTAGACCATGTCGGTATACCCCGCACAGTTTCCACAATGTATTTTTATTTACCTAAAATGTTTCCCAAATCCGGGTGGAGGATTCAAACCCAAACAAAGAACCATAATTGTAAAGCAAATAAGTCAAACAATTGTAAGCAAATAAAGGTGATCTAAACCCTAAGGTAACCCCACTTTTAAGAATTTCCCCAGCAGAGTCGCCAGTTCTTTGATGCGCTGGAAGAACTGACTTGAGGTTTTGCGTTTTGTGTTTGCAAATGTTGCGGTTAGCAAGAGTCGCCACCGACTTTTCTTTTATCCAAAAGGAAAGGTAAAAAAGCACAGGAAAGACCTTTGAGATGTTTTCTTGAGTTCGGGGGGTAGATTATGAAAAAGGAAGGTGCTAGCATCCTTTTCATCCATGGTTTTCCATGGGTTCTTAGTTACTTGTTTAGATCACTTGCTTTGCTTTGAAATTGTTTGAAATGGTGCTTAGTGTTTTGTGTGATTTTCAAAGTATTTTGAAAAAATGCCATTGTTTAGGCAATCTTTGTAATGATTCTCGTTCGTAAGAATGTATACAAAGATATTTGTCTTTTGAAAAATGTTCCAATGTTTTGAAAGTTGTTTTGAAATGTGTGTGTGTTTCTTTTTGAAAATAGCAAGGATTGTTTTGAAATGGGATAAGTAACTAGAAGCTATCTACCTACTCAAATGTCTTTCTTGTACATTTTTATTCCTTTGACATTATTGATTTACCATTGATTTGGTAAACAACCCTATCTTTGGATGTAAACGGGACGGGCGTGGGTCATCGTATGACCATGATAGCAATATTACCAAGTATCTTAGCATGTCTGAGGGACCAAGATCATTTTGTTTTAGGCAAACTTTTGATAGCGTCATCGAGGGACTATGATCTTATTTTGTTTTGTTTTGCCAAGATACTTCGCATGCGTAACATGGCCATTTTGTTTTTAGGCAACCTAGTGGGTGAAACCCTAAGGGTGCTTGTGTGCAATGTGTGTCATTTTACATGCTTTTGATTTGTCTTGGATTAGGTCTTGTCTATTTGTTTTGTCTTTGGTCTTGTCATACAAACCCTAGTTTACTAAACATGGTATAAATGCGATAAATTACATAAATGTAAACTAAGCTATTACAACAATTATTATGGGAGGGGGGATACAAGTTTTTGAATGGGAATATTGCACAAAATAAACCCTAAAAATACTATTACAACCCAATTGAATATTGTGCGAATTAAATAAATGTACAAATATTTAAAATGCAATAAAAAAATGTATTTATGTAAAATGTTTTGTATTTTATTTTTGTATGAGAAAATAAATTAACTAACCCTAAAAAATAAGGAAAAATAATATTATTATTTTTGAAAGGGGGAAACCCTAATTTTTTTATCAAAGAAAATATATGTTCTATATTAATATTTTGTCCATTTTTGTACAAGAAAATAATAAATAATATTATGTGCAAATATGAAAAATTAAATATGTATGGAACATAAATATTTTATGTGTATAAATAATAGAATAAAAATATTAAGTATTTTTAAATATTTACAAATTATTTTAAGAAAATAAGATCTATTCTTTTAAATAAACTATTTTTTATGCAAAAAATAATAATAAAATAAAATAAAAAATGTGAAAATAAATAAATTATTTTTGGGTATTTTTTTATCTTTAGAAAAAATAAATGCAAGTAATAAATATAAAAATATGCAAGAAAAATGCAAAAATATAAGAAAATAGTCAAGGGGTGCAAAAGTAATCCAGGGGGTGTGAAAATCAGAAACAAAAAGGCCAGGCGCGCCAAAAATCCCAAGCCAGTCATCCTTGTCCTCCAGCCATGCCCTGCGCGCGCGTTTTCTTCAAATCTGTAACTTGCTAATGCTTGCACAAAAACAAAAACCCATAACATGAAACTTGTGGCATTTAATCTCACGATTTCAACCATATAAAATTTGTAACCTAACTCTCAAAGATCAAAGAGAATTTTGTCAGCCCTAATTCGTGACCTAATTTTTTCATGAACTTCAAGCTTCAAATTCTCACAACATAGTTAATATAAATGGAAAGTATGCATATGTACAGCTTCACCATGTTAAGGACTACATTTTTCTTCACAAATTGTGGCTTGAGGATGCCTAAATACAGAGATAGAGTTTGAGAAAAATACCTCCTTCAGCTGGATTTGGATATGACAATGTAGGGACTTTGAGGGAAGCCTGAGGATCGTGTGAGCTTCCTTGAACTTCCTTTAAGCTATTCCAATGCCTAGCTTGCTTTGTGGATGGCCAGAAGTCTCTGCATAAGTCAAGTTGCAAGCTCCAAGTTTGAAAATGGAAATGGCTGAAACAGAGCTTACAGAACCAAGACAAGGGCTTGGATAGCTTTGATATGATGTGTGGAAGGTGTTTCAAGTGTCAAGCCACAAAACGCACGAGCAAAAAATGAATTGGCTAGGATTTTGCAGAAGTTCTGAGTTTGGGCAGAAATTTGGTGTTTTTGTGTTTGAGAGAGTTTCAAATGTCAAGAAAACCTGTTTTGCATTGTGACAAGTTTGTATACCTGTATAGAATGTATACAAAGTCCACTCCTCAACAGATGTGCAAGCTTTTTTCCTTTTCACCAACTTTCTTTCTTTTGAAGCAAAGTGACATGACTTATGCAACATGCTTGTACTGGCTAGCTTGAGGGATGCAAAGGGCTTGTAAAAATTGCTTAAGACCTGTGGAAGTTGTTTGTACCAAAGGAACAGGTCCAAGTCTCAAGGTTGATAAAGTTACAAAAGCTCACTTTATGAAAATGGCATTGTAACCTTTATGCTTAAAATGGAAATGTAACTTTGTACGATGCTTCAAAAGTGAAAATAAAGCCTTTAACCTCTGAGTTTGCATTTAATTATGGAGTATAGAATAAGTTTAGGACCTGTAATGCAAGGTACAAGCATCATGGATCTGATTTGCAACTTGATACTTTGTGAAAATGGCATGAACAAAAGTGATAAAATTCCAATTTCTCTTCTTCGATTCTCCCTAACAACAAATGATCTTGGAGAGTTCTTGGACATTTTGGAAATCTTGAAATGTGCTCTATAATACATATTTGAAATTCATTTTGAGATACCTCTTGGAACTAGGTGAAAAATGTCCATGAAGTTGGGTCAAAAAACTGCCTAAATTAGGGCAAATTTTCACTAAGTTATTTAGTTCATGGATCTATGTTCACAAATTCATAACTTGAGATTTAAGCATCTTTTGGGAAACGTTTGTGAATAAAAGTTGTAGATTTCATGGAGGTCTACAACTTTAATGTTGGAAGTTTTCTTTGAATCCAATTTCATCATGGTGAAAAAGTGGTGGAAAGTTGGGAAAAAATAAGAAAATTTCCATACTTAGAAAAATTCTAAGTTATGAAAATTTTCAAATTCAAAACCCTAATTTTCAAAATTAGTTTTCTTGGTGAACAAGTTTCATATTTTGACATATCTTGATGAATTATGACCCTTGGCATTTGATTTTGACCAAAAAGTCAAAATTTGACTTTTCAATGTACAGTTGACTTTTGATCAGTTGATTGGAAAATTCATCTGTCAATCCAATGAACTTGAGATCTTTTGAGCTATATGATTAGGTCAAGATGATTCCATTGGACCCTTGAAATCATGTTTGAACCCAATTGGTCATTGGCTAGGTTAAAAATCAGAAATTTCCCTTTCTCAGTCAAAACCCTAATTTTGACCATTTTGCCCTTTTGATGATTTGATCAAATTTCTTGAGGAGTTGTGATCCAAACTTGATCAAATGGTACATATGAGTCTAAAATTTTATTGTGGATAACAAATTATGAAGTTTGACTGTAAATTATCCATAGTTAACTTTTTCCTAATACAATTGATTTTTAGGTCAACTGTCCAATTGACTGAGCAAAAATGTGATTCAAGGCTTGAAACTTAACATGAGCAATCTTAGGGGTCTAAGATGATATATGAAAGTCACATGAAGCATTGATGGTCCAAAAATCATTTTGAAAACTCAAACCCTAATTTTGGGTTATCAGTGCAAGATGAGATGTCCTGAGCTGAGAAAACTCTAATCTTGTCCTGAGTCCAAGAAGTCTTGTGAGAAAAAATCTTGATAAATGAGAGGGAAAATTTTGGAGTACAACAGATGGTTTATCCGGCTACAATCAAATTAGGATGGCTCTCGAAGACATGGAGAAGACCAATTTCGTTACGCAATAGGGCACCTTTGGCTACAAGGTCATGCCGTTCGGATTGAAGAATGCAGGGGAAACATATCAAAGAGCTAAGGTAGCTTTGTTTCATGATATGATCCATCATGAAATAGAGGTATATGTGGATGATATGATTGTAAGATCACAAACTAAAGAGAAACATCTCAATCACCTATACAAGCTATTCGAGAGGTTGAAAAAGTACAAGTTAAGGTAGAACCCCAATAAATGCACATTTGGAGTGCGATCTGGAAAGCTTCTGGGTTTTGTTGTCAGTGGTAAAGGAATCGAGGTCGATCCCGCCAAGGTAAAGGCCATCGAAGAAATGCCAGTCCCCCACTCTGAAAAGGAAGTTAGAGGATTCTTGGGTCATCTTAACTACATCGCCCGCTTCATATCTCACTTAACTGCTACTTGTGATCCAATCTTCAAACTCTTGAAGAAAGATCAAGTAGTCAGATGGAATAATGAATGCCAAGCTGCCTTTGACAAAATCAAATAATATCTGCAAGAACCTCCGATTCTCATGCCTCAAGTAAGGAAGACCCTTAATCATGTACTTGACAGTGTTAGAGAATTATATGGGGTGTGTTTTGGGCCAATGTGACGAGTTTGGCCGAAAAGAGCATGCTATTTACTACCTGAGCAAAAAGTTTACCGACTGTGAAACCAGATATTCACTGCTCGAGAAAACTTGTTGCGCTATGGCATAGGCTGCTCGCCGGCTAAGACAGTATATGTTAACTCATACCACTCTGTTTATTTCTAAGATGGACCCAATCAAGTACATCATCGAGAAACCTGCTCTTTCTAAACGGATAGCCAGATGGCAAATGATCTTGACTGAGTACGACATTCAATACATAACGCAAAAGGCCATCAAATGAAGTGTACTAGCAGATCATTTGGCCCATCAAGTTGTTGATGATTATCAGTCTATGAACTATGACTTCACAGATGAGAACATCATGCTAGTGACCGATTGCGCAAAACCTGGACCGTATGACGGACCTGAACAAGGATCCCGGTGGACTATGGTCTTCGATGGGGCTTCCAATGCCTTGGGTAACAGAATAGGTGATGTGAACATATCCCCTGAAGGTTTCCATACTCCTTTCACTGCCAGATTATACTTCGATTGCACGAACAATATGGCTGAGTACGAAGCGTGCATTTTGGGTCTGAAGGCTGCCATTGGTTTGGGGATCAAGCATTTGAATGTGTTTGGGTATTCTACTCTAGTGATTAGCCAAGTAAAAGGAGATTGGGACACTAAGCACCCTAATCTCATCCCATACAAGGAGCTTGTGATATCTCTGATTCCTTACTTCGAAGAGATCACCTTTAAATACTTCCCTAGGGAAGAAAATCAGTTAGCCGATGATTTGGCTACCATATCTTCTATGTTCAAAGTCAAATGGGACAACGAAGCTCCTATGATTACCATTGAGAGATTCGACGAACCTGCGCACTATTGTGAACTTGACACGAATACAGAAAAGCCTTGGTACCATGAGGTGAAGATATACCTTGAAGCACAAGAGTATCCTGAAGGAGCATCCATCAATGACATAAAGTTCTTATGAAGATTTTGAACTAAATTCTTCCTAAGTAATCGAATCTTGTATAAGCACAACCATGATTCTACCCTACTCCAATGTATGGACAAGAAGGAGGCAGTAGAAATTATGGAAGACATGCATGATGGTCTCTTTGGGACTCACTCTAGCGGACATACCATGGCTAAGAAGATCCTGAGAGCTGGCTACTATTGGTCAACAATGGAGACTGATTTCCATCAACATTCAAGAACTTACTACAAATGCCAAATCTATGCTGACAAGGTTCATGTGCCTCCTATCCCTCTGAACTTCATGACCGCTCTGTGGCCATTTTCAATGTGGGGAATTGACATGATTGGAGAGATCAAGCCCACCACTTCTAATGGACATCGCTTCATTCTGGTCGCTATTGACTATTTCACCAAATGGGTCGAGGCCGCCTCATTTGCCTCAGTCACCAAGAATGTGGTAGCCATATTCATCAAACATAACCTCATCTATCGTTATGGTATCCCCGAAAGGATCATCATCGAAAATGGGGCTAACCTCAACAATGCTATGATTACCGAACTTTGAACTCAGTTCAAAATCAAGCATCACAATTATTCTCCTTATAGACCTAAAATTAATGGCGTAGTCGAAGCGGCCAACAAAAACATTAAGAAGATTGTGCAGAAGATGGTAGTGACCTACAAAGATTGGCATGAGATGTTACCATTTACTCTTCATGGCTACCGTACTTCAACTAGAACATCAATTGGGGCAAGTCCCTTTTCTTTAGTCTATGGCATGGAAGTTGTTCTACCAGTGGAAGTTCATATTCCCTCACTAAGGATTATGAATGAAGCAGGCCTAAGAGAAGACGAGTGGATTCAGACAAGATTGGATCAGTTGAACTTGATCAATGAAAAGAGAATGTCTGCTGTTTGTCACGGTCAGATGTACCAAAGACGTATGATCAAGGCTTTCAATAAAAAGATCAAGCCTCGAGTATATCAAGATGGTGACTTGGTGATAAAGCGCATCATTTTGCCACAAGGCGACCCTAGAGGCAAATGGACTCCCACCTATGAAGGGCCATTTGTTGTCAAGAGAGTGTTCTTTGGTGGTGCCATGATGCTGACTACCATGGATGGTGAAGACTTCCGACATCCTATGAACGCAGACATAGTTAAAAAATATTACACATAAATGACTTGTTAGGTTGACACACCTAGGAAAAAATAAGGGAATCCCGACAAACCAAAAGGTTTGGGAAAAAATTAGGGATATATGCAAAATATTGTACACCCGGCAAGTTGAAAACCCGAAAGGGCGACTTGGGCAAAAATGGGTATCCCGGTGGGCTGAAAACCCGAAAGGGCGGTCCAGGAAAAAGTTAAGGATTGAAAGCGTATGACTATGTCCTGTGGAATCACCAGAGTCAGTTTTATTACCAAGGTCCGAGTTCAAACGGTCCAAGATAAATCCAATCAACTTCTTTCAACGACAAGGGGAATTTGAAGACATTGGGGCAATAGTATAGTTGGAATGCAATGAGATCATTTCCACATGTCTAGTTGTTTTTGTTTTCGTTTTTTGTTTCGACGATTTCTTCTTACTAGGATCTCCGTCTATTTGTACAAAAACTCCTATTCACAGGCAAAATATCAATACAAATATACTTTGAAGTGCAAACTTTCTGTTTTATTTTGAATGCAAAAATGTCCAATGACTAAAATTGAACGAACATATGCATGTGAATATAATTAAAACTATTTGGCACATGTGTCCTGCTAAACAGCAGCAAACGTCTATTTAATGCATTTGGATTATTCCCCACATAGTTATTTTATTAACATTATCCTCACAAGACCGGCTACAATAAACCATTCCTCAACAGAGTTACCCACAAAGTGTTTTCGCATAGGTTGATTCCTAGCCAGAGTCTCAATCTCTTGGAAATTCTCTCCCCAGCTAAGTTGGTTCTAAACAAAGAAGCCTTGCGGATCTCTTCCTAAAAAGAACTCACCTCGCTAGCAGTTTATCAACATGGTTTATTTCCCCAACATACAACATACGATAATCAACGAACAACAAAATTCCCTAGCATAATTTGTCCTCTCCAGCTTGAGTTTGCCTTTTAGAATATTACAAATCTGAGGGCCACAACCCCTAATCCCCAGTAAAGTCATCAACAAAACCTTTACTATCTCCAAAAGATACTATGAATCTTGGGCCCGACCAGATAATAGTGTAACCTTTCAAATACTATGAAAACTGGACCCGACCAGATAATAGTACAACTTTCCAGAACTATGAAACCTGGACCCGACCAAATAATAAGTTTAAATCCTCGAGATATTGAAGAACCTGGACTCAACCAGACCTGGGTTTAACTTCTTTTCCCCAGTAGAGTTTGCCTCTACCCCAACGAGTTACTGTGAAGCCTGGATCCGACCAGATAACAGTTTTCAACTTCATCTTTTCAAGTAAGTTATTGTGAAGCCTGGATCCGACCAGATAGAAATTCCCCTCAGAAGTTCGTGGTGAAACCTGGAATCCGACCAGATAACACCTAAGTTCCAAGCAAGTTACTGTAAAGCCCGGACCCGACCAGATATCAGTTCAGACCTATCTCTTCAGACAAGTTTATTGTAAAGCCTGGACCCGACCAGATAGCAATTAACTTCATCCACCTCAAAATCTGTGAAGCATGGATCCGACCAGATATCAGTTCAACTTCGTCTATTCAAGCAAGTTATTGTGAAGCCTGGAGTCCGACTAGATAACAACTAGCTACAATCCCCAGCAAGACACTATGAAGCCTGAACCCGACCAGATAATAGTATAACTTTTCAAAAACTATGAAGCCTGGACCTGACCAGATAGTAGTTACCACTTCAAGAAAACTGCGAAGCCTGGATCCTACCAGATAATAGTTTGATTTCAAGAAATTTTCTGCAAAGCCTGGAATCTGACCAGATAATAGTTGATTTATTCTTCCCTAGTAAGTTACAGTGAATCCTGGATCCGACCAGATAACAGTTGACTTCCTCATCCTCAACAAGTTATTGTGAAGCCTGGATTCTACCAGATAACAGCTAACATTCAAGAGATATTCCCCGATAGAAACATTCTGTCAACGAGTTTGAAGATATGTATATTCTTCATCCCCAACAGTAATTCGAAATTCTGCTTCCCAGAACTCCTCAACAGTAGTCAGGGATTTATTTTCCCGGACAAAATATGCATCTCACATTCATACATCATAGCATATACATACAAAATGCATTTAGCATGCTCTCATTCATCTTGTGAACATCATGCATACAACTGCATTTAACTAACCCTTTTTCCCACAGGTAAAACATCAAGTTTTGGTATAAACTGACCAGAGATTTATGCTGATACTTCTTCCAGTATTTAGCATCATTCCTCCAAATGGCATATATAAGCACATTCCCAATACATCTTCGAGTGCAAATTTCTGGGCACTCTAGTGTTCAATCATCTTCCACCTTCAAGTCACGAATGGCGGATCTGCCAATCTAACTCTTCAGGTTTAAGAAGATTGAACAGGGGCAGCTGTTGTACCCCAAAATTTTCCCTCTCATTTCTCAAAAAATATATCACAAGATCTCCATTGATTCAAGACTGCACAAGGTTTGATCAGCTCAAGACACCTCCTTAAGCACTGATGACTTAAATTAGGGTTTGAGTTTGCACAAGGACAAATGGACTTTTAATGCCCCATATGACTTTAATGAATCATTTTTGACCCTAAAGATTACTCATGTCAAGTTTCAAGTCTTGGATCACATTTTTGCTCAGTCAATTGATCAGTTGACCTAAAATCAATTGTATTAGGGAAAAAGTCAACTGTGGCCAATTTACAGTCAAACTTCACATTTTTTGGTCCATATCAACATCATGAACTCATATATGTCAATTTATCAAGTTTGGATCATAATTCCTCAAGAAATTTGATCAGATCATCAAAAGGGCAAAATGGTCAAAATTAGGGTTTTGACTGAGGAGGTTCAATTTTTGACTTTTGACCTAACAAATGACTTATTGGTTTAAGAGATGATCTCAAGGATTCAAATGCATCATTTTTACCTAATGTCATGGCTCAAAACATTTCTCAAGATCAATTGATTGATAGTTGAATTTCAGTCAGTTGATGAAAAGTCAATTGTACACTGAAAAGTCAAACTTTGACTTTTTGATCAAAATCAAGTATCAAAGATTACAATTCATCAAGATATGTCAAAATATGAAACTTGTTCATCAATAAATCAAAAAGTCAAGATTCATCCTTGAAAAGTCAAAATTCTAAAACTTTGAATTTTTTTCTAAGTGTTGGAAAATTCACTTTTTTCATAACTATGAGCAAAATTTCCATCATGATGAAAGATGATTCAAAGGAAACTTCCAACATGAAAGTTGTAGATCTCAATGATATCTAAAACATTGTAGGGAAGAACTTTTCTAGAAATGCTTGGATTTCAAGTTATGATTTTGTGAAGACATGTTCATGAAACTTAAAAGACTTAGTGAAATTTTGCCCTAGTTTACGCAGGATTTTGACCTAACTTCATGGCAATTTTTCACCTAGTTCCAAATTTAATTTTCAAAAATGACAAACGTGAAGGTTGTAGAGGATTCTACAAGCTTTCCAAAATGTCCAAAAACTCGTTGATATCATACTTGAGCTAAGAGAATCGAAAGCAAGAAGTTATGGTTTCCAACTTGAATTACAAACCATTTCCTTGATGAACACATAATCCAATCTCAATGTTATGCTGCATAATATTGCTTTGCAGACCTTATAACTTGTGTATATATCCATAATTAATGGATTACACAAACTTTTGAGCTATGATTCAAGTGGTTTAAGCATTGTCCAAGTCAATTTTCCATTTTGGGAAGAAAGTTAACATTGCCATTCTTGAAAAGCAAGCTTTATTCACAAAGTCAATTCTTGAGCATATCACTTGTTCCCTCGGATCACACTCCATCTACAAAGTCAGAAGCAAGTTTATTTAAAGTGTAACCAGTCTACAATAGCAAATACAAAGGCATGGAAACTTGTTTTGTCAAGAAAATCACATGTTGAGCTTAAACATGTGAATTTGATTTTTTTCAACTACAAGTCTCAAAAACATTTGCTTATAAATATGGATACTATTTGCAAGCTAGTACATGAGCTCAAGCACCCTGAAACTCTCTGAAACACTCAAAATCCAGAAATTGCACAAAAAACTCCATTGATGCACAATTTCTGACTTTGAACTTGTAACTCACATTTATCTCGTGCGTTTTCATTCCTAATCAATCACAAAGCTTATATACCTCAAATATAGTCTATCCTTGTCCTTGTTCCAGAACTGTAACACCATTTTCATCAACCTCCATAACCAAAAAATAGAGTTTGCAAGTTGACTTCTCCAGGCCATTTCATCCGTCCTCATTCCAAACTAATCATTGCATTAGCTTCCTGGAGGTTCACTGAAGCTAACCTGATCATCACAACTCCTTGAAAGTTGCTCAAACTCATTTCACGATTTCCAGTTTTGAGGTATCTTTCTGAACTTCTATCTTTTCATTTAGGCATTGTTAAGCTTGCATTTGTGAAAATAAAATTTAGATATCATTGCCCTGAAACTGTACATGTCCATACATTTCATTTATATATATTGAGATTAGAGAATTTTAGGTTTGAATCTCTAAAAAAAGTTAGGTCAGAATTTGGTACTTTTAGAAATTCTCATTCATCTTTGATTTATAGCTTATGATATTTATATGGTTGAATTCGTATGGGAAAATGGAGCAACTTTCATGTTTACATTTTTCATTTTTATTGAGAAATGAGTGAGTTACCGGAATCATGGCTGAAGGTTGAAGATGAAGTCATTTTCAGAACATATTTTGTGTTATGTATTTATTATTTCATTTAAGTTAACAGATGTACAGCCACCCCAGTTGCAAAGGCGGGGTGCGTTTATCTCAAGGTCATGGGTTCAAGTCCCAGCGCTGCCTTTTGTTTTAATTTCCAGCATTTTCTTTCTTTTTTGTTTCAAACAACCAGCGCCTGGGCTTAGTTACTGGGTCTTTTCATTTTTGCTGCACCACACCCCCTGCCTGCTTATCACACACAAGCCCTAAGCGAATGCGCCTTTTCAAAAATACTTTCAAGACCACTACAAAGCAGATTTTCAAACAAAAGCAAGTGATCTAACAAGAAACTAAGAGCCCATAGATAACTATGGATGAAAAGGGTGATAATACCTTCCCTTTTCATAATCTACCCCCCGAACTCAAGAAATAATCTCAAAGGTCTTTCCTATTCTTTTCAGTCTTTCCTTTTGGATAAAAGAAAAGTCGGTGGCGACTCTTGCTAACCGCAACATTTGTGATCAAACGCAAAACATCCCAAGTCATTTCTCCCATCGTATTATAGACGGTCAAGACCTTCCGCACTCAGCAAACACGAACATAGTTAAAAGAAACTACGCATGAATAGAGACCTGCTAGGTTGAATGGCCTAGGCAAAAATAAGGGCATCCTGGCGAACCAAAAGGGTTCGGGAAAAGTTATGGATATATATACACCCGGCAAGTCGAAAACCTGAAAAGGCAACTTGGGCAAAAAAGGTGTATCCCGGTGGATTGAAAACCCGAAAGGGAGGTCCAAGCAAAAGTTAGGAATTAAAAGCGTATAACTATGTCCCGTTGGATCACCTCACAGACAGACTTAGGTAACAAGTGTCAAGTTTAAATGGTACTAATCAATCCAGTCAGCTTTGGTCAAGCAACAAAGTGATGAGATGCTCAAAGATATAAAGGCAATAGCAGAATGGGAACCCAATGGGATCATTTCACATAGCTGTTTTTCTTTGTATACTACTTTATATAGTTTTCATTCTTACAACGATATTCTCTTATTAGGATGTCTGTCTCCTTGTACAAAAATATCTGTTATAGGCAGACTTCTTCAGATTAATACAAAAGCTATCTCTTTGAAAGCACAAAACTATTTGTTTTATTTTTCTGTTTTGTTTTGCAAAAACGTCCAGTGATTATTTTTAACATATGAAATTGAATATGATCACTGTTTACAAATACACGCATAAAAATAGAATGACAGTTACTAATGGTTTTAAGAAACAGGACAATGTCTAAAAAGCCACCTGCAAATCCTCGCAAACACTTTCTCCAGCAGGTACAAAGACAGAGATGTCCTCCTGCGAAATCATTATCATATCCTCAGCATACAACCTAATGATGTCAAAGGTTCTGATGTCCCCTGCAGAGCAAGTGTCTCCAATCATCTCCCCAGCATCTTGAAGAATTCCTCAGCATGGTTCATAAACTTCTTGGGTTCCCCAACAGAGCTTCATAAAAATCCCCAAGCAGTTTATGGAGTTTTCTTTTCCCATTAGAGTTTATTTCTCTAGCCACGAAAATCCATCTCCCAGCAATTCAACTTCAACAAATAATGAAGAATCACATTCTTCATCCCTAGCAACAGTCAGGGATTTATTTTCCCTCAGTTCAATGATGCTACGAAGAACAACTTATCAGTTCATATATTGCATTCATACATTATTTTACAAACGTCATAGCATATGCATACAAAATACATATAGCACAATCTCATTTATTTTGAGAACATCATTACACAATGTGTGTCATGCATCATGACATTGTATACAGCTAATTATTTACCTTTTCAAGAAAGACCAACAAACAAATATCATCATCAATTTTCAACAAGTTCCAGATTAATTCCTGAAACAAGATAGGGAAATTATCTGAAGTAACAGCTCATCAATCATTTTGAAGCCTAGACCCGACCAGATAGTCGTTAACATCAAATACAATTTACTGTGAAGCCTGGAATCCGACCAGATTGCAGTTTACAACACTGTGAAGCCTAGAATCCGACCAGATAGCAGTTTATAACACTATGAAGCCTGGAATCCGACCAGATAGCAGTTTACAACATTGTGAAGCCTGGACCCGACCAGATAGCAGTTAACACAATTTCTAAAGCCCGGAATTTGATCGAATAACAGTCAAACTTCTAAAACACTATGAAGCCTGGACCCGACCAGATAGCAGTTAACATCATTGTTGAAGCCCAGAATTCGATCGGATAACAGTCAAACGTCTACAACACTGTGAAGCCTCGACCCGACCAGACAACAATTAACATCATTACTTAAGCCTGGAATCTGACCGGATAACAGTCAATCTACAATTCAAGACACTGTGAAGCATGGAATCCGACCAAATAACAGCATAATTTGTTGCGAAGCCCTTGAATCTGACCAGTTAGTAGTTTACTCAGTCAAATTACTACGAAGCCTGAAGTCCGACCAGATAGCAGTTTACTCTGTCAATTACTATGAAGCCTAGACCCGACCAGATGACAGTATAATCTATAACACTGTAAGTCCTGAACCTTACCAGATAACAGTATACCTCAAATTCAAGTTGAAGCCTGGAGCCGACCAGATAACAGGTTAATTTCTTCAAGTTACTGAAGCCTGGACCCGACCAGATAATAATATACCTCAAATTCAAGTTGAAGCCTGGACCCGACCAAATAATAGCTTAATTTATTCAAGTTACTGAAGCCTAGACATGACCAGATAACATCTCAAATCACTAAAGACTGGACCCGACCAAATAATAGTTCAAATCACTGAAGCCTGGACCCAACCAGATAACAGTTCAAGTCACTTTGAAGCCTGAATTTCCACCAAATAACAGTTTGAGTTACTGCGAAGCCTCTAAATCGACCAGATAACAGTTAATTTCATATTCCCCAGTAAGTCGCTATGAAGCCTGGAATACGACCAGATAGCCATCAACTTTATTATCCTTAGCAAGTTACCGTGAAGACTGGATTTCGACCAGATAACAACTAACTTTCATCTCTCCAATCAAAAGATAACTCCCCAGTAGAGTAATGGTTAACTAAAACTCCTAGACTCTATTCCCCAAATAGAAATCAACATTCCCCAGCGGATTCTTAATCAAACAACAGGAATAGGATTCCCCACAAAGAGACAACTTATGGCTCAGAGTAAATCGACCAAAGATTTATTCTGATGTTTCTTCCAGTTCAAAGTCAGCATCTACTCTGGATGGCATCTTTAAGCCCATCTCCGACACTCTCAGTCATCTTATACAAATGGCATCTTTAAGCCCATTCCCAATATTATCACCCAGCCGCATTACCTCAGGTATATGCAAGCGCAAATTTCTGGGCACTCTAGTGTTCAATCATCTTCCACCTTCAGATTACGAAAGGCAGACAAGCCAATCTAAATCCTCGGGTTTAAGAAGATTGAACAGGGGAAGCTGTTGTACCCCAAAATTTTCCCTCCCATTTTACTCAAGGCATGCTCATTAAGGTCCTCAATTGCTCAAGGTTGACAAAGAATTGATCATACAAATTCTTCTCCTAAGAAACGAACCTCCAATTAGGGTTTCACCTCTCACAAATAATTTTGGTTTTCAAAGGCTTCAATTGATTTCCATGGTCCATAATATGTTCTCAATAATGTCCATGCCAAGTTTCATGCCTCGCACTACAAGCTTGCTCAGTCAATTGCTCAAATGCTTGGAAATCAACTATACTAGGTCAAAAGTCAATTGTGACCAATATACAATCAAACTTCAAGATTTTTGGTCAACATAAACATTTTGAAGTGATATCCATCATTTTATCAAGGTTTGATCATGATTCCTCAATGAATACTCTTAATTTATCAAAAGTCAAGAATTGCAAAATTAGGTTTTCCTAGAGAAATTCAACTGCACTTTGACCAGGCATAACTTTCTCATACTTCATCCATTTTTCCCCAAACAAAGCTCATTATGAAGAGACTCCAATTCCCTACAACTTCTATTTTATCCTCAAGGCCAAGAAATGTATCATTGGAAAGATATCAACTCATACATTACAGGTCATTTTCAAAAGGTCAACAAAAGACACTTTTTTCCAAGACCATTTACATCTAGATAAATCCTCCAAATGAAAAATGGTCAACGTAGGGTTTGTAGAGGACATCTTGGGCTTTCCAAAAAGTAAAAAATTCATCTTCAAAGGATAAAAATTGAGCAAATTATGGCTTGCCCAAGTTGGGAAATTTTGAGAAATTTCAAGGAATGTGCATTGAGCAAATTTGAAATTTTAGGTCAATGGCCTAACTTTTTAAGCTTCAAATATCTCCATGGCCTTATGAAGGACCACTAAACCCATTTTTTTATGGCCATGATTTTTCTTGTATTTTATCTTGATTTTATTTGGTTTAAAATTAAATAAATTAAGTAAAATGCTAAGAAATATGGGCCATGACATTTGGGCCTGACTTGACTCATCAAGAGGAGCCAATTTTCGTGCAAGATACATTAGAGAGGACCAGGTTCATGCAAAGACCAAAATGGAAAGAAAATAATAAAAAAATGGCATTTTCTTCAAATTATGATTTTGTATTCAAAACAGGATTAAATGTATTGATTCTTGCCATGTTGGTTTAGTCTCACATCCCTCTATAAATACCAGACCCAAGTGCAAGCAAAGAACACACTCACATTTCTTGAAAAAACCACACAAAATTCACAAAATTTCCATAAGTTGTCAAAACTCGAAATTGTATTTGCAAGCATCCACGGTCCAAACCAAGCCCACTACTCACTCCCTGAAGGTCCTAGGAGTGTTTCCCAGGCCTTAAGCAACTCTAACATGCGCTGAAACCTCGCTTACGCGATCACTTCGATTGGTAATTTCTCGTTGATCTCAAAATTTCAAATCATGCAATTTAAATCCTTACTAAGCATATATTTATGTTATTATGATGTTTGCGTTCACTCTAATGTGTTACATGGAAAACTAGGGCCATAGATTACAGGTTGCCATTTTTAGGGTTCTAGAACGGCTAAGCTTCGAGCAGGGCGTTACATGTCTTTTCAGGCCAAACCACTACCACCATGGAGCTTGTAGCCTAGGAAATAAGGGGGGGTAGCCGGAGTCTGGGGCCTTGATTCCACATATTTTTGTTGTTTTTCGTTTTTTGCAGGACCAGAGAAGATGACCGGAGGGCAGCTCCGGCATCCCAGAGTTATTTTGACTCCGGTCAAAGCTAGCGTGGCTAAATAAAACTTTATGATTGGTTGGTTCAAAATCCCAAGGGTCCACTAAAGGGCACGTGTGTACAACTCAACATTCTCTACTTATTTCACATATATATTTTTTTGGTTGTTTGTATAAATGAATAAACAGGTTGGTTGAGTGGTGAAGTGCGCGTTTGAAAGGCTAGAGGGGTTGGGTTCGATTCAGACCTTTTGAAATTTTATTTTTATAACATTCTATGCATATTTAATGCTTCCAGGCTACGCACGCTCACCATACACCATCAAGTCCATGCCATCATATGCACATCTGATCCAGCTCCAACGCCTTGAGCGCACAGCCTCACCATGGACTCTCCTGAGGATCTCCCCACTGAATCCAATGGCAGATTTGGGCTTCTCTCACTTGGGTCCAGCGAATTTCAATTCAGACACGCCCTAATTTCTTTCACTAACCTGGCCTATTTAACTTTTTTTTTTGTTGTATTTTTATTGCTTTTTCTTTTAAATTGTTTTTTTAATTAATCAGCAAATAATTATAAAATCACAAAAAATTAGGTTTAGTTTTTTCATTTAAAATTAATTTTGTTAATTAATTAATTTAATCTTTTTTATTTCAATTTAAAATTAATAGACTTAAGATTTAATTGATTTCAATTTTTTTTAATAAATAAAAAATGCCAAAAGTATTAGTTTTGTTTAGAATTAATTAATAATTTTATTTTCCCTTTTTATTTTTTTTAATTAATTGAACTTAGGTTTTAATTTAATATAATTTTTTTCCAAATAAAACAAAATAACAAAAAGATTTCCTTTCACTTAGGGTTTAGACGTTCTCGTGCATTTGGCGCGCGTTTAATTTTTCCTTTCTATTTTTCCTATTACTGTACTTGCTTATGGGATGTAATAGACTTAAATTAGGACTTTACTTTATTGCTTTATCCCCCAAGTTTTGGACTTGTAAATAATCCCCCTCCCCGAAGCCTTGTAATAGCTAGATTTTACATTTCCGCAGTTTAAATTCCTGCAACTTTTAAACTGTCTAGATGCATGACTAATATGATTGTATTGCAATAACATAATAATCAAACGCTATCAAACCTAACATAAGACAAAAATAACTGAATATAAGACACTCTCACATATACACCTCTAGGGTATCCCTACTTTGGTTGCCTTCGGAAAACAGCCATAACTCTCGAAACATGAGAGACTTTAGTGGCTACCCTCTGGTTTAATAGATAAAAAATGACCCTCTCGATGTTGCCTCGGTATGATCTTAAAACCCTAGGGTAGTTACTAAGGTTTCTTGCCCAGTTTCCTTTGTGACTATATGATGTCCCTTCGAATGTCTCTCAAACATCCAACGGCTAAGGCTACCTACTCACTAATAGTATAATAGCACTGTCTAAAGGAAAAGAGGAAAAGAACAACCTTTTGAGTAAAGTAGATAATTCATAGATACTTGCTCAAAACAAAACCTTTTTTCTCACATACACAAATATTCTTTCAAAAACATTTTCAAAAAACACTTTGTATACGTTCTCTACCAATCCGAGAAACATTACAAAGTTCACCGTACTGAGGCGCTTTCTTTCAAAAATATTTTTCAAATACACAAAGCACAAGGTATTTTTCAAATGAGCTAGCATCTAAGAGCCCATGGAAAACTACAGATAGAAAGGGTGATAACACCTTCCCTTTCCATAATCTACCCCCCTTACTCAAAAATAATCTCGAAATGTCTTTTTTAGTTCTTTTCACCCTTTCCTTTGTTGGATAAAAGAAAAGTCGGTGGTGACTCTTGTTTACCGCAACATTTGCAAACACAAACGCAAAACCAGTATAACAGTCGGTTCTTCCACCGTATTACAATCACTTTTGGTTATAAGTTCCTTTTATATCAACACAACTCAATAGAAAATTCTGAAAAATTCGGTCGCACACTAAGTGTTCGACAAATTGATTAGTTTGTTCTTTCGCTAGTTACCATTGGAAATAGTATTTCTAGTAAATTTCTATAAACGATTAATACTTTGTTACTTGATTGAAGTTTATAAATTCGGTATTATATTGTTCATTCCATATATATCTTTATATTTTCATATAAAGGCATCAAATAACTTGGTTCGTATAGACGACAATTTTCGATCTATATCAAAATCTTCCGCGTGCACTCTTTTTGAACTAATTTTTAAAACCAGAATTTTATCTAGATTTTTTTGGCATGTTGATCTACTTACCCCTATAGATAAGGCGTTGTTGTCTAACTTTTTAATCAATAATAAATTAAACCCCTATCTGTTGTACCCCAAAAGTTTCTCTCTCATTTCTCAAGAAATCTCTCACAAGATCTCCATGGATTCAAGACTGCACAAGGTTTGATCAGCTCAAGACACCTCCTTAAGCACTGATGACTCAAATTAGGGTTTGAGTTTTCACAAGGACAAATGGAATTTTAACCCCATATGACTTTCATGGATCATTTTGAACCCTCAAGATTTCTCAGGTCAAGTTTCAAGTCTTGAATCACATTTTTGCTCAGTCAATTGATCAGTTGACCTAAAATCAACTGTATTAGGGAAAAAGTCAACTGTGGTCAATTTACAGTCAAAATTCATAATTTTTGGTCCATATCAAAATTATGAACTCATATATGTCAATTTATCAAGTTTGGATCATAATTCCTCAAGAAATTTGATCAGATCATCAAAAGGGCAAAACGGTCAAAATTATGGTTTTGACTGAGGAGGTTCAATTTTTGACTTTTTGCATAACAAATGACTTATTGGTTTAAGACATGATCTCAAGGATTCAAATACATCATTTTGACCTAATGGCATGGCTCAAAACATTTCTCAAGATCAATTGATTGATAGTTGAATTTCAGTCAACTAATGAAAAGTCAATTGTACACTGAAAAGTCAAACTTTGACTTTTTGATTAAAATTAAGTTTCAAAGATTACAATTCATCAAGACATGTCAAAATATGAAACTTGTTCATCAATAAATCAAAAAGTCAAATTTCATTTTGAAAAGTCAAAATTTCTAAAACTTTGATTTTCTAAGTGTTGGAAAAATTCACTTTCATAACTTTGAGCCAAATTTCCACCATGATGCAAGGTGATTCAAGAGAAACTTCCAAAATGAAACTTGTATATCTCAATGAGATCTAAAACATTATAGGGCATAACTTTTCCTAGAAATGCTTAGATTTCAAGTTATGATTTTGTGAAGACATGTTCATGAAACTTAAAAGACTTAGTGAAATTTTGCCCTAGTTAGGCAGGATTTTGAACTAACTTCATGGCAATTTTTCACCTAGTTCCAAATTGAATTTTCAAAAATGTCCAACATGAAGGTTGAAAATGATGTTACAAGCTTTCCAAAATTTCCAAGAACTCATTGTGATCATACTTGAGCTAAGAGAATCAAAGGCAAGAAGTTAGGGTTTCAAACTTGAATTACAAGTCAATTTTGTGATGAACACTTGATCCAATCTTCAAGCATGATGTACAAATCCCACTTTGCAGGATTCTAACTTTCCTTTCACTCCATAATTAAATGCTTGTACAATTTTTAGAGCTTTAATCCAAGCATTCAATGCATTTTCCATGCTTAATACCATTTTAGGAAGAAAGGCAACATTGCCATTTTAGAAAAGTGGCTTTAATCATAAAGTCCACTCTTCTTGATCCTCTATCTTGTTGTTCTGAACACACACAATATGTATGATCAGAAGCAACATGTTTAAAGCTTCTCAGCCACCATATAAACTAGGTACTTGTGCATTGGAACCACATTTTTCAAGCTTTCTTCAAAAACAAGCAAAAATTCACAAAAATATGAATTTGAATTCTGATCAACTACAAGTCTCAAAACCATTTGCTTATAAGTAGAGATACTATTTACAAGCTAATACATGAGAAAAAACACCCTCAAAATCCCTCAAATCAGAACTTGCATCAAAACTCCATCTATGTGCACATTCTGACTTTGAAACCCAAACTCATATTTCCCTCGTGCTTTTTCATTCCTAATCAATCACAAAGCTTCTATACATCAAATACAGTCCATCTCCATCCCTATTTCACAACTGTAAATCCATCTCCATCATCTTCCAAACTCAAAAATAGAGCTCTGCAACTGGACTTCATCAGCACAATTCAGCCATCCTCATTCCAAACTAATCATTGCATTAGCTTCCTGGAGGTTCACTGAAGCTAACCTGATCATCACAACTCCTTGAAAGCAGCTCATTTGCAAACCACGAATTCCATTTTTGAGGTAAGTTTTTTGACTTTTGAAATCTTCATATAGGCATTGTTTGCTTTCCATTTGTGAAGATAAAACGTAGATATCATAGCCTTGAAGATGACCATGTCCTTAAAATTCATTTATATTGCTTGAGTAGTGAGAATTTTAAGTTTGAACTTTCTGAAAAAGTTAGGTCAGAATTTAGTACCATTAGAAATTCTCATTCTTATTTGATTTATAGCTTATGATATTTGTATGGTTGGATTCGTATGGAAAAATGGAGCAACTTTCGTGTTTACATTTTTCATTTTTGTTGAGAAATGAGTGGGTTACAGGAATCATGGCTGGAGGTTGAAGATGAAGTCATTTTTAGGATTTGATTTATGTTATGTATTTATTGTTTCATTTAATTTAAGGGATGTATAGCCCCCCCCAGTGGTAAGGCAGCGTGCGTTTCATGTTCAGGGCGTGGGTTCAAGCCCCAGCGCTGCCACTTTTTGTTATTTTTCAACATTTTCTCTTCTTTGTTTCAAACCAGCGCGATTGGGCCTTAAGTCAGTGGGTCTTCCTCATTTTTACTCTCTCTAACCCCCTGCACACTTATCACACACAAGCCCACTCCTTTTTTTTTTGTTATTTTTTCTGATTATAAAAAACCATTAATGGGCCAGGCTTCACAAAAATTGTTTTTCTATTAAACTCTCAAATCCAATTTCAAACCCCCTGACTTTTATTTTTACATTTTATTTTATTTTATTTTATTATTTTATTTATTATTATTATTATTATTATTATTATTTTTTTTTTTTTATTAATAAAAATCCAAAAATATTTTTATTTATTATTTGCATACTTACATTTTTTATTTTCTTTATAAACTAAAAAGACAAAAACATTTTCTTAAACAAACGTAATTTCTTTTTCTTAATTAATAATTAAATTTGGGTTTAGTTATTTTCTTTTTTATTTAAAATCAACTTAGAGCTTAGGTTTCTTTTAGTTAATTAATTTCCATATTATTTTTATTAAACTAAAAAACCTTTTCTTAAAAAACCTAAAAAATGCTTTATAACTTAATTTTCTTTTCTTAGTTAGTTTAGGTCTAATTTTGTTTAGTCTTAATTAATAATTCTCTTTTAGATAATTAGGTCAAAACTAAATCCTTTCCTCAAAAACCCCAAAAATCAATTCCTTTCCATTTATATTCTTGCACATTATATTTATTCATTTCTTGTATATTATTCAATATGGTTGTAATAGATAATTAGGTTTAATTTCTTGCAATCCTCATTTGTAAATTTGTATACCCCATCCCCAAATGATGTAATAGTGTTGTACCCCAAAATTTACCCTCTCATTTCTCAAGGATTCTCTCACAAGATCTACTACGACGTCAAGTTTGCAGCACTGATACATCAATTTAGGCATGGAATTGGCACAAGGGAAAAATGGTCAATTGCATATTGGAAAGTCAAACTTTGACTTTTTAGTCAACATTACATTACAAAGATCAAATTTCATCAAGGCATTCAAGAATATCAAGCTTAATCATCAAGAAGTCAAGAAAGTCAAAAGTCAACTTGAAAAGTCAAGATTTCCAATACTTAGAAATTTTCTAAGTGTTTTTATACATGATAATTTCATCACTTCACGCCATTCTTTCACCAAGATGTAAGATGATTCAAAAGAAGCTTTCAACATGAAATTTGTAGATCTCAATGATATCTACAACATTGCTTTACACAATTCTCCTAAATATGCTTGGATCTCAAGTTATAAATTCATGAAGTAATGACATTTTCATTTAACACTTAGAGAAATTTTCAACAGATTTTGTTCAGGATTTTGTCCCAACTTCTTGCCATTTTTTCACATAGTTACAAGATGATTTTGTCAAAATGGCTAACATGAAAGTTATAGAGGATGTTTCAAGCTTTCCAAAACATCCAAGAGCATAAATTTATCATATTTAAGCTAGGATGTTCAAGGGCCTGAAGTTGGGCATCCACTATTGAATTGCAAGTCATTTTAGTGAAGAACACATAACAAAACCCTTATGATTTGCTGCATAATCTTATGTTACGGGCCTCCTTGCTTGCAAATCTTTATATAATTTAATTCTTACACCCACTCTTGAGCTATTACCCAAGTGTTTAAACCATTGTCAAAAATATCTTTCCATTTATGGCATAAAGGCACCATTGCTATTCTTGAAAAGCAAGCTTTTTGTACAAAGTTTGTCTTGAGCCCATACCTTGCTGGTTGCTGATTATACTCCACCATAAATCATGGAAAGTAGCTCCTCAATACCAACAACTTTGGTACTTCATCTTGGGACTATGGAGTACTTGACTTAGTTTGATCTTTATAATCTTACCAAACCATAACATGTTGTTTTAAAAACCTAATCAGCTCATATGCACAAACCCCTTGCCTATAAATAGAAGAAGCATTTGCAAGAGAAAGAGGTTAGAAAAAAGAGAGAGAAAAGCCAGAAATTTTTATTGTAAACTAGCCCTCAAAATCTCATATTCACAAAAGCCATAAAAGTCCATAAAGCTTCCATTTCTTGAGTTTTGAAATCCAAATCCTAGAACTCTACATATCTTACAATCTCTGTACAAACATCTAAGCACTTCACATACATCACCTAGAAATTGTTCAAACTTCATAACAAGCTTCTACAACACCTCTGTTTTCTTTTCCAAGTTCAAGAACAGTCAAGACAACAACTCAAGCTCAAAATATAATATCCAACTCCAAGGTAAGTTTCTTGACTTTAGTTCTCCATTTCAAGCATCATTAGTAATCCATTTTTGAAGACAAAGTGTGGTAACCTCTGCCCTTGAAGTTAACCCTTTGTTTATCTTCCATTCTTTTCATTATGTGTTGAGAACTAACCCATGTATGCAGCAAAACAATGTTGAAGTAAAAAATGACAGTATGAGTCGACACATAGCCTTATGAGTCGATACATACTGCTTTACAGGCCCAAAATAGAAGGAAAAAGAGTGTATGAGTCGACACAAAGCACGTATGAATCGACACATGCAGTGTATGAGTCGACACATACCATTATGTATCAAATCATACTAAGTTGATTTGGCAATACAGGGGAAAGGAAAGTTATGTGTCGATGCATAGGAGCTTGTGTCGACACATAATAGTTCAAAATGCATTTTTTACTTCTTTTTACATTGTTTTTACATTTCCTCCATTGTTATTCGATATGGTTGTAATATTTAAGTTCCTATTCCATCCCCATTTATAAATTGTACCGCCATCCCCTAAACGATGTAATAGCGTAGGACTTTATTTTCCGCAATTTAACGCTTTCAAATACAAATGCTAGTAATTAGGGTTTTGTATGGAAAGACTAAAACCAATCAATAGAAAACCCTAATCAAGACAAAAATAAAGCATGAAATCAATACACTTGCACACAAGTACTCCTAGGGTAAACCCACTTGGTTGCCTTACAAAAAATGGCCATATTATGCATGAGAGGTATCTTAGCAAAAACAAACAAAAAATACAAGATCATAGTCCCTCGATGACGCTATCAAAGTTTCCTTTCAAAAATGATCTTAGTCCCTAAAGAAAATGCTAAGATATCTTACAACATTGCTAATCATGGCTATACGATGACCCACACCCGTCCCTTTACATCCAAAGATAGGGTTACTTACCAAATCAATGGTAAGATAGCAATGTCAAAGGAAAGAGGAAATGAACATGAAAGACTTTTGAGTAGGTAGATTGTTCCTAGTTGCTTGCTCAATTTCAAAACCAAAACATCCTTGCTATTTTAAAAACAAACACCAACACTTTCAAAATTATCTTTCAAACTTGAAAACATTTTCAAAAGATCAATGCTTTGTATACATTCTTACGAACGAGAATCATTACAAAGTTTGCCTAAACAATGGCATCTTTACAAAATACTTTCAAAAACCACACAAAAGCACATTTTCAAACAAAATCAAGTGATCTAGAAAGTAACTAAGAGGCCATAGATAACTATGGATGAAAAGGGTGCTAATAACTTCCCTTTTCATAATCTACCTCCCGAACTCAAGAAATAATCTCAAAGGTCTTTCATGTTCTTTTCAGCCTTTCCTTTTGGATAAAAGAAAAGTCGGTGGCGACTCTTGCTAACCGCAACATTTTGCGATAAAACGCAAAACACCCAAGTCAGTTCTCCCACCGTATCACAGAACTGGCGACCCTGGTGGGGAAATAACTTAAAAGTGGGGTTACCTTAGGGTTAGATCATATTTACTTGCTTTCATTATTTGATTTTTTTGCTTTACATTTTGGTTCTTTGTTTGGGTTTAAATCCTCTACCCGGATTTAGGATACCTTATAGGTAAGTAGCAATACATTGTGGAAATTGTACGGGGTATACTGACATGGTCTAAGAAATATCTACGTTAGTGTGACATATTTGTGGGTACCGATAGCCCTTGAGTAGTCAAGGAGAATAAGGGGCCGCTGAGTGATGTCATAAAGCACTAACTGACTTTTTAGAACCTTTTACTTGACCAACTTGGCCATTAGGACGTAGTGAGATGACCGTCTTTGGTGTAGTCCGAAGTTGGTAGATACTCGATGCTACACTCATTGAGACTTGACTCCTGAGTTTTGTTTGGTTACGAGTCAATCTCCTATCGAACGAAGCTTGTGGGAAAGGTAAGTGATATTGAGATCCCTTAGAACCCGGTTACTATTTATAGGACAGGTTGAACCAATCCAACTTTAAGAGGGTACTTACCTACAAAACTCCACACAAGCCTAAACCTAAGCACTTGTCTGCTTTGTGTGAATATGATTATTTGTATATAAACTTGATTACTTAGCATACTTGTACATAACACCATAACATCATACCATAGCATTTTCAATAACCGTTTCAAGGATCTCAAAGGTCTATGATGAAGGGTCATGTTAAACCAGACGCCTATCAAGGGGCAAAAGGATTCATTCTCTAATCAAACGTCGTCAAAGACCAAAGCACGGTAACTTGAGTCAAGGGCTATGACCCACTTGACATGGTGAACTTGATTCTCGCAGAAGGACACTCCACAATACGAAGTTCTCCAATCAAAGTTGTTGATCAACATTCAAATTTTAAACATCTTCTTGTGTTTACCCCGCGAGATCCTTGAAAACATTGCATCCACATATCATGCATAACAGGTTTTCCCACACACAGGTCTCTCATCTGCTTACTGTTTATTTCAGTAGAGATGGTTCTAGAACAGACTATTAAGGATGTTCAGATTCAAAATGCTCAACTACAAGAGACGTTCTTGAACCAGTCCAAGGGGCAAGAAGAGTTAAAAACATTTTTCATTGAGAGAGTAACCAATGACAATCCAAAAGACAATAAGGAAAGTTAGATAAGGCAGTTGCAAGCGGAGGTAGCAACGATGAGAATCTAGATGTTGGGATAAATGGCTCTCATCCAAAATATGGCTACGTCACGAGCCCAACAACGACCTCGTCAACATCAACAGGAAAATAAGCAAAGGCAAAATAAGCCCAAGAGACAGTTTACAAATATAAACATGTCATTGGCTCGATTATTGCAACACATGTTGAAAATGGAGTTGATTACGTTGAGGGATCCTCCTCGAAATCCCAATACCTCTGATCCTAGATATCATCCTGATGCAATGTGTGCATACCATTCCAATAGTCCTGTACGTGACACGAATAGCTGTTGGGCATTGAAAAATAAGATTCGAGACTTTATCGGCGAAGGAGTGCTGGAGTTCACACAAGATGGTCAGACTGAATTCTTCTGCTGCCCTTCAAAGGCTCACCACCTGAAGTGACAAGTTCAGACAAAGAGGCTTTTTTTCATTTGAATTTTTAAGTTGTAATTCGAACAATTATTTATGTCAAACTTTGTTATTTCATTAATGCATTGCATATGTTTGTCTTGAATTAATCCATTTGTTTTCACTATATTTAAACAATGATTTTTACTCCCCTTATATATTCAACTCTCATCTTAGAAGTTGCAAGCCTTTAGAGGGAGGATGACGAAAATAATGCTTTAATCTCATACAATATGCTTTTGGACAGACCTTGCTGATGATGCACGTGCGTTCTTTCAAATCCTAAACACTAGAGTTATAAGGAAGATAATCCCTAGTCAACCCCTTTGATCCAAATAAGTAGAAGTTTTCTTTTTCACACAAATTGAAACCTTTAATCAAAACCGAGGGCAGGGTAGTCTCTCAGTTAATTCAAATGTGCGTTCAGTCACAAACTTTCACTTTCTAATGCAATGAATGACATCAGAAACATTCCTCTAGAATCAAAAGACGGGGATGGTTCCCTATCATATAGGCGGTCATTATCTCTCAATAATAAAAAGCCCAATAAGTCAGAGACTTAATAAAAACTAGGGCATCCTGCTGACTGTAATCTCAAAACAAAAACAAGAACGGTCAGGCAAAATCAGGGATAATAAACAAAAAAAGAGGTCACTACAGATCCTCGACCAACGTGAAAAATGTTGTAAAAAAATGACTTCCTTCCGATAAACTCAACTCGTACGAACCATCGCCAAAACGTCATTGGAGTTCGAGCGTACAATTAACTAAGTTTAGGACTGAAGAACATCACGAAGAACAGGTGGGTACAAAAAATTTGAGCCTTTATCCTTTGTTTCTTAAATCGTGAACCAAGCCACGTTACAACCCTTCAAAAGTCCTAATTGAAGCATGGGTTAATTCGAAAGCATACTGTTACAAAAAGGTATCCTGACTCCTGTAAGGCTTTACTCTAAATCCTGAGTCGAATTCATTTTCTTAACGCATTTTAAAAACTTCAAGACAAGCATAAACTTTGCATTATTTGAATATCATTGTTTTCATATGGCTAACTGTTTGACAGCGAAGAAATTCACACAACGAATATCCAAGTGAATAAAAACTCTCTCAAAGAACAAGATCACTTCAAGTGGAAGACACTTTTAATAACAGGTCTCCAATAAGTAAGGGGGCATGACGTGTCACTATCACATCTGCGGAAGTCCAGTCAAGATTCCAAGAAATCTTTCAAGAAGTGCTGAATAACCAGGGGGCAGATTTGTATCTGAATCACTTGGGGCATGGGGCATGAATTCCAGCAACGAATCATGTATGATCAGACAAACATCTTTTGGCAGTACGACAATGCTTGTTACTTAGGGCAGTGACAAATCTCCCCCAAGATCATGTTCATAGGAGGACCCCCAACCAGGTTTTCAATCTCTGAAAAACTCCTCCCCAACTGAGTTGGTCTAAAGAATCCTCGAGGATTTCTGTCAAAAGAAAACGCCTCTCCCGCATATTGGCAACCAGGTTCATTTCCCCAACAAACTACATTTTTCCTCTCAAACTATTACAAATCAAGGGAATACAATCCCTCTTCCTCAATAGACTCTTCTACGATCCTCAGTAAGTTGTTGTGAAGCCTCGACCCGATCAGATATCAGTTCAACTTTATCTTTTCAAGTAATTTTCTGCGAAGCCTTGAATCCGACCAGACAATAGTTAAATTCAGTAGGTTACTGCGAAGCATGGAAGCCGACCAGATAACAGTTAACTTCAGTAAGTTGTTGTGAAGCCTGGACCCGACCTGATATTAGTTCAACTTCACCTTTTCAAGTAATTTTATGTGAAGCCTGGAATCCGACCAGATAACAGTTAAATTCAGTAGGTTACTGCGAATCCTGGAAGTCGACCAGATAACAGTTACCTTCAGTAAGTTGTTGTGAAGCCTGGACCCGACCATATATCAGTTCAACTTCATCCTTTCAGTAGGTTACTGCGAAGCCTGGAAGCTGACCAGATAATAGTTAACTTCAGTAAGTTGTTGTGAAGCCTGGACCTGACCAGATATCAGTTCAACTTTATCTTTTCAAGTAATTTTCTGCGAAGCCTGGAATCCGACCAGATAATAGTTAAATTCAGTAGGTTACTGCGAAGCCTGGAAACCAACCAGATAACAGTTAACTTTAGTAAGTTGTTGTGAAGCCTGGACCCGACCAGATATCAGTTTAACTTCATCCTTTCAGTAGGTTACTGTGAAGCCTGGAAATCGACCAGATAACAGTTAACTTTAGTAAGTTGTTGTGAAGCCTGGACCCGACCAGATATCAGTTTAACTTCATCCTTTCAGTAGGTTACTGTGAAGCCTGGAAATCGACCAGATAACAGTTAACTTCAGTAAGTTGTTGTGAAGCCTGGACCCGACCAGATATCAGTTCAACTTCATCTTTTTAAGTAATTTTTTGCGAAGCCTGGAATCCGACCAGATAACAGTTAAATTCAGTAGGTTACTGCGAAGCCTGGAAACCGACCAGTTAACAGTTAACTTCAGTAAGTTGTTGTGAGGCCTGGACCCGACCAGATATCAGTTCAACTTCATCTTTTCAAGTAATTTTCTGTGAATCCTGGAATCCGACCAGATAACAGTTTAAATTCAGTAGGTTACTGCAAAGCCTGGACGCCGACCAGATAACAGTTAACTTCAGTAAGTTGTTATGAAGCCTGGACCCAACCAGATATCAGTTCAACTTCATCCTTTCAAGTAAGTTACTGCGAAGCCTGGAAATCGACCAGATAACATATAATTTCAGTAAGTTGCTGTGAAGCCTGGACCCGACCAGATATCAGTTTAACTTCATCTTTTCAAGTAATTTTGTGCGAAGCCCGGAATCCGACCAGATAACAGTTTAAAATCAGTAGGTTACTGCGAAGCCTAGAAGCCGACCAGATAACAGTTAACTTCAGTAAGTTGTTGTGAAGCCTGGACCTGACCAGATATCAGTTTAACTTCATCTTTTCAAGTAATTTTCTGCGAAGCCTGGAATCTGACCAGATAACAGTTAAATTCAGTAGGTTACTGCGAAGCATGAAAATCGACCAGACAACAATTAACTTCAGTAAGTTGTTGTGAATCCTGGACCCGACCAGATATCAGTTCAACTTTATCTTTTCAAGTAATTTTCTGCAAAGCCTGGAATCTGACCAGATAACAGTTTAAGTTCAGTAGGTTACTACAAAGCCTGGACGTCGACCAAATAACAGTTAACTTCAGTAAGTTGTTGTGAAGCCTCGACCCGACCAGATATTAGTTTAACTTGATCCTTTAAAGTAAGTTATTGTGAAGCCTGGAAAAGAAAAGTCGGTGGTGACTCTTGCTAACCGCAACATTTTGCGATAAAATGCAAAACACCCAAGTCAGTTCTCCCGTCGTATCACAAATAGCATAGTAAATTTACTTTCTGCAATTTATCGCTTTCATATAAATGCTAGTAATTAGGGTTTGTATGGAAAGATGAAATCAATTCTTAGAGAAACCTAATTCAAGATAAACCAAGCATGAAAAAATAAACACTTGCGCACTTACACCCCTAAGGTTAACTCCACTTGTTGCCTAAAGAATGGTCATGTTATGAATGTGGGATGTCTTAGCAAAAACAATCTAAAATACAAGATCATAGTCCCTCGATGACGCTTCAAAATGTTGCCTTTCAAATGATCTTATTCCCTCAAAGAGAAATGCTAAGACATCTTACAACATTTCCATCATGACCATACAATGACCCACGCCCGTCCATTTACATCCAAAGATAAGGCTTCTTACCAACCAATGGTAAGATAGCAATATCAAAGGAAGAGAGAAACGAACAAAAAAGACTTTTGAGTAGGTAGAAACGTTTCTAGTTGCTTGCTCACTTTCAAAACAAACATCCTTGCAAACACACACCAAACACTTTCACAACATGAAATATTTTCAAAAGTCCAACACTTTGTATACGTTCTTACGGAACGAGAACCATTACAAAGTTTGCCTAAACGAAGGCGCCTTTTCAAAAATACTTTCAAAAACCACCACAAAGCATATTTTCAAACAAAGCAAGTGATCTAGCAAGCAACTAAGAGCCCAAAGATAACTATGGATGAAAAGGGTGCTAACACCTTCCCTTTTCATAATCTATCCCCCCGAACTCAAGAAAATATCTCAAAGGTCTTTCCTGTTCTTTTCACCCTTTCCTTTATTTGGATAAAAGAAAACTCGGTGGCGACTCTTGCTAACCGCAACAATTGCGATAAAACGTAAAACATCTGAAGTCAGTTCTCCCACCGTATTACAGAATTGGGGACTCTGCTGGGGAGAGATCTTAAAAGTGGGGTTACCTTAGGGCTAGATCACCTTTATTTGCTTTCATTGTTTGATTTGCTTGCTTTACACTTTGGTTCCTTATTTGGGCTTGCTTTTGATCCTCTACCCAGATTTGGGATACATTATAGGTAAGTAGCAATACATTATGGAAACTGTGCAGGGTATACCGACATGGTCTAAGCAATAGCTATGTTAGTGTGACACATTTATGGGTACCGGTAGCCCTTGAGTAGTCAAGGAGAATACAGGGCCGCTGTGTGGTGTAATGAAGCACTAACTGACTTTAGAACCTTCACTTGACCAACTTGGCCATTAGGGAGTAGTGAGATAGCCGGCTTTGGTGCAGTCTAAAGTTGGTTAATACTCGATACTACGCTCATTGAGATCAGACTTCTCGGGATATTTCAGTCGCCATGAAAGAGGCTTGCACTGAAATAATGCCCGACAAGAAAGATCAGTGATATTGAGATCCCTTAGAACCCGGTTACTATTTCTAGGACATGTTTGAGCCAACTAAACTTCAAGAGGGTACTTACCTATAAGACTCCATGCAAGCCTAAACCTAAGGACTTGTTTGTCTTGTTTGTATATGCTTACTTTTACATAACATCATAAACATCATAACATCATGAGCAATCTCACTAACCATTTCAAGGATTGTTGGGATTTATCTTTGTTCTGTTTTGTAGGACATGACTTCTATCGCAGGAATACTATCCAAGTCAATCTCGTAAGAATTCCTTTTAAACTCAAAGAGTTAGCATAAAGGGTCCCTGAGAATTATTCATTCATAAAAAGACATGGTTGCCTCCTAAACTTGGTTACCTCTAGTGCTGATGAAGATATGACGAAGGTGTTTTTCCAGTTCTTTGATCCTCTACACCATTGCTTTCCTTTTCCCGATTATCAGCTTGTGCCTATTATGGAAGAATTCTCCCAACTCTTGAGGATTCCTATTCTTAATCAACTACCTTTCAACAGTATGGAAAGAGATCCAAGGCTTGAAGAGATTGCCCGAGCACTACACTTGCAACAATCTGATGTCACGACTATTGGGAAATAAAGAGTGGTGTCAAAGCGTTCTTAGCAAAGTTCTTGTTTGAGAAAGCTCGAGATTTTTGGAACTCTTTGGATTTACAAGATTTTGAAGAAATATTGTCCCTTCTCATCTATGGTATGGTTTTGTTTCCAAACCCAGACCAACTTATAGATGTAAATGCTGTCAAAATGTTCATGACTCGCAATCTGGTGCCTACTTTGTTGGGAGATACCCTACAGTCTTTTCACTCTAACACTATGAGGAAGAGAGGGATCCTCATGTGTTGCACTCCTCTCTTGGATAGATGGTTTATTTCGCATCTTCCCCGGTCTGTGTTGAAGAACGAGCAAGGTTTGAGATGGTCCCAGAGGCTGATGACGCTCAGACATTCAGATATCCATTGGTGTTCTCGGTCCTTGGAGAACGTTACTATTATTGACCGTTGTGGGGAATTAACTAATGTACCTTTGCTTGGAATTAGGGGAAGTGTCACTTACAACCCTTTCTTAGCCTTGCGACAGTTTGGTTACGCCCGAAGAGATGGTTTGCATGATATGCTCATTCAAGGAGTGGTATTCGACTACGAGAGCGACGATCAAGGATACCGTCAGAGGTTTATATGAGCTTGGAGGATGGTAAGAAAAATGGATAGTAAGACGTTGGGACACAAGAATTTCATTCCCCTTGAGCCTTACCTTAGGTGGGTACGAGCTCATGCTCAGAAACTTGTGATGCCTTATCCCTCCATCTTACCAATTATCATGGAGCCCGTGGTTGAAGGAGATATCCTGTACACTATCCTCCATCCCGATATGCCTACTTCTCTTGAAGACTTGCAAAGGGGTTGGATTCAGCTAAAGTAAGAACGAGATACCTTCGAAGCTCAATTCTATGCTAGTGAGAAAAGAGTCTTGGAGCTTACAAAGCAGCTACATGAAGAACAAAGCTTGAACGCCTACATTGCACCGAAGAGGATGCGCTCGACCTTTTTATCTTAGAGATCTATTTTATAAGCCCAAGAGGCATGATGTAATCACTTTGAGCTAATTAATGAAATTTGATGTTTGTTCATTCTTTGTATATACAAATTTAAATTTCATAAATCCTTGAAATCATTTGCATACACATCTTCCATGCATCATAACATAACAGGTTTTCCATGACAGGTTTCCTTATCTTTCTGTTGTTTATTTCAGCAAGATGGATCTCGAGAAAACAGTGAAGGACCTACAAGCACAAAACTCTCAATTTCAAGAGACTCTACTGACCATAGACAAGGGGTAACAAGACTTGATGGCGTTGCTAGCAGCTAAAAAGAAACCAAAGAGGAAAGCTCTAGTCAACATGGGTAGAAGATTCAAAGAGTCGGTCCGTTGGACCCCAGTAGTGGAAGACTCTTCTGAGGAAGACGAGAATCAGATTGGAGAAGCTAGGATTACCCAGGCTAGGTGTATCAATGATCAAGCGTCTAATGATGATGATCATTTTGACGAGCAGTATCTTCCTGCCAATGTCAAGTACAGGCAGTTAGAAGACAGATTGAAGGTCGTTGAGATTCAAGCCATCCCCGGTTTAGATTTTGATGATTTAGGTTTAATATCTGGGGTTGTCATTCCCCAAAAATTCAAGATACCAATCTTTGCAAAATACAATGGGGTTTCCTGCCCAAAACTTCACCTGAAATCTTATGTGCACAAAATTCAACTGCACACCGCTGACAAGAAACTTTGGGTTCACTTTTTTCAAGAAAGCTTGGATGGGACGCGACTAGAATAATTTTACCAATTGGATGGTTCCCGTATCCATACATGGGAAGACTTAGCCATCGCTTTCTACCACTAATACAAGTATAATGCCGATTTGGTTCCGACAAGAGTTCAGATGCAAGACATGACAATAGGGAAGAATGAAGGGTTCAAAGAATACGCCCAAAAGTGGAGAGACCTTTCCAGTAGGGTTCAACCACCTTTGACTGATAGGGAACACATTGACATGTTTATGGGAATTTTATCTGGTCCACTCTTTAACTTATTGGTTGGGTTTTCTTCTTCCGGTTTCACCGACCTGATCTTAATCGGTGAAAGAGTTGAAAGCGATATCAAAAGCAGGAAGATTCCTATGGCATCTGCCTCTACCTCCAATCCTATAAAGAAACCTTTTACCGCAAAGAAAGAAATCAATGTTGCGTATGGGGCAAGGGCCCGCACCAAGAAGGATGATTGTTCGTCTGTTAATGCCGTCGGAATTTCCAATCCAACTCCTGCTCAAAGACCATCTTCAAATCACCAACGATTTCAGATTCCACCAAGACAATTCTCAAGGATAGGCATGTCATTATCCTAAGCCTTACAACACTTACTAAAGGCTAATTTGGTGACACTGCGTGATCCTCCGGCCAATCCAGATACCTCTTCACCAAAGTATAATCTGAACGCCAAATGTGCATATCACTCAAATAGTCCCGGGCATGAGACTGACCAATGCTGGGCACTGAAGAATAAAATTCAATACTTGATAGAAAACAAGACCATTGAATTTGATCCTCCTCCAAATCCGAATGAAATCACCGCGCCTGTGCCAAATCATGGCAAGGGTTTCAATGATGTTGAAGATACAATTTTTGTTTCCTCCGTCGAAAACTTGACTACTCCGTTAACCATCATAAAAAAGAATCTATTGAAAGTCAGGATTTTTCCTGGCTGTTTGAAGGACTGTGCTTGTTGTTCCAAACAACTCAATGGATGCAAAGGGCTGAGAGGAGGCATCCAATGCTTGATGAATAGCCATGAGATCCTATTTGAGAAGACTCCGTCCGCCAAAAGTATGACCAAAAAGTGTGAAGATCTCTCCATCATAACCATCTCAAACAAGCCTCTTAGGATCTCCTCCAAGGGTCCTATCAGGATTTCAAATGAACCAATTGTTGCTCCTCTGATAATTACCAATTTCGGACCAATTATGTACTCTTCCAACAAAGTTGTGCCATGGAAATATGGTGTTGAGGTGTTTTACCGTGGGATAAAGAAAGACGATTGGATTGAAGAAGACAAAGCTGATGATATTGGTAACATTACTGGCTCTAGTATGGTAACCATAACTAGGAGAATCGTTTCACCCAACATCTCACCACCAGTTCTTACAAAGGTGCTTGTCTGCATCACTGCTGCTAAACCTAGTACTGATACAAGAGGGAAAGAGAAAGTTGTTGAGCCTATCGAGACGGAAATACCCGCAAAAGATATTGCTGATGGAGAACCTTCCGCTTGTGAAATAGATGAGATCTTGAAAATCATAAAAAGGAGTGATTTCAAGATTGTGGAGCAGCTGGGGCAAACCCCTTCCAAGATTTCCATGTTATCTTTGCTACTCTGTTCCGATGCTCATGCTCGGGCGTTAATCAAATTCTTGAAGAAGGCTCATGTCCTTCATGAGACCATAACTGACCAGTTTGAAAATTCTGTGGCAAGCTTGACAACCGATAATGGTTTGGGGTTCTCGGATGCTGATCTGACACCACTTGGAAAGAACCATAACAAAGCTCTACATGTTTCTGTCGAATGTAAGGGGACTACCTAGCACATGTTCTGGTTGACATTGGCTCTTCTTTAAACGTGCTACCCAAGGGGGCTTTATACCATTTAGACTGTGAAGGATTAGTTTTGAAACCAAGTGATATCATTATGAGGGCTTTCGATGGGTCCAAAAGGACAGTTCATGGAGAGGTGAATCTCCCGATCAAGGTGGGCTCACATATTTTTAACTCTACTTTCTACATCATGGATATCCGTCCTGCCTACTCCTGTTTGTTGGGTCGCCCTTATATCCATGGAGCTGGGGCAATAACGTTAACTCTTCATCAAAAGCTCAGGTATCCGGTCAAAGGAAGAATTGTCACTGCCTGTGGCGAGGAGGAGTTCATGGTAAGCCACCTCAACTCGTTCAAATACGTGGAGATGGATGGCGTATTTATAGAAAACCCATGTCAGGCTTTTGAAGTTGTGCCACCAATGATTGCTGCTGCCAAATGTTCCTCTAATGTGTCCAAAGCTATTAAGGTTGTGCCAAAGATGGTTTCATTAAAAGATGCTCGTGCTGTAGTCGAAGAAGGAAGCTGTGATACTTGGGGGCAACTCCTCGAGATCCCATTCAAAGCGGACAAATGTGGTTTAGGTTTCACCGTTAAGGCTTAGAAGGAAGTGAGGCACGCTCGTGCAGGGAAGCCCCCTCTCCTTATTGGAAGCTACGAAGTTAACGCTGTAGGTGATTCTGATGATGAAGTTGCATTTGAAGATTGGCTTTATCTTTCTACAACAAAGCTCAACAATTGGCACGCAAAGGACTTTGTCCCCATCTCCTTCATTGATGAGTAATCACTTATTTATTTCTTTTTATTAATTCAAGAACATTTTGCCTGTAACATTAAACAATGACTTTTAAGCCATGTGCCTGGCCCAGGGCACTTTGGTCCATTTGTCAAGGGTTTTTATTTATGTTCATGTTATCATATGATCATTCAATACAAACCATTGCACTCTTTTGCATTCAAATCTTTGTGCTCATTGTCTTTCTTTTTCTTCAAATACGTTTTTCAAAATAGGCATGTGTCTTACATGCACACACCACACTCTTGCAGGTCCTCATCCACTCAAGATCTCATTGCCAATGACTCTATTATTACCGACTATGATTTCGAATGTCCAATTAACCAAGTAGAAGACGAAGGCGAGGAAGATTATGAAATACCAGGAGAACTAGCTAGACTTATATTACAAGAGGAAAAATCTATTCAGTCGCACGAAGAGTCAGTTGAAGTCATCAATCTGGGTACCGAGACAAACAAGAAAGAGGTCAAGATCGGCGCTAACCTGGAAAGCAGTGTCAAAACCAGATTGGTTCAGATGTTGCATGACTATGTGGAAGTGTTTTCTTGGTCATATAAAGATATGCCAGGGTTTGATACCGACATTGTAGTTCATCGTCTGCCGACAAAGGAAGATTGTCCTCTTGTCAAACAAAAAGTTTGTCGCATGAGGCCTGACATGTCTGAAAAGATAAAAGTTGAAGTGATGAAACAATTTGATGCAGGATTCTTAGTTGTGACATCTTATCCCTAATGGGTTGCAAATGTGGTGCCAGTGCCAAAGAAAGATGGAAAATTTAGTATGTGCATAGATTATAGGGATATGAATAGGGCAAGCCCCAAGGATGATTTCCCTCTACCTCATATTGATGTCTTGGTCGATAACACTGCTCAGCATAAAGTCTTCTCTTTCATGGATGGTTTCTCAGGCTATAATAAAATTAGAATGGCTCTCGAAGACATGGAGAAGACCATTTTCGTTACGCAATGGGGCACCTTTTACTACAAGGTCATGCCATTCGGGTTGAAGAATGAAGGGGAAACATATCAAAGGGATATGGTAGCTTTATTTCATGATATGATCCATCATGAAATAGAGGTATATATGGATGATATGATTGCAAGATCACAAACTGAAGAGGAACATCTCGATCACCTGTACAAGCTATTTGAAAGGTTGAAAAATTACAAGTTGAGGTTAAACCCTAACAAGTGCACATTTGGAGTACGATCTAGGAAGCTTCTAGGCTTTGCTGTCAGCGGTAAAGGCATCGAAGTCGATCCTGCCAAGGTAAAGGCCATCCAAGAAATGCCAGTCCCCCGTTCTGAAAAGGAAGTTAGAGGATTCTTGGGTCGTCTTAACTACATCGCCCGCTTCATATCTCACTTGACTGCTACTTGTGAGTCAATCTTCAAACTCTTGAACAAAGATAAAGTAGTCGGATGGAATGATGAATGCCAAGCTTCCTTCAACAAAATCAAAGAATATCTGCAAGAACCTCATGTCCTCATGCCTCCAGTTGAAAGAAGACCCTTGATCATGTACTTGACAGTATTAGAGAATTATATGGGGTGTGTTTTGGGCCAACATGACGAGTTTGGTCGAAAAGAGCATGCTATTTATCACCTAAGCAAAAAGTTTACCGACTGTGAAACCAGATATTCATTGCTCGAGAAAACTTGCTGGGCTCTGGCATGGGCTGCTCGCCGGCTAAGACAGTATATGTTGACTCATATCACTCTATTGATTTCAAAGATGGACCTAATCAAGTACATCTTCGAGAAACCTGCTCTTTCTGGGTGGATATCCAGATGGAAAATGATCTTAACTGAGTACGACATTCAATACATAATGCAAAAGGCCATCAAAGGAAGTGTATTAGCAGATCATTTGGCCCATCAGGCTGTCGATGATTATTAGTCTATGAAGCTTGACTTCCCAGATGAGAATATCATGCTAGTGACCGATTGTGCGAAACTTGGACCGTATGACGGACCTGAACAAGGATCCCGATGGACTATGGTCTTCGATGGGGCTTCAAACGCCTTGGGTAACAGAATTGGTGTTGTGATCATCTCCCCTGAAGGTTGCCACAACCCTTTCACTTCTAGACTATGCTTCGACTGTACGAACAATATGGCTGAGTACGAGGCATGCATTTTTGGTCTGAAGGCTACCGTTGATTTGAGGATCAAGAATTTGAATGTGTTTGAGGATTCTGCTCTAGTGATTAGCCAAGTAAAAGGAGATTGGGACACTAAGCACCCTAATCTCATCCTGTACAAGGAGCTTGTGTTATCTCTGATTCCTTACTTCGAAGAGATCACCTTTGAACACTTCCCTAGGGAATAAAATCAATTAGCTGATGCTTTAGCTACCATGTCTTCTATGTTCAAAGTCAAATGGGACAACGAAGATCCTATGATTTCCATTGAGAGATTCGACGAACCTGCACACTGCTGTGAGCTTGACACTTACACAGAAAAGCCTTGTTACCATGAGGTGAAGAGATACCTTGAAGCACAAGAGTATCTCGAAGGAGCATCCAATAATGACAGAAAGTTCTTATGAAGATTTTCAGCCAAATTCTTCCTAAGTAACGGAATATTGTACAAGCGTAACCATGACTCTACTCTACTCTGATGTGTGGACAAGAAGGAGGAAGAGGAAATTATAAAAGACATGCATGATGGTATCTTTGCATAGGTTGATACCCAGTCAGAGTCTCAATCTCTCGACAACCCTCTCCCCAGCTAAGTTGGTCCCAAAAGAAGAAGCCTTGTGAATATCTCCCTAAAAAACTCACCTCGTCAGCAGTTCATTAACATGGTTTATTTCCCTAACAGGGTTTATTTCCCCAACAAACAACGAACAACAAAATTCCCCGGCATAGTCTGTCCTCTCCAGCTTGAGTTTGCCTTTAAGAATATTACAAATCAGAGGGCCACAACCCCTAATCCCTATTAAAGTCGTCAACAAAACCTTTACTATCTCCAAAAGATACTATGAAGCCTGGGCCCGACCAAATTATAGTACTACTTTCAATACTATGAAGCATGGACCCGACCAGATAATAGTGTAACCTTTCAAATACTATGAAGACTGGACCCGACCAGATAATAGTACAACTTTCAAGAACTATGAAGCCTGGATTCGACCAGATATCAGTTTTCAACTTCATCTTTTCAAGTAAGTCATTATGAAGCTGGATTCGACCAGATAGCAATTCCCCTCAAAATTTCGTTGTGAAACCTGGAAGCTGACTAGATAACAATTAAGTTCCAAGCAAGTTACTGAGAAGCCTGGATCCGACCAAATATCAGTTTTAAACTTCATCTTTTCAAGTAAATCATTGTGAAGCCTGAATCCGACCAGATAGTAATTCCCCTCAGAATTTCGTTGTGAAACCTGAAATCCGACCAGATAACAATTAAGTTCCAAGAAAGTTACTGTGAAGCCTGGATCCGACCTGATATCAGTTCAACCATATCTCTTCAGACAAGTTTATTGTGAAGCCTGGACCCGACCAGATAGCAATTAACTTCACTCACCTTAAAATCTGTGAAGCCTGGATCCGACCAGATATCAATTTAACTTCATCTATTCAAGCAAGTTATTATGAAGCCTGGAGTCAGACCAGATAACAAATAGCTACAATCCCTAGCGAGACACTATGAAGCCTGGACTCGACCAGATAATAGTATAAATTTTCAAAAACTATGAAGCCTGGACCCGACCAGATAGTAGTTACCACTTCAAGAAATCTGCGAAGCCTGTATTCAACCAGATAACAGCTTGATTTCAAGAAATTTTATGTGAAGCCTGGATCCGACCAGATAACAGTTGACTTCCTTATCCTCCGAAATTTGTTGTAAAGCTTGGATCCGATCAGATAACATCTAACATTCAAGAGATATTCCATGGCAGAAGCATTTTGCCAACAATGTTGGAAGACATGTATATTCTTCATCCCCAACAGCAATCTGGGATTCCGCTTCCCAGAATTCCTTAACAGTAGTCATGGATTTATTTTCCCGGACAAAATATGCATCTCACATCCATACATCATAGCATATACATACGAAATGCATTTAGCAGAATCTCATTCATCTTGTGAACATCATGCATACATCTGCATTTAACTAACCCTTTTTTCCACAGGTAAAAACATCAAGTTTTAGTATAAATCGACCAAATATTTGTGCTGATACTTCTTCCAGTATTTACCATCATTCCTCCAAATTACATCTATAAGCTTATTTCCAATACATCTTCGAGTGCAAATTTCTGGACACTTTAGTGTTCAATCATCTTTCACCTTCAAGTCACGAATGGCGGATCCGCCAATCTAACTCTCCAGGTTTAAGAAGATTGAACAGGGGCAGCTGTTGTACCCCAAAATTTTCCCTCCTATTTCTCAAGAAATCTCTCATAATATCTCCATGGATTCAAGACTTCACAAGGTTTGATCAACTCAAGACACCTCCTTAAGCACTGATGACTCAAATTAGGGTTTGAGTTTGCACAAGGAAAATGGACCTTTAATGCCCCATATGACTTTCATGGATCATTTTGAACCCTCAAGTTTGCTCATGTCAAGTTTCAAGTCTTGGATCATATTTTTGCTCAGTCAATTGATCAGTTGACCTAAAATCAGTTGTATTGGGGAAAAGTCAACCGTGGTCAATTTACAGTCAAACTTTATAATTTTTGGTCCATATCAAAATTATGTACTCATATATGTCACTTTATCAAGTTTGGATCATAATTCCTCAATAAACTTGATCAGATCATCATAAGGGCAAAACGGTCAAAATTAGGGTTTTGATTAAGGAGGTTAATTTTTGACTTTTTGCCTAACAAATGACTTATTGGTTTAAGACATGATCTCAAGGATTCAAATACATCACTTTTACCTAATGGCATGGCTCAAAACATTTCTCAAGATCAATTGATTGATAGTTGAATTTCAGTCAACTGATGAAAAGTCAATTGTACACTGAAAAGTCTTTGAGCCAAATTTCCACCATGATGCAAGGTGATTCAAGAGAAACTTCCGACGTGAAAGTTGTAGATATCAATGAGATCTAAAACATTGTAGGGAAGAACTTTTCCTAGAAATTCTTAGATTTCAAGTTATGATTTTGTGAAGACATGTTCATGAAACTTAAAAGACTTAGTGAAATTTTGCCCTAGTTTGGCAGGATTTTGACCTAACTTCATGGAAATGTTTCACCTAGTTCCAAATTTAATTTTCAAAAATGTCCAACATGAAGGTTGTAGAGGATGTTACAATCTTTCCAAAATGTCTAAGAACTCATTGAGATCATACTTGAGCTAAGAGAATCGAAGGTAAGAAGTTAGGATTTCAAACTTGAATTACAAGTCAATTTTGTGATGAACACTTGATCCAATCTTCAAGCATGTTGTACAAATCCCACTTTGAATGCTTCTAACTTGCCTTTCACTCAATAATTAAATGCTTGTACAACTATTAGTGCTTTAATCCAAGCATTCAATGCATTGTCCATGCTTAATACCATTTTAGGAAGAAAGGCAACATTGCCATTTTGGAAATGTGGCTTTAATCACAAAGTTCACTCTTCTTGAGCCTATAACTTGTTGTTTGGAACCCACACAACATGTATGCTCAGAAGCAAAATGTTTAAAGCTTCTCAGTCACCCTATAAACCAGGTACTTGTGCATTGGAACCACATTTTTCAAGCTTTCTTCAAAAACAAGCAAAAATCCACAAACATGTGAATTTGAATTATGATCAACTACAAGTCTCAAAACCATTTGCTTATAAGTAGAGATACTATTTGCAAGATAATACACGAGAAAAAACACCCTCAAACTCCCTCAAATAATAACTTGCATCAAAACTCCATCTATGTGCACATTCTGACTTTGAAACCTAAACTCATATTTCCCTCGTGTGTTTTCATTCCTAATCAATCACAAAGCTTCTATACATCAAATATAGTCCATCTCCGTCCCTGTTTCACAACTGTAACTCCATCTCCATCATCTTCCAAACTCAAGAACAGAGCTCTGCAACTGGACTTCTCCAGCACGATTCAGCCATCCTCATTCCAAACTAATCATTTCATTAGCTTCCTAGAGGTTCACTGAAGCTAACATGATCATCACAACTCCTTGAAAGCATCTCATTTTCAAAACACGAATTCCATTTTTTAGGTAAGTTTTTTTACTTTTGAAATCTTCATATAGGCATTGTTAGCTTTCCATTTGTGAAGATAAAACATAGATATCATAGCCCTGAAGATGGCCATGTTCTTAAAATTTATTTATATTGCTTGAGTAGTGAGAATTTTAAGTTTGAACTTTCTGAAAAAGTTAGGTTAGAGTTTGGTACCATTAGAAATTCTCATTCATCTTTGATTTATAGCTTATGATATTTATATGGTTGGATTCGCATGGAAAATGGAGCAACTTTCATGTTTACATTTTTCATTTTTGTTGAGAAATGAGTGAGTGACAGGAATCATGGCTAGAGGTTGAAGATGAAGTCATTTTTAGGATTTGATTTATATTATGTATTTATTGTTTCATTTAAGTTAACAGATGTATAGCCACCCCAGTGGTAAGGCAGCACGCGTTTCATGTTCAGGGCGTGGGTTCAAGCCCCAGCGCTGCCACTTTTTGTTATTTTTCAACATTTTCTCTTCTTTGTTTCAAACCAGCACGCTTTGGCCTTAAGTCAGTGGGCCTTCCTCATTTTTACTCTCTCTAACCCCATGTACACTTATCACACACAGGCCCACTCCCTTTTTTTATTTTTTTTATTACAAAAAACCATTAATGGGTCAGGCTTCACAAAAACTGTTTTTCTAATAAACTCCCAAATCCAATTTCAAACCCCCTGACTTTTATTTTTACATTTTATTTTATTTTATTTTCTTATTTTATTTATTATTATTATTATTATTATTATTATTATTATTATTATTATTAATAAAAATCCAAAAATATTTTTATTTATTATTTACATACTTACATTTTTTATTTTCTTTATAAACTAAAAAGAAAAAAACATTTTCTTAAACAAACTTAATTTCTTTTTCTTAATTAATAATTAAATTTGGGTTTAGTTATTTTCTTTTTCATTTTAAATTAACTTAGAGCTTAGGTTTCTTTTAATTAATTATTTTCCATATTATTTTTATTAAACTAAAAAACCTTTTCTTAAAAAACCTAAAAAATGCTTTATAACTTAATTTTATTTTTTGAGTTAGTTTAGGTATAATTTTGTTTAGTCTAAATTAATAATTCTCTTTTAGATAATTAGGTCAAAACTAAACCGTTTCCTCAAAAACCCCAAAAATCGTTTCCTTTCCATTTATATTCTTGCACATTATATTTATTCATTTCTTGTACATTATTCAATATGGTTGTAATAGATAATTAGGTTTAATTTCTTGCAATCCCCATTTGTAAATTTGTATACCCTATCCCCAAATGATGTAATAGCATAGTAAATTTACTTTCCGCAATTTATCGCTTTTATATAAATGCTAGTAATTAGGGTTTGTATGGAAAGATGAAATCAATGCTTAGAGAATCCTAATTCAAGATAAACCAAGCATAAAAAAATAAACACTTGCACACTTACACCCCTAAGGTTAACTCCACTTGTTGCCTAAAAAATGGTCATGTTATGCATGTGAGGTGTCCTAGCAAAAACAATAAAAAATACAAGATCATAGTCCCTCGATGACGCTTCAAAATGTTGCCTTTCAAATGATACTAGTCCCTCAAAGAGAAATTCTAAGACATCTTACAACATTGCTATCATGATCATACGATGACCCACGCCCGTCCCTTTACATCCAAAGATAAGGCTTCTTACCAATCAATGGTAAGATAGAAATATCAAAGGAAGAGAGAAAGGAATAAAAAAGATTTTTGAGTAGGTAGAAACATTCCTAGTTGCTTGCTCACTTTCAAAATAAACATCCTTGCAAACACACACCAAACACTTTCAAAACATGGAATATTTTCAAAAGTCCAAAACTTTGTATACGTTCTTACGAAATGAGAACTATTACAAAGTTTTCCTAAACGAAGGCTCCTTTTCAAAAATACTTTCAAAAACCACCACAAAGCATATTTTCAAACAAAGAAAGTGATCTAGCAAGCAAATAAGAGCCCATAGATAACTATGGATGAAAAGGGTGCTAACACCTTGCCTTTTCATAATCTACCCCCCGAACTCAAGAAAATATCTCAAAGTCTTTCCTGTTCTTTTCACCCTTTCCTTTATTTGGATAAAAGAAAAGTTGGTGGTGATTCTTACTAACCGCAATAATTACGATAAAACGCAAAACATCCCAAGTCAGTTCTCCCGATGTATTACACCATCAATATGTGTTAAGTCTATGGTTTTATGATTGGCAAAAAATTGCTAAAACATGTATCTCAGCAAGATGTTGTGATAGATGTCTTGAAATGTTGGTCAGATATAACTGAAGATAGATATTAAGCATGATGTCATAACATGTTATACATGAACATCAGTACAGTTTAGGTTTTACTTCTTGGAAGATTTGTTTTTAAAATATGATATTTTGTATGGTTTTAGTTCTCGTATAGTCGTAGTCCGAGGAGGGTTATTTTAGGAACATTAGTTTTATATCAGAATTTCTTTTGTTTCATAAAAAGGATCTTGGAGACTTTTTAGGAAACTTTGTATTTTTGTTTCTATTTTTTGTATAAGATTTTGCATAAGATTTGCCGCGGGAATATTGGATATACGTGAAGAGTCCAAGCCCATGCTTGCAAGAGTATTTATATAAGGACGTTTTAAACCTAAAAACACTTGCAGAAGCCATGTGCGTGAGATAAGGGTTTAGGGTTTTAGTTTGTTCATTATTCATTGTGACCCACTCTATTATCACTTTGATATTAGAGTTGGACTGAGTTTGTGTTCTTATTTGTCAATCACTCATAATGTTATTTCTCTGAAATTATGATTGGTATACATTTTGGTAAAACCAACTTGGAAGCAACATGTTGAACAAAATGTGCAACTTGCAGTTTTCAATATAAGATGTCCTAACCAGGAGGATAGGACATCACATCTGCAGTAGCTGACAGTTATGGTTAAGTTGTTTTGTTAGCTATTGAATATTCAGGGAATATTTAGTCAGCTTATATGGCGTCCAAGATTGACAAATCAAATGTTCTTATGTTGGTTTTAGAAGATATGCAAAGTTTCTGAATATGGATACATTTTAGGAAACTAATGATTAAAGACCTATTTTCCTGGAAAATAATTTGCAGACTTTGTGCAGCCTCACTACTGCAATTTGAAGCCCAACCAACTCAAGAATAATGTTATATATAGACGGGTGTATACATAGTTTTCGGTAGGACTCACGTGTGTGTTTTTGTTAGGGTTTTAGACTCCTTATTTGTGATCCTCTCTAATATCATCTTGATAGAAGAGTATGGTTGTTTTAGGTTGTAAGTTCTGTCAAGCATCAATAAGCTTTTAAGCATTGGATGTTTGTGTGTTAATTCTCATAAGCTTTTAAGAATTGAGTTTTGTGTGTTTTGGAAGAGTGACTTCCAGTTTTGTTCTATATTGGTGTTTAGAGTTGCTCCAATCGCTGAGTATGATTGAAGAGGGATTTTAGGAGGGCCTCATACCTAGGTGTGTCTTAGGTAGAAGTTAATTAAAGGGTATTGATTTAGTGTGTAGGCTATAAAATAGGATGTTTGTTGTGAAGTCTACAAATTGATACTATCTAGTTGATTTTGTACCTTGCTTGGTAGCCCCCATAGTAGGAGCGTTGCGAACTGAGTAAAAATATTTGTGTGTTATTTACCTTTAGCACTATTTATTTTAATTTATATATCCTATTGTTGCGTGTTAAAGTCGGATCCGGTGTCTCGACATCTCTTAGGACATCCAGGAATCTGATAGCCAAAATTCAGTTGGTATTAGAGCAGGCATCCTGCTCTGACTCTGGGTGAGATTCACGGAAGTTACTTTCTGGTGAAATGGACAAGGATGGTATAATTATGGTTAAAATACCTATTCTTGATGGTATCGACTATGACAGTTGGAAACCTCGTATGGAAATGTTCATAAAATCTTTGGGTAACAAGGCCTGAAAAATGTTGTTAAAGGATGGGAACCACCAAAGGTTACGGATGCAAATGGAAAGGTCACTGATGTGCTGAAGCCTGGAGAAGATTGGGATGATAATGATGAGGCATAATCTCAAGGAAACTCTAAAGCATTGAATGACATATTCAATGGAGTTGATAAAAATATTTTCAAGCTGATAAAGAATTATAAACATGCAAGAGTTGTATGGGAGACCTTAAGGAAGGTTTATGAAGGATATCCTAAGGTTAAATTGGAAAAACTCCAACTTCTCTCCACCAAATTTGAGAACTTGAAGATGAATAAAGATGAAAGTATTCAGGACTTTCACATGATTGTTCTAGATATTACTAATGACTCAGAAGATCTGGGAGAAAATATATCAGAAGATAAGCTGATCAGGAAGATGCTCAGATCTCTTCCAAAGAGATTTAACATGAAGGTAATTTCTATTGAAGAATCCCAATATTTAAGCACTATGATTATCGGTGAACTTGTAAGCTCCCTTAATACATTTGAATCTCCTATCAATGAAAGGTCTGAAAAGAAGAAGAGTATAGCATTTGCTTCTAGTATTAAAGACTCAGAGGATTGTGATGAGTTGAACTTAGAATGGGTATCTGAAGATCTTGTGTTACTAGGAAGACAATTCAACAAAGTGCTTAAGAATTCCAAGTCAAATTCCAAGAACATGTCATTAGACATCAACAAAAATCAAGACAATGGAGGAAGGTCCAATATTGAAGAAAGGCAAAACCAGGGAAAATGAGTTCGGTGCTATGAATGTGAGGGATTTGGACACATTAAATCCGTTTGTGACACTTTTCTCAAGAAGCAGAAGAAATGTATGTACGTGTCATGGTCAGAGGAAGACTCTGAAAGCGATCATGAATAAGAATCAGTAAAACAAGTGAATGCCTTGATTGGAGTTTATAATCTTGACGAAGAATCGGGTGATGAAGAATTTACTTTTGAGGAACTCGTTGCATCATACAGGGAGTTGTGTATCAAAATTGAAGAAATATGTCAACAAGGAGAAGAGAAAAAGATGATGATTGCTCAACTACAATCTGAGAAAGTAAAACACTTATCCATTATCTCTGATATTAAAGAGGAATTTATATTGCTCAACTCAAAACTAGACAGTATGACAAAAACTATAAGAATGTTAAATAATGGTTCTGATTCTCTAGATGAGATTCTTGAATCTGGAAGGAATGTCGGGAATGTTAGAGGTCTTGGTTATGATAATCAACGTGTGAAGAACAAAGAAGTAAAGTATGTAGTAAATTTTGTACCTCCAAGTAAGGAACAAGAACAAAAGATGTCTGAGCACATGTCCCAACATCAACATAGGCATCAGACGAAGTATAAGGGAGGCAGAAATCAGAGCTGGAGGTGCTCTTATTGTGGTAGATTTGGTCATATAAAATTCCATTGCTACAAATTACATGGTTATCCCAAATCCAACTCACAACCTGGAATAAGACATACTATGGACAAGAAAAAGTAAATATGGATTCCTAAAAGGAGTACTTATGAGGAAATTGCACATACATCTATAAAAGTATCTACAAGAGAAGAGTGGTATTTTGATACTGGGTGTTCTAGACACGTGACAAGTGTCAAGAAATTCTTAGTGGGAATCAAAACATCTTCCACTAAAACTGTGACCTATGGAGACAAATCAAGAGGAAGAGTAATGGGTGTTGGAAAGCTAGAGTATACATGACAGCCTAGCCTTGAAGATGTGTTGTTTGTTGAAGGATTGGCTACTAACCTGATAAGTATAAGTCAACTATGTGATCAAGGTCTCAGGGAAACTTTACAAATTCTGAATGTCTGATAACAAATGATAAGAGCGAGGTTATCATGAAGGGTAGAAGATCAAAAGATAATTTCTATTTGTAGAGTTGTGAAGAGACTGAGTTCTCTACAACATGCCTGATGGCCAATGTAATATGGTGGGAGAACTGACTTTGTTATTTTGCATTTGATTGCAATTGTTGCAGATAGAAAGAGTCGCCACCGACTTTTCTTTTATCCAATAAGGAAAGGGTGAAAAGAACAGGAAAGACCTTTGAGATTTTTTCTTGAGTTCGGGGGGTAGATTATGAAAAGGGAAGGTGTTAGCACCCTTTTCATCCATAGTTATCTATGGGCTCTTAGTTTCTTTCTAGATCACTTGCTTTGTTTGATATTGTGCTTTGTGGTGTAAGTTTGAAAATATTTTGCAAAATGCCTTTGTTGCGGCAAACTTTATAATGATTCTCGTCTCTATAAGAATGCGTACAAAGTGTTGGTTTTGAAAATAGTTCAAAGAGATATTTGTTTTTGAAGATGTTTTGAAGGTGTAAGTGTGAAAATGGTTTTAGTTCAAGAGCAAGTAACTACGAGCGTCCTATCTGCTCAAAAGGTCTATGTTCTTTTCCTCCTCCTTTAGATGTTACTATCTTACCATTGATTTGATAAGAAGCCCCGTCGTTCGATGTGAAGGGACGGGCGTGGGTCAATTGTATAGTCATAGACGGCGATCTATGAGACATTTTAGCAATTTTTCGTTAGGGACTAGATCATTTACCGAAGGCAACATCGAGGGACATCTAGGAACTACGATCTTTTATCGAGGGTCTTTTGCTAAAACGCCCATATTTGAGGAACATGACTATTTTCTGAGGAAACAAGTGAGATTACCCTAGAGGTGCATGTGTGTGAATAGTTTGTTTGATTGCATGCATTTTTGTCTTGAATTTAGGGTGGTCTAAGTATTGGTTTTAATCTTACCATACACACCCTAGTTACTAACATTTATGAAAGCAAAAAAATGCTAAAAATAAATATCCTATGCTATTACATGTTTTTGGGGGATGGGGTATACAAGTTTACAAATGGGGTTTGAGAAGAAATAAAAGTCCTAATTATTACAACCATATTGAATAGCAAGAAAATGTAAATATATAGAAAATATAAAGAAAAAAATAGTGTAAAAGAAAGAAAGAAAAGACATCCTGGATCGAAGGATGTGTCTTTCAATTCCCACATTTTTCCTTCTTTCGATTGGGCCTGCAACCAGTGTTGCGTCCTTTGATTCACACTCCATTTTCTTTTGTTTGGGCCTGCAAATCAGTTTGTATCGAAACACACTCTTTGATTCACCCACCTTTTTCTGTTTTCTTTCGCTTGGGACATGATAGAAGTATGGGTCGAAGCCATGCTAATATGGCCTGTACAATTTAGTCTCTAACATATATTTGAACAAGAAAAGCAAACAAATGAAAGGGTAGAAATGACAAATAAGCAAAAGGTTATTTACATGCTTAAAACGAAAGGGTTGAAGTCAAGAAGACTTACCTTGAATCTGAAGTTGGTGCTTCTGGACATTGAGTGATTGCCCTGGATGCTCTTGGATTCGAAGGGAGAGAAATAAGTCTAGTGTTTCTTTGATTCTGGATTCGAAAGCCAAGAAAAGTAGAGTTGTGTTTCTTTGATTCTGGATTCGAAGGAAAAGAAACAAGTGTGGTGTTTCTTTAGTTCTGGATTCGAAAGAAACAGAAACAAAGGTGTGGTCTTTTAATTCTGGGTTTGAGGGTGTGTTACGTGTTTTCTCATTTCTTTGCCTTGCCAATAAATCTCTCTCCAGTCACTCCCAAAAAACCCCCTTAGATGTGTTGTGGAACCTCTTATTTATAGATGAAGTTTGGCTGAGGTTTGGGGGGGAAAGAAAATGAAATTTGAACAAATTGGGTATGCTGCTTTTGTAGCCTTCGAGGTGCAGTTTTTGTATGCCAATTTGGTGCAAATATGGGAGCAGCATAGCAGGACTGCTTTGCAGCAGTTTTGGAGTGTTGTGGCTAGTACAACAGGCTTGGGCTTGGCAGCATATTGGACTTTGGCCAGCAAGCATCTTGAATACTTCACCCTTTCGTTTTGACCATATAGATCTAACCTTCGACCAGACTCCTCTTCAAACAACAATATTTGTTTCCACCAAAAGTGTATCCTTCGAATGGACCATATGTGTATCCTTTGAAGGGGATAAATGTATATCCTTCGAATGGACCATATATGTGTCCTTCTAAGGGGCCAAATGTATGTCCTTCGAATGTACCATATGTATGTTCTTCAAATGTGTCAGTTGTGTGTCATGGTGTAAAAACTCTGTTTGTTGAAGGATTCAAAGGTGGAATCGAAGCAAGCATGAGGGGAGTATTTTCCTTGTGCATGCTAGCATGAGGGAAACCATTTCCTTGTGCATGCTAGCATGAGGGAAACCATTTCCTTGTGCATGCTTGAATGAGGGAAGCCCTTGCCTTGTGCATGTTAGCATGATGGGAGCCCTTGCCTTGTGAATTGAAACAGGTTGCTTTGAAGGAAAACATTTCCCAATCGAAGCTTGTATGAAGATAGCCATTGTACAAACAAAGCTTATATGAAGATAGCCATTACTTTGTGAATCAAAGAAAAGCCTTTAGGAGGCCAGATGCCCAAACGAAGCTTGTGGACCAAAGCGTGCTCGAAGGGGACCAAATTCCCAATTGAAGCTTGTATGAAGATAGCTAATGTCCAAACGAAGCTTGCATGTAGGAGGCCACTGCTTTGTGGGTACTAGCCGGCATGCAGGAGGCCACTGCTTTGTGAATCGAGGCAAGCATGTAGGATGCCAAATGCCCAATCGAAGCTTGTACGAAGATATCCATTGTCCAAATGAATCTTGTATGAAGATAGTTGTTGTACCCCAAAATTTTCCCTCTCATCTTATTCAAAACATGCCCATTGAGGTCCCCAACTTGCCCTAGGATGACTAAGAATTGACCAGACAAATTCTTCTCCTATGGGAATGAACCCCCAACTAGGGTTTCAATTTTCATCAAGATGGTTGAGCTCCAAGGATCCCAAATGTTCTCCATTGTCCTAATATGTCCTCAAGATCATCCATGCCAAATTTCACGCCTTGAACGACAAGTTTGCTTAGTCAATTGCTCAAATGCTTGAAAATCAATTATGCCAGGTCAAAAGTCAACTATGGCCTATATACAGTCAAACTTCAAGATTTTTGGTCAACGTCAACATTTTGAAGTGATATCCATCATTTGATCAAGGGTTGATCATGATTCCTCAAGAAATGCTCCTAATTCATCAAAAGTCAAAATTGCTAATTAGGGTTTCTATAGGAGAAGTCAACCAAATTTTGACCAGGCATAACTTTTACATACTTCATTAATTTTACCCCAACCAAAGCTCATTTTGAGGAGAATCCAATTCCCTACAACTTCTCTTCATCCCTCAAGTCCAAGAAATGCACCATTTGAAAGATACAAGTTCATACATTACATGTCATTTTCAGAAAGTCAACAAAAGCCACTTTTTTCCAAGACCTTTTACATCAAGATAAAATCTTCAAATGCAAAATTTATTAAAAGAGGGATTGAAGTAGACATCTTGGGATTTACAAAAAGTCCAAGATCATCATCATGAGATGAATATTGAGCAAGTTATGGCTTGCCCAAGTTGGGAAATTTGGGAATTTTCAAGAATTATGCATTGAGAAAATTTGAAGTTTTAAGGCAAGGGCTCAATTTCTTGGACTTCAAGCATCTTCCTAAGTTTATAGAGGACCTCGAAAATTATTCTTTCCCTGCCTTGCATTTTCTAACTATTTTATTCATATTTATTTTAATTTATTTCAAATAAATATAAAATAAAATGTATAAAATAATTGGAAATGGGCTTTGAGCTTTGGGTTGATATTTTGGACAGCCTAGGCCCATAAAATTTCATGCAAAGATATCCACATTCATTCAAATTCAAAAAATGACAAGTTTCCTTGTTTTTTGCCAAAGTTACAAATTTCATTCATGGCTTTGAAACGTTTGCTTTAAGGTTGTTTAAACCTTTGTTTTCTTGTCTCTTCATTCCTCTATATATAAACAAGCATCTAGCAAGCATTTCAAGATGCCTACACAGCCTAGAGAGAGCTCTACCAATTTTGAAAAATTATCAAAAGTGGTAAAAATTTGAAACCTACTCTGCAGGTACTTTTGGTCCGAACTAGTAATCATACATTGCTCTTGAGGTTCCCAAGGACTTGTTCCAACCATCCTCAAATATTGCAAGGTCCCATATCACTGGTCCAATCTATCACCGTTTTGGTATAATCTCAAATTCGAATCTCTATTTTTATTATTTTGTTGAATATTCCAATGTGTGTATATGAGTTCCTGGATATCCTTAGAGCAGGTTAGGGGAATTACATGGAATGCATGATGTCTAGAAAATGAGATACCATGTACCATCAAGTACTGCTCACACTGGATCCAAGGATGGACTTGGGCTTCACAATTTGGGCTTAGCGAAATTTCAATTGCAACCCCCATTCTACTTCAGCCATCAAGCCCAATCTCTTTTCTTTTTGTTTTATTTAGTTATTTCATTTCTTAATCTTTTTAAATAATAATAATAAAAAACTCACAAAAAAATTAGGCATAGATTTTTTTAATTAAATAATTAATTTCTTTAATTAATTAATTAATTAAAACTTTAACCTTTTTCTTAATTAAAAATGAATTAGAATTTAAGTCTGATTACTTTCTTTTCATAATTAAAAAACCACAAAAAAGGCTTAATTTATTCTTCTTAATTTAATTTCCTAAGTAGACTTTAGGATGATTAATTTAATTATTTTCCTTAATCTAACTTTTTTAAATAAAAACCAACAACAAAAAGATTTTCTTTTTGTTTTCAGGCGTACTTTCAACTTTTCGCGCGTTCATTTCCTTTCGCATTGTTTATATTATTGTAATTGTTGTATGGGATGTAATAGATGATAAGTAGACTCTTTTTATTGCTTTTTTTTACTTTTCCCCTCAGTTTTGTACATTGTAAATACCCCCTCCCCGAAAGCCATGTGATAGTCTAGATTTAAGCTTTCCACACTTTATTTTTTGTACATATTAACTGTTAGTAACTAGGCGTGTATGGAAAGACTAATAATCAAATGTTAGCAAGCTTAACAAAAAGACAAAAATAACTTAATCAAACACAGTTGCACACGAGCACCTCTAGAGTATCCCACTTTGGTTTCCTTTAAGAAATAAAACAGTCATGAGGCAGGAACGCTTTAGAAAAGACCCATAAATAAAAAGATCATAGTCCCTCGATGACCCTACAGTTGCCTTTTCGGTAAATGATCTAGTCCCTAAAAGAAAATTGCAAAAGCGTCTCCACAAGTTGCCTTCGTGACTATAACGTCCCTTCGATTATCCCTCAACATTCAACGATAAGGCTATCTACTCACTAATAGTAGGATAGCATTGTCTAAAGGAAAAGGGGAAAAGAATAACCCTTTTCAAGTAACAAAGTAGATAGTTGTTAGAAGTTTTCTCAAACATTTTGCACTTACACAAAAACTACTTTTCAAAAACAATTTCAAAACACTTTGTATACTTTCTCCACTATCCCGAGAAACATTACAAAGTTCGTTGTACTAAGGCATTTTCAAAACATTTTCAAACACAAAGCAGAAAGGTATTTTTAAAATGAGCAAACCTCTAAGAGCCCGTGGAAAACCACGGATGGAAAGGGTGCTAACACCTTCCCTTTCCATAATCTACCCCCCTTACTCAGAAAATCTCGAAAAATGTCTTTTTCTGTTCTTTTCACCCTTTCCTTTGTTGGATAAAAGAAAAGTCGGTGGAGACTCTTGCTTACCGCTACATTTGTGAACAAAAAAAGCAAACCAATATAACAGCCGGTTCTGCCACTGTATCACAAAACTGGCGACTCTGTTGGTGATAATAATAAAAGTGGGGTTTACCTTAGGGTCTAGATCATTTCTAAACTATTTTCTTTGTCTGTTTGATTGCTTTACTATTAAGGGTATTATTTGGGTTACTATAGATCCTACACTCGGATCTGGGGAAACCTTTTAGGTAAGTAGCAATAGATCACGGAAACTGTGCGGGGTATACCGACACGGTTGAAGCGGTGGATACGTTGATGCGACACTTTGGTTGGTAATGGTAGCCCTTGAGTTAATCAAGGAGAATACGGGGCTGCTGCGTGGTGTCATGAAGCGTTAACTGACCTTAGAACCTTTAATTGAACAACTTGGCCATTAGGACATAGTGAGATGGTCGTCTTTGGTGTATTCCCAAAGTCGGAAGATACTCGATGCTACACTTATTAAGATCTGACTCCTGAGTTTTGTTTGGTTGCAAGTCAGTTTCCTATCGAATGAAGCTTATGGGAAAGTTCTGTGATATTGAGATCCCTTAGAACCCGATTACTATTTATAGGATAGGTTGAACCAATCCAACTTCAAGAGGGTACTACCTTAAAACCCATGCAAGCCTTAAACCTAAGGTCTTGGTGTGATTTACTTGTGCTTGTTATATCTGTGATTTATTTGTGATGCAGGTTATGGTAAATCAGACGTCTAGCAAGGGGCAAAGGGGATTTACTTTCCTCTAGCCAATGCCGTCAAAAGATCAAAACTCAATAACTTGAGTCAGGGGCTATGACCCACTTGATATGGTGAGCTTGACTCTCGTAGAAGGACACTCAACAATACGAAGTTCTTCAATCAAAGTTGCAAATGCTGACATTTTCTTGTTTACCCCGAGAAATCCTTGAAAACATTGCATACATAGATCATACATATCATTGCATGAGCAAGTTTCAAAGCAGGTTTCTCATCCTCTTCGCTGTTTATTTCAGCAATGGCTCTAGAATAAACAGTTAAGGATCTACAGACTCAAAATTCCCAGTTTCAACAGATGATCATGGCTCTGACCAAGGGGCAAGAAGAACTGAAAGCCCTGCTTGTTAAAGAAAAGAAGAAGCCAAGGAAACCGGCTGGTATGGTGAACTTTGGAAGAAGGATCAGAGTACCAGTGCAGCGAGCCTCTGAACTGATAACTTCATCAAAGGAAGGAAACAATCAAGAGGAGGAAACAAGAGAGGAAGACTCCAGTCCAAAATAATCCGATGATGAATCTGACTATGATGAGGAACAATATCCTCCTGCTGATGAAAAATACAAACAGCTGGAGGATCGTTTGAATGCAATGGAGGTCCGGAAGGTACCAAGTCTGGATTTTGAAGAACTGGGTTTGGTTTCTGGGGTTTTCATCCCACAAAAGTTCAAGGTGCCGGTGTTCGCAAAATATTATGGGGTTTCATGTCCCAAGATGCACCTCTGATCTTATGTGAGGAAGATACAGCCTCACACTGCTGACAAGGACTTGTGGGTCCATTTCTTTCAGGATAGTGTGTCCGGAACTCAACTAGAATGGTTCTACCAGCTGGAAAGGGCCAACATCCATAATTGGGAAGACCTGGCTGCTGCTTTCTACAAGCAGTATTAGTATAATGTAGACCTTGCTCCCAACCATACACAACTCCAAAGTATGTCTATGGATTCAAGAGAGGACTTTAAAGACTATGCTCAGAAGTGGAGGGACTTAGCAGGAAGAGTACAACCCCCCCCCCCCCCCCCCCGTCTGATAGGGAACTAGTGGATATGTTTCTGGGTACCCTGTTTGGTCCGTTTTTCAATCACTTGATTGGAAGCTCCTCAGCTGGCTTCACTGAACTGATCTTGACGGGAGAAAGAGTGGAAGCTGGAATTAGGAGTGGGATGATTCAGAAGGATGCATCCTCCAGTACAACAAGGAAGACATTTTCTGGAAAGAAGGAAGTCGGTGCCAGTTACAGTCAAAGGAATCAGGACAGAACTGAACGTCATCTAGTGGTAGGGGCTGTTATGATCTCTAAACCTACACCTACTCAACAAAGGAACAATCAACCTAGAGCAGAAAGGCCGATAAGACAGTTTACCCAGATAAATATGACTCTGTCTCAAGTTTTTCCATAATTATTGAAGTCCAATCTGGTAACTCTAAGGGAAGCTCTCAAGAATCCCAACACCGCATCTCCCTGCTACAATCCCAATGCTCGATGCGCCTACCACTCTGAGACTCCGGAGCATGACACAAACGACTGATGGTCTTTGAAAAACAAGTTGCAAGACCTTATTGAAGCAAAGGAGATTGAATTTGATGCTCCAGAAACTCCCAACGTCATAACTGCACCCATGCCCAAGCATGGCTCGGGAATCAATGCTATTGAGGTTGTCTCCGCCATAGAAGATGCTGACAATGACTATGACATGGATAGCTGGATAGATGGATTTTCCCTACTACCAATGGTAGACCTAGTAACTGGATGACAAAAGACTTTGTACCAATTACTTTTGTTCAGAAGTAATTGTCTTTCTTGTTTTTGGATATCTAACAAACAATATAAACTTTTTGGCCATGTGTTTTACCCGAGGCATAATGGTTTATTTGTGAGGGTTATCATGTTTCAATTTCATATGGCATTAATAAAGCATTGGACGTTTATGCATATAAACTTTGCGCTCTCTATTTTTCTTTTCTGCTTTTTACTTTGTCTATACAGTTATGCTCTTACACACACCCACGTATCAAACTGCAGATCCATATCCATTCTGGATCCCATTGATAACAGTTCTTCTATTGCCGGTTATGACTTTGAAAATCCGATCAACCAAGCCGAGGACGACGGTGAAGAAGATTGTGAGGTACCCAGAGAACTTGCCAAACTGTTACAGCAGGAAGAAAGGGCTATACAGCCTCATGAAGAGCAATTGAGACAGTGAATTTGGGCACAGAAGAGAACAGAAAAGAGGTCAAGATAGATGCAAATTTGGAGCTTCGTGTCAAACAACGTTTGATTCAGATGTTGCACGATTATGTTGAGATCTTTTTCTGGTCGTATGAAGACATTCCAGGACTGGACACGAATATTGTGGTTCATCGTCGGCCAACTAAAGAATATTGCTCTTCGGTAAAGCAGAAGGTCCGTCGCATGCGCCCTGAAATGTCATAGAAGATCAAAGCAGAGGTTATGAAACAGTTCAACGTTGGATTCCTAATTGTCACTTCTTATCCCCAATGGGTTGCTAACGTAGTCTCGGTACCTAAAAAGGATGGCAAGGTACGAATGTGTGTGGACTACCAAGGTTTGAACAGGGCCATCCCCAAGGATGACTTCCCGCTTCCCCACATTGACATTCTGGTTGACAACACTGTGCAACACATGATCTTTTCCTTCATCGATGGTTTCTATGGTTACAATCAGATTAAGATGGCACCTGAAGACATGGATAAGACAACCTTTGTCACGTAATGGGGCACTTTCTGCTACAAAGTGATGCCATTTGGGTTGAAGAACACTGGGGAAACCTATCAGCGAGCCATGGTAGCTTTGTTTCATGACATGATTCACCATGAAATAGAGGTCTATGTTGATGACATGATAGCCAGGGCTCAAATTGAAGAAGAGCATCTTGATCATCTACAAAATTTGTTTGATAGGTTGAAGACGTACAAGCTGAGGTTAAATCTGAACAAGTGCACCTTTGGGGTAAGGTCTGGTGAACTCCTAGGTTTCATTGTCAGTGACAAGGGCATTCAGGTAGACCCTGCAAAGGTGAAGGATATACAAGAGATGTCGACTCCTCGCACTGAGAAGGAGGTTAGAGGTTTCTTGGGACGCCTGAATCACATTGCCAGGTTCATTTCCCATTTAACTGCTACTTGTGAGCCAATCTTCAAACTCCTGAAAAAAAGATCAAGTGGTAAAGTGGAATGACAAATTCCAGACCGCCTTCGAGAGAATCAAGGGATACCTTCAAAAGCCTCCAATTCTGATGCCTCCGATTGAAGGAACACCTTTGATAATGTACTTAACAGTGTTAGATAATTCAATGGGGTGTGTGTTTGGGCAGCATGACGAGTCCGGTCGAAAAGAGAATTTAATATACTACCTTAGCAAAAATTTTACCGACTGTGAAACAAGATACTCACTGCTCGAGAAAACTTGTTGCACTTTGGCATGGGCTGCTCGTCGACTGAGACAGTATATGTTGACCCACACTACCTTGTTGATATCTAAGATGGATCCAATCAAGTACATATTCGAGAAACCCGCTCTCTCCAGAAGAATATCAAGATGGCAAATGATCTTCACCGAATACGATATCCAGTACACGACCCAGAAAGCAATCAATGGAAGTGTATTAGTTGATCATTTGACTCATCAGGCTATGGATGACTACCAATCCATGAATTTTGAGTTCCTAGACGATAATATTATGCTAGTGACTAATTGTGAAGAACCTGGACCGGATGAAGGACCTGAGGAAGGATCCCGATGGACCATGGTTTTTGATGGAGCCTCCAATGCACTCAGTAATGGCATCGGTACTATAATCATATCCCTCGAGGGCTGTCATACTCCTTTCACGGCCAGATTATGTTTCAACTGTACTGTTGTACCCCAAAATTTGCCCTCCCATAATCTTCAAAAGTTTTGCCAAGAATCATCCTCAAATGGTTCAAAGTCTACTCAAGGGCTACACAGTCAACCTTCCTCCTAAGCCAGTCAAACAAGGGTTTTGGTTCTTGCAAGGAAGTTGAAGTTTTCAAGAGCTCAATCAAGTCTCCTATGCCTATAAACATTGTCAAACACCTACATGTCAAGTTTCAAGGCTCACAAGGTCAAGTTGCACAGTCAAAAAACCCTAATTGCTCAACAGTCAACTGTAGGGGCAAAATGGTCATTTGACAGTCAAAAGTCAAAAAATTTGGTCAACATCTTATTTTGAAGCCACAAACATCATTTGATCAATGCTTGATCATGATTCTCAAAAGTATGGCTCAAAAAGTCTCAAGATGCAAAAGTTTCTATTTTTGGACAGTTGAGAAGTCAACTGTAACTTGACCAAGGCATAACTTTTTCATGGTTCATCAGAAAAATCCCATCCAATGCTCATCTTGAAGGGGAAGACATTTCCTACAACTCATCTTCACACTCCAAGTCCAAGAAATGCTCTCACAAAAAGTTATCAATTTCAACATTATAGGTCATTTTCAAAAGTCAACAAAAAGGGACTTTAAGTCAAAGACCATAACTTGAGATTGGTAAATCAAAATGACATGGGACCAAAGACATTGGTTAGAGGACTTCAAGACCTTTCCAAAATGTCCAAGAACATGATCAAAGCTTAATAATTGAGCAAGATATGCATTGGAGAAGTTGGGAAATTTTTGTGAAATGGCCAAAATCATTTATCCTTGAAATTTCATTTTTGACAAAAGGGGCCCACTTTTTTCACTTGAATTAACTTGGCCATGCTTCCCACGTGTCCCACCTTTTATTTCAAATTTTTAAATTAATTTTTTCATTTTTAATTGATTTATTGGATTTAATTAATTTTAAATCTTTTAAAATCAAAAGAAAATCAAGAAGTTTAATAAAAGGGGATATTTGGTCTTAACTAGCTCTGAATCATCATTATGCCACATCCCAATTTCGTTTCAAGGCCAAATGTAGCAAGAATTCAAAAAATGGTTCAAAAATGGAAGTTTGGTTATGAAGGTTTATGGAGAATCTTGAACTTGAATGCTCTGCATTATGAGGCCATAATTCCTCTCAATACATGATACATAATACCTATTCAAGTGATCACACAAAAAATAGAGACCTAAGCTGCGCCCCAATACTCAGAACAAACTCACATTTTTTGCCAAAATTTTGAAAACTGAAAACTGCCTTGGAGCATTTGTTGAGCCCTTATTCTGATCCAAACACCTTCCTGAGGTCCCAAGGAAACTCTAGCAATCAAAACCACACTCAAACGTGCAAACAACGAGTCCCACGAAGCTACACGGTTTGTTATTTTTTTCAGAAACGCATAGCATGATTCATCCATTTTCATTGATTTTTATTACTTGATTTGTACTAATAAGGGTTCTCTGAAGCTTTTGGTGTCTTCCAATTGAGTTATAGGCATCTAAATCTGAATCTACCATGAACAAAAACTAGGGTTCCTGAAAATTAAAATTAGGGCTTTAGTTATATGGTAAAATTGGACTTTAACACCAGCATGAACAAGATCGTGGCAACATGAGGATTCCAATTTGCTTGTCGCGCTCAATTTATGTTTGAACATGGCCTATTCGCTATTTTCAAATAGCTTGTGTTTTGGGGGGGTTCAAAACCCCCTCTATTCTTCTTTTTACAGGTCCATTCGGAGAAGACGATGGCGTGGCATGGCATGAGTGGCTGGTTTGAATCCAACGCCTTTTTATTTTATTTTATAACACTAATGCAATTTTATTTTATATTATTTGTTTTCTATTTCATGAACAACACGCGTTGGTAGCTCACTTGGTAAAGGCTTGCATTGGTAAATACTGGGACCTGGGTTCGAATCCCAGGTCCCCTCATATCACTTCTATTATTTTGTTTAACCTGTTCCTACGCAGTGCACATTCCAAGGGTTCACCATACACCCAATACAAAGGCTTGCCAAGTGTCTTGAAAGAAGCATCTGAAGGTCAGAATGGGAGGTCCATGGAACACCCTCAGTCAACCATGCACACGCGCGCTGAAAAGTCAACCAAAGGCCTTAAATCATTGGGCCTGACTGCTACAACATGACCTCCAAATTGGGGTCAACACCCCCCTTTGTTTGCTCTCTTTCACTCTTTTTTCTTTTTTTTTCTATTTTTATTTGTTTAATTTGGTTTTAATTTAATTCTTTAAATTAATATTTTCATAATATAAAAAACCAAAAAAATCAGAAAATCATAAAAATCAAAATATGTTTTATTTTAATTTAATTCATCAATGACCTTTTTTTTGTAAATAAACTCAATAAGTAATTTAGTTTTAATTTTAGGTTGTTAATTTTAATGTTTTTTTTAATAACTAAAAAAATATAAAAAAATAGACCTTTAGCACTTTTTTATCCTTTTTTTTATTAAATATTTTTATTATAAGTATCATTAACCATTAATTTTGTAAATAAATTTTATAATCAATTTAGTTTTAATTCTAGGTTTTAACTTTAATGCATTTTCTTTAATAAATTAAAAAATAATTAGAACTAGAATCATTTGACTTTTAATTCCAATTTAATCTTCTTTAATGTCATAAATACCAAAACATAAAAAAATAAGTCATTGCCTTTATTTAACTTAATTATTTTAATAATTTTATTTTAATTCCTTTAAAGGGTCCAACGCCCTCGCATTTGATTATATTTTATTTTCACGCGTTTTATTTATTTCTTTTTTGTGGATATAATGTAATTGCTCCAAAGCCCTGTAATAGTTAATTAGGCATTTATTTTCTGCATTTCTATTTTAAATCGGGTCTGGATTAATTTGGCGGTGTAGACTCGCGCCTTTATAATAGCGTAGGACCTTTATCTTTTCCGCACTTTAAATTCCCGCACCTTTAACTGTTAAACAATAACATGAAAGAATGAATGCCCAAAAATAAAATCAAAGCGTAGATCACCAATGTATGACAAGACAAATAATAAACTGAAAATGACACACAATTCACACACCACTCTTAGGGTACGCCTCATTGTTGCCTTTGCCCCTCGAAAGGTGGTCATCAAGTATAGGACGTCTTAGTGAGTCCTTATGTTCCATTGATCTAGTTGCCTCGAATAAGTTGCCTCGGAACGGTCGCCTCGGAATAAAAGATCAATGGCATAAGGGTAGCTTCTAAGGTATCTTACTATTGCTCTGGTGATCACATTGTTGCCTTGCCCCTCGAAACGTGGTCGTTGAGTACAGGACGTCTTAGTGAGTCCTTATGTTCCATTGATCTAGTTGCCTCGAAACGGTTGCCTCGAAACAAGTTGCCTCGAAACGGTTGCCTCGGAATAAAAAGATCAATGGCATAAGGGTAGCTTCTAAGGTATCTTACTATTGCCCGGTGACCATACTGTCCCTAACCCTCGAATTGACCCAAACACCTCCAACGATGGTGCTACCTACCTCTCAATGGTGGGATGGCACTACCTAAAGGACACTCACACAACTTAATTCCTTAGGGTAGGTAGATGACTCATAGATACTTGCTCTTTTCAAAAACAAACAAAATACTTTTCACACCTACACTTTCTAAAAGTTATCAAACAAATTTTTCATACACTCATGAGGACAGATACAAGAGTTACTTAGAAATTTTTCAAACGAAACTTTTTTCAAAACCCACTCACACTTGAAAAGTAAACAATCTTTTGAAAACATAAGAGCAAGTACCTAAGAGCCCGTGGATAACCACGGATAGAAAGGGTGCTAACACCTTCCCTTTCTATAAATCTACCTCCCGAACCGAGAGACATCTCGAATAAGGAATTTTGTTGTGCTTTTGTCCTTTCCATATTGGAGAACATAAAAGACGGTGGCGACTCTTGCTTCCGCGACATTTCGCGAACCAGCGTTAAACAGTCAGTTCCGGATCCACCGATCACAGAACTGGCGACTCTGCTGGGGACAATTATAAAGTGAGGTGTACCTTAGGACTAAGATCACTGTGTTTTCAATTGTTTTGATTTGTTTGCTTTAAATTGTGGGACTGTCTTGGGAGTTCTATAGATCCTAACCCGGATCTGGGGATACCTTCTTAGAAAGTAGCAACAAGGCTGTGAGGGAACTGTGCGGGGTATACCGACATGGTTGAAGCAGTCTGCTACGTTGATGTGGCACTTTGGTGTGTACCGGTAACCCTTGAGTCATTCAAGGAGAGTACGGGGCCTCCGCGTGGTGTCGTGAAGCATCAACAGACCTTAGGAACCTTAATTGAACCATCTTGGCCTCTTTAGGGTAGTGAGATAACTACTTTGGTGTACTCCGAAGTCGGTTGATACTCGATACTACACTCAATTGAGGGTTGTTTTCTTGGGATATTTTGATCGCCAGTCAGTGGCTAAATCGAAACGATGAACAATGAAAGCAATCCAATGATATTGAGATCCTTAGAACCCGGTTACTTTGATAGGACAGGTTTGAGCCCACCAACTTCAAGAGGGTAATACCCAGACCCCATGCTGGCCTAAACTCTAAGGGTTTCTCTTGTGTGACTTGTGTGCCTTCCAACTTGACTACTTGTTATCTGACATTTGAGTTTTCTTGCAGGTCTTGTTTATAGTCCTTAATTGGGACTCATAACAGGGTTACTGAGTTTTCTTGCAGGTTTTGTTTATAGTCCTTAATTGGGACTCATAACAGGGTTACTGAGTTTCTTGCAGGTTTTGTTTATAGTCCTTAATTGGGAATCATAACAGGGTTACTGAGTTTCTTGCAGGTTTTGTTTAGAGTCCTTAATTAGGGACTCATAACAGGGTTTACCCACATTACCCCATGCATCATGACATCATACCATTGCATGCATCCTACATAAAGACTAACCCATTTCAAGGATCCCAAGGGCTTGTGATGCAGGTCATGATGAACCAACTGTCCAACAAGGGGCAAAGGGGATTTATTTTCCTCTAGACAAGGTTGTCAGGGGCTATGACCCACTGGATATGGTGAGCCTTGACCCTTGAAGAAGGACTCTCGACAACATGAAGTTCCTTCAATCAAGTTACCAATTTCCAACTCTAACAATTTTCTTGTTTACCCTGCGAGATCCTTGAAAACATTACATGCATATCAAACATGTCATTGCATTACAGGTACTCCTTTGACAGGTCACTTACCTTCGTCACTGTTTATTTCAGCAATGGCTTCCCAACAAGGTAACCAGGGTCTTCGTGCTCAAGAGACTCAGTTCAGGGAGATCTTCGTAAGCCTATCCAAGGGACAAGAAGAGTTAAGAACACTCCTCATGGGGAATTTGGCCAAGAGCAGTGCTGAAGATGACGAGGACGAACGGCTGAAACGTCTACAAGCTGAAGTAGATACATTGAAAACCCAGATGCTGGGGCAAAGGGCTCTCATCCAAGGTCTAGCTCGGGAGCAAGAAGAGTTAAGGACCATGATCAGTCAGCTCCACCAAGAGAGACACCATATGAAGCAACCTGCACAAGTCAGGGACCAGGTCTTTGATCAGCTTCCAAGAGGACAAGAACTTGGCATGGTGAAGAATAGAACTCTCCAAATTGCTACTACCTCACAAGTCCAACTACAACCTCGCCCAGAGCAACAGGTTGATCTGAGTAGGCCAAGCAGGTCCAAGAGGCAGCTCACCCAGCTCAACATGCCTTTGTTTCAAGCACTGCAACACCTGCTGAGGTTGAATCTGATTACATTAAGGGCTCCTCCCCGGAACCCCAACATCTCTGCTCCTAACTATCATCCCAACAAAAGGTGTGCATATCACTCTGATAGTCCTGGACACGACACTGCCGACTGCTGGGCTCTGAAGAACAAGGTCCAGGATCTGATTAATGAAGGAGTAGTGGATTTCACCCAAGTGGGTCAAGCTGAGGTCTTCTGCCATCCCTACAAGATGCACCAGTTGAAGTAACAAGTCCTGAGACTAGAAGACTTTTGTTCATTAGAATTTTTCAAGTTGTAATTTTCTTTTGATTGTTCAAACATTTGTTCATGTTAAACATTGTTATTTCATTAATGCATCGCATATGTCTGTTTTGAAGCAATATATTCGTATTCACTATACGCAAATTATTTTCATATTTTTTCTGGTGATCAACGCTCGATTAATAATTCTAAGCCTCTTGAGGGAGGATGACGAAAACGATACCACGATTCTTACAGTATGCTTTTGAACAAGACCCCGCTGATGAGGTACAGGCATTGCTTCAATCCCTAAACACTGGAGTTATAAGGAAGATAATCCCTCGTCAACCCCTCTGAGCCAAAGAAGTAGGAGTTTTTCTTTTCGAAAATTAAAACCCTTTATCATAACCTGGGGCAGGGTAGTTCTCTCAGTTGACCCAAGTGCATAACAAATGGCACCAAAGAGGTCCTTACAAAAAAAAAAGACAGTGATGATTCCGAATAATCATAAGGATAGGCAGTCATTATATCTCAAAAATAAAAACCCAATAAGTCAAAACCTATGAAGGAGACTTACAAAACTGGGGCATCCCGCTGACTGTAATCACGAAAGAAACAGTTCAGGAAAAATTTAGGGATAGCAAAATCAAAAAGAAAGAGGTCATACAAACCCTCAACAAAAACAAAAAATGACTGCCTATTCAGAATAAATCATCAATATCTAAACCATCATTGGAACATCAGGACAAAGACTCAAACAAGGTCTAACGCACGATCAACTGAGCTTAGGTTTGAAGAACATCACGAAGAGTGGGTGGGTACAAATAATTTGAGCCTTTATCCTTTGTTTCTTAAACCGTGAACCAGGCCACGTTATAACCCTTAAAAAGTCCTAGCTGAAGCATGGGTTAGTTCGAAAGCATATTGTTACGAAAGGTATCCTGACTCCTTAAGGCCTACGGTAAATACGGAGTAGACATCACGTTTTACAAACATTCACTTGTTTTATGAAAAATAATGCATTTTCAAAATCTTCAAGACAGACATAAGCTTTGCATTTTTGATATAACATTGTTTGCATATGACTATTTGTTTGAACAGCAGGGAAACTCGCACGATGAATACCTAGTGAACAAAAGCACTTCCAATCAAGGGGCATGACATGATCATGGTCCATCATCTGGGGCAGTCCAATCAAGATTCGGAGAATCTCTCAAAGGCCAAATAGCCTGGGGCAAATCTCCGCCCGAGTCACTTGGGGCATTCCAACAACGAATCTTGCCTGATCAAATACCTTCTGATGGCATGACAAAACACTTCTAACAGGGCAACTCCCTACATTCTGAGAGTGTGGATATAGTCGAAAAGAATACTACGCGTAATCAAAGACCCGCTAGGTTGACACACCTAGGCAAAAATGAGGGCTTCCCGGCGAACCAAAAGGGTTCGGGCAAAATGAAGGGATGAAATGAAAAAAATCTGTACACCCGCCAAGTCGAAAACCTGAAAAGGCGGCTTGGGCAAAAATGGGTATCCCGGTGGACTGAAAACCCGAAAGGGCGGTCCAGGCAAAAATCAGGGATCAAAGCATACGACTATGTCCCGGTATCTTATCACCTGCCTACCAGAAGAAGGTTTGTCCATCAACAACTATCAGCACCCCACAGGTGCCTTCTCCCATAGAAACAGGGGCAATAATGAGTGGTCTAAGCGATCTAATTGTTCTGTCCACCAAGGTACCAAGGTAGGTTCAGCTAAAGAACGTAACCAGTATATCTCAATTCCCTAGAGAGTGAGTCAGCAAGTCAACACACTCTCCCCAAGCAAAGCTATTATCAGCCTTGAGGAAGTTGAGTATCCCCCGCAGATCTCAATATTCCCCAGCACAGTATTTAGACACTCTTAACAAGCATCCCCGGCAGTCTTGACCTAAAAATTGTCCCCCAGTATATATCAAACATTCAATGGAGTCACTTCCCCGATACAGTTCAAAACTTCCCCAGGAGAGTCCAATCCAGAAGTTTCCCCAGGAAAGCTGAATCATCTCCCCAGCAGGAAGCTTATCCCCAGTAGATTCTGGAAGCTTATCCCCTACAGAGCACGAACGCATCTCCCGGCTTTATTCAAAGGTTATGCTCCACCAGAGCTTATAACTGGGTTATCCTCAGCCAAAAGCCACGGAAAGATCGTCCTCGGCAAAGTCTTCTTATCCCCAGCGGAGTCTATTAAAACTTCCAATAATAACGATGGTATCCCCAGCGAAGTTACTACCAACATCTCAACAAGAGTACCTCTCTCCCCACAGAGTATTGTTCCCCAGCCAGATCGCTAGAATAATTTTCTCCCCGCAGAGTAATCTCTTCATCAAGTTTATTCCCCAAACGGAGTCATCTTCTCCTACCGGTTTATTCTTGCAACCATCATCCCCAGCGGAAACAAGAAGCTCTTTTCTTCCACATCAGCCCAGGATTCAACTTCCCGGCATCCGTCAAGGATTTATTTTCCTAAGACGAAAACATACATTCATAAACAACACATCTTCATACATTATAGCATGCATATACGCATCATGAACATACAATCTTATTCATTCTGAGAATATCTCGCATGTCATACATCATGGCATCGCATACAACTAACGTTTTGTCTTTTCAGGACAAAAGTTAATACAAAGATAATTGCTATCAACTGTCGTGATTCCAGATCCGATTCCTGTATCTTGCCAGGGTGTATCTGTTGACGACTACGGTACCAGACTCGATTCCTGTATCTTGACAGGGCACGTCTGAAGAGTTCGAAGATCCGATTCCTGTATCTTGCCAGGGATTATTTGTTGACGACTATAGTACCAGACTCGATTCCTGTATCTTGATAGGGCACGTCTGAAGAGTTCGAAGATCCGATTCCTGTATCTTTCCAGGGAGTATCTGTTGACGACTACAGTACCAGACTCGATTCCTGTATCTTGACAGGGCACGTCTGAAGAGTTCGAAGATCCGATTCCTGTATCTTGCCAGGGAGTATCTGTTGACGACTATAGTACCAGACTCGATTCCTGTATCTTGACAGGGCACGTCTGAAGAGTTCGAAGATCCGATTCCTGTATCTTGCCAGGGTGTATCTGTTGACGACTACAGTACCAGACTCGATTCCTGTATCTTGACAGGGCACGTCTGAAGAGTTCGAAGATCCGATTCCTGTATCTTGCCAGGGAGTATCTGTTGACGACTACAGTACCAGACTCGATTCCTGTATCTTGACAGGGCACGTCTGAAGAGTTCGAAGATCCGATTCCTGTATCTTGCCAGGGAGTATCTGTCGACGACTACAGTACCAGACTCGATTCCTGTATCTTGACAGGGCACGTCTGAAGAGTTCGAAGATCCGATTCCTGTATCTTGCCAGGGTGTATCTGTTGATGACTACAGTACCAGACTCGATTCCTGTATCTTGACAGGGCACGTCTGAAGAGTTCGAAGATCCGATTCCTGTATCTTGCCAGGGAGTATCTGTTGACGACTACAGTACCAGACTCGATTCCTGTATCTTGACAGGGCACGTCTGAAGAGTTTAAAGATTCGATTCATGTATCTGGCCAGGGCACGTCTACATAAAGAGTTTAAAAGTCAACTCCTGTAACAGACCAGGTAATTTTCTTTCTTTCTCAGGTACGCAAGTTCTCGCTAAGGAATCTCTTATGCGATTGACACCTCCCGATGGCATCTATAAGCCCATCTTCACTCCTATCCATCAACCTCTCCGAATGGCATATGTAAGCCCATTCCCGCTATCACACTGCTAATACTCTACTATGTGAGTGCAAATTTCTGGGCACTCTAGTGTTCAATCATCTTCCACCTTCGGATCACGAAAGGCAAACACGCCAATCTACATCCTCAGGTCTAAGAAGATTGAACAGGGGCAACTGTTGTACCCCAAAATTTTCCCTCCCATAATCTTCAAAAGTTTTGCCAAGAATCATCCTCAAATGGTTCAAAGTCTACTCAAGGGCTACACAGTCAACCTTCCTCCTAAGCCAGTCAAACAAGGGTTTTGGTTCTTGCAAGGAAGTTGAAGTTTTCAAGAGCTCAATCAAGTCTCCTATGCCTATAAACATTGTCAAACACCTACATGTCAAGTTTCAAGGCTCACAAGGTCAAGTTGCACAGTCAAAAAACCCTAATTGCTCAACAGTCAACTGTAGGGGCAAAATGGTCATTTGACAGTCAAAAGTCAAAATTTTTGGTCAACATCTTATTTTGAAGCCACAAACATCATTTGATCAATTCTTGATCATGATTCTCAAAAGTATGGCTCAAAAAGTCTCAAGATGCAAAAGTTTCTATTTTTGGACAGTTGAGAAGTCAACTGTAACTTGACCAAGGCATAACTTTTTCATGGTTCATCAGAAAAATCCCATCCAATGCTCATCTTGAAGGGGAAGACATTTCCTACAACTCATCTTCACACTCCAAGTCCAAGAAATGCTCTCACAAAAAGTTATCAATTTCAACATTATAGGTCATTTTCAAAAGTCAACAAAAAGGGACTTTAAGTCAAAGACCATAACTTGAGATTGGTAAATCAAAATGACATGGGACCAAAGACATTGGTTAAAGGACTTCAAGACCTTTCCAAAATGTCCAAGAACATGATCAAAGCTTAAAAATTGAGCAAGATATGCATTGGAGAAGTTGGGAAATTTTTGTGAAATGGCCAAAATCATTTATCCTTGAAATTTCATTTTTGACAAAAGGGGCCCACTTTTTTCACTTGAATTAACTTGGTCATGCTTCCCACGTGTCCCACCTTTTATTTCAAATTTTTAAATTAATTGTTTCATTTTTAATTGATTTTATTGGATTTAATTAATTTTAAATCTTTTAAAATCAAAAGAAAATCAAGAAGTTTAATAAAAGGGGATATTTGGTCTTAACTAGCTCTGAATCATCATTATGCCACATCCCAATTTCGTTTCAAGGCCAAATGTAGCAAGAATTCAAAAAATGGTTCAAAAATGGAAGTTTGGTTATGAAGGTTTATGGAGAATCTTGAACTTGAATGCTCTGCATTATGAGGCCATAATTCCTCTCAATACATGCTACATAATACCTATGCAAGTGATCACACAAAAATAGAGACCTAAGCTGCGCCCCAATACTCAGAACAAACTCACATTTTTTGCCAAAATTTTGAAAACTGAAAACTGCCTTGGAGCATTTGTTGAGCCCTTATTCTGATCCAAACACCTTCCTGAGGTCCCAAGGAAACTCTAGCAATCAAAACCACACTCAAACGTGCAAAGAACGAGTCCCACGAAGCTACACGATTTGTTATTTTTTTCAGAAACGCATAGCACGATTCATCCATTTTCATTGATTTTTATTACTTGATTTGTACTAATAAGGGTTCTCTGAAGCTTTTGGTGTCTTCCAATTGAGTTATAGGCATCTAAATCCGAATCTACCATGAACAAAAACTAGGGTTCCTGAAACTTAAAATTAGGGCTTTAGTTATATGGTAAAATTGGACTTTAACACCAGCATGAACAAGATCGTGGCAACATGAGGATTCCAATTTGCTTGTCGCGCTCAATTTATGTTTGAACATGGCATATTCGCTATTTTCAAATAGCTTGTGTTTTGGGGGGTTCAAAACCCCCGCTATTCTTCTTTTTACAGGTCCATTCGGAGAAGACGATGGCATGGCATGGCATGGCATGAGTGGCTGGTTTGAATCCAGCGCCTTTTTTTTTATTTTATAACACTAATGCAATTTTATTTTATATTATTTGTTTTCTATTTCATGAACAACGCGCGTTGGTAGATCACTTGGTAAAGGCTTGCATTGGTAAATACTGGGACCTGGGTTCGAATCCCAGGTCCCCTCACATCACTTCTATTATTTTGTTTAACCTGTTCCTACGCAGTGCACATTCCAAGGGTTCACCATACACCCAATACAAAGGCTTGCCAAGTGTCTTGAAAGAAGCATCTGAAGGTCAGAATGGGAGGTCCATGGAACACCCTCAGTCAACCATGCACACGCGCGCTGAAAAGTCAACCAAAGGCCTTAAATCATTGGGCCTGACTGCTACAACATGACCTCCAAATTGGGGTCAACACCCCCCTTTGTTTGCTCTCTTTCACTCTTTTTTTTTTCTATTTTTATTTGTTTAATTTGGTTTTAATTTAATTATTTAAATTAATATTTTCATAATATAAAAAACCAAAAAAATCAGAAAATCATAAAAATCAAAATATGTTTTATTTTAATTTAATTCATCAATGACCTTTTTTATGTAAATAAATTCAATAAGTAATTTAGTTTTAATTTTAGGTTGTTAATTTTAATGTTTTTTTTAATAACTAAAAAAATATTAAAAAAATAGACCTTTAGCACTTTTTTATCCTTTTTTTTATTAAATATTTTTATTATAAGTATCATTAACCATTAATTTTGTAAATAAATTTTATAATCAATTTAGTTTTAATTCTAGGTTTTAACTTTAATGCATTTTCTTTAATAAATTAAAAAATAATTAGAACTAGAATCATTTGACTTTTAATTCCAATTTAATCTTCTTTAATGTCATAAATACCAAAACATAAAAAAAAATAAGTCATTGCCTTTATTTAACTTAATTATTTTAATAATTTTATTTTAATTCCTTTAAAGGGTCCAACGCCCTCGCATTTGATTATATTTTCTTTTCGCGCGTTTTATTTATTTCTTTTTTGTGGATATAATATAATTGCTCCAAAGCCCTGTAATAGTTAATTAGGCATTTATTTTCTGCATTTCTATTTTAAATCGGGTCTGGATTAATTTGGCGGTGTAGACCCGCGCCTTTGTAATAGCGTAGGACCTTTATCTTTTCCGCACTTTAAATTCCCGCACCTTTAACTGTTAAACAATAACATGAAAGAATGAATGCCCAAAAATAAAATCAAAGCGTAGATCACCAATGCATGACAAGACAAATAATAAACTGAAAATGACACACAATTCACACACCACTCTTAGGGTACGCCTCACTGTTGCCTTTGCCCCTCGAAAGGTGGTCATCAAGTATAGGACGTCTTAGTGAGTCCTTATGTTCCATTGATCTAGTTGCCTCGAATAAGTTGCCTCGGAACGGTCGCCTCGGAATAAAAGATCAATGGCATAAGGATAGCTTCTAAGGTATCTTACTATTGCTCTGGTGATCACATTGTTGCCTTGCCCCTCGAAACGTGGTCGTTGAGTACAGGACGTCTTAGTGAGTCCTTATGTTCCATTGATCTAGTTGCCTCGAAACGATTGCCTCGAAACAAGTTGCCTCGAAACGGTTGCCTCGGAATAAAAAGATCAATGGCATAAGGGTAGCTTCTAAGGTATCTTACTATTGCCCGGTGACCATACTGTCCCTAACCCTCGAATTGACCCAAACACCTACAACGGTGGTGCTACCTACCTCTCACTGGTGGGATGGCACTACCTAAAGGACACTCACACAACTTAATTCCTTAGGGTAGGTAGATGACTCATAGATACTTGCTCTTTTCAAAAACAAACAAAATACTTTTCACACCTACACTTTCTAAAAGTTTTCAAACAAATTTTTCATACACTCTTGAGGACAGATACAAGAGTTACTTAGAAATTTTTCAAACGAAACTTTTTTCAAAACCCACTCACACTTGAAAAGCAAACAATCTTTTGAAAACATAAGAGCAAGTACCTAAGAGCCCGTGGATAACCATGGATAGAAAGGGTGCTAACACCTTCCCTTTCTATAAATCTACCTCTCGAACCGAGAGACATCTCGAATAAGGAATTTTGCTGTGCTTTTGTCCTTTCCATATTGGAGAACATAAAAGACGGTGGCGACTCTTGCTTCCGCGACATTTCGCGAACCAGCGTTAAACAGTCAGTTCCGGATCCACCGATCACATGTACCAACAACATGGCGGAGTATGAAGCATGCATCATGGGTCTCAAAAGCTGCTATTGACCCGAGGATCAAGTTCTTGAGCATTTTCGGAGACTCAGCCTTAGTGATAAGTCAAATCAAAGGAAAGTGGGACACGAAGCACCCGAATCTTATCCCTTACAAAGAACATGTGCTGACATTGCTTCCACACTTTTAAGAGGTCACCTTTGAACATTTTCCACGAGAAGATAATCAGTTAGCGGACGCACTAGCTAATATGTCATCTATGTTCAAGGTCAAGTGGGACAAAGAAGCTCCTCGGATCATTATTGAGAGGTTGGATGAACCAGCATACTGCTATGAGATTGACACTGAAGAAGTAGCAGACAAACCTTGGTTCCATGAAGTGAAGAGGTATCTCGAGGCTCAAGAATACCCTGAGGGTGCGTCTGTCAATGAGATGTTTCTGAGAAGGTTCTCCGCAAAGTTCTTCCTCAGTAATGGAATCCTCTACAAGCGCAATCATTACTCTACTTTACTTTGGTGTGTAGACAAGAGCGAAGCAGAGAGGGTTATGGCAGATTTACACGAAGGTACCTTTGGCACTCATTCTAGTGGACATACCATGGCTAAAAAGATCCTACGGGCAGGATACTATTGGTCCACTATGGAAGCAGACTGTTATCAGCATTCCCGAACTTGTCACAAATTCCAGATCTATGTTGATAAAGTGTATGTACCTCCAGTTCCCTTGAACGTATTGACGACTCCCTGGCCCTTTGCAATATGGGGCATTGACATGATCAGAGAGATCAGACCTACTGCTTCCAATGGGCATCGCTTCATCCTAGTAACCATTAATTACTTCACAAAATGGGTTGAGGCTGCCTCTTTTGCTACTGTTACCAAGAATGTTATGACGCAGTTTATCAAGCATAACCTGATTTTTCGGTATGGTTTTCCAGAGAGAATCATCACAGACAATGGTACAAATCTCAACAATACAATGATCACCGAACTCTGTAAACAATTCAAGATCTAGCATCATAATTCTTCCCCTTACCGGCCGAAGATGAATAGCGATGTGGAGGCTGCTAACAAGAATATTAAGAAAATCATACAGAAGATGACAATGACGTACAAAGACTGGCATGAGATGTTACCATTTTCTCTTCATGGTTACCGCACCTCAGCGCGTACATCAAAGGGGAAACACCTTATTCTCTGGTATATGGTATGGAGGTTGTCCTACCAATTGAAGTACAGATCCCTTCTCTGAGAATCATGAAGGATGTGGGTTTGAACGAAGATGATTGGATCCAGACCCGACTTGATCAACTGAATCTGATTGATGAGAAAAGGCTTATTGTTGTCTATCATGGTCAGATATAGCAAAAACGAATGATCAAAGCTTTCAACAAGGTCAGATGTCAAGTATATCAAGTAGTTGATCTAGTAATCAAGCGCATCATACTGCCGCAAGGTGATCCCAGGGGAAAGTGGACTCCCACGTACGAAGGGACATTTGTGATCAAAAGTATATTTTCTGGTTGAGCCATGATTCTAACCACCATGGATGGTGACGACATTCCTCACCCTGTCAATGCGGACATAGTGAAAAGATACTACGCGTAAACAAAGACCCGCTAGGTTGACTGGCCTAGGAAAAAATAAGGGCATCCCGGCGAACCAAGAGGGTTCGGGCAAAAATTAGGGATATACATATGGAAAAATTGTACACCCGACAAGTCGAAAACCTGCAAAGGCGGCTTGTGGAAAAAAGGGTATCCCGGTGGACCGAAAACCCGAAAGGGCAGTCCAGGAAAAAGTTAGGGATTAGAAGCGTACAACTATGTCCCATTGGATCACCTTGCAGTTAAACTTCAGTATCGACTACCAAGACTCAAATGGTACTGATCAATCCAGTCACCTTCAGACAAGTAGCAAAGTGATGAGACGCTCAAAGACATAGGGGTAATAGCAGATTTAAAACTCAATGGGATTATAACACATAGCTATTTTCTCTTTGTACACTATTTTATGTAATTTTCATTTCTTATGATGGCGTTCTCCTACTAGAACGTCAGTCTCTTTATACAAAATGCCTATTATAGGCGAACTTCAAAAAAAATCAATACAAATCATTCCTTGAAAGTACAAAACTATTTGTTTTTATTTTTCTTTTTTGTTTTGCAAAAACGTCCAATGACTTATTTTTGACACGTGCATTTAAATATGATCACTGTTCATAAATACTTGCATAAAAAAGGAAAAACAGTTACTAATGACTTTAAGAAATGGGGAAAAGTCCAAGAAACAATTTGCAGTCCTGACAGTTACTCTTTTCAGCAAGTACATGGGCAGAGATAGTTTGAGACAAGGTCACCATTACATACGACCCCGTGACATCTATGTTCCCCACAGAGTAGAAACAATAAAGTTCCGGTCTCCTTCTTCCCCAAGAAGCAATTACCTGCTCCAGCTGAAATTTGTATCCCTTAGCCGAGTTTTATAATTTCAAACAGTTTATAAAACCTCCTCCCCGGTAGAGTTTATTTCTCAAACTGCGTAAGCTCATTCCCCAACGGAGTTATTTCTCTACATCGACAGAATCTTCCAACAAAGCATCCTCCCTCCACAGAGTTATTCTCAAGCAGAGTCAATCCCCGATAGAATATCCTCAAACAGAAAGAGGAAATCCCTGGTAAATCATATTCATTCACCATCCCTAGCGGAAATGAATGATTCAACTTCTTTATACTCTCCAGCAACAGCCCCGGTTTTACTTTCCCATACTAAGAAACATCACAATAGCATCCCTTATTCATACATCGTGGCATGCGCATTGCATACAGTATAATCTCATTTATTTTGAGAACATCATCACAATGCATTTCATACATCATGATATTACATATGACTAACTCTTTACCTTTTTCAGGAAAAGACCAAATCAACAAACATCGTTGACTACTTATGTGACCTGGCAGTCTTCTCAAAGGCTATGTCTGATGAAGTGATATTTCCACATCTTCCTCAAAAAGATATTCTCAAAACCTTCTGTGGTTCAGTTAGATCGACACTAAGATCTCTCCGATTCCTATTCCAGTTGAACATATTCCAAGACTTTCGTCTGGTTCAGTTAAATCGACACTAAGATTTTTCTGATTCCATTCCAGTCAAAGTTAGTTCAAGACCTTCTCTGGTTCAGTCAGATCGCCACTAAGATACCTCTGATTTCTATTCCAGTATGAGAAACTGCAAAGCGTGGAGTATGACCAGATGACAATTTAATCTCATTTCCACAGTAAGTCACTGTGAAGCCTGGAATACAACCAGATAGCAGTCAGCCTTATTATCCTCAAAGTCAATGTGAATCCTGGATCCTGACCAGATAGAAGTTAACTTCCGTCTCTTCAGTCAAGAGATGACTCCCCAGTAGAGTAATGGACAACCGAAGATCCTAGACTCTATTCCCCTAAAAAACATTCCCCAGCGGACTCCTCCTCGGACAGCAGGAACAAGAATCCCCATAAAGAGAATTCATATGAAGTCAGCATCTGTTTTGGATGGCATCTTTAAGCCCATATTCGATTACTCTCCATCATATTCCTTAGATGGCATCTTTAAGCCCATCTTCTACAGTCTTCTTTCATCTTTTCCAAATGGCATCTGTAATCCCATTCTCAATATTATTCACCAGTAGTCTCACTTCGGGCGAGTGCAAATTTATGGGCACTCTGGTGTTCAATCATCTTCCACCTTCAGATCACGAAAGGCAGACAAGCCAATCTACATCCTCAGGTCTAAGAAGATTGAACAAGGACAGCTGTTGTACCTTAAAATTTTCCCTCTTATCTTATTCAACACATGCCCATTGAGGTCCCCAACTTGCCCTAGGATGACTAAGAATTGACCAGACAAATTCTTCTCTTAAGGCAATGAACCCCCAACTAGGGTTTCAATTTTCATCAAGATGGTTGAGCTCCAAGGATCACAAATGTTCTCCATTATCCTAATATTTCCTCAAGATAATCCATGCCAAATTTCATGCCTTAAACAACAAGTTTGCTCAATCAATTGCTCAAATGCTTGAAAATCAACTGTGCTAGGTCAAAAGTCAATTGTGGCCTATATACAGTCAAACTTCAATATTTTTGGTCAACATCAACATTTTGAAGTTATATCCATCATTTGATCATGGGTTGATCATGATTCCTCAAGAAATACTCCTAATTCATCAAAAGTCAAAAATTGCTAATTAGGGTTTCTATAGAAGAAGTCAATCAAACTTTGACTAGGCATAACTTTTACATAATTCATCCATTTTACCCCAACCAAAGATCATTTTGAGGAGAATCCAATTCCCTACAACTTCTCTTCAGCCCTCAAGTCCAATAAATGCACCATTTGAAAGATACAAGCTCATACATTACATGTCATTTTCAGAAAATCAACAAAAGCCACTTTTTTCCAAGACCTTTTAAATCAAGATAAAATCTTCAAATGCAAAATTGATCAAAAGAGGGATTGAAGCATACATCTCTGGATTTCCAAAAAGTCCAAGATCATCATCATGAGATAAATATTGAGAAAGTTATGACTTGCCCAAGTTGGGAAAATATGGGAATTTTCAAGAATTATGCATTGAGCAAATTTGAAGTTTTAAGGCAAGGGCTCAATTTCTTGGACTTCAAGAATATTCCTAATTTTATAGAGGACCTCTAAAATTATTCTTGTCATGCCTTACATTTGCTAACTATTTTATTCATATTTATTTTAATTTATTTCAAATAAATATAAAATAAAATGTATAAAATAATTGGAAATGGGCTTTGAGCTTTGGGTTGATGTTTTGGACAACCTAGGCCCATAAAATTTCGTGCAAAGGTATCCACATTCATTCAAATTCAAAAAATGATAAGTTTCCTTGTTTTTGGCCAAAGTTATAAATTTCATTCATGGCTTTGAAACATTTGCTTTAAGGTTATTTAAACCTTTGTTTTCTTGTCTCCTCATTCCTCTCTATATAAATAAGCATCTAGCAAGCATTTCAAGACGCCTACACAGCCTCGAGAGAGCTCTACCATTTTTATAAAATTATCAAAAGTGCTAAAAATTCGAAACCCACTCTGCAGGCACTTTTGGTCCAAACTAGTAATCATACATTGCTCTTGAGGTTTCCAGGGACTTGTTCTAACCATCCTCAAAGCTTGCAAGGTCCCACATCACCGGATCCAAGCTATCACCATTTTGGTATGTTCTCAAATTTGAATCTCTATTTTTATTAATTTATTGAATGTTCTAATGTGTGTATATGAGTTCCTGGATATCCTTAGAGCAGGTTAGGATAATTACATGGAATGTATGACGTCTAGAACATGAGATACCATGTACCATCAAGTACTGCTCATACTGAATCCAAGGATGGACCTGGGCTTCACAATCTGGGCTTAGCAAAATTTCAATTGCAACCCCCATTCTACTTCAGCCATCAAGCCCAATCTCTTTTCTTTTTGTTTTATTTAGTTCTTTCATTTCTTAATATTTTTTAATAATAATAATAATAAAAAACTCACAAAAAAATTAGGCATAGATTTTTTAATTAAATAATTAATTAATTAATTAAAACTTTATCATTTTTCTTAATTAAAAATGAATTAGAATTTAAGTCTAATTACTTTCTTTTCATAATAAAAAAACCACAAAAAAGGCTTAGTTTATTTTTCTTAATTTAATTTCCTAAGTAGACTTTAGGATAATTAATTTAATTATTTTTCTTAATCTAACTTTTTTTAAATAAAAACCAACAACAAAAAGATTTTCTTTTATGTTTTCAGGCGTACTTTTAACTTTTCGCGCGTTTATTTCCTTTCGCATTGTTTATATTATTGTAATTGATGTATGGGATGTAATAGATGATAAGTAGACTCTTTTTATTGCTTTGTTTTACTTTCCCCCCAGTTTTGTACATTGTAAATACCCCCTCCCCGAAAGCCAAGTAATAGTCTAGATTTACGCTTTCCGCACTTTATTTTCTGTACATATTAACTATTAGTAACTAGGCGTGTATGGAAAGACTAATAATCAAATGATAGAAAACTTAACAAAAAGACAAAAATAATTGAATTAAACACAATTGCACACGAGCACCCCTAGTGTATCCCACTTTGGTTGCTTTTAAGAAATAAAACAGTCATGAGGCAGAAACGCTTTAGCAAAGACCCATAAATCAAAAGATCATAGTCCCTCGATGACCCTACAGTTTCCTTTTCAGTAAATGATCTAGTTCCTAAAAGAAAATTGCTAAAGCGTCTCAGAAAGTTGCCTTCGTGATTGTAATGTCTCTTCGATTGTCCCTCAACATCCAACGATAAGACTACCTACTCACTAATAGTAGGATAGCATTTTCTAAAGGAAAAGAGGAAAAGAACGACCCTTTTTGAGTAACAAAGTAGATAGCTATTAGAAGTTTGCTCAAACATTTTGACCTTACACAAAAACTACTTTTCAAAAACAATTTGTATACTTTCTCCACTATCCCGAGAAACATTACAAAGTTCGTCGTACTAAGGGATTTTTGAAACATTTTCAAACACAAAGCACAAAGGTATTTTTAAAATTAGAAAACCTCTAAGAGCCCGTGGAAAACCACGGATAGAAAGGGTGCTAACACCTTCCCTTTCCATAATCTACCCCCTTACTCAGAAAATAACAAAAAAGGTCTTTTTTCTGTTCATTTCACCCTTTCTTTTGTTGGATAAAAGAAAATTTGGTGGCGACTCTTCCTTACCGCGACATTTGCGAACAAAAAACACAAACTAGTATAATAGTCGGTTCTGCCACCGTATCACAATAGCCATTCGAAGGGGACCAAATTCCCAATCGAAGCTTGTATGAAGATAGCCATTGTCCAAACGAAGCTTGCATACAGGAGGCCACTGCTTTGTGAACCAAAGCAAACATGCAGGAGGCCATTGCCTTGAATCAAATCGAGTTGTTTCAAAGGGAGACATTGCCCAATCAAAGCTAGCATGAAGTAAGGAGTTCAGTCGAAGCTAGTATGAATCGAAGCAAGCTTGCCTTTCTTCAATTTTGTCAAAAAAAAAATCAAATTTATCTGCTTTGCTCTTTCAACAGTTTCCTCTTCTACTTGAAGCTTGAAAATCCAATATGATCAATGGAAACTATGTGGGGCATTAAAAATCCAATTATACTTGTGCAATCTTGAACTTTAATAAATCCTTGTGAGAAAATGTATTGAGAAAAGAGAGGGAAAATTTTGGGGTACAACAGCAGCCCCTGTTGAATCTTCTTAAACCTAAAAAGTTAGATTGGCGAGTCCATCATTCGTGACTTGAAGGTGGAACATGATTGAACACTAGAGTGCACAGAAATTTGCAATCGATGATGTATTAGTTGATTGTGTGTGGAATGGGTTTAAAGATGCCATTTGGAGAGGTGATGAAGAGTTGTCGGAGATGGGCTTATAGACTCCATCCAAAGGTGATTGTTGACAGAAATTAGACTAAGTCTAATTTTGACTGTATCTTGAAGAATGCTTTTCAGGATTCTGTCTCTGAAGGTGGAATGCTTTTCAGAACGAAGCGCTGAAGGAGATGCTTTTTAGAATAAAACTTCTAAAGGAGATGCTTTTTAGAATGAACTGCTGAAGGGGAAATGCGTTTCAGAACTTGGTCTCTGAGGAATATCCTTTTCAATATTCTGTATCTGAATGGGAAATGCTTTTCAGAACGAAGCGCTGAAGGAGATCACTTGGTTGTGTGGATAGTCACCCTGTTTTGTTTCGGAAATTGATCCAAAACCTGTTCATGTAGATAGTTGTCTTGTCTTGCTTCAGATATTAATCTATAATCAGTTATTCTCAGATAGTTGTCCTGTCTTGCTTCAGGTATTAATCTGGAACTTGTTTTTGTTGGTCGTAGAGATAGTTTCCCTGGCTTGTTTCAGGAATTAATCTCTGACCTTAGAGAAAGAAAGATAGTTTCCCTGGTTTGTTTCGGGAAATAATCCTTAATCTGTTCATGTAGATAGTTGCTCTGTCTTGCTTCAGGTATTAATCTATAATCAGTTATTCTCAGATAGTTGTCCTTTCTTGCTTCAGGTATTAATCTGGAACTTGTTGAAAATTGGTGATGATATTTGTCTGCTTTCTAACTTTCCTGAAAAAAGGTAAAGAGTCAGTTGTATGCAGTGTCATGATGCATGGAATGCATCGAGTAATGATGTTCTCAAAATAAATGAGATTGCAATATATGCATTTATGCTTCCTATGATATGATGTTTGTAGAATGATATATGAATGCAATGTATGGACATATCAGTTGTTCTACTGCAGTGTTGCTGAACTGGGGAAAATAAATCCCTGACTGCTGCTGGGGATAAAGAGTGTGGGTCTTCATATTTTGTTGAAGTTGAAATGCTGCGAGACGAATTTCCGTTGTTTAGAGAAATAAACTCTGTTGGGGAAGGGAAACTCCGTAAACCGCTAGGGGATTTTTACAAAACCTTTATTTGGGAAACCCAATAAACTTGTGAACCAGGCTAAGTAATTCTTTGAGATACCGGGTAAGTAACTAGAAATTTTTGCTCCGCTGGGGGATATAAGAACACCTGATATCATTAGGATGTATACTGAGGATATGGTAGTGACTTTATAGTTGGATGTCTCTGCCTTTGTACTTGCTGGAGAAAGTATTTGCGGGGATTTGCGGATGGCCTTTAGACATTGTCCTGTTTCTTAAAGCCCGCAGTAATTGTCTATCTATTTGTTTTTATGTGCATATTTATAAACGGTAATCACATTCAAATGCATATGTTCCAAAATAATTACTAGACGTTTTTGCAAACAAAACAGAAGGGTAAAAAACAAATAGTTTTGCACCTTCAAAGAAATAGCTTTGTATTAATTTGAAGAGGTTTAGCCTATAATAGGCGTTTTGGTACAAGGAGACAGACACCCTAGTAAGAGAATTCCATCATAAGAATGAAAACTATATAAAATAGTATACAAAGAAAAACATCTATGTGAAATAATCCCATTGGTTTTCCATTATGTTATTGCCTTTATGTTTTTTAGCGTCTCATCTCTTTGCTGCTTGTCCGAAGCTGACTGAGTTGATTAGTACCATTTGAGCTTGATAGTTGTTACTGAATATTGGTCGTAAGGTGATCCAACGGGACATAGTTACCCGCTTTCAATCCCTAACTTTTACCTGAACTGCCCTTTCGGGTTTTCAGTCCACCGGGATACCCTTTTTTGCCCAAGCCGCCTTTTCAGGTTTTCAACTTGCCGGGTGTATAGATTTTTCCATATGTATATCCCTAATTTTTTCATGAACGCTTTGGGTACGTCGGGATCCCTTATTTTTTCCTAGGCCAATCAACCTAACGGGTCTTTGTTCATGCGTAGTGTGATCGGTGGATCTGGAACTGACTGTTTAAAGCTGGTTCGCGAAATGTCGCGGAAGCAAGAGTCGCCACCGTCTTTTATTTTCTCCAAATGGAAAGGACAAAAGCACAGAAAAATTCCTTAAAGAGATTGCTCTCGGTTCGGGAGGTAGGTTATAGAAAGGAAAGGTGTTAGCACCCTTTCTATCCATGGTTATCCATGGGCTCTTAGATACTTGCTCATTGTGTTTTCAAAAATGGTTTGTTTGCTTTTCAATTGTGGGTTTTAAAAAGTTTCTCTGAAAATTTCAGTTCGACTCTTGTATCGGTCCTCAAGAGTGTTTGAAAAATTGCTTTCGAAAGCTTTTGAAAAGGTGTCGGTGTGAAAAGTATTTTTGATTTGTTTTGAAATTTAGAGCAAGTATCTTAGAGTTGTCTACCTACCCTAAGGAATTCGTCTGTGTAAATGTCCTTTAAAGTAGTGCCATCCCACCATTGAGAGGTAGGTAGCACCACTATTGGAGGTGTTCGGGTCAATTCAAGGTTCGGGACATGGTGATCACCAGAGCAATAGGAAGACACCTTAGAAGCTACCCTCATGCCAGGTTCCCGGATCATGAGGACTTACTAAGACATCCTCTACTCGACGATCACCTTTCGAGGCAAGGCAACAGTGAGGCGTACCCTAGGGGTGGTGTGTGATTTGTGTGTCGTTTTCAGATATTTTTGTCTTTTGTCATGTCATGGGTGATCTACGCGTTCTTTTTGTTTTGTCATTCATTCTTGCATGCCATTATTAACAGTTAAAAAGATGTGGAAATTAAAGGTTCCTACGCTATTACAAAGGCGCGGGTCCACATCGCCAAATTTAATCCAGGACCCGATTTGACAGAAAATAAAGAAGTAAAGTACGAGAAATATAAATTTACACGGCTTTGGGAGAGTTACATCAATATTTAAAAGAAATAAAATAAAATGCGCGAATTAAATTAAAATTGAAAGCGAGGGCGTTGGACCCTTTTTTAATGAAATTAAATTATTATTAACAAAATAATTAAAATAAAATAAAAAAAGAAATTATTTTTGAGGTTTTTTGTATTTATGGTTTTTTATGAGAATTTAATGAAATTAAAACCTAATTCTAGTTTTTATTTATTTATTAAGAAAATATGAAAATTACCTAAAATTAAACCTAATTAATTAATGCAATTTGATTTATAAAAATGATAGTAAATAATTAATTATTAGAGATGATAAAATAAAAGAAAAAGTAATTAAAATAATTGAAACCTAATTCTACAAGTTTTTTAAGTTTATTAAGAAAAGATTTTAAAATTAACCCTGGAATAAAACTAATTAATTGGTACAAGACTTTATTTACAAAAATATTAGTTAAATAAAATATATTTAATTTTTTGTCTTTTTCTGATTTTTGTATTATTTTTTATATTTTATGAAAATAAATTAAATTAAAGGAATTAATTAAAAAAATAATTGAAACAAACAAAATAAAGAAAAGAAAAGAAATACAATATCTTGGGGGGTTCTGTCCCCAATAGGGAGGTATTATTGTAGCAATTCAGGCCCAACAACCTTTGGCCTTATTGACTTTTTCAGGAAGCGTGTAGGTGCGTTGACTCAGGTCCATTATGTTCTTCCAACTATGGCCCTTTGATTGATCTCAGCAAGCACGTGGAAGGCCTGGATGTGGAGAGCATGGTGGACGCTGAAACTTGCACTGCATAGGATGACATTATGAAAAATATTATGGAATAGAAAGGGGGACCTGGGATCGAACCCAGGTCCTAGAGGTTATGAGACAATGCCCTTACCACTTGTACCAAACGCGCGTTCTGAATATGTAATGACAAATAAAATAAATAAGAGAAAACTGGGTTAATGGCCTAAAAAATAGAAAAAACGCGCGTGGAATTCAAATGGTCCAACCACCATTCGCCACCTAGTCTTCTTCTTCCTTATTGTATTTTTTCCTGAAACAAAACAAGCAAGATTGCGGGGGTTTTAAACCCCCACTATATGTAATGTGAAAAAATAGCGATTAGAGATTCCTGCATCATAAATTAGGCGTGAGGTATGTGTTCAGATCGTCCAAGCATGCTGATTTCAATGGTCTAGGTCTCAAGTCTCAATTGTTCCAGAATAAAGAAACCCCAATTCGTGACCTCTGTAACCCTAAAAGACAACAATGGCAACTTCGCGTATGGTGTATAAAAACTCAATCAAACTATGTGATTAGCTTCAAAATCAATTAATTAGTGTGAATCCATAAAAAAATGCAATGAAAATGCTTGAATATTGCAATACGAATATGCATAAAATTGGAAACAGTTTGAGTTTTGTATACCAATTCTGGGCGTGTAAGGGTTGAAAAACAATGCAGTTAGGTTCAGTAATACACGAGGAAGCTTTTGCAATTGGTCTCTTGCTCTGAATCGTGCTAGAATATTGTTTTCAGTTTTCAATTTTTTGGCAAAAAACTCAAACTTTTCTATGCTTTTCTGGCGCAGCTTTGTGGTCATGAACATTAGGGTTGGCATTAGTATATATGTGTGAATGATTAGGGTTCAAAATTTGGTCCAAAGAATCAATGAATTGATGAGAAAATATTTGATTTTCATGCCATAAGTTTTCAATCTTTTTCATGCTATTTTGGTTCCAATCATGTCCAATCACATGGATTCTTTCTAAATCAGATCATGCACGAAATCTTGAGACTATTTCATGCACAAAAAGATTTAAAAACTTAGGTTTGGTATTTTTCATGTATTTTAATTAATTAAATGAATTATTAGCAATTAAAAATCCAAATAAATAAATAAAAATGATGAAAAACTCCCCTTTGGGCCAAATGGTCGTGCACATGTTTTGGATGATGGATTTTGGAAGAAAAAGAGGCCCATTAGCATTTTTAAGACTTTTGAAGCAATGTTGACTTTTTAAAATATCCAAACATTTCCCAACTTCCACAAGGCATAACTTGCTCAATTTTTAAGCTTTGCTCATGTTCCTGGACATTTTGGAAAGGTCTTTGAGTCCTATAACCAATGTCTTTGGTCCCATGTCATTTTGATTTACCAATCTCAAGTTATGGCCTTTGACTTAAAGTCCCTTTTTGTTGACTTTTGAAAATGACCTATAATGTTGAGATTGATAACTTTTTGTGAGAGCATTTCTTGGACTTGAAGTGTGAAGAGGAGTTGTAGGAGATGTATTTATCTTCAAAATGAGCTTTGGATAGAATTTTTCTGATAATCCATGTGAAAGTTATGCCTTGGTCAAGTTACAGTTGACTTTTTCAACTGTCCAAATATGTAAACTTTTGCATCTTGAGACTTTTTGAGCCAAGCTTTGAGAATCATGATCAAGGATTGATAAAATGATGTTTGTGGCTTCAAAATAAGATGTTGACCAAAAATTTGGACTTTTGACTGTCAAATGACCATTTTGCCCCTGCAGTTGACTGTAGGGCAATTAGGGTTTTTGACTGTGCAATTTTGTGCTGTAAGTCTTGAAACTTGGCATGAAGATGCTTGGCCATATTTGTAGGCATGTGGGACTTGATTGGACCCTTGGAAACTTCATTTTCTCTGTCAGAACCAAAACCCTAATTTTGATTGTTAGGAGGCCCTTGAACTGTGCAACCCTTGGGGAGATTTTGAAGCTTTGACTTGGCAAATTTTGAAGAATATGGGAGGGCAAATTTTGGGGTACAATAGTTGCCCCTGTTCAATCTTCTTAGACCTGAGGATGTAGATTGGCTGACGTGCCTTTCGTAATCCGAAGGTGGAAGATGATTGAACACTAGAGTGCCCAGAAATTTGCGCTCACATAGTAGCGTAATGATGGGGAATGGGCTTACAGATGCCATTTGGAGATTGATGAATAGGATGATGGGCTTATAGATGCCATGCTAAGAGATGATGGAAGGTGGATGGGCTTATAGATGCCATCTGGACGTTGATCGCGTAAGAGATTCCTTAGCGAGAACTTGCGTACCTGCAAAAGAAAAATGATTACCTGACCTGTTACAGGAGCTGGTCTTCCAATTCTTTGTATAGGGGTGCCCTGACTGGTTACAGGAGCTGGATCTGGAGCTTCAAACGACGATGAATGAACCAGGGATGGTTACTACCTCAACAGGAACGGTGAGAGAACCTTGGATGATTATAACCTCAACAGTAACGCTGAGAGAATCTGGGGACGATTACTATCTCCGCAGTAATGGGGAGAGAAACATAGGCGACTTCAACCTCAACAGTAATCATTGAGAAAATCTTGGGCGACTTCAACCTCAACAGTAATCATTGAGAGAATCTTGGGCGACTTCAACTTCAACAGTAATCATTGAGAGAATCTTGGGCGACTTCAACCTCAACAGTAATCATTGAGAGAATCTTGGGCGACTTCAACCTCAACAGTAATCATTGAGAGAATCTGGGGCGACTTCAACCTCAACAGTAATCATTGAGAGAATCTTGGGCGACTTCAACCTCAACAGTAATCATTGAGAGAATCTTGGGGCGATTACTACCTCCGCAGTAACGGGGAGAGAACCACAGGCGACTACAACCTCAACAGTAACGCTGAGAGAATCTTGGATGTCTTCTACTGAGTCTTTATCAGGAAAATCTGTTAGGGGTCGATTTAGCTGGACTAGAGAAGGCCTTGGACTGGATAAGAAACAAAAAAATCTTAGGGTCGATTTAACTGAATCGGTCTAGGTCTTGAAATCTTCAACTGGATAAGAAACAGGGAGATCTTAGGGTCGATCTGACTGAACCAGAGAAGGCCTTGGACTGGATAAGAAACAGAAAAATCTTAGGGTCGATTTAACTGAACCGGTCTAGGTCTTGAAATGTCTTCAACTGGATAAGAAACAGGGAGATCTTAGGGTCAATCTGACTGAACCAGAGAAGGCCTTGAATATAGCTGAGAACTTTAACTGGCTTTTTCCTGAAAGGTAAAAGTCAGTCATATGCAATGCATGATATGGATCAAGCAATGATGTTCTCAACATAAATGAGATTTGTAAGATATGATGCGTATATGCATGCTATAATGTATGAAGATGTGATGTTTATGAATATATGTTTTCATCTTAGGAAAATAAATCCCTGACGAGTGCCGGGAAGTCAATCCTGGGCTGATGTTGAAGAATAGATTTTGCTTCCACTGGGGATGATAGTTGCAAGAATACCAGTAGGAGAAGGTAACTCTGTTGGGGGATAAACTTGGCGAATGGATTACTCTGCGGGGAGAAAAGATACTCTAGCGATCTTGCTGGGAAGTAATACTCTGTGGGGGAGAGAGGTACTTTGTTGAGTTGTTGATGATAACTTGCTGGGGATATCCTTATTGTGTTGGAAGTGTTAATAGACTTCGCTGGGGATAAGAAGACTTCGTCGAGGACGATCTTTCCGTGGCTTTTGGCTGAGGATAACCCAGTTATATCCTGGTAGGGGAATAACTCTTTGAATAAAGCCGGGAGACGCATTCGTGCTTTGCGAGGATAAGCTTCCAGAATCTACTGGGGATAAGCTTACTGCTTGGGGAGATGGATTCCAACTTTCCTGGGGAACTAGATTGGACTCTCTTGGGGAAGTTTTGAACTGTATCGGGGAGGTGACTCCATTGAATGTCTGGTATACCGCAGGGGAACAATCTTTAGGTCAAGACTGTCGGGGATGCTTGTTAAGGATGCTTGTATGATGCTGGGAAATGTTGAGATCTGCGGGAGGATACCCAACTTCCTTAAGTTTGATAATAGCTTTGCCTGGGGAGAATGCACTGACTTGTTGGCTCACTCTCTGTGGAATTAAGATGCACCGGTTATATTTTTCAGCCGAACCTACCTTGGTACCTTAGTGGATAGAACAATTAGATGGCTTGGACAACTCTTTATTGCCCCTATTTCTAATGTTACCTGTAATTAATCCTTTGTTTCGTATGCAAATGTTCATAAGTTAGAAAATTATTGTCAATGCATATATCACAAATTGAACCTTGGACGTTCTTCGCAAAACAAAACAGAAAAGGAAAAAATAGATGGCAATTTTAGCTGAAAAGTATATTTGTATTGATTTTTGAATTTGCCTGTAAATAGGCGTTTATGTACAAGAGGCTGACGTCCTAGTAATAGAACGCCGCCGAACAAAAGAGTTTATACAAATTTTGTACAAGAGAAAATAAAACAGCTGTGTGAAATGAATGATCCACTGGGTTTCAACTCTGCTATCGCCTTTATATCTCCGAGCGTCTCATCACTTGATGACCTTAGTTGAAGATGAAGCTGACTGATCGATGCCGTCTGAACTTGATGTAGATACCGGATTCTGGATGCAAGGTGATCCAATGAGACATAGTATTACGCTTTATCCCTAACTTTTGCCTGGACCGCCCTTTCGGGTTTTCAGTCCACCGGGATACCCATTTTTGCCCAAGCCGCCTTTTCAGGTTTTCGACTTGCCGGGTGTACAGATTTTTTTCATTTCATCCCTTCATTTTGCCCGAACCCTTTTGGTTCGCCGGGAAGCCCTAATTTTTGCCTAGATATGTCAACCTAGCGGGTCTTTTTCATGCGTAGTATCTTTTTACTATGTCTGCATTAGCGGGGTGAGGAAGGTCGTCACCATCCATGTTGGTTAGAATCATGGCTCCTCCCGAGAACACATGTTTAACCACAAATGGCCCTTCGTACGTAGGGGTCCATTTGCCCCTTGGATCACTCTGAGGAAGGATGATTCGCTTGATTACCAGATCCCCAACTTGATACTCTTGTGGTCTGACCTTTTTGTTAAATGCCCTGATCATTCGTTTCTGATACGTCTGACCATGACAGATAGCAGCAAGTCTCTTTTCATCAATAAGGTTTAATTGATCAAGTCGCGTCTGGATCCAATCATCTTCGTTCATATTTGCATCCTTCATTATCCGGAGAGAGGGTATCTGCACCTCGATCGGTAAGACTGCCTCCATACCATAAACCAAGGAGAAAGGAGTTGCCCCGGTTGACGTTCTGGCTGAGGTACGGTACCCATGTAGAGCGAACGGTAACATCTCGTGCCAATCTTTATAAGTCACTGTCATCTTCTGCACGATTTTCTTAATGTTTTTATTTGCTGCTTCTACAGCCCCATTCATCTTCGGTCTGTAAGGAGAAGAGTTATGGTGCTGTATCTTAAACTGCTCGCAGAGCTCAGTGATCATCTTGTTATTAAGATTGGTACCGTTGTCTGTAATGATTCTTTCTGGGACGCCGTATCGACATATCAGGTTATGCCGAATGAACCATGCTACAACCGTCTTGGTTACCGTAGCATAGGATGCTGCTTCAACCCACTTCGTAAAGTAATCAATCGCTACCAGGATGAAGCGATGCCCGTTGGACGTCGTAGGTTTAATCTCACCGATCATATCTATGCCCCACATTGCAAACGGCCAAGGCGCAGTCAGAACATTTAGAGGAACTGGAGGAACATGCACTTTGTCTGCGTATATCTGGCATTTATGGCATGTCCTGGAATGTTGGTAGCAGTCAGCTTCCATGGTGGACCAGAAATACCCTGCCCGAAGGATTTTCTTCGCCATAGTGTGTCCACTGGAATGTGTTCCGAAGGTCCCTTCATGTAGCTCTTCCATGATCCTTTCTGCTTCTGTCTTATCCACACAACGTAGTAAGGTCGAATCATGGTTTCGCTTATACAGGATGTTGTTGCTAAGGAAGAACTTCACTGCGAACCTTCTCAGAAACTTTTTATCATTGACAGACGCACCTTCAGGGTATTCCTGAGCTTCCAAGTATCTCTTTACCTCATGGTACCAAGGCTTCTCAGTCACCAATTCAGTCTCGAGATCACAACAGTATGCCGGTTCGTCCAGCTTCTAGATGATGATCCGGGGAGCCTCATTATCCCATTTGACTTTGAACATAGAAGACATTGTAGCTAACGCGTCCGCCAGCTGATTCTCCTCTCTCGGGAAGTGTTCAAAGGTTATCTTTGTGAAGTGGGGGATCAATGTCAACACACATTCTCTATAAGGAATAAGATTCGGATGTTTCGTATCCCACTCGCCTTTGATCTGATTGATCACGAGAGCGGAATCTCCGAAGACACTCAGAAACTTGATCCTTAAGTCGATCGCGGCTTGAAGACCCATGATGCACGCCTCGTACTCCGCCATGTTGTTGGTGCAGTTGAAACATAGCCGGGCAGTGAGTGGAGTATGAGTACCTTGAGGGGATATGATTATAGCGCCGATGCCGTTACCCAAAGCATTGGAGGCTCCGTCAAAGTGCATAGACCATCGGGATCCTTCCTCAGGTCCTTCATCCGGTCCAGTTACTTCACAATCAGTCACAATCATGATGCTCTCGTCCGGAAACTCGAAGTTCATTGACTGATAGTCATCTACTGCCTGATGTGCCAAGTGGTCTGCCAATACACTTCCCTTGATGGCTTTCTGGGTCGTGTACTGAATGTCGTATTCTGTCAAGATCATCTGCCATCTTGCTATTCTCCCAGACAGAGCAGGCTTTTCAAATATGTATTTTATCGGATCCATCTTTGAGATCAACAAGGTAGTGTGAGTCAGCATATACTGTCTCAGCCGGCGAGCAGCCCATACCAAAGCGCAGCAAGTTTTCTCAAGCAGTGAGTATCGGGTCTCACAGTCGGTAAACTTTTTTCTAAGGTAATAAATGGCATGCTCTTTTCGGCCAGACTCTTCATGTTGCCCCAGCACACACCCCATTGAGTTGTCAAGTACTGTCAGGTATAGTATCAGAGGTCTCTCTTCAACCGGTGGCATAAGAATGGGTGGTTCTTGGAGATACTCTTTGATTCTGTCAAAAGCAGCCTGACATTCATCATTCCAACGTACTACCTGATCTTTCTTCAGCAGCTTGAAGATTGGCTCACGGGTAGCAGTTAGGTGCGAGATGAACCGAGCAATGTAATTCAGGCGTCCTAAAAAGCCCCTGACCTCCTTCTCTGTCTTAGGAACTGGCATCTCTTGAATAGCTTTGACCTTGGCAGGGTCCACTTGAATACCCTTATCACTTACAACAAAGCCTAGCAACTTCCCAGATCTTACCCCGAAGGTGCACTTGTTCGGGTTTAACCTCAGCTTGTACAGTTTCAACCGGTCAAACAATTTCTGCAGATGATCAAGGTGCTCTTCCTCCGTCTGGGACCTTGCGATCATGTCGTCAACATACACTTATATCTCATGATGGATCATGTCATGAAATAAAGCAACCATGGCACGTTGGTAGGTTGCCCCAGCGTTCTTTAGTCCAAAAGGCATGACCTTGTAACAGAAGGTGCCCCACTGAGTAACAAATGTAGTCTTTTCCATGTCTTCAGGTGCCATCTTGATCTGATTATAACCTGAAAAACCATCCATGAAAGATAACACCTTATGCTGAGCTGTATTATCGACAAGAACATCAATGTGAGGTAGGGGGAAGTCATCTTTGGGACTAGCCCTGTTCAGATCCCTGTAATCGACACACATTCTGACCTTACCGTCCTTCTTTGGTACCGGCACCACATTAGCAACCCACTGAGGGTAAGAAGTCACTGCAAGGAACCCGACATCAAACTGTTTCATAACCTCGGCTTTGATCTTCTCAGACATCTCTGGACGCATACGACGGACCTTTTGCTTAACCGGAGGGCAGTCTTCCTTAGTAGGCAAGTGATGGACCACAATGTCAGTATCCAATCCGGGCATGTCTTCGTAGGACCAGGCAAAGATCTCCATATAATCATGTAGCATCTGAGTCAACCGTTGCTTCACGCTGAGCTCTAGGTTGGCACCAATCTTTACCTCCTTCCTGTCTGCCTCGGTACCCAGATTTATTGTTTCCACTGGCTCTTCATGTGGTTGAATTGCCCTCTCTTCCTGGAGTAACAGTCTTGCAAGCTCACCAGGCACTTCGCAATCATCTTCACCTTCGTCTTCGGCTAAGTTGATCGGATTTTCGAAGTCATAACTGGCAGTAGCAGAATTGTTACCAGTGAGATCCAGAGTGGATTGGAACCTGTATGAGTGAGTGTGTGTAAATACAGCTGTTTTGAAATATATAAAGGAAGGAAAGACAGAAAAGGAGCATAAGATTTGAGATGCGAGAAAACGTCCAAGATTTTTATTCATGATATATGAAATGACAATTTATATGCCCTCACAAATGAAGCCACGGTGCCCCGGGTAAGACACCGGGCCATAGAGTTCAATTTATTGTTTATTACAAATAATAAAACATAGGAATTCATTACTCAGTAACAAGAGAAACAGGTAGATTGTCCTTTGCACTCCAATTGCTAGGTCCACTGTCGGTTGTCGGGTAAATCCAGCTATCAAACTCAGCTTCATCCACTTCATCTTCGTCCCCAATAGCATTCACTCCATGAGCAGGCAGGGGAGCTGTCACTACATTAGGCTTCTCAGATGCCTCAAATTGTACCTCCTTGGCATCAATCAGGTCCTGCAGCTTGTTCCTTAATGCCCAACAGTCATCAGTGGAATACCCCGGGCTATCAGAGTGATAAGCACAGCGGGCATTTGGGTTGTATTTTGGAGAGGCAGTGTTCACAACTTTCGGGGCCTCTCTGACAGTCACTAGGTTGGTGGACAGCAACTGCGGCAAGATCTGCGATAGAGTCATACTCAGGCGGGTAAACTCTCTCCGGGGTCTTTCAGCCCTTGGTGGATTGGTTTGCCGAGGAGCGGCAACAGGCTTAGCAATCATTACCGCACTGACAGATTGGCGGCGCTCAGATTTCTCTTGTCTTCTGGACTCGTATACAGCACCGGCCTCCTTTTTAAAGGGCTTCTTTTCAGAACTTGACGATGCACCCTTCTGAATTTTACCAGACTTCAACCCAGCCTCAATTATGTCTCCAGTCAGGATAAGATCAGTGAACCCCGCAGATGAGTTACCGATAAGATGGTTGAAAAACGGCCCAGATAGGGTCCCCAAGAACATGTCCACCAACTCCCGATCAGTCAACGGAGGCTGCACTCTGCCAGCCAGATCCCTCCACTTCTGAGCGTACTCTTTAAAACCTTCACTTGACCTTAGCGACATACCCTGGAGTTGGGTACGTGTAGGGGCAAGGTCGGCATTATATTGATACTGCTTATAGAAAGCAGTAGCCAATTCCTCCCAGTTACGAACCTTGGTCCCATCCAGCTGATAGAACCATTCGAGATGAGTCCCTGAAAGACTCTCCTGGAAGAAGTGGATCCACAAATTCTTGTCCAATGAGTACGGTTGAATCTTCCGCACATAAGACCTGAGGTGTAGCTTGGGACAAGACGCCCCGTCATACTTGGTAAAGGATGGTGCTTTGAACTTATGAGGAATGATCACACCAGTAGACAAACCCAAATCTCCGAAATCCAGCCCAGGTACTTGTTGTATCTCCATAGCATTCAGTCTGTCCTCCAACTGCTTGTATCTGTCTTCTGCAGGAGGATACTGTTCCTCATCAAAATCAGTCTCGTTGTCGGAGACTACCGGACTAGGACCTTTTCCCCCCTGGGGACCACTCTTGCCTATAGAAGAACCAGCCTATTCGTTCTGCAGAGTGTTGCCAAACCTTCGGCCCGAGTTAAAAAGAACAGTTCTCCTCTTCTTCTTCTTCTCTTTCTTCAGGAGCAGAGCCTTCAGCTCTTCTTGGCCCTGAGCCAAACCCATGATTAGTTCCTGAAATTGCGCATTCTGCGCCTGAAGAGCCTTGATGGACATCTCAGTTGATGATGAGTCAGGATTCATGATGCTGAAATAAACAGCAAAGAACGGTAAGCAACCTGAAAAGAAGAAAACCTGATATGCACATGATGAATGATATGTGTTTATGCAATGCATTCAAGGGTTCGAAAGTTCAAATTTGTTGCAGACAAAAAGGAACACACGTTATCATTAAGGAAATAATTGTTTAGTACATTAGAGCCTCGTGGGCACAAATTACAAAGCAAATCAATCCCAAAAGACACTATGCATCCTCTTTGGAGCTATGTAGGTGTTGAGATTCCTCTCCTCATGCAATAGGCGGGTGAGCTCCAAGACCTTCTTTTCACTAGCATGTAGACTGGTCTCAAGAGAATTCCGTTCTTCCTTAAGCTGGATCCAGCTCTTCTGCATCTCTTCCCAGGATGTGGGCATGTCAGGATGCTGAATGGTGTAGGACACTTCCCCTTCCAAGACTGGCTCTTTGATTACTGGGAGCATGTGAGGATAAGGAATTACTAACTTCTGGGAGCGGGCGCGTACCCACTTGAGATAAGGTTCCAATGGGATGGAATTCCTGTGCCCCAGTGTCTTACTGTCCATCCTACTTGGCATCCTCCAAGCTCTGATAAATCTCTGGCGAAGTCCTTGTGCATCGTTGTCGAAGTTAAAAACTATGTCATGAATTAACATGTCATGAGGACCATCCCTTCGAGCATAACCAAACTGTCTCCAAGCCAAGCATGGGTTGTAAGTAATACCTCCTCTGATTCCAAGTAAAGGAACATTAGGGTACTCCCTGCAACGATCAATGATAGTGACATCCTCTCTGGACCGAGGGCACCAATGTATATCTGCATGTGTAAGAGTCATCAACCGTTGTGACCATCTCAAACCCCGCTCGTTCTTCAAAACTGATTGTGGAAGGTGCGAAATAAACCACCTTCCCAGGAGAGGAGTGCAACACATAAGGACACCTCTTTTTCTCATGGTTCGAGTGTAACATGAATGAAGGATGTCCCCCAGCAACGTAGGTATAGGATTCCTGGACATGAAGATCTGGACAGCACTGATATCTATAAGCTGATCTGGGTTAGGGAACAACACCAAACCATAGACAAGGAGGGCCACAACTTCTTCAAAAGCTTGTAAGTTAAGGGAGTTACAACATTCATGGGCCTTTTCAAACAGAAACCTGGCTAAGAACCCTTTGATACGACTTCTAACTTCCCAATGTCCCTTGAGGTCAGATGACTGTAGGTGCAAGGCTTTAGCAATCTCTTCAAGCTTGGGTTCCTTTTCCGTACCGTTGTAGGGTAGTTGATCAAGGATAGGGATCTTCAGGAGCCGGGAGAACTCCTCCAATGTAGGTACCAGCTGATAATCCAAGAAGGTGAAACAGTGATGCAGAGGGTCAAAGAACTGGAACAGGACCTTTATCATGTCTTCCTCAATGTTGGTATTGACCAAGCTGATGAGACTTCCATGTCTTTCACTGAATGAAGAGCTCTCGGGAATCCTGGATATAAGTTCCTTAAGCTGAGGAGGGATCCTTACAAGGCTGATTTGAATTGTCTTTCTGCGAACAGTTTCCATGTCCTACAAAACAAGAACAAAGATGAAGATTCGAACCCCTGAAATGGTTAGTCAATGCATATGATGCTGGATGATGTCATGATGCTATGATTAAACACACCACAGATATTTACAAAGACAAACATGTAAGGCACACAAGGCACACAAGACAAGCCCTTAGGGTTTAAGGCCAGCATGGGGTCTGGGTAGTACCCTCTTGAAGTTGGTGGGCTCAACCTGTCCTATTAGAAGTAACCGGGTTCTAAGGGTCCCAATATCACGGGATTGCTTTCATTGTTCATCGTTTCGATTTAGCCACTGAACTAGCGACCGAAATATTCCAGGAAAGCAACCCTCAATTGAGTGTAGTATCGAGTATCAACCAACCTTGGACTGCACCAAAGTCAGTTATCTCACTACCCTAAAGAGGCCAAGATAGTTCAATTAAGGTTCCTAAGGTCTGTTGATGCTTCACGACACCACGCGGAGGCCCCGTACTCTCCTTGACTGAACTCAAGGGTTACCGGTACACACCAAAGTGCCACATCAACGTAGCAGACTGTTTCAACCATGTCGGTATACCCCGCACAGTTCCCTCACAGTCTTGTTGCTACTTTCTAAGAAGGTATCCCCCAGATCCGGGTTAGGATCTATAAAACTCCCAAGACAGGCCCACAATTTAAAGCAAACAATTCAGACAATTGAAAACACAAGTGATCTTAGTCCTAAGGTACACCTCACTTTAAAATAGTCCCCAGCAGAGTCGCCAGTTCTGTGATTGGTGGATCTGGAACTGACTGTTTAAAGCTGGTTCGCGAAATGTCGCGGAAGCAAGAGTCGCCACCGTCTTTTATTTTCTCCAAATGGAAAGGACAAAAGCACAGAAAAATTCCTTAAAGAGATTACTCTCGGTTCGGGAGGTAGGTTATAGAAAGGGAAGGTGTTAGCACCCTTTCTATCCATGGTTATCCATGGGCTCTTAGATACTTGCTCATTGTGTTTTCAAAAATGGTTTGTTTGCTTTTCAATTGTGGGTTTTAAAAAGTTTCTTTGAAAATTTCAGTTCGACTCTTGTATCGGTCCTCAAGAGTGTTTGAAAAATTGCTTTCGAAAGCTTTTGAAAAGGTGTCGGTGTGAAAAGTATTTTTGATTTGTTTTGAAATTTAGAGCAAGTATCTTAGAGTTGTCTACCTACCCTAAGGAATTCGTCTGCGTAAATGTCCTTTAAAGTAGTGCCATCCCACCATTGAGAGGTAGGTAGCACCACTATTGGAGGTGTTCGGGTCAATTCAAGGTTCGGGACATGGTGATCACCAGAGCAATAGGAAGACACCTTATAAGCTACCCTCATGCCAGGTTCCCGGATCATGAGGACTTACTAAGACATCCTCTACTCGACGATCACCTTTCGAGGCAAGGCAACAGTGAGGCGTACCCTAGGGGTGGTGTGTGATTTGTGTGTCGTTTTCAGATATTTTTGTCTTTTGTCATGTCATGGGTGATCTACGCGTTCTTTTTGTTTTGTCATTCATTCTTGCATGCCATTATTAACAGTTAAAAAGATGCGGAAATTAAAGGTTCCTACGCTATTACAAAGGCGTGGGTCCACATCGCCAAATTTAATCCAGGACCCGATTTGACAGAAAATAAAGAAGTAAAGCACGAGAAATATAAATTTACACGGCTTTGGGAGAGTTACATCAATATTTAAAAGAAATAAAATAAAATGCGTGAATTAAATTAAAATTGAAAGCGAGGGCGTTGGACCCTTTTTTAATGAAATTAAATTATTATTAACAAAATAATTAAAATAAAATAAAAAAAGAAATTATTTTTGAGGTTTTTTGTATTTATGGTTTTTTATGAGAATTTAATGAAATTAAAACCTAATTCTAGTTTTTATTTATTTATTAAGAAAATATGAAAATTACCTAAAATTAAACCTAATTAATTAATGCAATTTGATTTATAAAAATGATAGTAAATAATTAATTATTAGAGATGATAAAATAAAAGAAAAAGTAATTAAAATAATTGAAACCTAATTCTACAAGTTTTTTAAGTTTATTAAGAAAAGATTTTAAAATTAACCCTAGAATAAAACTAATTAATTGGTACAAGACTTTATTTACAAAAATATTAGTTAAATAAAATATATTTAATTTTTTGTCTTTTTCTGATTTTTGTATTATTTTTTATATTTTATGAAAATAAATTAAATTAAAGGAATTAATTAAAAAAATAATTGAAACAAACAAAATAAAGAAAAGAAAAGAAATACAATATCTTGGGGGGTTCTGTCCCCAATAGGGAGGTATTATTGTAGCAATTCAGGCCCAACAACCTTTGGCCTTATTGACTTTTTCAGGAAGCGTGTAGGTGCGTTGACTCAGGTCCATTATATTCTTCCAACTATGGCCCTTTGATTGATCTCAGCAAGCACGTGGAAGGCCTGGATGTGGAGAGCATGGTGGACGCTGAAACTTGCACTGCATAGGATGACATTATGAAAAATATTATGGAATAGAAAGGGGGACCTGGGATCGAACCCAGGTCCTAGAGGTTATGAGACAATGCCTTTACCACTCGTACCAAACGCGCGTTCTGAATATGTAATGACAAACAAAATAAATAAGAGAAAACTGGGTTAATGGCCTAAAAAATAGAAAAAACGCGCGTGGAATTCAAATGGTCCAACCACCATTCGCCACCTAGTCTTCTTCTTCCTTATTGTATTTTTTCCTGAAACAAAACAAGCAAGATTGCGGGGGTTTTAAACCCCCACTATATGTAATGTGAAAAAATAGCGATTAGAGATTCCTGCATCATAAATTAGGCGCGAGGTATGTGTTCAGATCGTCCAAGCATGCTGATTTCAATGGTCTAGGTCTCAAGTCTCAATTGTTCCAGAATAAAGAAACCCCAATTTGTGACCTTTGTAACCCTAAAAGACAACAATGGCAACTTCGCGTATGGTGTATAAAAACTCAATCAAACTATGTGATTAGCTTCAGAATCAATTAATTAGTGTGAATCCATAAAAAAATGCAATGAAAATGCTTGAATATTGCAATACGAATATGCATAAAATTGGAAACAGTTTGAGTTTTGTATACCAATTCTGGGCGTGTAAGGGTTGAAAAACAATGCAGTTAGGTTCAGTAATACACGAGGAAGCTTTTGCAATTGGTCTCTTGCTCTGAATCGTGCTAGAATATTGTTTTCAGTTTTCAATTTTTTCGCAAAAAACTCAAACTTTTCTATGCTTTTCTGGCGCAGCTTTGTGGTCATGAACATTAGGGTTGGCATTAGTATATATGTGTGAATGATTAGGGTTCAAAATTTGGTCCAAAGAATCAATGAATTGATGAGAAAATATTTGATTTTCATGCCATAAGTTTTCAATCTTTTTCATGCTATTTTGGTTCCAATCATGTCCAATCACATGGATTCTTTCTAAATCAGATCATGCACGAAATCTTGAGACTATTTCATGCACAAAAAGATTTAAAAACTTAGGTTTGGTATTTTTCATGTATTTTAATTAATTAAATGAATTATTAGCAATTAAAAATCCAAATAAATAAATAAAAATGATGAAAAACTTCCCTTTGGGCCAAATGGTCGTGCACATGTTTTGGATGATGGATTTTGGAAGAAAAAGAGGCCCATTAGCATTTTTAAGACTTTTGAAGCAATGTTGACTTTTTAAAATATCCAAACATTTCCCAACTTCCACAAGGCATAACTTGCTCAATTTTTAAGCTTTGCTCATGTTCCTTGACATTTTGGAAAGGTATTTGAGTCCTCTAACCAATGTCTTTGGTCCCATGTCATTTTGATTTACCAATCTCAAGTTATGGCCTTTGACTTAAAGTCCCTTTTTGTTGACTTTTGAAAATGACCTATAATGTTGAGATTGATAACTTTTTGTGAGAGCATTTCTTGGACTTGAAGTGTGAAGAGGAGTTGTAGGAAATGTATTTATCTTCAAAATGAGATTTGGATGGAATTTTTCTGATAATCCATGTGAAAGTTATGCCTTGGTCAAGTTACAGTTGACTTTTTCAACTGTCCAAATATGGAAACTTTTGCATCTTGAGACTTTTTGAGCCAAGCTTTGAGAATCATGATCAAGGATTGATCAAATGATGTTTGTGGCTTCAAAATAAGATGTTGACCAAAAATTTGGACTTTTGACTGTCAAATGACCATTTTGCCCCTGCAGTTGACTGTAGGGCAATTAGGGTTTTTGACTGTGCAATTTTGTGCTGTAAGTCTTGAAACTTGGCATGAAGATGCTTGGCCATATTTGTAGGCATGTGGGACTTGATTGGACCCTTGGAAACTTCATTTTCTCTGTCAGAACCAAAACCCTAATTTTGATTGTTAGGAGGCCCTTGAACTGTGCAACCCTTGGGGAGATTTTGAAGCTTTGACTTGGCAAATTTTGAAGAATATGGGAGGGCAAATTTTGGGGTACAACACGTAGTATCTTTTAACTATGTCTACGATTACAGGGTGCGGAAGGTCGTCACCATCCATAGTGGTTAAGATCATGGCTCCACCAGAAAATATATTCTTGATTACAAATAGTCCTTCGTATGTAGGTGTCCATTTTCCCCTGGGATCACCTTGCGGTAGTATGATGCGCTTGATTACTAAGTCACCAGCCTGATATACCTGACGTCTGACCTTCTTGTTAAAAGCTTTAATCATACGTTTTTGGTACATCTGACCATGACAGACAGTCGCGGGCCTCTTCTCGTAAATCAGGTTCAATTAGTCAAGTCGAGTCTGAACCCATTCATCTTTATTCAAACCTGAATCCTTCATGATTCTCAAGGAAGTGATCTAGACTTCAATGGGTAGGACAACTTCTATACCGTATACCAGAGAGAAAGGAGTTGCCCCTGTTGATGTATGCATTGTGATACGTTAACCGTGAATAGAAAAAGGTAACATCTCATTCTAGTCTTTGTATGTCATCGTCATCTTCTGTATGATCTTTTTGATGTTTTTATTAGCAGCCTCTACAGTGCCATTCATCTTCGGCCGGTAAGGAGAAGAGTTATGATGCTGGATTTTGAATTGCGCGCAAAGTCCGGTGATCATAGTATTATTGAGATTGGTACCATTATCTATAATGATTCTTTCTGAAATACCATACTAACAAATAAGGTTATGTCTGATGAATCGGGCCACAATGTTCTTGGTAACAGAAGAAAAGGAAGCCGCCTTGACCCATTTTGTGAAGTAATCGATGGCGATGAGGATGAAGCTAGAATGGGTGCCAAAGGTGTCTTCATGCAAATCTTCCATAACTTTCTTTGCTTCACTCTTATCCACACACTGAAGCAAAGTAGAATCGTTGTTACGCTTATAGAGGATTATGTTACTAAGGAAGAACTTGGAAGAGAACCTTCTTAGGAACTTCTTATCATTGACGAAGGCTCCCTCGTGATACTCTTGGGTTTCAAGGTATCTTTTGACTTCATGAAACCAAGGTTTGTCCACTACTTTTTCAGTATCAATCTTATGCCAATATGCTGGTTCGTCCATTCTTTCAGCTTTCAGATATAGTTCAGATACGCACCAGATATAGATGCCATCCTGATACTCATTTAGATTCAGCTTTCAGATACAGTTCAGATACGCTCCAGACACGGATGCCATTCTGATACTCATTCAGATTCAACTTTTGATACAGTACCGATACACTTCAGACACGGAAGCCATTCTGATACTCATTAAGATTCTACTTTTGATATAGTTCAGATACGCTCCAGACATGGAAGCCATTATGATACTCATTCAGATCCAACTTTTGATACAGTTCAGATACGCTCTAGACACGAATGCCATTCTGATACTCATTCAGATTCTACTTTCGATACAGTTCAGTTCGGATACGCTCCAAACACGGAAGCCATTCTGATACTCATTCAGATTCTACTTTTGATACAGTTCAGATACACGCCAGACATGGATGCCATTCTGATACTCATTCAGATTCTACTTTCGATACAGTTCAGTTCGGATACGCTCCAGACACGGAAGCCATTCTGATACTCATTCAGATTCTACTTTTGATACAGTTCAGATACGCGCCAGACATGGAAGCCATTCTAATACTCATTCAGATTCTACTTTTGATACAATTCAGATACGCTCCAGACATGGATGCCATTCTGATACTCATTCAGATTCTACTTTCGATACAGTTCAGTTCGGATACGCTCCAGACACGGAAGCCATTCTGATACTCATTCAGATTCAACTTTTGATACAGTTCGGATACGCTCCAGACACGGAAGCCATTCTGATACTCATTCAAATTCAACTTTTAATACAGTTCGGATATGCTCCAGACACGGAAGCCATTCTGATACTCATTCAGATTCAACTTTTGATACAGTTCGGATACGCTCCAGACACGAAAGCCAATCTGTTACTCATTCATACTCAATACATATAGGCTCCAAACATGGGCGCCATTGTGATGTTCAACTTACAGATTACATCTCAACAAGCATTCTTGGATGGCATCTACAAGCCTATCTCCAACAAGATTTTATCACCCTTGCAAATGGCATCTTTAAGCTCATTCCTCCTATCGCCGCCGAGTGCAAATTTCTGGGCACTATAGTGTCCAATCATCTTCCACTTTCGAGTAACGAATGGAAAATATCGCCAATCTAACTCTTCAGGTTAAAGAAGATTGAACAGGGGCAGTTGTTGTACCCCAAAATTTGCCCTCTCATTTCTCAAGAAATCACCCTGGATACTCAGGTTCACTTCCATCCAATCCAAGCCTTGAATTATCATTTCTTTCCAAGCAAGCCATTCACAAGGGCAAAATAGTCATTTACTCGTTGAGAAGTAGAACTTTGACTTTTGGATCAAAATCAAATCTCAAAAATCATATTTCATCAAGACATGTTGGAATATGAAGTTTGTTTCATCAAGAAGTTCAAAAGTCAAGTTTTACCTTGCAAAAGTCAAATTCTAAATACTTAGAATTTTTCTAAAGTATTTAAGAAAAATGACACTTCAGAACATCTGAGCCAGCCTCCAGGCAGGAGCAGTCAGAAGTTGTAAACATGGTTCAGCATATAATCTTTAGTCAGAACATGGCCCTTCAGCATCTACGCAAATTCAGTCAGAGTTTGCTAGAGTAATGCAAAGAAGGTAATAAAGCGTAATACATAGCCTTAAAACTCCTTCAGAACATGCTGGAGCCAGAAGGTAAGAGGATCCGAAGATTGGATGCTACGCTGAAGCAGAACTTCTAATCCAGAGTTTTCAAAGATGAATCAAAGAAGGTTACTATAAAGCCTAGGGAATCCTTCAGAACATGTTGAGGCAACAAAGTACAAAGATCAGAAGTTGGATGTTTGTTCTAAATGGAACTTCTGACCCAGAATTAAGCAATGATGCAAAATCTCACATCACAAGATTTCTGATTTTGACAAATCTCATCATCATTTAATGCTCATTAATGCTCACAACCACTTTTGAGTCTTTGTCCAAAGGATCTCTCCACGTGTAATGTAGAAATACTTTTGTGCAGGATTAGGTAAGGGTCCATGCGCTGCATTTTGCTTGTAGGTTCACTTTTCCTTAATCCTTGCTTGCTAATCCAGCCTAAGCTAAAAAACTGTCAGCCATCATACCTTTTTTGGAACTTGCTTCAAGAGCAAGTCAGCATCTAGCGTATGATGTTGGCGCTACTTGACATTTCAAACACACAACACTTTGCCTATAAATAGAACACCATTGCCACCGAGAAAAGGAGGAGAAAAAAATTGGTAAAAGAAGTCAAAACCTTGAGAAAGAAAAGCCTTGAATTCTTGCTAAAATTCTAAGAGTTCTAAGAACTGTAAACATAACACATAAAACCTTGATTAACTTTTGATTCACTGCATTCAAAACTCCACTTGTTCTAAATCATTTCTTGACTGAAAAACATCCACACAGTTTTTGACCCACACGTTGGAAACTATCTAAGCTTCTGTGTTCATATTGCTATACATTTTTCCTCCATCCACGCCAAGAAATCAGAACATCACCTCTTTGCCATCCCAAAAAGTTGAAAACTTACAGCTTACAGAGTACATGAAGAAGTTGTTCAGAGCTTCATCAGAGTTGAGGTTAACTCTGGTCCACAGAACTTCTTCCAGCGACAAGGTAAGTTTCTGCTGACCCTCACCACATTACTTAAGCATTGCCAAATTTACGTGCTCAGATACAATGTGGATATCAGGTTCTGGGTGTCATACATATTCTAAAATTTCATGCATCCTGTCTGCCAAAGTAGAGAATAAATCAGTTCAGAGCTTCTTGAAGAAACTAGAACTCAGAGTTAGGATTAAAAAAATGCATGCTTGTCTTTGATTTATAGTTATGATATTTCTTATCTTCTGAAACGCTATGACACCTGCTATAACTGTTATGTGCATTCCTTCTGTTTTGTGGAGAAATAACCAAATTACAGATGTTCTGACTAGCATAGAGAGAGACCAAGTTCTGCCAGTGGTCTTAGAACTTCTGAAGTCTGTTCTACCGCTAGTGGTATCAGAACTTCTGAAGCTTGTTTTTGCTGCCAGTGGTATCAGAACTTCTGAAGCATGTTTTTGTTTCCAGCGGTATCAGAACTTCTGAAAACTACTGCGTTCCCAGTGGGTTCAGAGCTTCTGACCTTATAAATTTTCACTAACAGGTTTCTGTTTTGCAGCGTGCCAGGGTCAGAACCTCTGACTTCATTTTTGTCAGCAACACGTTGATTTCTTTTCCCCTTTTTATTATTTTACTATCACTCTTCATTCCATTAATCATCAAACATCAAAAGTATTTCCTTCACACTTTATTTTATTTCTTTTACATAAAAAGACAAAAATATTTTCTTAAACAAAACTTACTTCTTTTCTTAAATAAATAAGAATTTTACATTTCCTGTACAATCTTATCTATTTCAATATGGTTGTAATAGTAATTTAGGACTTATTTTTACTTGCAACCCCCATTCATAAATTTGTACCCCCATCCCCTAAATATTGTAATAGCATAGGACTTTACACTTCTGCAATTTATCGCTTTCAAATATAAATGCTAGTAATTAGGGTGTGTATGGCAAGACATGAAAACAACAAAATAGACAACCCTAATCAAGACTAAATGCATGCAATCAAACACACTTTTCACACATGCACCCTTAGGGTAATCCCACTTTGTTGCCTATCGAAAAAATAGTCATGTCCCTCGAACATGGGCGTTTTAGCAAAGACCCTCGATAAAAGATCGTAGTCCCTTGATGACCCTCAATGTTGCCTTCGGTAAACGATCTAGTCCCTAAACAACATTGCTAAAACGTCCCATATGATGCCTTCTATGACTATACAAATGTCCCATACTTGTCCCTTCACATCCAACGATGGGGCTTCTTGCCAAATCAATGGTAAGATAGCAACATCTAAACGAGGAGGAAAAGAATATCTAAGACCTTTTGAGTAGGTAGGTTCGCTCTCGGTTACTTGCTTGCTCACACCAAAACTTTTCATACACCTACACATCCACTTTGAAACATTTTCGAAACAAACACCTTGTACGTGTTCTTATAAAGACAAGAACCGTTGCAAATACGTTTTCAAAATCACTTTCAAAAACACATCTCACAAGCACATCTTTGAACTATTTTCAAAACAAACACTTTGTATGCGTTCTTATAGAAACGAGAATCATTACAAAGTTACATTTTCAAAATACTTTCAAAAACACATCTCACAAACACATCTTTGAACTATTTTCGAAACAAACACTTTGTATGCGTTCTTAAAGAAACGAGAATAATTACAAAGTTACATTTTCAAAATACTTTCAAAAACACATCTCACAAACACATCTCTGAACTATTTTCGAAACAAACACTTTGTATGTGTTCTTATAGAAACGAGAATCATTACAAAGTTACATTCTCAAAATACTTTCAAAAACACATCTCACAAACACATCTTTGAACTATTTTCGAAACAAACACTTTGTATGCGTTCTTATAGAAACGAGAATCATTACAAAGTTACATTTTCAAAATACTTTCAAAAACCACACCACAAGCACATTCAAACAAAAGCAAGTGATCTAGCAAGTAACTAAGAGCCCATAGAAAACCATGGATGGAAAGGGTGCTAATACCTTCCCTTTTCATAATCTACCCCCGAATTCAAAAACATCTCAAAGGTCTTTCCTGTGCTTTTTCACCTTTCCTTTTTTGGATAAAAGAAAAGTCGGTGGCGACTCTTGCTAAATCGCAACATTTGTGAACACAAACGCAAAACACCAAAGTCAGTTCTCCCACCGTATCACAGAACTGACGACTCTGCTGGGGAATATTCTAAAAGTGGGGTTACCTTAGGGTTTTGATCACATTTACTTGCTTACATTGATTGACTTGTATGCTTTACATTATGGTTCTTTGTTTGGGTTTGAGTCCTCTTCCCGGATTTGGGATACATTATAGGTAAGTAGCAATACGTTGTGGAAACTGTGCGGGGTATACCGACATGGTCTAAGCAATAGCTATGTTAGTGCAACATATTTGTGTGTATCAGTAGCCTTTGAGTTAATCAAAGAGAATGTGGGGCCGCTTAGTGATGTCATGAAGCACTAATGAACTTCTAGAACCCTTTACTTGACCAACTTGGCCTTTAGGATGTAGTGAGATGATCGGCTTTGGTGCAGTCCGAAGTTGGTAGATACTCGATACTACACTCATTGAGGTTTGGTTTCTTAGGATATTTCGGTCGCCATTAAAGAGGCTTGAGCTGAAACAATGACCAAGGAAATAATCCAGTGATATTGAGCTTCTTAGAACCTGATTACTATTATTAGGACAGGTTGAGCCAACTAAACTTCAAGAGGGTACTTACCTACAAACTCCATGCAAGCCTAAACCTAAGGACTTGTCTGCTTTGCGTGTATATGATTATTTGTATAAGCTTTTTTACTTTTCAAACTTGTCCATAACATCATAACATCATACCATAGCATTTTTAATAACCATTTCAAGGATCTCAAGGGCCTATGATGCAGGTTCACGTTGAACCAAATGTCTATCAAGGGACAAGAGGATTTATTTTCCTCTAACCAAACGCCGTCAAAGATCAAGTACAACAATTTGAGTCAAGGGCTATGACTCACTTGACATGGTGAGCTTGATTCTCGTGGAAGGACATCCACCAATACAAAGTTCTCCAATCAATGATGTTGATCAAAGTTCAACTTCTAACTTTTTCTTGTGTTTACCCCGCGAGATCCTTGAAAACATTGCATTCACATATCATGCATCATATCATGACAGGTTTCTCCCATACAGGTCTCTTTATCTTCCTACTGTTTATTTCAGTAAGATGGAACAAACAGTGAAAGACATCCAGGATCAAAATGCTCAACTCCGAGAAATGTTCTTGAACCTATCCAAGGGGCAAGAAGAGATGAAAGCTCTCCTCACTAGGGGCATGAACATGGGGAATCCTGAGGGAAACAAAGATGATAAGTTGGAGCGGCTACAAACTGAGATAGCCATAATTAAAATCCAGATGATGGGATAACTGGTGGGCCAGATGGATCTCATCCAAAACTTTGCACAAGGACAAGAAGAGCTGAGAGTCCTCGTCAACAAGCTTCATCAAGACGGATGTAACCAAATGGGGCAAACAACTAGAATTGAGGATCAAGTTATTATTCAGCCTCCCATGAGACAAGAAGCCGGTTTAAGGGAGAGAAGACCTTCCTAATTTGATTCCACGTCACGAGCCCAACAATAACTTCGTCAACATCAATCAGAAAATCAGCAAAGGCAAAGCGAGCCCAAAAGACAGTTTACCAACATCAACATACCACTCTCCCAAGCTTTGCAACACATGCTGAGGATGAATCTGATTACACCAATAAGACCTCATCCAAATCCCAAAACTTTTTCTCCCATCTACAATCCCTGAAATTCTGGCTACAGATACTCAATGTCACGTCCAATGTTATGACACCGTATCTGACTTACTATATGACAGTAAATACAAAAGCAGTAAATAACACAGTCAATTGTTTACCCAGTTCAGTGTGCAACAACACCTACTCTGGGGGCTACCAAGCCAGGGAGAGAATCCACTATAAGAGATGTTAATTCAGGAATAAACCAACCAGTTTATCTCCTTCACTTAAGACCTACCCAATGCAATTCTAATCTAAGTACAACTTAAACCTGAGTTCCTACTCACTCCCCCTCAATCACAGCAGTGATACATAAACCAATTTGACTTGAGAATTGATGAAGACACTCTTCAAAACACACACTTGATTAAGCTTCACAGCTTTTTAATCAAGTAACACAATCACTCGTGCTTCACAGCTTTGAGTGATGTACACAACTGACTTGACTCTGCTTCACAGCTTTAGTCAAGTAACATTCAAACACTCTTGCTTCAAAGCTTTGAGTGCTACACAACCCTTACAATTGAAACCTATTCCAAGGCACTTATCACAATGATAATTGCTTGGAGTACAATAAACAAATATATACAGATTACAAAATTGATCTTCTAATCAATCAGCAGGGATCCCTTCAAAAACCGCAGCTCTGTTGAATATATAGCAGCTGCAACTTCAGTTAGGGTTTCCAAAAACCTAGGGTTGATTCCGTTTGACCTAAAGACCAGGTCACAGTACTTTGTTGATCAGGTTAGGATTGAGCTAGGTTACTCCTCAGAAAACGCAGGATTCTGTTTAGGAAGGACTGAGTTATTTCCTGAAAAAACTCAGACTTATCTAATCCTGTAATCCTGCTAGTTCAGAACAGGATGTCATAACATCTGTTATGACATCTGAGAAAAACCTGTCTACTGATTAGCAAAATGTGATCATTTTGCAAACATGCTCAGATACACACTTCTAAACATCAGTATTTGAATTACAATATTTTTCTGCACATGTACCTAAAGAGTTAGTACAACCTGAACTAGAATGTTATGACATCAGTCATGACATTCACACATACACTTGGAATTTACCAAAAATGCAAGCCAATACCTAAACACCTACAAACTCCCCCTTTGGCAGATTTTTGGCTAAAGTCCCTAAACAATCAGAGATAGATAGATAGCAGCAGAAATAAGTGACAGCAGAAAAATATAGTGTTAAGTACTAATTAAGCAGTACCAAAAATATTCTCCCCCACTTTAGCCACAAATGGGCCAAAGATTACATGTTTATAAAGTGATACAGTTATCCAAGACAAAATAATGAGATCAGCAGCAGACAACAGCAGAACATACTTCCAAACTCCACCAGCAACACCACCAAGCAGCAATCATCCTTCAAGCACTGTCATCAGACTCAGAGGAGCCAATTTCTTCAATGTTGAGCTGTCCTTCATCTTCTTCCCTCCTGCTTTCTTCAGCTTCTTCCTTTTCTAGCCTGGCAATTAGAGCTTCTAGGGTCCTTTTTCTAGCATCCAGATCTTTGCAAGTTTCTTTTAAAACAGCTATGACATCTGATGTTTTGGACTGGATCTTTGCAGACGATGTCTCAGCTGATGTTATGGCAATGTCTGGAGCATGGGATCCCTGAAACAGTTTGTAGTGCAGGCCAAGGGCAGGGGCTCTTTTTGCAGACTGTATCTCTTGCTACAAGGATGTCAGGGTATTGTGCAAGGATGATTCCACAAAGGAGGGAGGGAAAAGCAATTGGTCCTTTGACAGCATAACTGCCAGCATGCTTCAAGGTTTGTTCAAAGATGTACCTTCCATAGTCAAAGGCAGTCTTGGTTCCTACAGCATAGATGAATCTCCCCAATCCTGTGGAGATGGTTGATTTGTGATTTGTAGGCACCCAGTTTGCTGCACCTATTTTATGCAAGATGGCAAATTTCATGCTGAGTTTACTAGCATTCAACTTCCCTTTCAATGGCCAGCACTTTACTTGCCTGGCAGTGATGGTCAAACATACTTCATTGTCAGTTGCCTCTAGATCAGGACAGTCCTTATTTGTTCTTCCAAGAAACTTGTTGATTTCTGATGGAGAGAACTTGACCCTTCTTCCTGTAACAAACACACTCTCAAAGTCAGCTGACCTCCCATCAGCACAATCATTGGACAAGTTCACTACAAACTCCTTAACCAGATTTTCATAACATTTGCTAAACTTCATCACTGTCTTCATTAGCCCAGCATTCCTGATCAGCTCCATGATGTCTTTGCACTCCAAGGCATCATTGTTGAGTTCTCTCTCCAAGGCTATTCTCTTCAAGCAAACATACTTCCATCTGTTTGCATTATCAGGATGATGAAAGGAGATGTTGTCAGTTGGCACTTCAGGCACTCTAGCAATCTTGCTGGAGGGGAGCTTCCTTCTGATGGGAGTATTGTCAATGTCAATCTCAAATTCTGATTCATCATCAGAATCAGAAGTTTCAGGTTCTTTTCTTTTCTTGGAGATTGGTTGTCTAGCAGTCTGCACCTGTGCCTTCTTCCCTTTTGTCTGAATTTTCTCATCCAACCCTTCAGCCTTGGATTTCTTAGCATCAGGTTTAACAGTCTCACTACTCTTTCTTTTCATCAATCTCCTAGCAATGCTAGGGTTCACATTTGCAATCAGTTCATTATCTGAGTAATCTTCATCCACATCAATGATAGGTGGATCAGCAGCCTTTTGAATGTTGTCTTTTGGTGTCACAACATCCTTAGTGACATCTATATTTTCAGAACCTTCCACATTTGGACTTTCTGATTGATTCAAAGGGATAGAAATCCCCGGTACAGATTGGTTGCCACTCAGAATGCTAGAAACCAGTTTAGCAATAGCTTGGTGTACTTGAACTGATCCTTCTTTATTAGGTGTAGAAGACGAAGGAAGAGAAGAATTACCAGAGACTGTAGCTTGAGCTCTTCCTGCATGTCTGGTCTTGAGCTTTTTGACTCTGGCTGGGTCAGTTGCCATCTCCCTGAGAGGAGTGACCTCAAGAACTTCAGATTCTATGCATGTAGTGATTGCCCTAGAATCTTGATCAGATGATGACGATGATGAGTGAGACGAAGCCGCCATGGTGGAAGATGATGTCTGAGACATTGTGTTTAACGTTGAGTAGCAGTAGCAGTTTGAGAAAACTCTTTGATTGGGAGAAGAAAACAGGTTGCAAGGATGAGAGAGATAGGGAGTACAAGGGAGTCTTTTCAACTTCTGAAGGTTTTTGAAGGAATTGTGAATGAATATGATTAACCCACTAAATATAGACTTAATAGAATTAATCCCTTCAACCCTTGTTTTCAGCAAAACTAATTGCTATAATTTCTCATGTTGGTGAATACCCAATCTGCCCCTCAAATTTTCAAGTTTATTTCCAACAAGCGCCTTGGTAGAAGAATCAGTTAGCTGAAGCTTAGAGAAACTATGTTCCAGTTCAAATGACTTCTTCTCTCCAAAGTCAATAGGGTTCAAGGAAATGTTGAATGTTTTCAGATTATCACACCACAATGTCACAACATCTTGTGTAACATTGTCTTCAGGTAGCATCTGTGTTGACCAGAATTTTTGAGAACAGAATTTATGAGACTTGTTCTTTGCCACATCACATATATTATCAGCCTGTAGTTTAGGAGTTCTTCTGACATCTTCCATAGGAATAGCTCTTTTCATTCCTTCAAGTTTATGCTGCCACTGTTTCATCTCTTTTTCTTCTTTGATGATTTGACTCATAGTGGAGATATCAGTGTTCTCAGGCTGCCACACATAACAGTTATTTTTGGATTTGATTCCTCTCATTACAATATCTAGTTTTTCATTAAACACTAGACATTCAGATCTTGAGAAGTTGACCATGAATCCTAGATCACATAATTGACTGATGCTGATGAGATTAGTAGTCAACCCTTTTACCAGCAGTACCTTATTCAGACTTGGAACTCCAGGGTAGTCCAAATTACCAACTCCTTTGATTTCTCCTTTAGCACCATCTCCAAAGGTCACAAAACTGGTGGTGTGAGGCATAACATTATTGAGGAGATTTTTGAATCCAGTCATGTGTCTGGAACATCCACTGTCAAAGTACCAATCTTCCTTTGCTGTGATCTTCAGGGAAGTGTGTGCTATCAGTGCAGTAGCCTTTTTCTTCCATTGAGGAGCGTGTGATACCTTTTTAGACTTAGGTTTGACATCTGAGTTCTGATTAGGATATCCATGTAGTCTGAAGCAGAAGGGCTTTATGTGACCATATTTCCCACAATGATGACATCTCCATCTTTGGTACCTTTTCTTCATATGTCTCTGTCCCTGATGTTGAGAGTAATGTGGAGACATCCGTTTTGACATTTGCTTCCCGGTACCAAATTTCTTTGTTTCCACAAATCCTAGGCCAGATTTATTTCCCACATTTTGACCAGCCTGAAGGATCTCTTCCAATTTGTCTGTTCCATTGGTCAACATCTTGACGGATTTGGTCATTTGATTCAGTTGTGAGTTCAGCAGTTGAACTTTTCCTTCTAAAAGACCTATAGTTTCAAGATTTGCCCTCTTTTCAGCCTCCAGCTTTACAATGAGTTTTGATTGTTTCTCATTTTGCACACAGACTTCACCACTTCTGATACACAATTTCTTGTAGGTATCAGCCAGTTCTTCAAATGTTACTTCTTCATCACTGGTGTCACTTTCAGAAGTACAAACACTAGTTAGGGCAGTAACTAGTTTGGCAGATTCTTCTTCAGAATTGCTTTCTGAATCATAGTCAGACCAAGTAACAGTCATTCCTTTCTTTTGCTTCTTAAGAAAGGTAGGACATTCAGCTCGAATATGTCCATATCCTTCACATCCATGGCATTGAATTCCTCTGCCTTGGTTTTCCTTATCTTCTGACCTTGGTCTTCTGCTGGAACTGTCAATGTCATAAGGAATGTTATGAACATTAGACCTTAACTTTGGGTCCATTCTTTTGATGAGCCTGTTGAACTGTCTTCCAAGCATGGCAATGGCTTCTGATATGTTTTCTTCTTCATCCTCCTTGTGTTCAACATCAGTGTTGGTTACAAGTGCTATGCTTTTGTTCTTCTTGTCACCATTATCAGTGATCCCCATCTCAAAAGTCTGAAGAGACCCAATAAGTTCATCCACTTTTAACTTGCTAATGTCCTGGGCTTCCTCTATGGAAGTCACCTTCATTGCAAATCTTTTAGGCAAGGATCTGAGAATCTTCCTCACCAGTTTTTCTTCTGACATTTTTTCTCCCAGTGCTCCTGAGGTGTTGGCAATCTCCAAGATGTTCATGTGAAACTCATGAATGGTTTCATCTTCCATCATTTTTAGATTCTCAAACTTAGTGGTCAACATCTGAAGCCTTGACATTTTTACTTTGGAAGTTCCCTCATGAGTAGTTTTGAGAGTGTCCCAAACTTCCTTGGCCAGTTCATATTGATGTACTAGTCTGAAGATGTTTCTATCAATTCCATTGAACAAGGCATTTAAGGCTTTTGAATTTCCCAGAGCTAACTCATCTTCTTCTTTACTCCAATCTTCCTCAGGCTTCAGACTGATTGTCCCATCTCTTTCAGTTATGGTGGGATGAATCCATCCTTTGTCAGCAGCTCTCCAAGCCTTTTTGTCCAGAGATTTTAGGAAGGCAATCATACGAGGTTTCCAGTAGTCATAATTAGTTCCATCCAGAATGGGTGGTCTATTTCCAAAAACTCCTTCTTTGTCCATAGTGCCAGAAAGTGATATCCCTAGATCTCACCCAGTAATACAGGCAGGGTGCCTGCTCTGATGCCAATTGAAATTCTGGCTACAGATACTCAATGTCACGTCCAATGTTATGACACCGTATCTGACTTACTATATGACAGTAAATACAAAAGCAGTAAATAACACAGTCAATTGTTTACCCAGTTCAGTGTGCAACAACACCTACTCTGGGGGCTACCAAGCCAGGGAGAGAATCCACTATAAGAGATGTTAATTCAGGAATAAACCAACCAGTTTATCTCCTTCACTTAAGACCTACCCAATGCAATTCTAATCTAAGTACAACTTAAACCTGAGTTCCTACTCACTCCCCCTCAATCACAGCAGTGATACATAAACCAATTTGACTTGAGAATTGATGAAGACACTCTTCAAAACACACACTTGATTAAGCTTCACAGCTTTTTAATCAAGTAACACAATCACTCGTGCTTCACAGCTTTGAGTGATGTACACAACTGACTTGACTCTGCTTCACAGCTTTAGTCAAGTAACATTCAAACACTCTTGCTTCAAAGCTTTGAGTGCTACACAACCCTTACAATTGAAACCTATTCCAAGGCACTTATCACAATGATAATTGCTTGGAGTACAATAAACAAATCTATACAGATTACAAAATTGATCTTCTAATCAATCAGCAGGGATCCCTTCAAAAACCGCAGCTCTGTTGAATATATAGCAGCTGCAACTTCAGTTAGGGTTTCCAAAAACCTAGGGTTGATTCCGTTTGACCTAAAGACCAGGTCACAGTACTTTGTTGATCAGGTTAGGATTGAGCTAGGTTACTCCTCAGAAAACGCAGGATTCTGTTTAGGAAGGACTGAGTTATTTCCTGAAAAAACTCAGACTTATCCAATCCTGTAATCCTGCTAGTTCAGAACAGGATGTCATAACATCTGTTATGACATCTGAGAAAAACCTGTCTACTGATTAGCAAAATGTGATCATTTTGCAAACATGCTCAGATACACACTTCTAAACATCAGTATTTGAATTACAATATTTTTCTGCACATGTACCTAAAGAGTTAGTACAACCTGAACTAGAATGTTATGACATCAGTCATGACATTCACACATACACTTGGAATTTACCAAAAATGCAAGCCAATACCTAAACACCTACAATCCCGATGCCAGGTGTGCCTATCATTCCGATGGTCCTGGGCATGATACAAACGATTGTTGGGCGCTGAAGTACAAGATTCAAAACCTGATCAACGAAGGAATGTTGGAATTCACACAAGATGGGTAGACTGAACTCTTCTGCCTCCCCTCAAAGGCTCACCACCTAAAATGACAAGTTTAGACAAATAGGATTTTGTTCATTTTGAATTTTCAGTTGTAATTTCTTTTGCTTGTTCAAACAATTATCTAATAATGTCAAACTTTGTTTCATTAATGCATTGCATATGTTTGTCTTGAATTGATTCATTCGTTTTAACTATGATTTTTACTCTCTTTATGACATTCAACTCTTGCTAAAATATACAAGCCTTTAGATGGAGGATGATGAAAACAATGCCATAATCTCATACACTATGCTTTTGGACAGACCTTGCTGACGATGTACAGGCGTTTCTTTCAAATCCTAAACACTGGAGTTATAAGGAAGATAATCCCTAGTCAACCCCTTCGAGCCAAAGAAGTAGAAGTTTTCTGTTTTAACATAAATTAAAACCTGGGGCAGGGTAGTCTCTTAGTTAATTCAAATGCGCGTCTAGCCGCAAACTCTCATATTGTAATACAATGAATGACATCAAAACATTCCTCTGGAATCAAAAGACGGTGATGGTTCTAAATCACATAGGCAGTCATTATCTCTCAAAAAGAAAAGCCCACTAAGTCAAAACCTACAAAGGAGACTTAAGAAAACTAGGGCATCCCGCTGACTGTAATCTCAAAACAAGAACAGTCAGGCAAAAATCAGAGATAACAAATCAAAAAGAGGTCACTACAAATCCTCAAATACATGAAAAAGGTTGCAAAAAAATGATTGCCTTCCGATAAACTTAACTTGTATGAACCATCACTGAAACGTCATTCCAGACTCAATTGGAGTTCAAACATACAATTAGCTGAGTTTAGGACCGAAGAACATAACGAAGAACGGGCGGGTACAAATACACTTTGAGCCTTTATCCTTTGTTTCTTAAAACCGTGAACCAAGCCACAATACAACCTTTCAAAAGTCCTAATTGAAACATGGGTTAGTTCGAAAGCATACTGTTACAAAAGGTATCCTGACTCCTGTAGAGCTTTACTCTAAATCTTGAGTTGAATTTTTTACAAAATTTCTTTACTCGCTAAAACGCATTTTCAAAAATTTCAAGACAAACATAAACTTTGCGTTACTTGAATATCACTGTTTGCATATGGCTATTTTTTTGACAGCGGAGAAATTCACGCAATATCCAGTGAACGAAAGCTCTCTCAGTGAACAAAATCAATTCAAGTAGGATGACACTCCCATTGACAAATCTCCTATCAACAAGGGACATGACATGTCACTATCCGGCACACCTGGGGCAATCCAGTCAAGATTCCAAGAAATCTCTCAAGAATTGCATAATAACCAGGGGCAAGTCTCCATCTCCGTCACTTGGGGCATTGAACGTCAATCTCAGTAAAGGGTTACGTATAATCAAACATTTTCTAGAAATACTATAAACATTTTCTGCTAGGGGCAATGACAAATATACCCAAAATCCTTCTCATAGGATGACTCCCAGCCAGAGTTTAATCTCTGAAAACCTTTCCCCAGCTAAGACAACCTCAAGATTCCTCAAGGACTTTCCCCAACAAAGTCGTCACCTCTCTAACAGACCGAAAACATGGTTTATTTCCCCAACAAAATACAGATTCCCCAGTTTGAGTTTGCCTCTCCGACTATTACAAATCAAAGGACCGCAACTCCTCTTCCCTAGTAGACTACTCTACGATCCCCGACAAGTTATTGTTAAGCCTGGACCCGACCAGATATCAGTTCAACTTCGTCCATCAAGAGATAACTCCCAGTAAAGAAATGAACAACCGAGACTCCTGATCTCTTTTCCAATCAGGAATCAACACTCTCCAACAGAGTATTCTCAAACAAAGTCAATATTCCCCAGCGAAAATCTCCTCAACAAAATAGGAATCCTCAGTGGAAACATTCTAGGCAAAGTTTGAAGACACACCTCGTCTTCAACAGCAATCCGGGATTTAATGACTCCCCAACACTTGTCAAGGATTTATTTTCCAAGACAAAATTACATTTCAACAACACTCATAGCATATGCATACATATAACACAAATCTCATTTATTTTGAGAACATCATTACGCAATGCATACATCATGACATTGCATACAACTAATTCTTTACCTTTTCAGGAAAGATCAATCAATAGAAAAAGATCATCATCTTTTGAGGTAGTAATCGTCAAAGATTCCTTCAACACTCATTCAAAGACAGCTTTCAGATACAGTTCAGATATGCACCAGATACGGATGCCATCCTGATACTCATTCAGATTCAGCTTTCAGATACAGTTCAGATACGCACCAGATACGGATGCCATCCTGATACTCATTCAAAGACAGCTTTTGGATACAGCTCAGATACGTACCAGATACGAATTCCATCCTAATACTCATTCAGATTCAGCTTTCAGATACGGTTCAGATACGCACCAGATACGGATGCCATCCTAATACTCATTCAGATTCAGCTTTCAGATACAGTTCAGATACGCACCAGATACGGATGCCATCCTGATACTCATTCAAAGACAAATTTCAGATACAGTTCAGATACGCACCAGATACAGATGCCATCCTGATACTCATTCAGATTCAACTTTCAGATATAGTTCAGATACACACCAGATACGGATGCCATCCTAATACTCATTCAGATTCAGCTTTCAGATACAGTTCAGATACGCACCAGATACGGATGCCATCCTGATACTCATTCAGATTCAGCTTTCAGATATAGTTCAGATACGCACCAGATATAGATGCCATCCTGATACTCATTTAGATTCAGCTTTCAGATACAGTTCAGATACGCTCCAGACACGGATGCCATTCTGATACTCATTCAGATTCAACTTTTGATACAGTACCGATACACTTCAGACACGGAAGCCATTCTGATACTCATTAAGATTCTACTTTTGATATAGTTCAGATACGCTCCAGACATGGAAGCCATTATGATACTCATTCAGATCCAACTTTTGATACAGTTCAGATACGCTCTAGACACGAATGCCATTCTGATACTCATTCAGATTCTACTTTCGATACAGTTCAGTTCGGATACGCTCCAGACACGGAAGCCATTCTGATACTCATTCAGATTCTACTTTTGATACAGTTCAGATACGCGCCAGACATGGATGCCATTCTGATACTCATTCAGATTCTACTTTCGATACAGTTCAGTTCGGATACGCTCCAGACACGGAAGCCATTCTGATACTCATTCAGATTCTACTGTTTGATACAGTTCAGATACGCGCCAGACATGGAAGCCATTCTAATACTCATTCAGATTCTACTTTTGATACAATTCAGATACGCTCCAGACATGGATGCCATTCTGATACTCATTCAGATTCTACTTTCGATACAGTTCAGTTCGGATACGCTCCAGACACGGAAGCCATTCTGATACTCATTCAGATTCAACTTTTGATACAGTTCGGATACGCTCCAGACACGGAAGCCATTCTGATACTCATTCAAATTCAACTTTTAATACAGTTCGGATATGCTCCAGACACGGAAGCCATTCTGATACTCATTCAGATTCAACTTTTGATACAGTTCGGATACTCTCCAGACACGAAAGCCAATCTGATACTCATTCATACTCAATACATATAGGCTCCAAACATGGGCGCCATTGTGATGTTCAACTTACATATTACATCTCAACAAGCATTCCTGGATGGCATCTACAAGCCTATCTCCAACAATATTTTATCACCCTTGCAAATGGCATCTTTAAGCTCATTCCTCCTATCGCCGCCGAGTGCAAATTTCTGGGCACTATAGTGTCCAATCATCTTCCACTTTCGAGTAACGAATGGAAAATATCGCCAATCTAACTCTTCAGGTTAAAGAAGATTGAACAGGGGCAGTTGTTGTACCCCAAAATTTGCCCTCTCATTTCTCAAGAAATCACCCTGGATACTCAGGTTCACTTCCATCCAATCCAAGCCTTGAATTATCATTTCTTTCCAAGCAAGCCATTCACAAGGGCAAAATAGTCATTTACTCGTTGAGAAGTAGAACTTTGACTTTTGGATCAAAATCAAATCTCAAAAATCATATTTCATCAAGACATGTTGGAATATGAAGTTTGTTTCATCAAGAAGTTCAAAAGTCAAGTTTTACCTTGCAAAAGTCAAATTCTAAATACTTAGAATTTTTCTAAAGTATTTAAGAAAAATGACACTTCAGAACATCTGAGCCAGCCTCCAGGCAGGAGCAGTCAGAAGTTGTAAACATGGTTCAGCATATAATCTTTAGTCAGAAGATGGCCCTTCAGCATCTACGCAAATTCAGTCAGAGTTTGCTAGAGTAATGCAAAGAAGGTAATAAAGCGTAATACGAAGCCTTAAAACTCCTTCAGAACATGCTGGAGCCAGAAGGTAAGAGGATCCGAAGATTGGATGCTACGCTGAAGCAGAACTTCTAATCCAGAGTTTTCAAAGATAAATCAAAGAAGGTTACTATAAAGCCTAGGGAATCCTTCAGAACATGTTGAGGCAACAAAGTACAAAGATCAGAAGTTGGATGTTTGTCCTAAATGGAACTTCTGACCCAGAATTAAGCAATGATGCAAAATCTCACATCACAAGATTTCTGATTTTGACAAATCTCATCATCATTTAATGCTCATTAATGCTCACAACCACTTTTGAGTCTTTGTCCAAAGGATCTCTCCACGTGTAATGTAGAAATACTTTTGTGCAGGATTAGGTAAGGGTCCATGCGCTGCATTTTGCTTGTAGGTTCACTTTTCCTTAATCCTTGCTTGCTAATCCAGCCTAAGCTAAAAAACTGTCAGCCATCATACCTTTTTTGGAACTTGCTTCAAGAGCAAGTCAGCATCTAGCGTATGATGTTGGCGCTACTTGACATTTCAAACACACAACACTTTGCCTATAAATAGAACACCATTGGCCACCGAGAAAAGGAGGAGAAAAAAATTGGTAAAAGAAGTCAAAACCTTGAGAAAGAAAAGCCTTGAATTCTTGCCAAAATTCTAAGAGTTCTAAGAACTGTAAACATAACACATAAAACCTTGATTAACTTTTGATTCACTGCATTCAAAACTCCACTTGTTCTAAATCATTTCTTGACTGAAAAACATCCACACAGTTTTTGACCCACACGTTGGAAACTATCTAAGCTTCTGTGTTCATATTGCTATACATTTTTCCTCCATCCACGCCAAGAAATCAGAACATCACCTCTTTTCCATCCCCAGAAGTTGAAAATTTCCAGCTTACTGAGTACGTGAAGAAGTTGTTCAGAGCTTCATCAGAGTTGAGGTTAACTCCGATCCACAGAACTTCTTGCAGCGACAAGGTAAGTTTATGCTGACCCTCACCACATTACTTAAGCATTGCCAGATTTACGTGCTTAGATACAATGTAGATATCAGGTTCTAGGTTCCATACATATTCTGAAATTTCATGCATCATGTCTGCCTAAGTAGAGAATAAATCAGTTCAGAGCTTCTTGAAGAAACTAGAACTCAGAGTTAGGATTAAAAAATGCATGCTTGTCTCTGATTTATAGTTCTGATATTTCTTATCTTCTGAAACGCTATGACACCTGCTATAACTGTTCTGTGCATGCCTTCTGTTTTGTGGAGAAATAACCAAATTACAGATGTTCTGACTAGCATAGAGAGAGAGACCAAGTTCTGCCAGTGGTATTAGAACTTCTGAAGTCTGTTCTGCCGCCAGTGGTATCAGAACTTCTGAAGCTTGTTTTTGCTGCCAGTGGTATCAGAACTTTTGAAGCTTGTTTTTGTTGCCAGCGGTATCAGAACTTCTGAAAACTACCGCGTTCCCAGTGGGTTCAGAGCTTCTGACCTTATACATTTTCACTAACAGGTTTCTGTTTTGCAGCGTTCCAGGGTCAGAACCTCTGACTTCATTTTTGTCAGCAACACACTGATTTATTTTCCCCTTTTTATTATTTTACTATCACTCTTCATTCCATTAATCATCAAACATCAAAAGTATTTCCTTCACACTTTATTTTATTTATTTTACATAAAAAGACAAAAATATTTTCTTAAACAAAACTTACTTCTTTTCTTAAATAAATAAGCATTTTACATTTCCTGTACATTCTTATCTATTTCAATATGGTTGTAATAGTAATTTAGGACTTATTTTTACTTGCAACCCCCATTCATAAATTTGTACCCCCATCCCCTAAATATTGTAATAGCGTAGGACTTTACACTTCTGCAATTTATCACTTTCAATTATAAATGCTAGTAATTAGGGTGTGTATGGCAAGACATGAAAACAACAAAATAGACAACCTTAATCAAGACTAAATGCATGCAATCAAACACACTTTGCACACATGCACCCTTAGGGTAATCCCACTTTATTCCCTATCGAAAAAATAGTCATGTCCCTCGAACATGGGCGTTTTAGCAAAGACCCTCGATAAAAGATCATAGTCCCTCGATGACCCTCGATGTTACCTTCGGTAAACGATTTAGTCCCTAAACGACATTGCTAAAATGTCCCATATGATTCCTTCTATGACTATACAAACATCCCATACTCGTCCCTTCACATCCAACGACGGGGCTTCTTGCAAAATCAATGGTAAGATAGCAACATCTAAAGGAGGAGGAAAAGCATATCTAAGACCTTTTGAGTAGGTAGGTTCGCTCTCGGTTACTTGCTTGCTCACAAGAAAAATTTCCATACACCTACACTTCCACTTTGAAACATTTTCGAAACAAACACCTTGTACGCGTTCTTATAGAGACAAGAACCGTTGCAAAGACGTTTTCAAAGTCACTTTCAAAAACACATCTCACAAACACATCTTTGAACAATTTTCGAAACAAACACTTTGTATGCGTTCTTATACAAACGAGAATCATTACAAAGTTACATTTTTAAAATACTTTCAAAAACACATCTCACAAACACATCTTTGAACTATTTTCGAAACAAACACTTTGTATGCGTTCTTATAAAAACGAGAATCATTACAAAGTTACATTTTCAAAATACTTTCAAAAACACATCTCACAAACACATCTTTGAACTATTTTTGAAACAAACACTTTGTATGCGTTCTTATAGAAATGAGAATCATTACAAAGTTACATTTTCAAAATACTTTCAAAAACCACACCACAAGCACATTCAAACAAAAGCAAGTGATCTAGAAAGTAACTAAGAGCCCATGGAAAACCATGGATGGAAAGGGTGCTAATACCTTCCCTTTTCATAATCTACCCCCCGAACTCAAAAACATCTCAAAGGTCTTTCCTGTGCTTTTTCACCTTTCATTTTTTGGATAAAATAAAAGTCGGTGGAGACTCTTGCTAAACCGTAATATTTGCAAACACAAACACAAAACACCAAAGTCAGTTCTCCCACCGTATCACAGTGTGTGTAAGAGAGCATAGCTATTTTAATAAAGTAAAAACAGAAAAGAAAGACAAAGAGCTTAAAATTTGCATGCAAAACGTCCAATGATTTATTAATGACATATGAAGATGAAGTAATAGTCCTCACAAAATAGACCATTTTGCCTCGGGTAAAGCACAGAGCTTTAAAGTTTCAACTGTTCAAATATTACATATTCCAAAAAAAAAAGACAATTACTCTTGAATAAAAGTAATAGGAACAAAATCCTTGGCCTCCCAATTTTTGAGTCCACCGTTGATAGTTGGGAAGATCAACTTGTCCATGTCGCAGTACTATCACTATCCCCCAAAGCTTTGATTCCAAGATTGTTGATGCGTAGTGGTGGTCCTACGGCGTGAGCACGGCGAACAACTCTTTCGGCTCCTGAAGTAAAACCCAAACCAAAATTTTCAAATTTGTAAGGGATATCAGGGAGTTGGCTCCAAATGGTACACCCACCTTCCTCGACTACTACTTTGGCATCCTTCAAAGAAACCATCTTCAACGGAGGTCTGGTAGTCTTCGGAACACTAGTAGAAGTCTTGGTTACAGTAACTATCTGTGGAACCTCCTCAAAATTCTGACAAGGGGTCTCAATGAACTTGTCATCCATCTCAACATACCTGAAAGAGTTCAGGTGGCTCACCATGTATTCCTCCTCGCCATGGACTGTGATAATATTTCCATTAACTGGGTACTTTAACATTTGATGCAGAGTAGAAGTAACAGCACCGGTCCCATGGATCCAGGGGCGACCCAATAGACAAGAATAAGACCGGTGGATGTCCATCACGTAGAAAGTGGAGTCAAAAGTCTGAGTACCAACTTTGATAGATATGTCCACCTCCCCGTGCACCATTCTCTTGGAACCATCGAAGGCCCTCGCCACAATATTATTGGGTTTCAGTATGAGTCCTTCACAATTTAATCTGTCCAAAGCATTATTGGGTAATACATTTAATGATGAACCCGTATCCACCAGTACATGAGCTAGGGTAGTGCCTCTGCACTCTATGGAGACATGCAAGGCATCATTATGCTTTCTTCCCTTGGATGTTAAATCTGCATCAGTGAAACCAAGTCCATTGTCAGCTGTCAAACTAGCAACACAGTTCTTGAATTGACCGACTGAGGCTTCTTGAGGCACATGGGCAGACTTCAGAAACTTTACCAAAGCCTTAGCATGGGCTTCAGAGTATAACAGTAGGGCCACCATTGAGATTTTTGAAGGGGTATGCCCCAACTTCTCCACAACATTGTAATCACTTTTCTTTATGATCTTTTGTATTTCTTCCATTTCCTTTTTAGAAGCCTCAGGAATGACTTCTTTATGAGCCTTCGTCCGGACAGGCTCAACCAGTAACTCTTTGCCCCGAGTCTCAGCTGACTCATTAGCGGGGATAACCACATGGATGACAGTAGGAGTAGCATCGGAGTAATAACATGAGTAGAAATAGGAGTGGCAACAGGAGTGGCAATAGGAATAACCAAAGGGGTAGAAACCGTATTAGGAGAGAAAACTATTTCTCTTCTCGTAATTTTATTGGTCCCAACGATGTTGTCGATGTCAGGATCAGTATCTTCAGCAGCTTTATTTTTAACAGCCAATAGGTCTTGCTTGACACCATGGTAATAGACGTCAGCCCCATAATTCCAAGGAACAGCTTTATCGGAGGAATATGATATTGGCCCAGGAAAAGTGATGATCATAGGGGCAACCTTAGGAACGGATGTAATCCTGAAGGGTCTTTTGGAGGAGACACTGGGAGGATTATCGAAAATGGTAATTATTGAAATATTTTCACAGAGAACTTTTATAGAGGGAACTTTCTCAAACGTAATTTCTCTGTTGTTTATCAGGTGTTGGACACCTATCTTTAACAACAAGCAACCATTGGGTAGAGACATACATAGGTGACAACCTTCACCACAACCCGGAAATAAACTGGCTCGCAACAAATTCTTTTTAACAATCAGGAGAGGAGTAACTAATTCATCAACAGAAGAAACAAACAGGTTGTCATCAACGACATTGACACCCTGGCCATGTTTGGGCATTGGTGCAGTGATTACATTAGGGGTCTTCGGTGGGTCAAACTCAATCTCCTTCGCCTTGATAAGGTCTTGCACCTTGTTTTGTAAAGCCCAACAATCATTTGTATCGTGCCCTGGACTTTCAGAATGATAGGCACATCGAGCATTTGGGTTGTAGCGGGGAGATGCAGTATTGGGATTTTTAGGAGCCTCTTTTAGAGTGACCAGATTAGACTTCAACAAGTGTGGCAAAACCTAAGATAAGGTCATGTTGATACAGGTGAACTGTCTTCTGGGCATATCCGGTCTATGTTGATTATTTCGTTATTGGCTTGATGCAGGATTGGAGATCATAACAGCCCCTATCATTGGAAGGCATTCAGTTTTACTTTGATTCCTCTGACCGTAGGCAGCACATACTTATTTCTTTCCAGATAATGGTTTCCTTACTGTACTTGAGGATGCATCTCTCTGGATCTTACCACTCTTGATACCAGCTTCCACTTGCTTACCAGTCAATATCAGCTCAGTAAACCCAACTGAAGAGCTTCCAATCAGATGGTTGAAGAATGGACCAGATAAAGTACCCAAGAACATGTCTACCAGCTCTCTATCAGACATAGGAGGTTGAACTCTTCCCTCAAGATCCCTCCACTTCTGGGCGTAATCTTTGAAGCCCTCACTGGAACCCATAGAAATACTTTGCAATTTTGTACGGGTTGGAGCAAGGTCAATGTTGTATTGGTATTGCCTGTAAAAAGCAGTAGCCAGATCTTCCCAATTACAAATGTTGGTCCCCTCCAGCTAATAAAACCATTCTAATTGAGTCTCCAATAAACTTTCCTGGAAGAAGTACACCCATAAACTCCTATCAGCAGTGTGAGGTTGGATCTTCCAGACATATGACCTTAGATGCAACTTGGGGCATGAAACCCCATCATACTTAGAAAATGTGGGAACTTTGAATTTTGGTGGAATGACCACCCCATAAACTAAACGTAGTTCTTTAAAATCCAGACCAGGTAATCTCTGAATTTCCATGGCATTGAGACGATCCTCTAGTTGTTTATATTTGTCATCAGTGGGAGGATATTGTTCTTCAGCATAGTCGGCCTCCTCTTCATCAGACCCCAGACTGTGGTCTCCTTCTTTTTCCTTCTCTTCTTGATTGTCTCCCTCATTTGACGGAGTTGTGAATTCTAGAGCTCACTTTGCTGGTTCTCTAAATCTCCTTCCCATATTTAGGACACCCGTTGTTTTCTTCATCTTCTTCTTGTCTTTGATCATAAGAGTCTTCAGGTTCTCTTGTCCTTTAGCCAGAGCCAGGAACATCTGTTAGAATTGAGCATTCTGTGCTTAAAGACCCTTCACTATTTGTTTGATATCCATCTTACTAAAATAAACAGTAGAAAGATAAGGAAACCTATTGTGAAAAAAACTTGTTTGTGTTATGATGCATGAACATGCGTATGCAAATAATTTCAAGGACCCACAAGATTTTTAGACAAAAGGAACAAACATCAATTGCATTAATAAGTTCAAATTGAGTACAAACATGCCTCTTTGGGCTTACAATGGAGGAAATAAATACAAAATAAACTCCTAAGACAAAAAGGTCGAACGCGTCCTCTTTGGAGCAATGTAGGCATTCAAACTTCGCTCCTCATGAAGCTGTTTCGTGAGCTCCAGAACCTTCTTCTCACTGGCATATAATTGGGTCTCAAAGGTATCTCGTTTTTCCTTGAGCTAGATCCAAGACTTTTGCAATTCTTCAAAGTTTGTCAGCATATCAGGATGAAAAATGATGCGAGACTCGTCCTATTGAACAATAGGCTCTAAAATCACTGGCATGATAGCAACATACGGCATCATAAGACTTTGAGCACGAGCTTGCACCCACTTGAGGTATGGCTCCAAAGGGATGGAGTTCCTGCGCCCTAAGGTCTTGCTGTCAGTCTTCTTAACCATGCCCCAAGCACGGATGAACCTCTGGTGATAACCTTGTGGATCATTTGAATAGTCGAACACACTACCCTGGATGAGCATATCATGAGGACCATCCCTTCGGGCGTAACCTAACTGACGTAGGGCTAAAGAGGGGTTGTAGGTGATGCCTCCTCTAGTGCCAAGGAGTGGAACATTAGGAAATTCTCTGCAGTGATCAATAAAAGAGATATCTTCTTGAGAGCGAGGGCACCAATATATATTAGAGTGAGAAAGAGACATTAACCTTTGGTTCCATCTTAAGCCTAAATCATTCTTCATTACTGGCCGAGGAAAGTGCAAAATAAACCACCTATAGAGCAAATGCGTACAACACATAAGAGTTCCTCGTTTCTTCATAGTACGAATGTGAAGTGAATGCAGAATATCGTCGAGCAATGTAGGCACTGGATTACGATCAAGGAAGATGTTGATGGCACTGACATCTATAAACTGGTCTGAATTGGGGAACAAAACCAACCTGTATATCAAGAGAGCTAAGACATCTTCAAAGGCATGGTAACTCATAGCATCTAGGAATATCTGATCTTTCTTCATTTGAAAATTTTCAAGGAGGCCCTTAACTCCACTTCTTCTTTCCCAATTGGACTCAATGTCAGATGGCTTCAAATGCAAAGCTACGGCAACACTTTTAGAAACTAGATCTTGTTCTAAACCAGTGAAAGGTACCTGCTCCAACATAGGTGAACCAAGTGTTTTGGAGAATTCTTCCAGTGTGGGCACCAACTGATAGTCTGGGAATATGAAGCAATGGTGGTTAGGATCGAAGAACTGGAATAGGACACTCATCAGACCTTCGTCAAAACCGGTAGTAACCAAACTGAGCAAGTGACCATATCTCTTGTTGAATGATGAGCTCTCAGAAACTTTTAAGACCATTTCCTTGAGTTTGGGAGGGATCTCTACAAAATTGATTCGGATGGTTTTTCAGCGAGCTGAATCCATGACCAACAAAACAGAGAAGAGATAAATCCCCAGGCCCTTGAAATAGTTAGTGTACATGTTATGATGCTCATGATGTTATGGTTATGCTCTAAAATCACAGATATGTCAAACAAGTCACACAAAGACCTTATGTTTAAAAGCTTGCATGAGTTTTAAAGGTAAGTACCCTCTTGAAGTTCCAGTTGGCTCAAATTGTCCTAGAAAGTGAACATGTTCTAAGGATTCTTATATCACTGACTTTTCTTTTAGGCATTTTTTTAACTCAAGCCCCAAAGTATTGCGGCCAAAATATCCCAAAAGTCCAATCTCAACGAGTGTAGTATCGAGTATTAACCAATCTTCGATCAGAACCAAAGCCGACCATCTTACTACTTTATAATGGCTTGGGATGAGTTAATTAAAGGTTCTAAAGGTCATTTAGAGCTTAATTACACTATAAGGAAGCCTAATGTTATCCTTGATTGACTCAAGGAACATTAGTACAAACCAGAGTATCATGCTAACGTAGTTATCACTTCGTCCATATCGGTCTACACCGTACAACCTCCATGATTTATTGCTACTTACCTAAAAAAGGTTCCCCAGATTCAAGTGTAGGATCTTTAACAATAACTCAAACAAGGACCCAAAAAATGTAAAGCAAGCAAGTCAAACAAGGAAAGCAAGTAAATGTGATCTAGCTCTAAGGTAACCCCACTTTTTAGAAATCCCCAGCAGAGTCGCCAGTTCTGTAATACGGTGGGAGAACTGACTTTGTTGTTTTGCATTTGATAGCAATTGTTGCGTGTTGTACCCCAAAATTTTCCCTCCCATATTCCTCAAAACATTTCAAGAATGATACTCAAGTTGCTTAAGGTAGTCCAAGGGTTGGCCAGACAAGCTCTCTCCTAAGGCAGTCTACCTCAAATTAGGGTTTCACGTTGCATCAAGATACTTGAGTCCAAGGGACCCCAAATGCTCAAAATTGTCCTAATATGTTCTCAATATCATCCATGTCAAGTTACAATCCCTACATAGGAAATTTTCTCAGTCAATTGCTCAAAGGCCTAGAAATCGATTGTGCTGGGGCAAAAGTCAACTGTGGCCTACATACAGTCAAACTTCAAGATTTTTGGCCAACATCCTCATTTATAAGTATATTTCATCATTTGATCAAGGGTTGATCATGATTCATCAAGGATGGCTCATAATTCCTCAAGAACCAAAAGTTGCTAAATTAGGGTTTTGTAGGAAAAGTCAACTCAACTTTGACCAAGCATAACTCTCTCATACTTTATGAGAAATGACCCATCTAAATCTAATTTTGAATAAGATGCAATTCCCTACAATCCATCTTCAGCTCCCAAGTTCAAAATATTCACTTACAAGAAGTTATGAATTTGGACATTATAGGTCATTTTGAAAAGTCAACAAAAACACCTTTTTTGTCAAAGCTTTATACTTGAGCATGGAATATCAAATTGATATGAGACCAAAAGGGTTGATTAGAGAACATCTCAAGCTTTCTAAAAAGTCCAAGAACACATCCAAAGAGTTATAATTGAGGAAGTTATGCATTGGTGAAGTTGACCTTTTTTCAAAATTGCCAAAAGTCAACTATGCCTAAAACTTCAAATTTTGCCAAATGGGCCCAATCTTTTTCACTTGTTTTGAGTTGGAAACATAGTCCACGAGCTCTAGCCCTTGCCACTTGTCCTTATCATGTTTTTATTATTTATTTTGATTTTTATTTGAATTAATTCAATTTAAATCAAAACAAATCATATAAAATCCAAAATATTGAAAACACAAGATTTTGTGTTTGTTTCAGGTTTCAATTACAGCTAGCAAGTAATCAAATTCGTATCAAGGCATGGTGTGAACAAAAAGATTGAAATAGGCCAATTTTGGAAAGTTTTCAAAGTGAATCAAATCAAGAATCCAATTCATTGATGGAGGAAGATTGATATCAGTTATCAACCCTAATCCCTTCCTTGATACATATAGAGGCGAGGCAGACCTAAAACTAGGTTAGAAACAGGCGCAACAAGGAGAACAAAAACTCAAAAAATTAAGAAAAAGTGGTGAATCGAATTTGTACTTAGAGGACAATACAAGACTCTTTGCCTATCCCAATTGATTATTGGGAGTATCAGCAAGCTAAAGCAATCAAGAACCAAGCCTTTCCAGTCCCAAAAAGCTCTGTAAGTCCATCACGATACCTCACGTTTCTTGAAATCGAATCCCGTGATTTAGGCATTGTTAGGATGAATTAATCACATATTCTTGATCTATGAGACATATGCAAGCTTTCTGCATGATTTAATTGCATTTATATGGCTTGTACTGGAACGTGCCATTGTTAGGGTTTCATAGCTCGCTTTGGGGGTTTTTGAATCCAGGAAAAATTGGGCCATGAAAGGGCCACCAATGAAACCAGCAGGACCAGACGAATTCAACCATGGCCTTGTTTTTCATTTATCATGTTTGTGCTTGATTTTAAGAATGACAGGGGCTATAGCTACGGACAAACGTCCGTAGGTAAAAGTGTTTCACTCTTACCAACGGATCCAAGGAAGGGGACGACTGCGTGGCATCCATCCATTGGCCCATTCAAACCTGGCGCGTGTTTTTTTTATTCCCCACTAATTCTTGTTTTTTATATATTATTATTACTATTCGTTATATGTACAAACAGAAGCAGATGGCCCAGTGGTAGCCAGTTTGGTGTTAAGGCCTGGGAGTGCTTGAGGTAAGGGGTTCGACCCCCTGCCTCCAACATTTGTATTTTTTCTTAATTTATTTCAGGCAATCACATGTGTACATAAATCCAAGGCCTATCATACTCCCTCAAGATCCAACCATTCAGGAATCCAAGAAGCCAGATCTGATGGCTATGACATGATGACCATGGTGGACCTCAGTCAAGGCAATATGCTGGATCTCAGAAGTCAACGTGGACTTCCAATCATTGGGCCCAGATTGATATTCACACCCCCCATTTTTCAGGCCCATTTCTTATTCTTTTTTCTTTTTATATTTCATTTAATTTATATATTTATATATTTTACTAACAAAAATTAATTTTCTTTTTATTAAAAAAATCACTAAAATATTTTTCTATCCAATTAAATTTAAGATATTTATTTTTATTAAAAAAATTAATTAATTTAATTAGGTTTGATTAATTTAGATAACTTTGATTTCTTTTTTTTTACATAATTAAAATTAATTAGAATAAATAGGTTTTATTACTAACTTAATTATATTTTATTTTTTCCTAAAATAACAAAAAACCAAAAATAGGTCATGTCATTATTTTTATTAATTAATTTAATCACTAATTAATTTTTGTATTTAATTTAGAAAACTTAATTCTTTTCTTTAAAAAATATTAAAAACAACCAAAACATTTTTCTTTTGATTAAGAGGGTCAAAATCCTAGTTCGCATTCGTTCTAATTTTCATTGCGCACTTTATTTTATTATTTTTACCCTATTATTGTAACTGCCTACAGTTTGTAATAATTTTAATTAGGACTTTTACTTTTCATTATCGCTTTATTTCTCAAAGGGTTTGTTTTTGGCTATGTAAATACCTGAAGCCTTGTAATAGCGTAGTTTAAATTCCGCAAATTATTAACTGTTAGATGTATGATAATAGGATGCATGACAAGAATGTATGACTAATTTTAAAACAGTTAGATCACCCTAAATGTGCAAAGATAAATAAACTTAAATTGAGTCATTCGCACATGCGCACTCCTAGGGTACACTCCCACTTGGTTGCCTTCGGTAAACGGTCATTGAGTATAGGATGCTTTAGTGGTTGTCCTTTTTCTAAACAAAGATCAAAGTGTTAGAACAATGTTTGAATCTAGTACCCTATATTTAAGTTTTGATGATAACAAAGTGAAAAGATATAGTATTTAAATGTTTCATGATTGAATTATATGCTGCCTAAAAATACTATGCTCTGACTTGCAGATATGCTGATTAAAATAAGCAAGATCACTTATTCAGCATCAGAACTTGATTTGATACACCAGCATCAGAAGTTGCTGAATCAGAACGTGAAGATCAGATGATCAACTCACATACATGCTGAAGCTTGATGAACAGAACTGCGCGTAAACACTTTGATACAGAATCAATAGTTCATCAGCAGCGAAGCAGAATCAGAATGAGCCAAGCCAGAACGTGCATTGAAGAAGCAACGGTACTGTGCATTGAACGCTAATCAATTCCAACGGCTTCATTCCAGACAAGATCTGCTCAAAAAGGAAAGCTTGTTATTAGCATTGAATCAAGAATATTTGCTTCAACGTTCATCTTCTCAAGTGCTATATAAACCAAGCTTCGAAGATTATAATGGCTAATGCTTCCAAACTCTCTACACGCACAAAGCTGAACAATAATCTTCATCTACCAGTTTTGCTAAACCAACAAACTCTGATACTCCATTAGTGTTTAGCATTCTAAGTTTCTAAGCTTCATTTGTGTAAACATCACAGTTGTGATATAGTTTTGTAGAAAACATTCACACACATTATTTTATACCTTTGTAAGAAAGTGTTGCCTTGACAAACCGGATTGTGGTTTGAATCAAGAAGGCTTTAGCAGTTGTTAAAGCAGATTTGTATTCAGTTGAATATAGTGAATTAAGACCTCGTTGGAGAGAGGCGAAATCACCTTGACGGGTGGACTGGAGTAGTTTGAGATCAAACGAACCAGGATAAAAATATCTTGTCATTTGCTTTAAGTTTCCAGTTTTACAATTCAACCCCCCCTTCTTGTGTTTTTCACCCCTTCAATTGGTATCAGAGCGCCTGGTTCTGAGCTAAAACACTTAACCGTGTCAGTACAAGATCCAGCGTCAGAAAAACACAATGGCAGGAAACAACTCTCATTTCAGCAATGACAACAATGAGGATAGAGACAGATTCAGCGGCAAACCTCCAGTCTTTGATGGAGAAAACTTTGATTACTGGAAAGACAAAATTGAAAGCTTCTTTCTAGCACATGATGTTGATCTGTGGGATATGGTGACAGATGGATACACGCACCCTGTGAATGCAACTGGTCAGAAGATTGAAAGAAAATCAATGACTGATCAACAAAAGCGTGATTTCAAGAATCACCATAAGGCCAGAACCATCCTCCTCAGTGCCATCTCCTATACTGAGTATGAGAAGATCTCCAACAGAGACACAGCTAAGAACATCTTTGATTCTCTCAGAATGACGCATGAGGGCAACGTTCAAGTCAAAGAAACAAAAGCTCTGGCGCTCATTCAGAAGTATGAGGCGTTTAAAATGGAAGAATCTGAATCCATTGAAACTATGTTCTCTAGATTCCAGATTCTGGTAGCTGGTCTCAAAGTTCTGGACAAAGGATACTCTACTGCTGACCATGTCAAGAAGATAATCAGAAGTTTACCCAAGCAGTGGAGGCCTATGGTTACTGCTCTGAAGCTAGCGAAGGATCTCAACAAAATCACTCTGGAGGAACTTATAAGCTCCCTCAGAAGTCATGAGATAGAGCTAGAAGCTGATGAGCCTCAGAAGCAAGGTAAGCCTATAGCTTTAAAATCTAACAGAAAATCTGAATCTAAAGTTTTGCAGGCAGTTGAAGAAACATCTGATGGATCCTCATCAGAAGAAGACGAACTTTCCCTTCTCTCCAGAAGAGTAAATCAACTGTGGAAGCAAAGACAAAGGAAGTTCAGGAATCCCAGAAGATCTGATCAGAACGAGTCTTCTTCCAGATACAGAAGGACAGATTCTTCCTCTGGATACAGAAGATCTGAAGGCTCCTCAGGTAGCAAGAAGCCAAATACAAAAGACATCATCTGCTACGAGTGCAATGAGCAAGGACACTACAAGAGTGACTGCCCAAAGCTTCAGAGGGAAAAGCCCAAAAAGAAGTTTGGAAGAGAAAAGAAGAAAAGTCTCATGGCCACATGGGATGACTCTGACTCGTCTGAAGCTGACTCAGAATCAGATGATGAAAGGGCGAACATAGCGCTCATGGCTAGCATTCCAGATGACAGTGAAGCTTCTGACTCAGACTCAGAATCAGACACAGAAGAGGTATTCCCTAACTTCGCTGTTAATTTTACAAAGGCTGAACTTGCTGAAAGCCTCAATGAAATTCTGGAACGTTATCAGCAGATTAGAGCTAAATTCAGAGACCTGAAAAGGACTCTTGAATCTGACTCTAATAAGTCTGAGAGTCTCAAATTGGAAAACTCTGAGCTGAGAGATAAAATTTTAAAATTAGAAAACTCTTTACAAAACTCTCAGAATGAACCAATTTCTGAAACTCCCAGCAACGCTGATGAGATCATCAAGGAGTATGATCATAGTTTCCAGAAGTTCCTTGCTAAAAGCATAGATAGAAGCAGAATGGCTTCAATGATCTATGGAGTTAGCAGAAACGGCAGGAAAGGAATAGGATACCTAGGTAAGGTTCCTACACCTAAAAATGTCATGGATTTAACCATTAAACACACACCTTTAAATTCACACTTTGTGTATGGTCACACACATGACATCAAATATACTAGTAGTAATCACTTTGTGAAACCAAAATTCAACCAGAGTTTTGGTAAAACTAACAAGTCAGGACCCAAGAAGATCTGGGTACCTAAGGATAAAATAATACATGTTGCAGATATCTTTAGCAGCAGGTCAGAAACACCAGTCATGGTACCTGGACTCTGGCTGCTCACGACACATGACGGGAAGAAGGCATATGTTCCAAAGCCTGGAACTTAAGCCTGGAGGCCACGTTGGCTTTGGAGGCAATCAGAGGGGAAAGATAATTGGCTCTGGAACTGTAGGTAACGGAAATCTTCCCTCTATTAATAATGTTCTGCTAGTTGATGGATTGATGCATAACCTGTTATCCATAAGTCAATTAAGTGATAACGGTTATGATATAATCTTTAATCAAAAATCATGTAAAGCTGTTAGTCAGAAAGATGGGACTATCCTATTTAATGGTAAGAGGAAAAACAACATTTACAAAATCAAACTTTCTGAACTAAAGAGTCAGAACGTAAAATGTCTTCTGTCTGTTAACAACGAGCAGTGGATCTGGCACAGAAGATTGGGGCATGTTAGTATGAGAAGAATATCTCAGATTAACAAACTCAATCTGGTCAGAGGACTTCCAAATTTGAAGTTCAATTCAGATGCTCTGTGTGAAGCATGTCAGAAAGGCAAATTTGCAAAACCATCTTTTAAATCCAAAAATGTTGTTTCTACCTCTAAGCCATTAGAACTTCTGCACATTGACTTATTTGGACCAGTTAAGACTGCTTCTATCAGTGGCAAGAAGTATGGGTTAGTAATCGTAGATGACTATAGCAGATGGACATGGGTAAAGTTCTTAAGACACAAGGACGAGTCACACTCTGTGTTTGTTACCTTCTGTAACCAAGTTCAGAACGAAAAAGATCTTAGAATCGTTAAAGTCAGAAGTGATCATGGTGGAGAATTTGAAAATAAAGATTTTGAGTCATTCTTTAATGACAAAGGCATTCTGCATGATTTCTCTTGTCCTAGAACTCCCCAACAAAATGGAGTTGTAGAACGAAAGAACAGAACATTGCAAGAAATGGCCAGAACCATGATCAACGAGACAAACGTTGCTAAGACTTTCTGGGCAGAGGCAATAAACACAGCGTGCTACATTCAGAATAGAATCTCAATAAGACCTATTCTGGAAAAGACTCCATATGAATTGTGGAAGAACAGAAAGCCCAACATTTCGTATTTTCATCCATTTGGATGTACTTGCTATATGTTAAATACAAAGAATTATTTGAACAAGTTTGATTCTAAGGCACAGAAGTGTATTATGTTAGGATACTCTGAACGCTCAAGAGGGTACAGAGTATACAATACAGAAACACAGATTGTGGAAGAATCAATCAGTGTTCGTTTTGATGACAAGCTTGACTCTGAAAAGTCAAAGCAGAATGAAAATCTTGCAGGTATAGAAATTGAATTTGCAGGTTCTGAAGACAAGTCATCAGAAGCTCTCAACACAGACATTCCTTCAACGTCTGAAAGAAGCAATGCTAGAAATCCTTCAACAGCTGCTGATCAACCTCAGAAGAGATTGCCCAGAAGCAGTTTGGATCATCCAGAAGAGACTATCCTAGGAAGAAAGGAAGATCCAATCAGAACAAGAGCAAGCTTCAGAAACTCTGAAGAAACTCTGATGGGACTCGTGTCTCTGATTGAGCCTTCTTCTATTGATGAAGCACTTCTGGACAATGACTGGATTCTGGCAATGCAAGAAGAGCTGAATCAATTCACCAGAAACGACGTATGGGATCTCGTTCCCAGACCAAAAGGATTCAACGTCATTGGAACAAGATGGGTGTTCAGAAACAAGCTTAATGAACAAGGTGAAGTCGTCAGAAACAAGGCACGACTGGTTGCACAAGGTTATAGTCAGCAAGAGGGGATAGACTATACAGAAACCTTTGCCCCAGTCGCCAGGTTAGAATCTATCAGACTTTTAATTTCATTTGCTGTTAATAGAGGCATCACTCTGTATCAGATGGATGTCAAAAGTGCATTCTTAAATGGTTATATAGAAGAAGAAGTTTATGTTCACCAACCCCCAGGTTTTGAAAATACAAAACATCCAGAACATGTTTTCAAACTGAAAAAGTCACTGTATGGTCTGAAACAAGCTCCCAGAGCTTGGTATGAAAGGCTAAGTAACTTTCTGCTTGAAAATGAATTCACCAGAGGGAAAGTGGACACTACTCTATTCTGTAAAACAGTTAAGAGTGACATTTTAGTCTGTCAAATTTATGTTGATGATATTATTTTTGGTTCTACTAATCCTTCTCTTGGAAGAAAATTTGCTAAGTGTATGCAGGCAGAATTTGAGATGAGCCTCATGGGGGAACTGAAGTTCTTTCTAGGAATTCAGATTAATCAAACTCCAGAGGGAACTTACATTCATCAGAGCAAATACATCAGAGATCTTCTGAAGAAATTTGACCTCTCAGAATGTAAGCCATCAAAGATTCCAATGCATCCCACGTGCATTCTGGAAAGAGAAGAGGTAAGCAAAAGCGTAGAACAGAAAGTCTACAGAGGTATGATTGGTTCTCTCCTTTATCTGACAGCTTCAAGACCTGATATTTTATTCAGCGTATGTATTTGTGCTAGATTCCAATCAGATCCTAGAGAATCTCACTTAACAGCTGTTAAGCGAATTTTCAAGTATCTGAAAGGTACTACTAATCTGGGTTTGTTTTATAGAAAATCTAGTGATTACAGCTTAGTAGGCTACTGTGATGCTGATTTTGCTGGAGACAGAGTGGAACGTAAAAGTACTTCTGGAAGCTGCCAGTTTCTGGGAGAAAATCTGATCTCGTGGTCCAGCAAAAGGCAATCAACAATTGCTCTGTCAACAGCAGAAGCTGAGTACATAGCAGCAGCTGGATGTAGCACACAGATGCTCTGGATGAAAAGTCAGCTTGAAGACTTCCAGATTTTTGAGAGTAACATTCCTATTCTTTGTGATAATACTTCTGCTATTTGCTTAAGTAAGAATCCTATTTTACATTCTAGAGCTAAGCATATAGAAATAAAACATCATTTCATTAGGGACTATATTCAGAAAGGTATTCTAAACTTGAAATTTATAGATACAGACCATCAATGGGCTGATATCTTTACTAAACCCCTTTCAGAAGATAGGTTCAATTTCATTCTGAAACATCTCAGCATGAAAGTATGCCCAGAATGAAAATGTTTTAATTCCATGTATTTATCTTCAGAATGTAATTATATTACTGTGAACTTCTGATCAATCTCCTTTCAGAAAGATAGAACATGCAGATTGTATCAGATGCAAGTCCAAAGATCTGAGAGTCTAATCTCAAAGACAGACGTGCTGATCACTACATCAAACAAGTGTCATCCAATCATCAGCAAATCCCTGAAGCAGAACGCGTGCACGCTTCTGAGAAAGGAAAGCGCTGATTGGGTGCATTGAGACACATGTCTGGTAACCGTTTTTAAGTATCTTTCTCAAATCCCCCAAAATCAGCAAGCATTTAATGCAAAGTAATCACGCTTGTTAATGGCAATCATTATTTTTTTTCTCTCTCTTAAAAACGTTTAATTTTTCAAAATAATTTTTGAAAACCTTATTTAAGCACATTATTCTTCACTCTTATTCCTTACGCTTTCTCATAATCTCTGAAACTTTTTCTGCATATTTCTGAGTTTATCTCCTTCAAACCTTTTTCTCAAATCATTCTCAAAGCTTTGTTGTGTGAGAACAATGGCATCCTCCAGCATTTCTGCAGGGAATCAGAAGAAAGAAACTTCTGAGCAATATCAGGTGCCTACCAGAACTCTTCTCACACCGGTAAAGAATCTTGAGGTTCTCTCTGAGTTAATCATCGACTTCGAAAGTTTGAAGGAAAATGGATTTGACCTAACTGAGGAAATTAAAGCTCAAAAGTGGGAGAGGTATTTCGATAGGTTGGTTGGACCAACTTTCCCAGAGCTTGTCAAGGAATTTTGGATTCACGCCAAGATTCATAAACATCTAGTCATCTCTTCTGTCATGGGAAAGAAGATAATAATTTCTGAAGACCTCATTGCTAGGTTAATTGGTCAAAGTGGTGGTGGAGTCCGTTGTGTGGACATGGCTGACAGATGCCCTGATATAGGTGTGGTAGCCAACTGCATTTTCACCCTTGGATTTCCCAGCAGCAAAATTAAGGATCTGAAGGATCACTGCAGAGTATGGGCCAAGATTGTTCTGGGCTGTTTCAATCACAGGAAGCCAACAAGCTCTCCTGATTATATAAACGTGGATCAGCAATTTCTGATCTACTTTATTGATCAGAGGGTGAAGATCAATCTGGCACACTTCCTGTTCAACCATCTGAAGACTAGTGTGAAAGAGACTAGAGAAGAAGAAAGGACCAAAAGGGAATGGATACCGTTTGGAAGGCTCATATCAGATATTCTAACAGAGAATAAGCTGATAGATTATCTGAGCGAAGCTCAAGTGCTGGGCACTATGGAACCAACTGTTGGAAAACCGCTGAACGCTAAGAACCTGAAAAAGATGAAGCTGATTGAAAATATTAGGAAGGAACCCAGAGCTTCTTCAACGGCTGACATCTCCAGAAGAAGAGTGCCTCTGAGTAATTTCCCAAGATTTTCTGAAATGGAATCCCAACCTGATATGTTTCTCAAGTATCCAGATTCATACAAGGAAGAAGATGCAGGTTCAAAGCTGAAGATCAAAGATCTGAGTCAAGTTCAACCTGAAGTGACTCAGAAGAAGACAAAGAAGAGGAAAGCAGAAGGATCATCTCATCAGACTCCAAAGAAACGAGGTAATTCATCTGCTACCCCTATTTCAATTTCATCTACTATTCCAACATCTGCTGCCCCTCCTCAAACCTCTCACAGAATATCCATCCCAATCCCTACCATTGATGAAACCATACCAGAAGACCCTTCTGAGGCCTTACTACTCAGAAGACCCAGAATCAAAATTACCAAACAACCAACTGTTTCAACAACACCAGCACTAGATAGAGTGCTAGCTGATATTGAGCGTGAACATGTTTCTGCTCAACCAAATTCTGAACTACCAAATATTCCTCCTCCACAACCTGAACCAGAAATACAACCTGAACCAGAAATACAACAACAACCAGAACCAGAACCCCAACAACAACAACCTCTCACAGAAGAACCTCTGATCCCTGAGCAATCAGAGATTCCACCTCCTCAACCAGAAAATAATCCACCCTCACCACAAACAGAGTTTCACCGTTATGAAACCCCTTCTCCACATCATTCTGATCCCCACTCACCTCAACCTTCACCACTGGCAATCCAGTTGCCATGTGGAACCACCATTGTCAGGCCCCAGTTGCCATCTTCAGAGGAATCAACACCTCCAAAAACTCCAACCACTCCAATAGAAATATCCTCTGACTCTGATAACCCTCCTCCAAAACAAACAACCTCTGAAAACCAATCCGCTGAAAACCCCAGCAGAACCTTCATTGACTTAACAAGTCTTGAACGTCTTGCTGATCTTAGACACAAAATTGCCATACCCAAACCAAAGCAACCAGATGTTGGCTCTGGTATCTTGAATTTTGAAACAGGTATGCTGCAATGGATTGCTTCTTTGAAGCAAGTTTGTCCGGGGATGATCGACCCAGCTGCTTCTGATCAGCTCTGGTCACAGTTCAGAGTATGGGTTCGTGCTGAAGCCCTCCAGCTGCAGGACATCAACTATGAGCAGGCTCAACAGAACTTTAGCAAGCTGCTGAAGGACGTTGAGAGTCAGCTGCCTCAAGAAGTTGTGCTCCCTCTGGACAGTGAATCCTGGTCTGAGAAAGAGCAAGCTGCACAGGTGCAACCATCAGAGGACAAGACCATTCAGGAAGAGAATCCAGCAGAAGATGTAGCTGAAAGTTCTGAGAAACTTCCTCCTGCTGAAAGTTCTCAAGCTGCCTTGGACAGGCAGGCTCTGGAAGAACTAAGGCTGAATGACCTGCGTCTCCAGCAGAGGATGGAAGAGAATGATCAGAAGATGGAAGCAAGAATGAATGTACAGGACAACAAGATTGACACTGTTGTCACCATGGTTCAGAAGCAGAATGAAACTTCTGAAAAGATTCAAGCAATGCTGGAAAGCCTGTTCTCACGCATGCCCCCTCAACCATAAATCTTTTTCATGCATAATTTTTCATGTTTTCTTCATTTTATGTTTTGACTATGTTTTGTAATGCTATTTTGCTCTGATCATGAACTATTTTAATATAATTAGTTTTTCTGATCTAAATTATCTTAGCACATCACCAGCACTTTTTGATTGCTGACAAAAAGGGGGAGAACAAGAATGATATTTAAAATCAATAACGGCTAACTAGACAGAAATTCTCAAACATTCTAACTCTATTACTTGAAATGTTTTTCTGTTGTGTTTTTAAGTCTACAGGCACAAGGAAGCTCTTGAACACAATGAAGACTAGAAGCTAGAAGATCTGATCAAATGTAGAAGCTCATGTTGCTCTGATCAAATATGAAGTTCTGATATATGAAGCTCTGATCGTCCTAACACTCTGATCCGAAGCAAAGCTCTGACAGGAAAAGCTCTGAAGCTCTGCTCTCTGATAAGTCAAAGACTCTTAATCTGATGTTCAAAGATAGAAAAAGATCTGATCCTGAAGAACACGCATATCAAAGGGAAGTAACAAACTCAGGGGGAGTATCTCTTAAACTCTGATTTTTTCCTTACTTCTTAACTCTGAAGCATTTCCCAGATACTTTTCACGTTATTTTTTCATTTAAAATATCTAGTTTTTGTCATCATCAAAAAGGGGGAGATTGTTAGAACAATGTTTGAATCTAGTACCCTATATTTAAGTTTTGATGATAACAAAGTGAAAAGATATAGTATTTAAATGTTTCATGATTGAATTATATGCTGCCTAAAAATACTATGCTCTGACTTGCAGATATGCTGATTAAAATAAGCAAGATCACTTATTCAGCATCAGAACTTGATTTGATACACCAGCATCAGAAGTTGCCGAATCAGAACGTGAAGATCAGATGATCAACTCACGTACATGCTGAAGCTTGATGAACAGAACTGCGCGTAAACACTCTGATACAGAATCAATAGTTCATCAGCAGCGAAGCAGAATCAGAATGAGCCAAGCCAGAACGTGCATTGAAGAAGCAACGGTACTGTGCATTGAACGCTAATCAATTCCAACGGCTTCATTCCAGACAAGATCTGCTCAAAAAGGAAAGCTTGTTATTAGCATTGAATCAAGAATATTTGCTTCAACGTTCATCTTCTCAAGTGCTATATAAACCAAGCTTCGAAGATTATAATGGCTAATGCTTCCAAACTCTCTACACGCACAAAGCTGAACAATAATCTTCATCTACCAGTTTTGCTAAACCAACAAACTCTGATACTCCATTAGTGTTTAGCATTCTAAGTTTCTAAGCTTCATTTGTGTAAACATCACAGTTGTGATATAGTTTTGTAGAAAACATTCACACACATTATTTTATACCTTTGTAAGAAAGTGTTGCCTTGACAAACCGGATTGTGGTTTGAATCAAGAAGGCTTTAGCAGTTGTTAAAGCAGATTTGTATTCAGTTGAATATAGTGAATTAAGACCTCGTTGGAGAGAGGCGAAATCACCTTGACGGGTGGACTGGAGTAGTTTGAGATCAAACGAACCAGGATAAAAATATCTTGTCATTTGCTTTAAGTTTCCAGTTTTACAATTCAACCCCCCCTTCTTGTGTTTTTCACCCCTTCACAAAGTCCCGATTCGGAAAAGTTGCCTCGGAATGGTTGCCTCGGAATTGTTACCTCGAATAATTGATCTAAGACATTAGGGTTATTACTAAGACATCCTAACATTGCTTTAGTGACCCTACGTCTCTTTCGAATTGACCCTTAAAACTCCAACGACGGTGCTACCTACTCACTAATAGTGGGATAGCGCTATCTAAAGGAAACGAACATAGAACGATTCTTTTTTCGAATAGGTAGATTAGCTCTTAAGTACTTGCTCATTCTAAACAAATTTTTCACACTTACACTCCTTTACAAACAAAGTTTTCAAAAAACACTTCATTACACTCTTGAAGACAGAAGCAAGAGTTAAATCGAAGTCAAAACAAAAACTTTTCAAATAACACAAACACAAAGAAAAAAATTTTGAAAATGATGAGCAAGTACCTAAGAGCCCGTAGATAACTACGGATAGAAAGGGTGCTAATACCTTCCCTTTCTATAATCTACCCCCCGTACTCAGAAATATCTCGAAAAAGGAATTTTTCTGTGCTTTTTTCCTTTCCTTGTTGGATAAAATAAAAGACGGTGGCGACTCTTGCTTACCGCGACATTTTGCAAACACAAATGCAAAACACAAACCAACAAATTCCTTTAAAAAAAATAGGGAAAACACATCCCGGTTCTGGCCACCGTATCACAGAACTGGAGACTCTGCTGGGGAGTTAATAAGTGGGGCGTACCTTAGGAATTGTTCATCATATTGTTTTCAATTGCTTAATTTGATTGCTTTATTTTGTGGGCTTTGTATCAGAGTTACTATAGATCCTAACCCGGATCTGGGAACACCTTTTAGGTAAGTAGCAATAGATTGTGAGGGAACTGTACGGTGTAGACCGATACGGTTGAAGCAGTAGCTATGTTGGTGTGACATATTAGTTGGTACCGATATCCCTTGTGGAGCAACAAGGAGAGTATGGGGCTGCTAATGAGTCACTAAGAATCAATTGACCTTAGAACCTATAATTGACCAACTTGGCCATAGAAAGTAGCAGTATGCTACACTCATTGAGACCATACTCTCGAGATGGTTCCGGCTGCGAGAAAAGATTGTGTGTCTGGAATTATGACCGATGGAGGATGGTCAGTGATATTGAGAACCTCTAAGAACCCGGTTATTATTATTAGGACAGGTTGAACCAACTAAACTGCAAGAGGGTAATACCTAAACTCCATGCCAGCCTGAAATTTAAGGGCTCTTGTGTGACTTGTGTGCTCTCAAACTTGAACTACTTGCACATTTTTGTTATCTAACAACATGAGTTCCTTGCAGGTTTTGTTTACAGTCCTTATCCAATAACTTGGATTTCTTGCCAGATTTACTTGTTTACATCACCTCGCATTTTTGCTTAAACGCATATCATACACATCATAACATCATGCCTTAACATTTCTTTAACCATTCCAAGGATCTCAAGGGTTTGTGATGCAGGTTATGGTAAATCAAACGTCTGGCAAGGGGCAATGGGGATTTATTTTCCTCTAGCCAATATCGTCTAGAGATCAAAACACGATGACTTGAATCGGTGGCTATGACCCACTCGATATGGTGAGTTTGACTCTTGAAGAAGGACTCTTAACAACACGAAGTTTCTTCAATCAAACTGCAAAATTCAAATTCTAACAGTTTCTTGTTTACCCCGCGAGATCCTTGGAAACATTGCATACATATCATACATATCATTACATAAGCAGGTTTCAATGTCGGTCTCTCACGTCCTCGCTGTTTATTTCAGCAATGGCTCTCAAACAAGACAACAGAGATCTTCAAGAAACTCAGTTCAGGGAAATATTCCTAAACCTGTCTAAGGGACAAGAAGAGTTGAAAGTACTCCTCGTCGGGAACTTGGTCAAGAAAGGTCCTGAAGACAATAAGGATGAACGGCTGGAACAATTGCAAGCTGAGGTGGTTGCAATAAGAACCCAAATACTGGGGAAAATGGCTCTTATCCAAGGCTTAGCCCGGGAACAGGAGGAGTTGAGAACCATTATCAACCAGCTTCATCAAGACAGACACAACAGTATGAAGCAAACAGTCGAGACCGAGGACCAAGTCATTGATCAACCTCCAAGAAGACAAGGGTTTGGTTTGGTGAAGAATGGACCTCTCCAAGTTTCTATTACCTCACGGGTCCAACAACAACCTTGCCAAAAACAACGGGTTAATCAGAGTAAGCCAGATACACCCAAGAGGCAGTTTACCAAGCTCAACATGCCGCTATCTCAAGCGTTACAACACATGTTGAGGATGAATCTGGTGACGTTAATAGGACCTCATCCGAATCCCAAGACTTCTTCACCTAACTACAATCCTGATGCAAGGTGTGCATATCACTCCAACAGTCCGGGGCATGACACTGACGACTGTTGGCAGTTGAAATACAAAATTCAAAACCTAATTGATGAAGGAGCATTATAATTCACACAAGATGGTCAGATGGAATGTTTCTGTCAATCCTCCAAGGCTCACCATTTGAAGTGACAAGTTCTGACAAGAGAATACTTTTTGTTCATTAGAATTTTCAATTTGTAATTTTCTTTTGATTGTTCAAACATTTATTCATGTCAAACTTTGTTACTTTATCAATGCATTGCATATGTCTGTTTTGAATCAATCCATTTGTATTCACTATATTCAAATTGCTTTCATTTTTGTGATGTTTAACTCTCGATTAAAAAAATTCTAAGCCTTTAGAGGGAGGATGATGAAAATGATATCAAAATCTCTACAGTATGCTTTTGAACAGACCCCGTTGACGATGTACAGGCGTTGTTTCAAATCCTAAACAGTGGAGTTATAAGGAAGATAATCCCTAGTCAACCCCTTTGAGCCAAAGAAGTTAGAGTTTTTCTGTTCACACAAATTAAAACCCTTAATCACAACCTGGGGCAGGGTAGTTTTCTCAGTTAGTCCAGGTGCACAATGAATGGCATCAAATAGGTCCTTCCAAAACAAAAGACGGTGATGGTTCCCTATAAGCGTCAAGACAAGCAGTCATTATCTCTCAAAATAAAAAGCCCATTAAGTCAAAACCTATGAAAGAGACTTAAGAAAAAACTGGGGCATCCCGCTGACTGTAATCACAAAAGAAACAGTTCAGGCAAAAGACAGGGATAATAAAATCAAAAGGAAAGAGGTCCTACAAACCCTAAACTCTAAAAAAAAATGACTGCATGTTCAAAATAAATTGTCAGTATCCGAACCATCATTGGAATATCAGAGCAAAGACTCAAACGGGATCTAAATGCATAATTAGCTGAGTTTATGACTGAAGAACATCACGAAGAGTGGGTGGGTACAAATAAATTTTGAGCCTTTATCCTTTGTTTCTTGAACCGTGAACCAGGCCACGTTATAACCCTTAAAAGTCCAAGCTGAAGCATGGGTTAGTTTGAAAGCATACTGTTACAAAAGGTATCCTGACTCCTGTAGGACTTGCTGTAAATCCTGAGTTGACATCACATTTTACAAAATTTTCCTGTCTTACTGAAAAATGCATTTTCAAAAATTTCAAGACAGATATAAGCTTTGCATTCTTAAAATAACATTGTTTGCATATGACTATTTGTTCAACAATAGAGAAATTTGCACGACGAATATCTAGTGAACAAAAATCTTCTCAATAAAAAGGATCACCTCAAGTGGAAAAACACTTCCAACCAAGGGGCACGACATGATTATTGTCCATCATCTAGGGTCGTTAAGTCAAGATTCAAGGAATCTCTCAAAGATGCCAAATAGCTAGGGGAAAATCTCCATCTGAGTCACTTGGGGCATTGGACATGAATTCCAGCAACAAATCTTGTATGATCAGATGAACATCTTCTGGTAGTGTGGCAACACTACCGACAGTGACGACTCCCTACACACTGAGAGCATGGACATAGTCAGAAAATACTACGCATGAATAAAGACCCACTAGGTTGACTGGCCTAGGCAAAAATGAGGGCATCCCGGCGAACCAAAAGGGTTCGGGCAAAAATTAGGGATAAAAACAAAAATATTTGTACACCCGGCAGGTAGAAAACCTGAAAAGGAGGCTTGGGAAAGAAAGGGTATCCCGGTGGACTGAAAATCTGAAAAAGACAGTCCAAGCAAAAGTTAGGAATCAAAGCGTACGACTATGTCCCGTTATCTTGTCACTTGCCTACCAGAAGAAGACTGATCATTTCGATCGAAAGTTACCAAGAATCTCATAAGTTGGGATAACACTCGATCCACAAGGCCCCCGCAGGCACTTTCTTCAGCAGAAATAGGGGCAGAAAAGTCTCGATGCAAAGTCATTGTCATATTCTCAGCATGCGTCCCAGTAACATTCACTCCCTGCAGAGTAAGACAAAGACAGTGATGTTAGTTATCCGAAACAGGACACAATTTTCCCCAGCTGAGATTCACAACCGCGAATGAGTCGGCGATATTCTCCCTCAAGCAGAGTTTATCTATCACTAGCACTGGAAGATTATCCCCAGTTGAGTCTGAAAAACTGTCCCAGTAGAGTCTAAAAGATTATTCCCCGTGAAGTCGCAACTGGAAAATCACCCCCAGCGGAGTTCATTCCTTTTTACATACATCCCCAACAGAGTTTATTATCACCAACAACGGTAATTCATCCCCAACCGAGGTTATTTCTCCAAATCAACAGGTTCTCTAGCAGAGTTCGTCCTCCCTACAGAATCATTTCCTCATCAGTTTATTCCCCAGAGGAGTTATCCTCTCCTGCAGGATTATTCTCACAATCATTTTCGTTCACTATCCCCAGCGGAAACGAAGAACTCAACTCTTTTCTCCAGCAGCAATCCGGGATTTATTTTCCCCAGCTAAAAACATCACATTTCCATACATCATGATACATGCATATACGCATCATACAAACACAATCTCATTTATTTTGAGAACATCATTGCTTGATACATATCATGCATTACATACAGCTAACCTTTACCTTTCAGGAAAGATTCTCACAAAATTCAAGCTATGAAGCCCGGGTATGACTGGATAATAGTTTAATCCCCACTTGAATATGGATGACCGAAGTTCCTAAAATTCAACAGAGATGATTCCTTAGTAGAATACGGACGACGGAAGTTCCTAAAATTCAACAGAGATGTTTCCTCGGTAGAATATGGACGACCGAAGTTCCTAAAATTCAACAGAGATGTTTCCTCGGTAGAATACGGATGATCGAAATTCCTAAAATTCAATAGAGATGATTCCTCAGTAGAATACGGACGACCGAAGTTCCTAAAATTCAACAGAGATGTTTCCTCGGTAGAATACGGACGATCGAAGTTCCTAAAATTCAATAGAGATGATTCCTCGGTAGAATACGGACGACCGAAGTTCCTAAAATTCAACAGAGATGTTTCCTCGGTAGAATACAGACGATCGAAGTTCCTAAAATTCAACAGAGATGATTCCTCAATCGAATACGGACGACCGAAGTTCCTAAAATTCAACAGATGTGTTTCCTCGGTAGAATACGGACGATCGAAGTTCCTAAAATTCAACAGAGATGTTTCCTCGGTAGAATACGGACGACCGAAGTTCCTAAAATTCAAAAGAGATGATTCCTCAGTCGAATACGGACGATCGAAGTTCCTAAAATTCAATAGAGATGATTCCTCAGTAGAATACAGATGACCGAAGTTCCTAAAATTCAACAGAGATATTTCCTCGGTAGAATACGGACGACCGAAGTTCCTAAAATTCAACAGAGATGTTTCCTCAGTGAAATACGGACGACCGAAGTTCCTAAAATTCAATAGAGATGTTTCCTCAGTCGAATAAGGACGACCGAAGTTCCTAAAATTCAACAGAGATGTTTCCTCAGTAGAATACGCACGACCGAAGTTCCTAAAATTCAACAGAGATGTTTCCTCGGTAGAATACGGACGACCGAAGTTCCTAAAATTCAACAGAGATGTTTCCTCAATAGAATACGGACGACCGAAGTTCCTAAAATTCAATAGAGATGTTTCCTCAGTAGAATACGGACGACGAAAGTTCCTAAAATTCAACAGAGATGTTTCCTCAACGGAATACAGACGACCAAAGTTCCTAAAATTCAAACTGAGACGACTCACCAACAGAATAACGGACGATCGAAGCTCCTAAAATTCTATTTCTCTCAAGATAGAGATCAGCATTCCCCAGCAGAATCTTCCTCAACAACAGGTATACAAGCTCTCGCTAAGGAATCTCTTATGCGATCGACACTCCTTTGGATGGAATCTTTAAGCCCATCACCCATCAGCAATTCCCAAATGGCATCTGTAAGCCCATTCCCGACATCACAAAACGAGTACCACTTCATGCGAGTGCAAATTTCTGGGCACTATAGTGTTCAATCATCTTCCACCTTCGGACCACGAAAGGCATGAAAGCCAATCTACATCCTCAGGTTTAAGAAAATTGAACAGGGGCAACTGTTGTACCCTAAAATTTTCCCTCCCATATTCCTCAAAACATTTCAATAATGATACTCAAGTTGCTCAAGGTAGTCCAAGGGTTGGCCATACAAGCTCTCTCCTAAGGCAGTCTACCTCAAATTAGGGTTTCATATTGCATCAAGATACTTGAGTCCAAGGGACCCCAAATGCTCAACATTGTCCTAATATGTTCTCAAGATCATCCATGTCAATTTACAAGCCCTATAGAGGAAATTTGCTCAGTCAATTGCTCAAAGGCCTAAAAATCGACTGTGCTAGGGCAAAAGTCAACTGTGGCCTACATACAGTCAAACTTCAAGATTTTTGGCCAACATCCTTATTTTGAAGTATATTTAATCATTTGATCAAGGTTTGATCATGATTCATCAAGGATTTCTCATAATTCCTCAAGAACCAAAAGTTGCTAAATTAGGGTTTTGTAGGAAAAGTCAACTCAACTTTGACCAAGCATAACTCTCTCATACTTTTTGAGAAATGACCCATCCAAAGCTCATTCTTAATAGGATGCAATTCCCTACAATCCATATTCAGTTCCCAAGTTAAAAATATGCACTCACAAGAAGTTATGAATTTGGACATTATAGGTCATTTTGAAAACTCAACAAAAACACCTTTTTTGTCAAAGCTTCATACTTGAGCATGGAATATCAAATTAATATGAGACTAAAAGGGTTGATTATAGGACATCTAAAGCTTTCTAAAAAGTTAAAGAACACATCCAAAGAGTTAAGATTGAGGAAGTTATGCATTGGTGAAGTTGACCTTTTTTGCAAAATTGCCAAAAGTCAACTATGCCTGAAACTTCAAATTTTGCCAAATGGGCCCAATCTTTTTCACTTGTTTTGAGTTGGAAAAATAGTACACGAGCTCTAGACGTTGCCATTTGTCCTTATCATGTTTTTATTATTTATTTTTATTTTTATTTGAATTAATTCAATTTAAATCAAAACAAATCATATAAAATCCAAAATATTGAAAACACGTGATTTTGTGCTTGTTTCAGGTTTCAATTACAGCTAGCAAGTAATCAACTTCGTTTCAAAGCATGGTGTGAATAAAAAGATTGAAATAGTCTAATTTTGGAAAGTTTTCACATATAGAGGCGAGGCAGACCTAAAACTAGGTTAGAAACAGGCGCAACAAGGAGAACAAAAACTCAAAAAATCAAGAAAAAGTGGTGAATCGAATTTGTACTTAGAGGCCAATACAAGACTCTTTGCCTATTCCAATAAATTCCTAGGAGTCTCAGCAAGCTAAAGCAATCAAGAACCAAGCCTTTCCAGTCCCAAAAAGCTCTGTAAGTCCATCACAATACCTCACGTTTCTTGAAATCGAATCCCATGATTTAGGCATTGTTAGGATGAATTAATCACATATTCTTGATCTATGAGACATATGCAAGCTTTCTGCATGATTTAATTGCATTTATATGGCCTGTACTGGAACGTGCCATTTTTAGGGTTTCATAGCTCACTTTGGGGTTTTTGAATCCAGGAAAAATTGGGCCATGAAAGGGCCACCAATGAAACCAGCAGGACCAGACGAATTCAACCATGGCCTTGTTTTTCATTTATCATGTTTGTGCTTGATTTTAAGAATGACAAGGGCTATAGCTACGGACAAACGTCCGTAGGTAAAAGTGTTTCACTTTTACCAACGGATCCAAGGAAGGGGACGACTGCATGGCATCCATCCATTGGCCCATTCAAACCTGGAGCGTGTTTTTTTTGTTCTCCACTAATTCTTGTTTTTTATATATTATTATTACTATTCGTTATATGTACAAACAGAAGCAGATGGCCCAGTGGTAGCCAGTTTGGTGTTAAGGCGTGGGAGTGCTTGAGGTCAGGGGTTCGACCCCTGCCTCCAACATTTGTGTTTTTTCTTAATTTATTTCAGGCAATCACATGTGTACATAAATCCAAGGCCTGTCATACTCCCTCAAGATCCAACCATTCAGGAATCCAAGAAGCCATATCTGATGGCTATGACATGATGACCATGGTGGACCTCAGTCAAGGCAATATGCTGGATATCAGAAGTCAACGTGGACTTCCAATCATTGGGCCCAGATTGATATTCACACCCCCTATTTTCCAGGCCCATTTCTTATTCTTTTTTCTTTTTATATTTCATTAAATTTATTTATTTATTTATTTTACTAACAAAAATTAATTTTCTTTTTATTAAAAAAATCACAAAAATATTTTTCTATCCAATTAAATTTAATATTTTTTTTATTAAAAAAATTAATTAATTTAATTAGGTTTGATTAATTTAGATAACTTTGATTTCTTTTTTTTACATAATTAAAGTTAATTAGAATAAATAGGTTTTATTACTAACTTAATTATATTTTATTTTTTCCTAAAATAACAAAAAACCAAAAATAGGTCATGTCATTATTTTAATTAATTAATTTAATCACTAATTAATTTTTGTATTTAATTTAGAAAACTTAATTCTTTTCTTTAAAAAATATTAAAAACAACCAAAACATTTTTCTTTTGATTAGGAGGGTCAAAACCCTAGTTCGCATTCGTTCTAATTTTCATTGCGCACTTTATTTTATTATTTTTACCTTATTATTGTAATTGCCTACAGTTTGTAATAATTTTAATTAGGACTTTTACTTTTCATTATCGCTTTATTTCTCAAAGGGTTTGTTTTTGGCTATGTAAATACCCGAAGCCTTGTAATAGCGTAGTTTAAATTTCGCACTTTAAATTCCGCAAATTATTAACTGTTAGATGTATGATAATAGGATGCATGACAAGAATGTATGACTAATTTTAAAACAGTTAGATCACCCTAAATGTGCAAAGATAAATAAACTGAAATTGAATCATTCACACATGCGCACTCCTAGGGTACACTCCCACTTGGTTGCCTTCGGTAAACGGTAATTGAGTATAGGATGCTTTAGTGGTCGTCCTTTTGTCTTAACAAAGATCAAAGTCCCGATTCGGAAAAGTTGCCTCGGAATGGTTGCCTCAGAATTGTTGCCTCGAATAATTGATCTAAGACATTAGGGTTATTACTAATACATCCTAACATTGCTTTAGTGACCGTACGTCCCTTTCGAATTGACCCTTAAAACTCCAACGACGGTTCTACCTACTCACTAATAGTGGGATAGCGCTGTCTAAAGGAAACGAGCATAAAATGATTCTTTTTTCGAATAGGTAAATTAGCTCTTAAGTACTTGCTCATTCCAAACAAAATTTTCACACTTACACTCCTTTACAAACAAAGTTTTCAAAAAACACTTCATTACACTATTGAAGACAGAAGCAAGAGTTAAATCAAAGTCAAAACAAAAACTTTTCAAATTACACAAACACAAAGAAAACAATTTTGAAAATGATGAGCAAGTACCTAAGAGCCCGTAGATAACTACAGATACAAAGGGTGCTAATACCTTCCCTTTCTATAATCTACCCCCCGTACTCAGAAATATCTCGAAAAAGGAATTTTTCTGTGCTTTTTTCCTTTCCTTGTTGGATAAAATAAAAGACGGTGGCGACTCTTGCTTACCGCGACATTTTGCGAACACAAACGCAAAACGCAAACCAGCAAATTCCTTAAAAAATAGGGAAAACACGTCTCGGTTCTGGCCACTTTATCACATTGAGGATAACAAGAGTCGCCATCGACTTTTCTTTTATCCAATAAGGAAAGGGTGAAAAGAACAGGAAAGACCTTTGAGATGTTTTCTTGAGTTCGGGGGTAGATTATGAAAAGGGAAGGTGTTAGCACCCTTTTCATCCATAGTTACCTATGGGCTCTTAGTTGCTTGCTAGATCACTTGCTTTGTTTGAAAATGTGCTTTGTGGTGTAAGTTTGAAAATATTTTGCAAAATTCCTTTGTTGCGGCAAACTTTGTAATTATTCTCGTCTCTATAAGAATGCGTACAAAGTGTTGGTTTTGAAAATAGTTCAAAGAGATGTTTGTTTTTAAAGATGTTTTAAAGGTGTAAGTGTGAAAATGGTTTTAGTTCCAGAGCAAGTAACTACAAGCATCCTACCTACTCAAAAGGTCTATGTCCATAACCATGCTGTTGCACCCCAAAATTTTCCCTCTCATGTTTTCCAAGATCTTTTCTTACATGGTTGGTTAGAAACACTTGCCTAAAGAAAATAGAAATTTTTTGAAGATGAACAAGGTGTCTTTCGATTGGCATCCTGACAAGCTTCGATTGGGCATCTAAATCCTTCGAGCAAGCTTTGTTTCAAAGTCTTCGATTAGGCATTTGGCACTCTTCGATGCAGGGCTGATTCACAAGCTTTGAATGGGCACTGTGTCCCCCTTTGATCACGTTCAAATTACAAGGCTTCAACTGCGGATTGGCTACTTCAGGCTTGCCTTCGATTCAAAAGGCTAAAGGCCTCTTCAAGTTCCCTTTGATTCACTAGGCCAAAGCCCCTTCATGCTTGCTTTGGATTCACAAGGGCAAAGGTTCCTTATATGATTGCCTTCAATGCATAAGGCAAATACTTCCTTTGTGCTTGCTCTCAAGGCCAAGACCCTTCAACACAGTTTTTGCACTATGACACACAATATGACCCCTTTGAAAGAGCACTCCAAAAGCCCATTCGAAGGACACATATTATTGGCCATTCGAAAGAGACACATAATCACTGAATACAAGTTTATCTTATGATGAGTCTTGGTTCTACATGTGGCCAGGCCCAGGCTTCCTGTGCAATGGCATTTGAAGGAAATGATGAAGGAGGCTTCGATTGACAAAATCAAGTTCTCACTTGGGGGTATCTGAATTAAACAGTTATGGTAAATAGATGGGTCCAATATAAACCCATTCGAAGGACACGTAAATGATCCATTTGAAGAAGCAATTTGAAGGCCCATTCGAAGGATACTTAGTGTGATACGGTGGGAGAAAACTGACTGTTTTTTTGGAATGCTGGTTTGCGTTTTGCATTTTTTTTCGCAAAATGTCGCGGTAAGCAAGAGTCGCCACCGTCTTTTATTTTATCCAACAAGGAAAGGAAAAAAGCACAGAAAAATTCCTTTTTCGAGATATTTCTCGGGTTTGGGGGGTAGATTATAGAAAGGGAAGGTGTTAGCACCCTTTCTATCTGTGGTTATCCACGGGCTCTTAGGTACTTGCTCATATTGTTTTCAAAATATTGCTTTCTTTGTGCTTGTGGGTCTGAAAAAAAGTTTTTGTTTGAAAAGGAGTGTAAGTGTGAAAATTTTGTTTTGTTTTGAAAAGAGCAAGTACACGAGAACCATCTACCTACTCGAAAAAGGAATCGTTCTATGCTATCTTCCTTTAGACAATGCTATCTCACTATTAATGAGTAGGTAGCATCGTCGTTGGAGTTTTAGGGTCAATTCGAATGCGGGACTTATGGCCACTAAAGCAATGTTAGGATGCCTTAGCGGTAACCCTAATGTCTTAGATCATTTGTTTTGAGGCAACAATATCTGAGGCAACCGTTTCGAGGCGACTATGATCTTTGGACAAGAGGACGACCTCTAAAGTGACCTATACTTAATGACCGTGTTACAAAGGCAACCAAGTGAGGTGTACCCTAAGAGTGTGCATGTGCAAGTGTGTTGTTTTCAGTTTATTTTATCTTTGTACATGTTAATGGTGATCTATGTTGATTTTAGGTTTAAACGTTCAATCTTGTCATGCATTCCCTATTATCAAACATCTAACAGTTTATAAGTTGCGGAAATTAAATTGCGGAAATTAAACTAACTATTACAAGGCGTCAAGTATTTACATCGCCAAAAGCAACCCTTGAAATTAAAATGCGGAAAATAAATAAAGCGGTAAAAATAGTAAAGTCCTATTAAGCTATTACATTCCGGAAACAGATACAATATTGAAATAGAATGGATCGCGTGCGGGAAATTAAATCGGGTGCAAGTTTTTAAGGTTTTGACCCTTTAATTGTTAAAGAAAGGATTTTTTTTTGTTATTTTGAATTTATGAAAGAAATTAAACTAGATTAATTATTAAATTAGTAAATAAATAAATTAATAAATATATTTTTGGGTTTTTGATATTTAAAGAAATAAAAATAAATTTAATCAATGTTAATAAAAACCTAATTGTCTAAGTTAATTTTAATTATTGCAGAAAAATATTAAAGTTATTCCTAATTAAAACTAAATTAATTAAATTAACATTGTTAACAAAAATAAAATACTGAAATTTAATTTAATAAATAAAATATTTTTTGGTTTTAATTTTATAAAGAAAAAAAATGATTTGATTGGTTGGTTAATAATTAAAAATAATAACAATAAATAATTAAGCAAAATAAAAAGAAAATAGAAAGGGTTAGGGTTTGGGCCTGTTTAGGGAGTCTGAAAAGCAAATTCCATGGCCCAATTGTGCGTGCTTGGCTGACTTTTTGAAATCCAGCGTGTGCATTTGACTAGGGAGTATGGTGGACGTTCCATCTGGGCCATCAGATTTGGCCTGGGGCCATCTGTCCATTAATTGAATGAGGGAGCATGATGTACCATGCACTTGGATTTGCACTAGATCACCTGGAAGAAAAATATAACAAATAACATGGGGGCCTGGGATTCGAACCCAGGTCCTGTTGGATATTGAATACACGCCACTACCACTGCACCACTTTGCTTTAATTGTCAATATTTTAATCAGTAATAATAATATGGGTTAATCAATCAGATGCCAGAAAAATATTTAAAAAAACGCACCAAGTTTGAATCAACCACAGGAGGAGTGCCACGTCTCCACCCCTAACCTCCAGCCCTAAAATTTTTCCTGCGGATTTAGATCTGCCACTAAATTTGTAGGTCCATCCTGAAATCAATTCTAGGCCATGAAAATTCCTCCCAAGACCATGGTTATGCTCGTCTTCCTCCTCTGGTCATGTCTATGTCCATCAATGGAGCTAATTTTGCCTGTGAAAGAAATGCCCAAAAAACAAACTACAAAACCCTAGGTTCGGCTATGGGGTTACAGTCCATATAAATGCAATCAAACAATGCCAAAAGTTCAGAAATTTCATAAGCATCATAAATATGTCAAAGATTTTCCAGGAAAATGCAAGAATAGCGAGTTAAGGTTTTGGAAACAGGGCCACGAAACGGGACACTTACAGCGTGTTTTGATGGCTGTGAGAGCTTGCTTTGGATTGATTATGACTCAATGATTGTCCAGCAATCGATTGGTGTTGAGTTTCGCTTCTGAAAATGCATCCAAGGATGATTTCAGTTTCATACTTTTTGTCAATTTTGCAAGTTTGGTTCTTGGTGTTCTTGCAGCCTCTAGATCCCAATCTCGTGTCCTTTCACTTGTATATATGATATGCAATGTATTAGGTTAACATTTGTGGATTGAATCCTTGCACATTGATGCCATGGGATTTGATTTGATCCACCATTGAAAGCTTGTCTATTTTGTCAAAAATCCAATCTTTTTGCACATGGAATGCTTGATACGAATTTGATACACTTGATGATGATGATTCAATCCTGAAATAACCAAAAAGAGATCAAATAATCAATGTTTGGATTTTATTGGATTTAATTTGATTAAAAATGAAATAATTCATTAAAAATCAAATAAAATAATAAAATTGATAAATGGACACAAGGCTGAAGTTAGGACACGTGTGCAATGTGGCAAGATAAAATCAAGTGGAAAAGAATGGGCCCATTTGACAAAATTTGAAGTTTTGGGGATAGTTGACTTTTGGCAATTTTGCAAAAATGCCCAACTTCAACAATGCATAACTTCTTCAATTTTGAACTTTTGGAGGTGTTCTTGGACTTATTAGAAAGATTGAGATGTCTTCTAACCAACCCTTTTGGTCTAACTCATTTTTATATTCCATTCTCAAGTTATAAGCTTTGGCAAAAAAGGTGTTTTTGTTGACTTTCAAAAATGACCTATAATGTCCAAATTTATAACTTCTTGTGAGTGCATTTTCTGATCTTGGGGTATCAAGACAGATTGTAGGAAATTGCATCCTCTTCAAAATGAGCTTTGAATGGGTCATTTCTCATAAAGTATGAGAAAGTTATGCTTGGTCAAAGTTGAGTTGACTTTTCCTACAAAACCCTAATTTAACAACTTTTGAGTCTTGATGAATTTTGAGCAATCCTTGATGAATCATGATCAACCCTTGATAAAATGATGAAATATCTTTTAGAATGAGAATTTTGACAATAAATCTTGAGGTTTGACTATTTGTAGGTCACAGTTGACTTTTGCCCGAGCACAATCGATTTTTGGACCCTTGGAGCAATTGACTGAGCAAACCTCCTCTGAAAGGCTTGAAATTTGATATGGATGACTTTGAGAACATATTAGGACATTGGGGAGCATTTGAGGTCATTTGGAATCATAGATCTTGATGCAACACAAAACCCTAATTTGGGGTTGACTGCTTTAGGAGGTGATTTGACTGTCCAACTCTTGAGCAATCTTGAGCCACTTGGAGATTTTTCTTGCCATGTTTTGAGAAATCTGAGAGGAAAAATTTTGGGGTACAACATCTGCCCATGTTCAATCTTCTTAAACCTGAGGATATAGATTGGCTTTCATGCCTTTCATGATCCGAAGGTGGAAGATGATTGAACACTAGAGTGCCCAGAAATTTGCACTCGCATGAAGTGGTATCAGCCTCGTGATGTCGGGAATGGGCTTACAGATTCCATTTGGAGACTGTTGGTAGGAGGTCTGAACTTCGACTGGAATAAGAATCAGGGAGATCTTAGCATCGATCTGACTGAACCAAAGAAGGTCTTGGATTAACTTTGACTGGATAAGAATCAGAAAAATCTTAGAATCGATTTAACTGGACCGGACAAAAGTCTTGGGATATCTTTCAACTGGAATAAGAATCAGGGAGATCTTAGTGTCGATCTGACTGAACCAGAGAAGGTCTTAGATCAACTTTGACTGGATAAGAATCAGAAAAATCTTAGAATCGATTTAACTGAACCAGACAAAAGTCTTGGAGTATCTTCAACTGGAATAAGAATCAGGGAGATCTTAGCATCAATTTGACTGAACCAGAGAAGGTCTTGGAATGACTTTGGCTGGATAAGAATCAGAAAAATCTTAGAATCGATTTAACTGAACCAGACGAAAGTCTTGGAATATCTTCAACTGGAATAAGAATCAGGGAGATCTTAGCGTCAATCTGACTGAACTAGAGAAGGTCTTTGACATAGCTGAGAACTTAACTGCATCTTTCCTGAAAGGTAAAGGTCAGTCATATGCAATGCATGATATGGATCAAGAAATGATGTTCTCAAAATAAATGAGATTGTGTTATATGATGCGTATATGTATGTATCATGATATATGGAAATGTAATGTTTTAACTGGGGAAAATAAATCCCGGATAGCTGCTGGAGAATAGGGTTGGATTCTTCGTTTCCGCTGGGGATGACGGACAAAGAGAATAAACCTGCAGGAGAAGATAACTCAGTTGGGGAATAAACTGAGGAAGAGATTACTCTGTGGGGAAGAGATGTTCTGCTGAAGATTCCACTAATAAATTTCGTCGGGATGAATTATCGTTGCTGGTGATATTGAATCCTATTGGGGATTGAATTCCTGTTTGTGAAAGGAAAGAACCCCGCTGGGGACGATCTCTCAGTGGCGACTTTACTGGGGATAACGTGTTAGACTTTTGTGGGGATAATCCTTTGAGCTTTGATGGGAATGATCCTTTGAATTTGGCCGGGGAGATTTATTTTTGTACTCCGCTGGGGATAAACTTCTAGAGTCTACCGGGGATAATTCTCCCAACTCCGTTGGGGAAGCTTTTTCAGACTGCGCTAGGAAAATTTTAACTCCACTGTGGATATCGTGTACCCTACCGGGGATCATTCTTATATTCCGTTGGGGAATATTAAGACTGTCGGGGATATGAAGCCTTTTTAGTGCTGATGGTAGATAAACTCTGCTTGGGGAGAATATTACCGATTCATTCACAATTGCAAGTCTCAGCTGGGGAGAGCTATCATTACTGTCTTACTCTGCGGGGAATGAAGGTATCTTAGCCATATTCTTCAGCTGAATCTACCTTTGTACCTGGTGGACAGAGCAACTGTATAGTTTGGACAATTTTTATTGCCCCTGTTTCTGATGTTACCAGTAATCGTCTTTTGTTTCGCATGTAAATATTTATGAACAACAATTAATGTCAAGTGCATATATAAAAAATGAACATTGGACGTTGTGATCGGTGGATCTGGAACTGACTGTTTAACGCTGGTTCGCGAAATGTCGCGGAAGCAAGAGTCGCCACCGTCTTTTATTTTCTCCAAATGGAAAGGACAAAAGCACAGAAAAATTCCTTATAGAGATTGCTCTCGGTTCGGGAGGTAGGTTATAGAAAGGGAAGGTGTTAGCACCCTTTCTATCCATGGTTATCCATGGGCTCTTAGATACTTGCTCATTTGTGTTTTCAAAATGGTTTGTTTTCTTTTCAATGTGGGTTTAAAAAAAAAGTTTCTTTGAAAGTTTCAGATCGACTCTTGTGTCAGAGTGTTTGAAAAATTGCTTTGAAAGCTTTTGAAAAGTGTCGGTGTGAAAAGATTCTTGTTTGTTTTGAAGAGAGCAAGTATCTACGAGAACCTACCTACCCTAAGGAATTCGTCTGTGTAAATGTCCTTTAAAGTAGTGCCATCCCACCATTGAGAGGTAGGTAGCACCACCGTTGGAGGTGTTCGGGTCAATTCGAGGTTAGGGACATGGTGATCACCGGAGCAATGGGAAGACACCTTAGAAGCTACCCTCATGCCAGGTTCCCGGATCATGAGGACTTACTAAGACATCCTCTACTCGACGATCACCTTTCGAGGCAAGGCAACAGTGAGGCGTACCCTAGGGGTGGTGTGTGCGATTTGTGTGTCGTTTTCAGATATTTGTCTTATCATGTTAAAGTGATCTACGCTTGATTTTATTTATGTCCATACATTCTTTCATGCTTTTGTTAATAGTTAAAATATTTGCGGGAAAAATAAATCTAAAGCTATTACAAATGGCGCGGGTCCACATCGCCAAAATTAAACCGGACCCGATTTGACGGAAAGTAAATAAAGCGAATAAAAGTGCAAAAAGTAAATATTACAAAGCTTTGGGAGAGATACATAATTATTTGAGCGAAATAAAATAAATACGCGAAATTAAAAATATGGGCGTTGGACCCTTTTGCAAAATATTTAAAGTTAATGAGGAATTAAAATTAAAAATTAAAAAAAAAAGAATGTTTTTGGTATTTTTTAGTGTTTTTTTTGGTTTAATATGAAAAAGAGAATTAATTAAAATTAAACTAAAAGGCAAACCCTAATTCTAATAGCTTTTAAATTTATTGTGAAAATATTAAATTGAAACCTAAATTAAACCTAAGTTATTTTACATGCAAATTTAGTTATAAAAATAAATAAAATAAATATTATGGTAAAAAAGGAAAAAATTAAAAGGGGATAAAAATTAGTCAACTAAACTTAATTCTATATTTTTGTATTTTTGTTATGAAAAGAATTTATATCAATCCTAATTTAAAACTAAATTTATTTATATGCATTATTTACAAGAAAATATGAAAATAAAATATTTATTGCATTTTTGTCTTTTTTGAGTTTTTTTTATGGTGTTTTTGTATTTTGTAAAAAAAATAATTAATTAAATTAAAACAATCAAGAAAATAAAATAGCAATTAAAAATAAAATGAAAAAATGAAAAAATGCAAACCAGGGGGGGGGGGGGGGTTCAGGCCCCAATTGTGAGGTATGGCCTTAGCAATTCAGGCCCATTTGTATCATGGCCTTGTTGACTTTTTAGCAAGCGTGTAGCAACATTGACTCACGTTCATGGTGTGTTTCAGATCTAGGCCTTTGGTTTGATCTCCAGGGGGACGTGTCATGCTTGATTTGGAAGCACATGGTACATCCAGACATTAAGCGCTGCATGGAATTGGTTAGTGAAAAATAGCATGAGAAATTAGACAGACCTGGGGTTCGAACCCAGGTCTTGGATGTTGAAGCCTTAAGAGTTTGCCAGCTGAGCTACACACGCATTCAATTAATATACAAACAAATAAATAATAAAAAGAAAGACCAACGCTTTAGTGGATCCAGCGCGCGAATTTCAAACGCTCCAATCAACGCTTTCCACGTGATCGTCTTCTTCACGTGTTTTCTTTTTTTTCTGAAACAAGACCGTATGGCAACGGTTTTAAACGCGTAGTTTTAGGTGGCCTTTGGAAAAATAGCGAATAGGTCTCAGGGCTCTATAAATTGAGCGCGACCATGGATTACTCTTCGTCTGGACATGCTGAATCTAATGGCAATAGTCTTGAGTCTTAATTTTTCCTCTTTGCAAAAGCCCTAATTCCAAGCTCTGAAAACCCTAAAATTCACTCATGGCATATTCATATATACAGCGTAATGATCAAATTAAATGCATTGGTTAGATTTAGAATCAAATGAGGAACAAGAATCTATGAACAAAATGCTGTAAAAATGCTTAAAACATGAAACACGATAATGGAATTTTCTTGATGCAGTCTGAGTCCTAGGTACCGATTCTTGGCGTTTGAGTGGATGTTTTTGATTGCAATGTGATCAGTGATATCCAAGGAAGCTATTGAGACAAGAATGGAGGCTTGAATCGACCTAGAAAGTGCTTTTCAGTTTTGCTTTTTTTGACAAAAATTCCAAGTTTGCAATGTGTTCTTTAGCGCAGCTTTTAGTCCATGGACATTAGGGTTGTGATCAGGCCTTTGTAGTGAATCAATTAGGTTAAGAAAACTCAATAAAATCCAATGAATTAATGGTTTTTGATATTTGATTTTTCACCATTATGTTTCATATCTTTTTCACATGGTTTTTGTATCAATTATGCTCAAATCAAACCAAATCTTTCCTAATTAGCCTATGCACGAAATCTTGATAGCAAAACATGCATGAAAAGATTTTTTAGGTTAAGTTACATATTTTCCACATATTTAAATGATTTAAATGAATTAATATAAATAATAATTCAAATAAATAAATAAAAAATGAGAAAATACTTCCCTTTGGGCCAAGTGGTCGTGCATATGCTTGGAATGATGAATCATGGAAGAAAAATGGGCCCATTAGCAATTTTAGGTCATTTAGATCAAAGTTGACTTTTCAAAATATCCAAAAATTTCCCAACTTCTACAAGGCATAACTTGCTCAATTTTTAATCTTTTCTCATGTTCTTGGACATTTTGGAAAGGTCTTGGAGTCCTCTAACCAATGCCTTTGGTCCCATGTCATTTTGATTTACCAATCTCAAGTTATGGCCTTTGACTTAAAGTCCCTTTTTGTTGACTTTTGAAAATGACCTATAATGTTGAAATTGATAACTTTTTGTGAGAGCATTTCTTGGACTTGAAGTATGAAGATGAGTTGTAGGAAATGTCTTTCTATTCAAAATGAGCCTTGGATGGAATTTTTATGATAATCCATGTGAAAGTTATGCCCTGGTCAATTTCTGTTGACTTTTTCAGCTGTCCAAATAAGGAAACTTTTGCATCTTTGATGATCTCTGAGCCAAACTTTGAGAATCATGATCAAGCATTGATCAAATGATGTTGGTGGCTTCAAAATGATATGTTGACCAAAAATTTGAACTTTTGACTGCCAAATGACCATTTTGCCCCTACAGTTGACTGTAGTGCAATTTAGGGTTTTGACTGTGCAATTTTGTGCTGAATGCCTTGAAACTTGATATGAGGATGCTTGACCATATTTGTAGGCATATGAGACTTGATTGGGCCTTTGAAAACTTTCTTTTCTTGATCAGAACACAAACCCTAGTTTTGACTGTATAGGAGACCTTTGCACTGTGCAACCCTTGGGGAATTTTGTGACTTGGCTTGGCAATTTCTTGGAGAATATGGGAGGGCAAATTTTGGGGTACAACAGACGTTATTTGCAAAACAAAACAGATAAATGAAAACAGTTTGAAATTTCTTTGAAAATGAATTGTATTGATTTTGAAGTTTGGCCTATAAATAGGCGTTTTTGGTACAAGAGGCTGACGTCCTAGTAAGAGAACGCCACTGAATAATAGAATTTACACAATTTGTGAAAAACTAAACAAAACAGCTATGTGAATGATCCCACTGGGTTCCAACTCTGCTATGGCCTTTATGTCTTCGAGCATCTCATCACTTTGCTGCTTGGTTGAAGATGAATCAGATTGATTAGTGTCGTCCGAGCTTAATAGTCGATACCAAAGTCTGGATGCAAGGTGATCCAATGAGACATAGTGTTACGCTTTGATCCCTAATTTTTGCCTGGACCGCCCTTTCGGGTTTTCAGTCCACCGGGATACCCATTTTTGCCCAAGCCGCCTTTTTAGGTTTTCGACTTGCCGGGTGTACAGATTTTTTCATTTTCATCCCTTATTTTTGCCCGAACCCTTTTGGTTCGCCGGGAAGCCCTTATTTTTGCCTAGGCCAGTCAACCTAGCGGGTCTTTGATTATGCGTAGTATCTTTTCACTATGTCTGCATTGACGGGGTCAGGAAGGTCGTCACCATCCATGGTGGTTAGAATCATAGCTCCTCCTGAGAAAATGTTCTTAACCACAAATGGCCCTTCGTAAGTAGGGGTCCATTTGCCCCTGGGATCACCTTGAGGTAGGATAATGCGCTTGATAACCAGGTCCCCAACTTGATACTCTTGTCGTCTGACTTTCTTGTTAAATGCCTTAATCATCCGTTTTTGATACGTCTGACCATGACAAATAACAGTAAGCCTCTTTTCGTCGATTAGGTTTAGCTGATCAAGCCGGGTCTGAATCCAGTCATCTTCGCTCAAACCTGCATCCTTCATGATTCAAAGAGAGGGTATCTGAACTTCAATGGGTAAGACTGCCTCCATACCATATACCAAGGAATAGGGTGTTGCCCCTGTTGACGTCTGTGCTGAGGTACGGTACCCATGGAGAGCAAACGGTAACATCTCGTGCCAGTCTTTGTATGTCACAGTCATCTTCTGCACCTTAATATTCTTATTAGTTGCTTCTACAGCCCCATTCATCTTCGGCCGGTAGGGAGAAGAGTTGTGATGATGTATCTTGAATTGCTTGCAGAGCTCAGTGATCATCTTATTGTTGAGGTTGGTACCATTGTCTGTAATGATCCTCTCTGGTACACCGTATCGACAAATCAGATTATGTCGAATAAACCGTGCCACTACGTTCTTAGTTACAGTAGTGAAGGAAGCTGCTTTAACCTACTTCGTAAAATAATCAATTGCTACCAGGATGAAACGATGCCCGTTGGATGTTGTAGGTCTGATCTCGCCGATCATATCAATGCCCCACATTGCAAAAGGCCAAGGTGCCGTCAAGACATTCAGAGGAACCAGAGGTATGTGCACCTTATCAGCATAGACTTGGCACTTGTGACAGGTCCGAGAATGTTGAAAACAGTTGGCTTCCATTGTGGACCAAAAATATCTTGCCCGAAGGATTTTCTTTGCCATGGTGTGTCCACTGGAATGAGTTACGAAGGTACCTTCGTGTAAATCTGCCATGATCCTTTCTGCCTCGTTCTTATCCACACATCAAAGTAAGGTTGAATCATGGTTACACTTGTAAAGGATACCATTGCTGATGAAGAACTTCGCCGCGAACCTCCTCAGAAACTTCTTGTCATTAACAGATGCGCCCTCGGAGTATTCCTGGGCCTCAAGATACCTCTTCACCTCATGAAACCAGGGTTTATCCGCTACCTCTTCAGTCTCAATGTCACAATAATGTGCAGGTTCATCCATCCTTTCAATGATAATCCAGGGAGCTTCTTTGTCCCAATTGACTTTGAACATAGAAGACATCGTAGCTAGCGCGTCCGCTAACTGATTCTCCTCTCTAGGGAAGTGTTCAAAGGTTATCTTCTCGAAATTGGGAAGCAATGTCAACACATACTCCTTGTAAGGAATAAGATTTGGGTGTTTCGTATCCCACTCGCCCTTGATCTAACTGATCACGAGAGAGGAATCTCCGAAGACACTCAAGAACTTAACCCTTAGGTCAATAGCTGCTTGAAGACCCATAATGCACGCTTCATACTCCGCCATGTTGTTGGTGCAGTTGAAACATAGTCGGGCGGTGAACAAAGTATGAGAGCCTTTAGGAGATATGATCACGGCGCCAATGCCATTACCCAAAGCGTTCGAAGCTCCATCAAAGTACATAGACCATCGGGATCCTTCCTCAGGTCCTTCATCCGGTCCAGGTTATTCACAGTCGGTCACAATCATGATATTCTCGTCTGGGAAATCAAATTTCATATACTGATAATCATCCACTGCCTGATATGCCAAATGGTCTGCCAATACACTTCCCTTAATTGCCATTTGGGTAGTATATTGGATGTTATACTCAGTCAAGATCATCTGCCATCTTGCTATTCTTCCGGATAAGGCAGGCTTTTTGAAGATATACTTGATTGGATCCATCTTTGATATCAATAGAGTAGTGTGAGTCAACATATACTGTCTCAGCCGGTGAGCAGCCCATGCCAAAGCGCAGCAAGTTTTCTCGAGCAGTGAGTATCGGGTCTCACAGTCGGTAAACATTTTGCTAAGGTAATAAATAACATGCTCTTTTTGGCCAGACTCGTCATGCTGCCCCAGCACACACCCCATTGAGTTGTCGAGTACTGTCAAGTATAAGATCAAAGGTCTCCCTTCAACTGGAGGCATCAGAATGGGTGGCTCTTGGAGATACTCTTTGATCCTTTCGAAAGCGGCCTGACATTCATCATTCCATCGTACCACTTGATCTTTCTTCAGCAACTTGAAGATTGGTTCACAAGTAGCTGTCAGGTGCGAGATGAATCGGGCAATGTAGTTCAGACGTCCCAGAAAGCCTCTGACTTCTTTCTCTGTTTGGGGAGCTGGCATTTCCTGTATAGCCTTCACTTTGGAAGGATCCACTTGAATACCTTTATCGCTTACGACGAAGCCCAGCAACTTACCAGATCTCACCCCGAAGGTGCACTTGTTCGGGTTTAACCTCAATTTGTACAATTTCAACCTGTCAAATAACTTCTGAAGGTGGTCAAGATGCTCTTCTTCAATCTGAGATCTTGCAATCATGTCGTCGACGTATACCTCAATCTCGTGATGGATCATGTCATGAAACAAAGCAACCATGGCACGCTGATATGTTGCCCCAGCATTCTTCAATCTAAAAGGCATGACCTTGTAGCAAAAGGTACCCCACTGAGTAACAAAAGTCATTTTCTCCATGTCTTCGGGAGCCATTTTAATCTGATTATAACCGGAGAAACCATCCATAAAGGAGAATACCTTGTGCCGAGCGGTGTTGTCAACCAGAACGTCGATATGAGGTAGAGGAAACTCATCCTTGGGACTCACCCTGTTCAGATCTCTATAGTCAACACACATTCGAACTTTACCATCTTTCTTCGGTACAAGAACCACGTTGGCCACCCACTGTGGGTAAGAAGTAACTACTAGAAAACCGGCGTCAAACTGTTTCATAACTTCAACCTTGATTTTCTCAGACATCTCTGGGCGCATTCGGAGGACCTTCTGTTTCACTGGAGGACAGTCTTCCTTGGTAGGCAATCGGTGAACCACAATATCAGTATCCAACCCAGGCATATCTTCATAAGACCAGGCAAAGATCTCAACATAGTCACGCAACATTTGAATCAACCGTTGCTTCACACTAAGCTCCAGATTTGCCCCGATCTTGACCTCTTTCTTGTCTATCTCTGTACCCAGATTCACTGATTCTACCGGCTCTTCGTGCGGCTGAATAACCCTCTCTTCCTGAAGTAACAGTCTTGCAAGTTCACCAGGCACTTCGCAACCATCTTCACCTTCGTCTTCAGATAAGTTGATCGGACTTTCGAAGTCATAACTGGCAGTAGCAGAGTTGTTACCAGTGAGATCCAGAGTGGATGTAGACCTGTATATGTGAGTGTGTGTAAAATAGTTGTTTTGCAATATGTAATAAAAGAAAAACAAGGAGCACAAAATTTGAAATGCAAGAAACGTCCAATGCTTTTATTAATGATATATGAAAATGACACACATAAAGCCCTCACAAATGAAGCCACGGTGCCCCGGGTAAGACACCGAGCCATAAAGTTTAAAACATTGTCTGTTACAAAATCAAAACAAAAAGTCTCATTATTGGGTGATAACAGAAATGGGCATAGAATCCTTCGCTGTCCAGTTGCTTAGTCCACCATCGGTAGTAGGATAGATCCAACTGTCAATGTCAAACTCTTCATCCTCGTCATCCCCGATAGCATTCACTCCCACATCCTGTTTAGGCTTTTCCGGTGCTCCGAACTCTCCTTCGCACCGATCCAGTCTTGTACTTTGTTCTTCGAATCCCAACAATCATTTGTATCATGTCCCGGGCTATCAGAGTGAAAAGCACAACGGCCATTAGGATTGTACTTAGGCGATGCAGTGTTGGGATTCTGCGGAGCCTCCCTTGGAATCACTAGATTGGTTTTCAATAACTGTGGCAGAATCTGGGATAAAGTCATGTTGAGCTGAGTGAATTGCCTTCAAGGTCTCTCGACCTTTTGTTGATTATTACGCTGAGGAGCACCAGCAGGTCTTGAAATAACAACCGCATTAACAACTTGGAAGCGTTCAGGTCTATTCTGGCTTTTCAAACTGTAAACAGCATTGGACTCCTTCTTAAAAGGCTTTTTCTGGATGCTCGATGAAGCACCCTTTTGTATCTTACCAGAATTAATACCAGCCTCAATCCTTTCACCGGTCATAATTAGCTCTGTAAACCCAGACGAAGAGCTTCCAATTAGATGGTTGAAAAACGGACCAGACAAGGTCCCCAGAAACATATCCACAAGCTCCCGATTAGCCAAGGGTGGTTGCACTCTTCCGGCGAGGTCCCTCCACTTCTGAGCATAATCTTTGAAACCTTCGCCCGTTCCCATAGACATACCCTGGAGTTGGGTACGCGTAGGAGCAAGGTCGGCATTGTATTGGTACTTCTTGTAGAAAGCAGTAGCCAAATCTTCCCAATTGTGGATACTGGCTCCGTCTAACTGGTAAAACCACTCAAGCTGAGTCCCTGAGAGACTGTCTTGAAAGAAGTGGATCCATAGGTTCTTATCAGCGGTGTACGGCTGAATCTTCCTTACATATGACCGGAGGTGCAGCTTCGGACAAGAAACTTCGTCATACTTAACAAAGGCTGGTGCTTTAAATTTGTGGGGAATCACCACCCCAGATGATAAACCCAGATCACCAAAGTCCAGACCAGGCACTTTATGTACTTCCATTGCACTCAACCGATCTTCCAGTTGCTTGTATCTATCCTCAGCCAGAGGATACTGGTCTTCGTCGAAGTCCGTCTCATTGTCTGAAACCACAGGGCTAGGAGCCCTCCTTTCTTCCTGACTATCTTTCCCTCCAGATGAGGTGGTCAAATCAACTTCATCCCGTAGCCTGTTTCCAAACCTGTGACCTGTGTTAAACAGGACTGTCCTCTTCTTCTTCTTCTTCTCTTTCAGAATAAGGGTCTTCAGATCTTGCTGACCCTTAGCTAGATTCATGAACAGCTCTTGGAATTGGGCATTTTGAGCCTGTAGGGCCTTGATTGCTTGCTCAGTTGATGGTTCAGCAGACATGATGCTGAAATAAACAGCGAAGAAGATGAGAAAACCTGTAAGGGTACCTGTTATGAGGTGCATGGAATGAAATGCGTATGATATGATTTCAAAGACATCGAGAAATTCAAATTCGTAAACAAGAAATGAAACACACTTTTATTAGATAAACTTTGAAGTTCAAATTGTTCAACAGATGCCCTTAAGGCGTTACAAGAAAGGAAATATTGAAAAGTAAATAAAAACTGGAAAGGAAATAATCAACGGATAATCAGTGTTCCCATGGTCGCATCTTGTCGGTGCGGACATAGTCATTGAGGATCCGCTTGTTCTCCAGCTGCCTAGTCAACTTCTGGATCTTCTGTTCTTGCTCATTAAACTTTTCTCGATAAGCATCCCACTCTTCTCTCAACTGCATCCATGACCTTTTTAGTGCCCCAATGTTAGTGGGCATATGAGGATGGAGGATGGTCAGAAGAACCCCTTCTTCATTAGCAACTTCAACAATGATAGGCAGGACAGCTTCATACGGCATACCTAGCTTTTGGGCACGGATACGAACCCATATGAGATATGGCTCCATTGGAAGAGAAGTCTTTGGACCCAACTCATGTGGATCAGATCTGTGAACTCTATCCCAAGCCCTTATGAATCTGCGGCGTTGCTCATCGCTATCCCCTTGAAAATCAAAGATGATACTAGGCATTAGCAATTCATGAGGTCCTTCTCTTCTGGCTCGCCCAAATTGACGTAAGGCCAAGCATGGATTGTAGGTAATCCCTCCATTGGTTCCTATCAGTGGAACATTGGGGTATTCCCCACAGCGATCAATAATGGCCACCTCGTCCATACCCTTGATAGTCTAGATGATGTCATTATGAGAGAGAGACATAACCCTATAGGCCCGGCCCATGCCTTCTTTGTTCTTCAGCACTGATTTGGGGAGGTGCGAAATAAACCACCTCGCCAATAATGGAGCACAGCACATCAAGGTTCCCCACTTTCGAGCAGTACGGGCATAAAGCTGATGAAGAAGGTCACCCAAGAGAGTGGGTACAGGATTACGAGAGATGAAGATTTTCACCGCATTCACATCAACAAATGAGTCAGGGTTCGGAAACAATACCAAGCCATATATCAGAAGAGCCATAATATCTTCGAATGCCTTGAAGTCTAGACTATCACAGAAATAATTAGCCTTACCAACCAAGAACTTAGTCAGAAAACCCTTTGCTCCACTACGAGTTTCCCAATTGGCCATTACCTCATCCTTTGTCATATGAAGGGCTGAAGCAATCTCTTCTGGCCTAAGGATCTTCTCCTAACCTGTAAACGGGGTCTGCTCCAGAATAGAGATACCAAGCAAATCAGAGAACTCTTCTAAGGTGGGGACCAACTGGTAGTCCTGAAAAGTAAAGCAATGGTACAGTGGATCGTAGAACTGGACTAGGACACTCATCATCTGCTCGTCCAATTTGGAGGTGACCAAACTAAGAAGATGCCCATGTCTTCTGATAAAGGAAGTAGTATCTGACATCTTTGCAACCAACTCTTTAAGCATAGTGGGAACCTGGACAAAGTTGATCCGGATGGTGTTCCTACGCATGGGTGCCATAACCTACAAAATAGAACAAAGATGAATCCCTCCTGTCTTTGAAATAGGTTAGTCCAATGCAAGATGTATGCAATGTTATGATGTCATGATAGAAAGCACACCACAAGTATCCAAAAATGGCAAACATGGTAAAGGTACACAAGTCACACAGAGAGCCCTTATATTTCAGGCTGGCAAGGAGTCTAAGTACTACCCTCTTTCAGTTCAGTTGGTTCAAACCTGTCCTAAAAATAGTAACCGGGTTCTAGAGGATCTCAATATCACTGACTACCCTCAATCGGTCATAATTCCAGTTTAGCAACCTTTTCTTGCGGCCAGAATCATCGCGAGAGTTTAGTCTCAATGAGTGTAGCATACTGCTACTGTTCTATGCCCAAGTTGGTCAATTTAAAGGTTCTAAGGTTAGTTGCTGCTTAATGACCCCTTAGCAGACCCATATTCTCCTAGTTTCACCACAAGGGATATCGGTACATACTAAAGTGCCACACCAATGTAGCTACTGCTTCAACGGTATCGGTCTACGCCGTACAGTTCCCTCACAGTTTATTGCTACTTACCTAAAGGGTATCCCCCAGATCCGGGTTAGGATCTATAGTAACTCTGATTCAAGCCCACAAAAATAAAGCATACAAAGCAAACAATTGAAAACACAATGATCTAAACCTAAGGTACACCCCGCTTATTAAGGATCCCCAACAGAGTCACCAGTTCTGTGATACGGTGGGAGAGAACTGACTGTTTTTTTGGAATGCTGGTTTGCGTTTTGCGTTTGTTTTTGCAAAATGTCGCGGTAAGCAATGAAGATGTGAAAAACACAAGAAGGGGGGTTGAATTGTAAAACTTAAATCAAAAACTTAGACAACACTGTATTTTTATCTTGGTTCGTTTGATCTCAAACTACTCCAGTCCACCCGTCAAGGTGATTTCGCCTCTCTCCAACGAGGTCTTAATCCACTATATTCAAAAGGATTACAACAGTCTACTTTAACAACTGTTAAAGCCTTCTTGAGTATAACCACAGACCGATTTATCTCAAGGAAATCTCTTACAAAGAATGAACAATAAAGTGTTTAATGTTTTCTAATAAAACAGTATACCACAACTGTGATAATACACAAATTTAAGCTTAGAAAGAAACTGGATTTGCTAGAGCGTTTGAGTAAGCGTGATTGGAAAGCTTTTGCAAATTGTATGAGTGCGTGTGTGTAGATTAGCCTTTTCTTTTCTCACACAGACTTGTTTATATAGCCAAGGCAAAGATACGTTGTTGTCCATAAAGCACTTTCAATGATAATAACGTTCTTTACTTTTTGAGAAGATCTTGTCTTGAATAAAGCCGTTAGCAATTAATCTGTCTTGAATACATAGTGTTGTACCCAAAAATTTGCCCTCCCATTTCTTCAACATTTCCTCACCACAAGACCCTTGGAGCTCAAGATCAAGTTAGGGTTTGCTCTACTCAAGACTCCTCCTTGCACTGTTGACCCAAATTAGAGTTTGAGTTTGCACAAAGATGTTTTGACCTAAAATTCCCAAAGTGACTTTCATGCTTCATGTTGGACTCACAAGTTTGTCCATACCAAGTTTCAAGCCTTAATTCCAATCTTTGCCCAGTCAATTGGACAGTTGACCTATAAATCAATTGTATTGGAAAAAAGTCAAATGTGGTTAATTGACAGTCAAACCTCATGATTTTTGACCCTCATCAACATTATGAACTCATATGAACCATTTGGTAAAGTTTGGATCACAATTCCACAAGAAATTTGATCAGATCACCAAAAGGGCAAAATGGTCATTTTTAGGGTTTTGACTGCACAATGGCAATTTTTGATTGTTTGACCCAGCCAATGGCAAACCAAGCTCACATATGGACTCAAGGACCCAATGGCATTGTCTTGACATGTTCAACAAATTCAAAAGGTCCCAAATGCACAAGATTGACAGATGAATTTTCCAGTCAACTGAGCAAAATTTGACTGTATACTGAAAAGTCAAACTTTGACTTTTTGGTCAAAATTGTAGGTGTTTAGATATTGGCTTGCATTTTTGGTAAATCCTAAGTGTATGTGTGAATGTCATGACTGATGTCATAACATTCTAGTTCAGGTTGTACTAACTCATTAGGTACATGTGCAGAAAAATATTGTAATTCAAATACTGATGTTTATAAGTGTGTATCTGAGCATGTTTGCAAAATGATCACATTTTGCTAAATCAGTAGACAGGTTTTCTCAGATGTCATAACAGATGTTATGACATCCTGTTCTGAACTAACAGGATTGCAGGATTGGATAAGTCTGAGTTTTTTCAGGAAATAACTCAGTCCTTTCTGAACAGAATCCTGCGTTTTCTAAGGAGTAACCTAGCTCAATCCTAACCTGGTCAATAAAGTCCTGTGACCTGGTCTTTAGGTCAAACGGAATCAACCCTAGGTTTTTGGAAACCCTAACTGAAGTTATAGCTGCTATATATTCAACAGAGCTGCGGTTTTTCAAGTGATCCCTGCTGATTGATTAGAAGATCAATTTTGTAATCTGTATAGATTTGTTTATTGTACTCCAAGCAATTATCATTGTGATAAGTGCCTTGGAATAGGTTTCAATTGTAAGGGTTGTGTAGCACTCAAAGCTTTGAAGCAAGAGTGTTTGAATGTTACTTGACTAAAGCTGTGAAGCAGAGTCAAGTTAGTTGTGTACATCACTCAAAGCTGTGAAGCACGAGTGATTGTGTTGCTTGATTAAAAAAGCTGTGAAGCTTAATCAAGTGTGTGTTTTGAAGAGTGTCTTCATCAATTCTTAAGTCAAATTGGTTTATGTATCACTGCTGTGATTGAGGGGGAGTGAGTAGGAACTCAGGTTTAAGTTGTACTTAGATTAGAATTGCATTGGGTAGGTCTTAAGTGAAGGAGATAAACTGGTTGGTTTATTCATGAATTAACATCTCTTATAGTGGATTCTCTCCCTGGCTTGGTATCCCCCAGAGTAGGTGTTGTTGCACACTGAACTGGGTAAACAATTGACTGTGTTATTTACTGCTTTTGTATTTACTGTCATATAGTAAGTCAGATACGGTGTCATAACATTGGACGTGACATTGAGTATCTGCAGCCAGAATTTCAATTGGCATCAGAGCAGGCACCCTGCCTATATTACTGGGTGAGATCTAGGGATATCACTTTCTGGAACTATGGACAAAGAAGGAGTTTTTGGAAATAGACCACCCATTCTGGATGGAACCAATTATGACTACTGGAAACCTCGTATGATTGCCTTCCTAAAATCTCTGGACAAAAAGGCTTGGAGAGCTGCTGACAAAGGATGGATTCATCCCACCATAACTGAAAGAGATGGGACAATCAGTCAGAAGCCTGAGGAAGACTGGAGTAAAGAAGAAGATGAGTTAGCTCTGGGAAATTCAAAAGCTTTAAATGTCTTGTTCAATGGAATTGATAGAAACATATTCAGACTAGTACATCAATATGAACTGGCCAAGGAAGTTTGGGACACTCTCAAAACTACTCATGAGGGCACTTCCAAAGTAAAAATGTCAAGGCTTCAGATGTTGACCACTAAGTTTGAGAATCTAAAAATGATGGAAGATGAAACCATTCATGAGTTTCACATGAACATCTTGGAGATTGCCAACACCTCAGGAGCACTGGGAGAAAAAATGTCAGAAGAAAAACTGGTGAGGAAGATTCTCAGATCCTTGCCTAAAAGATTTGCAATGAAGGTAACTGCCATAGAGGAAGCCCAGGACATTAGCAAGTTAAAAGTGGATGAACTTATTGGGTCTCTTCAGACATTTGAGATGGGGATCACTGATAATGGTGACAAGAAGAACAAAAGCATAGCACTTGTATCCAACACTGATGTTGAATACAAGGAGGATGAAGAAGAAAACATATCAGAAGCCATTGCCATGCTTGGAAGACAGTTCAACAGGCTCATCAAAAGAATGGACCCAAAGTCAAGGTCTAATGTTCATAACATTCCTTCTGACATTGACAGTTCCAGCAGAAGACCAAGGTCAGAAGATAAGGGAAACCAAGGCAGAGGTATTCAATGCCATGGATGTGAAGGATATGGACATATTCGAGCTGAATGTCCTACCTTTCTTAAGAAGCAAAAGAAAGGAATGACTGTTACTTGGTCTGACTATGATTCAGAAAGCAATTCTGAAGAAGAATCTGCCAAACTAGTTACTGCCCTAACTAGTGTTTGTACTTCTGAAAGTGACACCAGTGATGAAGAAGTGACATTTGAAGAACTGGCTGATACCTACAAGAAATTGTGTATCAGAAGTGGTGAAGTCTGTGTGCAAAATGAGAAACAATCAAAACTCATTATAAAGCTGGAGGCTGAAAAGAGGGCAAATCTTGAAACTATAAGTCATTTAGAAGGAGAAGTTCAACTGATGAACTCACAACTGAATCAAATGACCAAATCTGTCAAGATGTTGACCAATGGAACAGACAAATTGGAAGAGATCCTTCAGGCTGGACAAAATATGGGAAATAAATCTGGCATAGGATTTGTGGAAACAAAGAAATTTGGTACTGGGAAGCAAATGTCAAAACGGATGTCTCAACATTACTCTCAACATCAGGGACAGAGACATATGAAGAAGAGGTACCAAAGATGGAGATGTCATCATTGTGGGAAATAGGGTCACATAAAGCCCTTTTGCTTCAGATTACATGGATATCCTAATCAGAACTCAGATGTCAAACCTAAGTCTAAAAAGGTACCGCATGCTCCACAATGGAAGAAAAAGGCTACTGCACTGATAGCTCACACTTCCCTGAGGGTCACTGCAAAGGAAGATTGGTACTTTGACAGTGGATGTTCCAGACACATGACTGGATTCAAAAATCTTCTCAATAATGTTATGCCTCACACCACCAGTTTTGTGACCTTTGGAGATGGTGCTAAAGGAGAAGTCAAAGGAGTTGGTAATTTGGACTGCCCTGGAGTTCCAAGTCTGAATAAGGTACTGCTGGTAAAAGGGTTGACTACTAATCTCATTAGCATCAGTCAACTATGTGATCTAGGATTCATGGTCAACTTCTCAAGATCTGAATGTCTAGTGTTTAATGAAAAACTAGATGTTGTAATGAGAGGAATCAAATCCAAAGATAACTGTTATGTGTGGCAGCCTGAGAACACTGATATCTCCACTATGAGTCAAATCATCAAAGAAGAAAAAGAGATGAAACAGTGGCAGCATAAGCTTGGAAGAATGAAAAGAGCTATTCCTATGGAAGCTGTCAGAAGAACTCCAAAACTACAGGCTGATAATATATGTGATGTGGCAAATAAACTTGAAGAAGAATGTGTTGTCAGAACCTTAAGTCATCTTGACAAGGATGTCGGAAAGAACAAGTCTCATAAATTCTGTTCAAAACAGATGCTCCCTGAGTACAATGTTACACAAGATGTTGTGACATTGTGGTGTGATAATCTGAAAACATTCAACATTTCCTTGAAACCTATTGACTTTGAAGAGAAGAAGTCATTTGAACTGGAACATAGTTTCTCTAAGCTTCAGCTGACTGATTCTTCTACCAAGGCGCTTGTTGGAAATAAATTTGAAAATTTGAGGGGCAGATTGGGTATTCACCAACATGAGAAATTATAGCAATCAGTTTTGCTGAAAACAAGGGTTGAAGGGATTAATTTTAATAAGTCTATATTTAGTGGGTTAATCATATTCATTCACAATTCCTTCAAAAGCCTTGAGAAGTTGAAGAGACTCCCTTTTACTCCCTACCTCTCTCATCCTTGCAACCTGTTTCCTCCTCCCAATCAAAGATTTTCCTCAAACTACTACTCAAAGTTAAACAAAATGTCTCAGACATCGTCTTCCACCATGGCGGCTTCGTCTTCCTCATCATCGTCATCATCTGATCAAGATTCTAGGGCAATCACTACATGCATAGAATCTGAAGTTCTTGAGGTCACTCCTCTCAGGGAGATGGCAACTGACCCAGCCAGAGTCAAAAAGCTCAGAACCAGACATGCAGGAAGAGCTCAAGCTACAGTCTCTGGTAATTCTTCTCATCCTTCGTCTTCTGTACCTAATAGAGAAGGATCAGTTCAAGTACACCAAGCTATTGCTAGGCTGGTTACTAGCATTCTGAGTGGCAACCAATCTGTACCGGGGATTTCTATCCCTTTGAATCAATCAGAAAGTCCAAATGTGGAAGGTTCTGAAAATGTAGATGTCACTGAGGATGTTGTGACACCAAAAGACAACATTCAGAACACCTCTGAAAAGGCTGCTGATCCACCTATCATTGATGTGGATGAAGATTACTCTGATAATGAACTGATTGCTAATGTGAACCCTAGCATTGCTAGGAGATTGATGAAAAGAAAGAGTAGTCAGAATGTTAAACCTGATGCTAAGAAATCCAAGGCTGAAAGGATGGCTGAGAAAATTCAGACAAAAAGAAAGAAGGCACAGGTGCAGACTGCTAGACAACCAATCTCTAAGAAAAGTAAAGAACCTGAAACTTCTGATTCTGATGATGAATCAGAATTTGAGATTGATATTGAAGATACTCCCATCAGAAGGAAGCTCCCCTCCAGCAAGATTGCTAGAGTGCCTGAAGTGCCAACAGACAACATCTCATTTCATCATCCTGACAATGCAAACAGATGGAAGTATGTCTGCTTGAAGAGAATAGCCTTGGAGAGAGAACTCAACAATGATGCCTTGGAGTGCAAGGACATCATGGATCTGATCAGGAATGCTGGGCTAATGAAGACAGTGATGAAGTTTAACAAATGTTATGAAAATCTGGTTAAGGAGTTTGTAGTGAACTTGTCCAATGATTGTGCTGATGGGAGGTCAGCTGACTTTGAGAGTGTGTTTGTTAGAGGAAGAAGGGTCAAGTTCTCTCCATCAGAAATCAACAAGTTTCTTGGAAGAACAAATAAGGACTGTCCTGATTTAGAGGCAACTGACAATGAAGTGTGTTTAACCATCACTGCCAGGCAAGTAAAGTGCTGGCCATTGAAAGGGAAGCTGAATGCTAGTAAACTCAGCATGAAATTTGCCATCTTGCATAAAATAGGTGCAGCAAACTGGGTGCCTACAAATCACAAATCAACCATCTCCACAGGATTGGGGAGATTTATCTATGCTGTAGGAACCAAGACTGCCTTTGACTATGGAAGGTACATCTTTGAACAAACTTTGAAGCATACTGGCAGTTATGCTGTCAAAGGACCAATTGCTTTTCCCTCCCTCCTTTGTGGAATCATCCTTGCACAATACCCTGACATCCTTGTAGCAAGAGATACAGTCTGCAAAAGAGCTCCTGCCCTTGGCCTGCACTACAAACTGTTTCAGGGATCTCATGCTCCAGACATTGTCATAACATCAGCTGAGACATCGTCTGCAAAGACCCAGTCCAAGACATCAGATGTCATAGCTGTTTTAAAAGAAACTTGCAAAGATCTGGATGCTAGAAAAAGGACCCTAGAAGCTCTAATTGCCAGGCTAGAAAAGGAGGAAGCTGAAGAGAGCAGAAGGGAAGAAGGTATAGAAGCTGAAGGACAGCTCAACATTGAAGAAATTGGCTCCTCTGAGTCTGATGACAGTGCTTGAAGGTTGATTGCTGCTTGGTGGTGTTGCTGGTGGAGTTTGGAAGTGTGTTTTGCTGTTGTCAGCTGCTGATCTCATTATTTTGTTTTGGATAACTGTATAACTTTATGAACATGTATCTTTGGCCCATTTGTGGCTAAAGAGGGGGAGAATACTTTGGTACTTGCTTAATTAGTACTTGACATTATATTTTTCTGCTGTCACTTATTTCTGCTGCTATCCATCTATCTCTGATTGTTTAGGGACTTTAGCCAAAAATCTGCCAAAGGGGGAGTTTGTAGGTGTTTAGATATTGGCTTGCATTTTTGGTAAATCCTAAGTGTATGTGTGAATGTCATGACTGATGTCATAACATTCTAGTTCAGGTTGTACTAACTCATTAGGTACATGTGCAGAAAAATATTGTAATTCAAATACTGATGTTTATAAGTGTGTATCTGAGCATGTTTGCAAAATGATCACATTTTGCTAAATCAGTAGACAGGTTTTCTCAGATGTCATAACAGATGTTATGACATCCTGTTCTGAACTAACAGGATTGCAGGATTGGATAAGTCTGAGTTTTTTCAGGAAATAACTCAGTCCTTTCTGAACAGAATCCTGCGTTTTCTAAGGAGTAACCTAGCTCAATCCTAACCTGGTCAATAAAGTCCTGTGACCTGGTCTTTAGGTCAAACGGAATCAACCCTAGGTTTTTGGAAACCCTAACTGAAGTTACAGCTGCTATATATTTAACAGAGCTGCGGTTTTTCAAGTGATCCCTGCTGATTGATTAGAAGATCAATTTTGTAATCTGTATAGATTTGTTTATTGTACTCCAAGCAATTATCATTGTGATAAGTGCCTTGGAATAGGTTTCAATTGTAAGGGTTGTGTAGCACTCAAAGCTTTGAAGCAAGAGTGTTTGAATGTTACTTGACTAAAGCTGTGAAGCAGAGTCAAGTTAGTTGTGTACATCACTCAAAGCTGTGAAGCACGAGTGATTGTGTTGCTTGATTAAAAAATCTGTGAAGCTTAATCAAGTGTGTGTTTTGAAGAGTGTCTTCATCAATTCTTAAGTCAAATTGGTTTATGTATCACTGCTGTGATTGAGGGGGAGTGAGTAGGAACTCAGGTTTAAGTTGTACTTAGATTAGAATTGCATTGGGTAGGTCTTAAGTGAAGGAGATAAACTGGTTGGTTTATTCCTGAATTAACATCTCTTATAGTGGATTCTCTCCCTGGCTTGGTAGCCCCCAGAGTAGGTGTTGTTGCACACTGAACTGGGTAAACAATTGACTGTGTTATTTACTGCTTTTGTATTTACTGTCATATAGTAAGTCAGATACGGTGTCATAACATTGGACGTGACATTGAGTATCTGCAGCCAGAATTTCAAAAATCAAGTGTCAAGATTCATTTTTCATCAAAACATGCCAAATTGTGAAACTTGTTCATCAAGAAACCGAGAATTGCAAATTAGGGTTTGAAATGAGAAAATTTCATAACTTAGAATTTTTCTAAGTTATGAAACTTCCTTATTTTTTCCTAACTTTGTCCCATTTTTTCATCAAGATGAAAATGGATTCAAACAAAACTCAAAACATGAAAGTTTTAGTCCATTGCAAAATCTACAACTTTGATTCACAAAGTTTACTCAAAAGAAGCTTGTAGCTCAAGTTATGATTTTTGGAATAGGGGTGCAAAACATTCTTAACTTAGAACATTTTTGACCTATTTTAGGCAGTATTTTTGCCTAACTTCATGGCCACTTTTCACATGCTTCCACTTGGAATTTCAACTTGTATTACAAATATGGATTGTAGTACACATTCCAAGCTTTCCAAAATATCCAAGAACTTCTCAAACACCCTTATGGTTAGGGAGAATCGAATTTGTCAATATGGGCAAAAGTCACTTTGATTCATGGCCAAATGCATGTTCATAACTTGGGCATTTTTGAAATCAGCTTGCACAAGCTAGTTACAGGCCTCTAATCTCATTTACACTCAATAATTAAATTCCAATCCATTGTGCCAAGATGTTATTTTGTGCATTTGGTCATTACATGAAGAATTAAGCCATATTTGGAAAAAGCAAGTTATCCATTCTTGTAAAGTTAAACTTTATGTCAAGTTTACAATCCAAGAGGTACAAAGCAAATCTCTGAGGCACAAAGGCATGGACATATCCCACTGATCAAGACTAAAATTTGCAGCATACTTGAGGGCCTGTGGTAGCCTACAACCCAACTTGGCATTTTTGACTTAAGAAAGAAGAAACTTGGCATTTTAAAACACAACTCACATTCCTGTCAACACAAGCCTAAGAAAACTTATTGAACACATTCCAAACATCAAACCTAACCTGAAACACGATCCAACCACCTTCGATACCTCCTCATTCACAGAAACACCTCCTTGCTGCAAAAACAGAGTCCCTTCTGTAACTTGACTTCCACAAACACTTCCACTCGTGCGTTTTGGCTGAAACCTTTGCAAACACATCCCCTATCACCCACTGAAGCTATCCCAAGCATTGAACACAAACTGTAACATCCCTAACATCACTTGCCATTTTCAGTTTTCAACTTTGCAGGTGAACTTCCATGGCTCGATTCAGCTAGTTTCAAAGCAAGCTAGAGGTTAGAGAAGCATCCCTGAACTTCAAGCAAGCTGTACAAGTCCTCACATTGCATTGAAAGTGCCTCCATTGCTGCACACGACTCAAGCTGAACAGGTAAAACTTTGAACTTCTATCTCTCTATCCAGGCATAGTTAGGCTTAAGTTTGTGAAGAAAGCATGTTCTAATCATAGCCCTGAAGCCATCCATATAGTTACTTTTCATTTATATTGTGTGTGCTAAGAGTATTTTGGACCTGAACATTGGAAAAAAGCTAGGTCAAGAATTGGGGGAGAAGAAATTCTCTCTCATTTCTGAGAGTTAGATTAACTTCTTTATATGTTTAGAATCGTGGCTTCAAGCTCTACATGTTTCATGTTTTAAGTTTTTGTTAAAAGTCAAAGGATCAAGAGATAGCAGGGACAAGGCAAAACACGCGTTTTGTTCTGTTTGAATGTCCAGAGGTTGAAGACAAAGTTCTTCTGGGCTGGGTCTGACCTTTTTTCTGTTTGCACCTTCATTTCACACATACACCCCCTGGCCCATTGCATGATATATTTGTCATTTTTTATTTTTTTCCTTTTGATTTCGATTCTATATTTTTATTTAAGCATGAAAAAACATTAAAAATATTTTTCTCACATTTTTTGCATTTTATTTGGTATTTATTTGTTTCATTTAGTTTCTATATAAATAAATAAACATATTGCCTTTTATTCAAAATACAAAAGTAATACAAAATATATTTTATGTTCTGATTTTATTTTATTTTATCTTTTGAAAACATTTTCTAAAATAATATACTTTTTTTGTAAATAATAAATATTTTATTTTTTTGTACATATTTAATATATTTAGTAAATATTATAAATACTTATATATTTATTAGAATATTTAGGGAAAAATACAAAATAATACATTTTTTTTATTTTTATTAATATTTGACCTCAAAATCACTTTTTTACAATATACTTCTCTTTTATTTATGTTTTGTACATAATTAATAAATATTGCATATAATAAATAATTAATACCTTTTATTTGCAAAATTAGGGTTTTGTCCTAAAAACATAAAAATACCCAAAAAATTAACCTTTTTTATTTATTTGACACATAAAAAATACTTTTACATACATATAAAAATCATTTTTGCATCTTGCATATTTATTGTATTTTATTTAATTATTGTACAATTAAATACCTTGTAAATTCCATTTGGATTGTAATAGCTTAGATTTAAATTTCTTGCTAAATATCCCCATTTGAACATTTGTACCCCCCATCCCATAATTTGTGTTGTAATAATTTAGGATTTTATTTTTCGCATTTAAAAGCTTTCTAAATATGCCATGATAGACTTAGGGTTTTGTATGCAAATCAAAACTAACAAATAGCTTGACCTAATTCAAAGACAAAAAAGCATGAAAATGGACAACACCAGTCACACTTGCACCCCTAGGGTTACTCCACTTGTTGCCTTCAATAATGGGCCATGTTGCATGTTAAGTTTCTTTGGCAAAACAAAACAAATCAAATGATCATAGCCCCTCGATGACGCTTTCGAAAGTTGCCTAAACAAATGATCAACTCCCTTAAAGGAAAAGTTGCCAAAGACACTTGGCACCATTGTAATCATGGTCTAAACGATGACCCGCGCCCGTCCCGTTCACATCCTAACACAAGATTGTCCACCAAATACAATGGTGGAACAAAATTGTTAAAAGGGTTAAAACATAGCAAAAATCTTTGAGTAAATTTAGGGGTAGACAACTCTTGGTTACTTGCCAACTTGCAAAACAAAAACACTTTCCTATTTTTCAAAACCACACATCACAACACACTTTCAAAACAACTTTCAAAAACATTGAAAACTTTTCAAAAGACATACACCTTTGTATACATCCAAACATGGGTCATTACAAAGGTTGCCACCACATTGGCTTCTTTTCAAAAACATTTTCAAACCCACACACAAAGCACCATTTCAAACAATTGAAAATCAAGGTAAGTTGATCTAAGCAAGTAACTAAGATCCCATGGATAACCATGGATAGAAAGGGTGCTAATACCTTCCCTTTCTATAATCTACTCCCCGAACCCAAGAAAACATCTCAAAGGTTTTTGCTGTGCTTTTTAACCTTTCCTTAGGATAAAATAAAAAGTCGGTGGCGACTCTTGCTCAACCAAAACATTTGCGAAAACAAACGCAAAACCCAAGTCAGTTCTCCCACCGTATCACAGAACTGGCGACTCTGCTGGGGAATATTTTTAAAGTGGAGTAACCTTAGGGATTAGATCACCCTCTTGCATGACTAATTGTTTGCTTTGATTGCTTTATATCTTGGCTCTCTTGTTTGGGTTTGAAATCCTACACCCGGATTTGGGGAAACATTCATAGATAGCAATACGTTGTGGAAACTGTGCGGGGTATACCGACACGGTTGAAGCAATAGCTATATTAGTGCGACATATTTGTGAGTACCAGTAACCCTTGAGTTCAATCAAGGAGAGTACGGGGCCGCTGAGTGATGTCCCTAAGCACTAATGACCTAGAACCTTACTTGACCATCTTGGCCTTTTATTAGGGGTAGTGAGATGACCGGATTTGGTGCAGTCTGAAGTTGGTAGATACTCGATACTACACTCATTGAGGGTTGTTTTCTTGGAATATTTTGGTCGCTAGTTAAGTGGCTAAACCAAAACAATGAACATGGGAAACAATCCAATGATATTGAGCTCCTTAGAACCCGGTTACTTTTTATAGGACATGTTTTTAAGCCAACTACACTCAAGAGGGTACTTACCTATGAAACCCCATGCAAGCCTGAAACTAGGGTTTTGTGTGAATTACTTGTACAGATGTTTGTGCATACATCATGAACATCATAAAGCATCATATGCATTCACTAACCATTTCAAGGGTTTAGATCTTCATCTTTGTTCTTGTTTTGTAGGTCATGGAAATTCTTCGCAGGAAAACTATCCAAGTCAAACTTGTGAGAATCCCTCCTCAACTCAAGGAGCTCACATCCAGAATTCCGGAAAGCTCTCCCTTCAGTGAAAGACATGGTAGACTGCTCAGCCTAGTCAACACCAGCATTGAAGAGGACATGGTAAAGGTGTTGTTCCAGTTCTTTGACCCCCTTCACCACTGTTTCACTTTCCCCGACTACCAATTGGTGCCCACTTTGGAGGAATTTTCTCAACTCCTGAGAATTCCTATTCTTAATCAACTACCCTACAACGGTACGGAAAAAGAACCAAAGCCTGAAGATGTTGCTCAAGCCCTACACTTGCAACCATCTGACATCAAGGGGCATTGGGAAACTAGAAGCGGTGTCAAAGGCTTCTTAGCAAAATTCTTGTTTGAGAAGGCACAAGAGTGTTGGAATTCATTGGATCTACAAGCCTTTGAAGAAATTGTGGCACTCCTCATTTATGGGTTGGTCCTGTTCCCAAATCCTGACCAGCTTGTAGATGTCAACGCCGTCAAAATCTTCTTATCCAGAAATCCAATACCAACATTGCTTGGGGACATTCTTCACTCATTTTACACATGAACAATGAGAAAGAGGGGTGTTCTCATGTGTTGTACTCCTCTCCTTGCAAGGTGGTTTATTTCGCACCTTCCACAATTTGTCTTGAAGAATGACCAAGGCTTAAGGTGGTCACAACGGTTGATGACTCTCACTCACTCTGATGTACATTGGTGTTCTCGGTCCAGAGAAAATGTCATCATCGTCGATCATTGTGGGGAGTTCCCTAATGTTCCATTACTTGGCATTAGAGGAGGCATTACCTACAACCCTTGTCTAGCTTTGAGACAATTTGGATATGCACGGAGGGATGGCCCTCACGACATGTTGATTCCTGACCTAGTTTTTGACTTCGACAACGATGCGCAAGGACTTCGCCAAAGATTCATCAGAGCTTGGAGGATGCCTAACAAGGTAGACAGCAAGACACTGGGGCACAAGAACTCCATCCCTCTTGAGCCTTATCTCAAGTGGGTACGAACCCGAGCCCAGAGTCTAATGATGCCTTACCCTCATGTTCTCCCTGTGATTAAAGAGCCCGTTAAGGAAGGAGAGGTTCCCTACGCCATCCTGTATCCTGACATGCCTACATCGTGGGAGGAGATGCAGAAGAGTTGGATCCAACTCAAGGAGGAAGGGAACACTTTTGAAGCCATCTTCTACGCCAGTGAGAAGAAGGTTTTAGAGCTTACCCGCCAACTCCATGAGGAAGAGACCCTCAATACCTACATCGCACCAAAGAGGATGCGCAACGTCTTTTTACCTTGAGAAGTTTTTTGTAATATTTTGCCCATGGGGCATTTATGTACTGACAAATTTCTTCTTATTAATATGACATGCGTTCTTTTTGTTTGCAATAATTTTGAATTTTCTAAATCCTTGAATGCATTGCATACATAAGCATATCATTCATCATGCGCATAAGCAGGTCTCCACACCAGGTTTCCTTATCTTTCTGCTGTTTATTTCAGTAAGATGGATCTCGAACAGACGGTCAAGGACTTGCAGTCTCAAAACTCACAGTTTTAACATCTCCTGATGACCTTGGCTAAGGGTCAGGAGGATCTAAAAGCCCTGCTTGGGAACAAAGAGCAAGTGAAAAAGAAGAAGAAGAGAATCGGGGTGGCTACCCTAGGAAGAAGGTTTGAGGGTGAAGCCATAAGAGTTCTTGAATTTCCCCCTACATCTGAAGAGGGAACCAGTAAAGGGAATGCAGCTGCGGTACCTTCCGAATCCGAAGCTGAAGAAGGAGAGGCTAAAGAAGAAGAAGTCTACTCTGAGCAACAATACCCGCCCGCCGACGATAAGTACAAAGGCTTGGAAGACAGGTTGGCAGCTATGGAGCTGCAGAGAGTTCCCTACTTAGATTTCGAAGATTTGGGATTAGTTGCTGGAATTGTGATCCCCCCGAAGTTCAAAGTGCCAATTTTTGCAAGGTATGACGGGCTGTCCTGCCCGAAGATGCATCTCAGATCATATGTAAGGAAGATCCAACCTTACACTGCAGACAAGAACCTATGGATCCATTTCTTTCAGGATAGCCTTTCAGGGGCTCAACTCGAGTGGTTCTATCAGCTGGACGGAGCCAGTATCCGAAATTGGAAGGACTTGGCTACTATATTTTATAAGCAGTATCAGTACAATTCTGACCTCGCTCCCACGCGTACCCAACTCCAGGGTATGTCACTGGGGACGGGCAAAGGATTCAAGGAGTATGCGCAAAAATGGAGGGACCTGGCTGGCAGGGTGCAGCCACCTTTGACTGACCGTGAGCTTGTCGACATGTTCCTGGGGACCCTGTCTGGTCCGTTCTTCAACCACCTGATTGGTAATTCTTCTGCTGGGTTTACAGATTTGATCTTGACCGGTGAGAGGATAGAAGCTGGTATCAAGTCGGGGAAGATACATAAAGGTGCTTCTTCGAGTACTGAAAAGAAGCCCTTCAAGAAGGAAGCCAGTGCTGTTTACGGTCCCAGAAGACAGGTTAAACCGGAACGCCGCCAAGCTGTCAATGCATTGGTAATTTCAAAGCTTATTGCTTCTCCTCAGCAGTATAACCAACCAAGTGGTGAGAGACCCAAAAGGCAGTACACTCGGCTCAGTATGACCCTGTCTCATATTTTGCCGCAACTATTGTCAACCAATCTGGTAACTGTCAAAGAAGCTCCGAAGGTCGTGAACACAGCTTCTCCAAAGTACAACCCCAACGCCCGTTGCGCTTATCACTCTGATAGCCCGGGGCATACCACGGATGATTGCTGGGCTCTAAGGAATAAGGTTCAGGACCTTATTAATGCTAAAGAAATACAGTTTGAGGCGCCCGAAAGGCCCAATGTTGTGACTGCTCCCATGCCCCAGCATGGAGTGAACGTTGTGGAAGAAGACCGGTATGTAGCCTCCGTGGAAGAGATTGTTACTCCGTTGTTAACCGTCAAAAGGAACCTGTTGCTAGCCGGTTTATTTCTGGGATGTAGTAAAGGTTGCCTTCTATGTGCTGTTTCACCTGTTGGTTGTCCCTTGCTGAAATCAGGTATCCAAAGCTTGATGGATAGCAAAGAAATCTTGTTCGAGAAGATTGTTGTTCCTGCTACCCCTATCGAAGAAGTTTCTATTGTCACTATTTTCAACAAACCTCCTAAGGCTCCTTTAAAGAAGCCTGTCAAAATCATGTCCACTCAGAAGATTGCTCCTATCATCATCACTGTTCCGGGGCCTCTCCCTTATACATCCGACAAAGCTGTCCCATGGCACTATGGGGCAGATGTTTATGTTCTTGGAGTAAAGCAAGAGTTTGATACTAGTACCGGTGTGTTGTACCCCAAAATTTGCCCTCCCATATTCTTCAAGATTTGTCAAGTCAAAGCTTCAAAATCTCCTCAAGGGTTGCACAGTTCAAGGGCCTCCTAAACAGTCAAAATTAGGGTTTTGGTTCTGACAAAGAAAATGAAGTTTTCAAGGGTCCAATCAAGTCCCACATGCCTACAAACATGGTCAAGCATCCTCATACCAAGTTTCAAGACTTACAGCACAAAATTGCATAGTCAAAAACCCTAATTGCACTACAGTCAACTGTAGGGGCAAAATGGTCATTTGACAGTCAAAAGTTCAAATTTTTGATCAACATCTCATTTTGAAGCCATAAACATCATTTGATCAATGCTTTATCATGATTCTCAAAGCTTGGCTCAAAAAGTCTCAAGATGCAAAAGTTTTCATATTTGGACAGTTGAAAAAGTCAACTGTAACTTGACCAAGGCATAACTTCCACATGGATTATCAGAAAAATTCCATCCAAAGCTCATTTTGAAGATAAAGACATTTCCTACAACTCCTCTTAACACTTCAATTCCAAGAAATGCTCTCACAAAAAGTTATCAATTTCAACATTATAGGTCATTTTCAAAAGTCAACAAAAAAGGACTTTAAGTCAAAGGCCATAACTTGAGATTGGTAAATCAAAATGACATGGGACCAAAGACATTGGTTAGAGGACTCAAAGACCTTTCCAAAATGTCCAAGAACATGAGCAAAGCTTAAAAATTGAGCAAGATATGCCTTGTGGAAGTTGGGATATTTTTGGATATTTTGAAAAGTCAACATTGCTTCAAATGACCTAAAAATGCTAATGGGCCTCTTTTTCTTCCACAATTCATCATCCAAGGCATGTGCACGACCATTTGGCCCAAAGGGAAGTTTTTTATCATTTTTATTTATTTATTTGGATTTTTAATCATTAATAATTCATTTAATTAAAATAAATAGGTGAAAAAAATACTAAACCTAACTTTTTGAATCTTTTTGTGCATAAAATAATCTCAAGATTTTGTGTATAATTAGATTTGGAAAGAATCTTGGTGATTAAACATGATTTGAACTAAGTTTGCATGAAAAAGATTTGAAAACTAATGCATGGAAAATCAAATATCTTATCATCAATTCAAGGATTCTTTGGCAAAAATTCTCAACCCTAATCACTCACATACATATATGGATGCAAACCCTCGTGCCCATAAGCTCCCAGCTGCGCAAAAAAGCCATAACAAAAACTTGAATTTTCTCAAAAAAGTTGAAAACTGAAAACTAGGTTTTAGGGCTTTTCAAGGTCAAATAATCACTCCATTAGCTTGCCAAGGGGACCAGGAGACTATCCCAATCAAGAACATCAACTCTAACGCCTTGGATCGGTATACAGAAATCAAATTTTTTTCATATAAATGCATATTCGTGTTTTGATTTGCAGGCATTCTCATGGCATTTTGTTTATGGATTCACACTAATTACTTGATTCTGAAGCTAACCACATTATTTGATTGAGTTTTTATATACCATACACGAATCTGCCATTGTTGTCTTTTAGGGTTTTTCAAGCTTTGAATTGGGTACTTTTAAATGCTGTAAAATTGGAACCTCTCAATACCATGACCAAACTCAGCATGATTGGACGATTGGAATAGATACCTCGCGCTCAATTTATGAGCCACTACGCGCTATTTGCTATTTTGGCATATGTTATATAGTGGGGGTTCAAAACCCCCGCAATCCAATTGTTTTTTTTGTTTCAGGAAAACGCATTAGGGAAGAAGATGATGAAGTGTAAGGCTATGGTTGGTTTATTTGAAATTTCGCGCTGAAATTCAAGTAACCATTGTTTTTACCTTACATTGTTTATTTCTTATTATATATACAAAGCGCACTAAGAGCTCCAGTGGTAGGCGTGTACGTTGGTAATCTCTAGGACCTGGGTTCGAGTCCCAGGTCCCCATCCCTTTCCAATGTTATTTTTCTATTCATGTTTCAATGCAGTTTCAGTGCTAGGGTGCTTCATACATCCTCAAATCCAGCTTGCCACTTGGCCAATAATACCGATCCAAGGGACCAGATCTGAAGATCATGGTAAACCTCAGTCAACGCCCAGGCATGCTAGCAGAAAAGTCAATCAGGCCAGAAGTTAATGGGCCTGAAATATTGGATTTCACCTCCCATTTGGGGACAGACCCCCCTAGGTTTGCAATCTTTTATATTTTTTCCATTTCTTTATTTATTTCAATTATTGTTTTTAATTAATTCCTTTAATTTAATATTTTCATGAAAAACATAAAAAACAATAAAAAATCAGAAAAAGATAAAAAATAAGTATTTTTATTTTATGTTTTATTTTGTAAATAAATTTCATCAATTTAATTTAGTTTTTTAAATCTAGGGTTAATCTCAATATTTTTCAATAAAACCTAAAATTGGTAGAATTAGGGTTTCTAGCATTTTTCATCTTTTTTTATTTTACTATATTAATTATTAATTCTTAATTAGTTATTTTTATAAATCAAGTTGCAAGTAATTAATTAGGCTTAATTTTAGATAATTGTCATATTTTCTTAATAAATTAAAAAATAGTTAGAATTAGGTTTAAATTTCATTTAATTCTCATAAAATTCACAATTCCAAAAAACCTCAAAAACAATTTCCTTTTTTTTCATTTTAATTTTATTAATTTAACAATTTAATTTAATTTCATTAAAGGGTCCAACGCCCTCGTTTTTCAATTTTAATTTCAATTCGCGTATTTATTTCTTTTTCTTTTAATATTTATGTACCTCTCCCAAAGCCTTGTAAACTCGGACATTTTAATCTTTCGCACTTTACTTTAATTATTTAATTTCTGTCAAATCGGGTCCTGGAAATTTTGGCGATGTGGACCCGCGCCTTTGTAATAGTTTAGAACTTTTAATTTCTCGCAATTTTTAACTGTTAAATAAATGCATGCAAGAATGAATGTCTAAATAAAATAAAAAAGCGTAGATTACCCATAACATGACAAGACAAAAATAAATGAACATGACACGCAAATCACACACCACCCCTAGGGTACGCCACACTGTCCCTACAAACGAATTGACCCGAACACCTCCAACGGTGGTGCTACCTATCTCTCAATGGTGGGATGGCACTACCTTAAGGACTTCTACACAGCCTAATTCCTTAGGGTAGGTAGATGACTCATGAATATTTGCTCTATTCAAAAACAAACAAAAAACTCTTTTCACACTGACACTTTTCAAAAAGCTTTCAAAATAATTTTTCAAACACTCTTGAGGACTGATACAAGAGTCGATCTGAAATCTTTAAACGAAACTTTTTCAAACCCACTCACACTTGAAAAGCAAACAAACATTTTGAAAACACAAATGAGCAAGTATCTAAGAGCCCATGGATAACCATGGATAGAAAGGGTGCTAACACCTTCCCTTTCTATAAATCTACCTCCCGAACCGAGAAACATTCTCAATAAGGAATTTTGCTATGCTTTTGTCCTTTCCATGTTGGAGAAAATAAAAGACGGTGGCGACTCTTGCTTACCGCGACATTTCGCGAACCAGCGTTAAACAGTCAGTTCCAGATCCACCGATCACAGAACTGGCGACTCTGCTGGGGAAATATTTATAAAGTGAGGTGTACCTTAGGGTTAGTTCATAACTGTGTTTTCAATTGTATTGACTTGTCTGCTTTAAATTTTTGGGTTGCATGGGAGTTACATAGATCCTAACCCGGATCTGGGGATACCCTGTTTAGGTAGCATAAGCTGTGAGGGACCTGTCCGGCGTAGATCGACACGGGTGAAACAGTGGCTACGTTGTTGTGGCACCTTGGTCTGTACCGATATCCCTTGTGTTGCAACGAGGAGAATATGGGTCTTCTGAGGAGTCATTAAGCACCAACAACCTTAGAACCTTAAATGACACAACTTGGCCATTAGAACAGTAGCAGTATGCTACGCCCATTGAGGCTAAACTCTCATGATGGTTCTGGCCGCAAGAAAAGATTGCGATGCTGGAGTTATGACCGATTGAGGGTAGTCAATGATATTGGGATCCTCTAAGAACCCGGTTACTTTGATAGGACAGGTATGAACCAACAAACTGAAAGAGGGTAGTACCTAGACCTCATGCTGGCCTAAACTTTAGGGGCTTGCCTTGTGTGACTTGTGTGCCTTACCATGTTTGCCTTTGTATCTATTTGTGGTGTGCTTTATCATAACATCATAACATCATGAGCATTGCGTGCATCCTGCATAAGGACTGACCATTTCAAAGACAAGAGGGTTTCACCTTTGCTCTGTTTTGTAGGACACCATGATGCTCGTGCGAAGGAATACTATCCGGTTCAACTTTGTTCACTCACCTGAGTTGCTCGAAGAGTTGGTTAGCAGAATCCCAAATACCATTTCCTTCATTCAGAGGCATGGTTCTCTTCTCAGTTTAGTCACTGCAAAGCGGGATCAACAGTTGATGAGTGTTCTGACCCAGTTCTATGACCCTCTGTACCAGTGCTTCACCTTTCAAGACTTCCAGCTGGTCCCTACCCTGGAAGAGTTCTCTGATTTGCTTGGTATCCCTATCTTGGATCAGACTCCCTTTACTGGTTGGGAAAAGACCCTCAGGATTGAGGATGTTGCTGCAGCTCTTCCCTTGACACATCAAGAGGTAATGGACAACTGGGTAACTAGAAGCAGAGTCAAGGGTTTCTTGGCCAAGTTTCTGATTGGTAAAGCTAACAGTTTCTGGAATGACCTGGACTTTAGGGCATATGAAGACATCTTGGCTCTCTTAATCTATGGGCTAGTCTTGTTTCCTAATCCTGACAACTTCATCAATGTCACTACCATAAGGATCTTTATGTCTCAAAATCCCGTGCCCACTCTCTTGGGTGACATCTTGCAACAACTTCATGCTCGTACTACCCGAAGACGAGGAACCCTATGGTGTTGTATCCCTTTGTTGGTGAGGTGGTTTATTTCGCACCTCCCTAAGTTCGTGCTTAAGAACCAAGAAGGAAGAGGTTGGGCTCATAGGTTAATGTCTCTCACCGATAAAGACATCATTTGGACTTATAGAGGTTTGGATGAGATAGCTATTATTGATCGATGCGGGGAATACCCTAATGTTCCTCTGATTGGTACCCAAGGAGGGATCTCTTACAATCCATGTCTAGCGCTTCGTCAGTTTGGAAGAGCCAGAAGAGCTGGCCCCCATGAGATGTTGGTGCCTCACATCAGTTTTGAGTTTCAGGTGGATAGTGACGAGTTGCGTCGTAGGTTCATCAAGGCTTGGGACAAAGTTCATAAAGCTGACCCACAAGAGTTGGGGCCAAAGACTTCTTTACCTATGGAAGCCTACTATAAATGGGTTCGCATCCGTGCTCAGAAGTTAGGTATGCCGTATGAAGCTGTCAGACCCGTCATTCTTGAGTGTCCTGACAAAGATGGTGTTCCTCCAACTGTCCTTCCTCCTCAGATACCTACTGATTATGAGACATTAAAGAGGTCTTGGTCACAACTGCGAGAAGAACGGGATTCTTACCGGGAAAAGTTCAACGAGCAGGAATTGAAGATCCAAAAGCTGATGAAGCAGTTGGAGAATGAGCGAGCTCTGAATGACTACATCCATGCTGAGAAGAGGAGACCATGGGATCAATAAGGAGCTCTGGGTGTTCTTTTACAGTTTTACTTCCCTTTTCAGTATTTCCTTTCATGTAACGCCTAAGGGCAACCTGTTGAACAATTTAAGTTTCAAAGTTGAATCTAATGAAGTGTGTTCCTTTTTGTTTACAAAGTTGATTCCCGATTGTCTTTGAAAACATAAATCATACGCATTCCATTCATCATGTGCATAGCAGGTTTTCTTCTTTTCAGGTTGCTTACCGTTCTTCGCTGTTTATTTCAGCATCATGAATCCTGACTCATCATCAACTGAGATGTCTATCAAGGCTCTTCAGGCGCAGAATGCGCAATTTCAGGAATTAATCATGGGTTTGGCTCAGGGCCAAGAAGAGCTGAAGGCTCTGCTCCTGAAGAAGGAGAGGAAGAAGAAGAGGAGGACTGTTCTTTTCAACTCGGGCCGAAGGTTTGGCAACACTCTGCAGAATGAAGAGGCTGGTTCTTCCATAGGCAAGGGTACTCCTCAAGAGGGAAAAGGTCCTAGTCCGGTAGTCTCCGACAACGAGACTGATTTTGATGAGGAGCAGTATCCTCCGGCAGAAGACAGATATAAGCAGTTGGAAGACAGATTGAATGCTATGGAGATCCAACAAGTGCCTGGGCTGGATTTCGGAGATTTGGGTTTGTCTACTGGTGTGATTATTCCTCGTAAGTTCAAAGCACCATCTTTCACTAAGTACGACGGGGCGTCTTGTCCCAAGCTACATCTCAGGTCCTATGTTCGGAAGATTCAACCGTACTCAGTGGATAAGAATTTGTGGATCCACTTCTTCCAGGAGAGTCTTTCAGGGACTCATCTCGAATGGTTCTATCAGCTGGATGGGACCAAGGTTCGTAACTGGGAGGAGTTGGCTACTGCTTTCTATAAGCAGTATCAGTATAATGCCGACCTTGCCCCTACACGTACCCAACTCTAGGGTATGTCGTTAGGTTCAAGTGAAGGTTTTAAAGAGTACGCTCAGAAGTGGAGGGATCTGGCCGGCAGGGTGCAGCCTCCGTTAACTGATCGGGAGTTGGTAGACATGTTCTTAGGGACCCTATCTGGGCCATTTTTCAACCATCTTATTGGTAACTCGTCTGCAGGGTTTACTGATCTTATTCTGACTGGAGAGAGAATTGAGGCTGGGTTGAAGTCTGGTAAGATTCCGAAGGGTGCATCGTCTAGTTCTGAGAAGAAACCCTTCAAGAAGGAGGCTAGTGCTGTATATGGCTCTAGAAGACAAGAGAAATCTGAGCGCCGCCAATCTGTCAGCGCGGTAATGATTGCTAAGCCTGCTGCCGCTCCTCGGCCGACCAATCCTCAAAGGGCTGAAAGACCTAGAAGAGAATTCACCCGTCTGAGCATGACCCTATCCCAAATCTTGCCGCAGTTACTATCCACTAATCTAGTGACTGTCAGAGAGGCGCCAAAGGTTATAAACACTGCTTCCCCTAAATACAACCCAAATGCCCGTTGTGCTTATCACTCCGATAGCCCGGGGTATTCCACTGATGACTGTTGGGCATTAAGGAATAAGGTGCAAGACCTTATTGACGCGAAAGAGATACAGTTTGAAGCACCTGAGAGGGCGAATGTGGTTACTGCTCCTATGCCCCAGCATGGAGTAAATGCTGTTGATGAAGAGGTATACGATGTTTCTGTGGATGATGTAGCTACTCCTTTGAAGACTGTCAAGAGGAACCTACTGCTGGCCGGTTTATTTCCGGTTTGCAGTGAGGGTTGCCTGTTCTGTGCTGTTTCCCTATCTGGTTGTCCCTTGCTAAAGTTAGGCATCCAAAGCCTGATGGACAGTAAGGAGATTCTGTTCAAGAAGTCTGTTGTTCAGTTGGTTCCGGTAGAAGAAGTTTCTGTGGTTACCATCTTCAATAATCCAATCAAGGCTCTCCCGAAGAAGCCTGTCCAAATCATGACTGTCGCACCTGTTGTTATTACTGTTCCGGGGCCTCTCCCCTACGTATCTGATAAAGCTGTCCCCTGGCACTATGGGGCAGATGTGTATGTGAATGGAATCAAACAAGAGTTCAACACTAGCGTCAGTATCTGCGATATCATTGGTCCAGCCAAGGTTACCCGCAGTGGCAGGCTCTTCTCTCCTGACATTACACCGCCCGCTACTCGAAGACCCCTCCTTATAACACCTACAAGTGTACCTGTTCCTGTTGCTGATCAAGTTGTTTCCCCCGCTGCCGAGTCATCTAATGCTCGGGGCAAAGGGATTGAAGTTGAGCCTGCCCGGATGGAGGCACCAATACCTATAACTGCTGAAGCCTCCCAACAAGAAATGGAGGAAATCCTAAAAATAATCAAGAAGAGTGACTTTAACGTTGTCGAGCAGCTGGGGCATACGCCCTCCAAGATCTCAATGCTCTCCTTGTTACTATGCTCCGAGGCCCATGCTAAGGCCTTGATCTCATTTCTCAAGACGGCCCATGTGCCACAGGAGACATCTGCAGTCCAGTTCACTGACTGCGTAGCAAATCTGACAACGGACAATGGCTTGGGTTTCTCAGATGCTGACCTAACTGCGAAGGGAAGAGACCACAATGATGCCCTGCATGTCTCTATCGAATGCAGGGGCACTACTCTGGCACATGTATTGGTGGATACTAGTTCTTCCTTGAATGTTCTACCAAATAAGGCCTTAGACCGTTTGGATTGTGAAGGCCTGGAACTAAAACCTAGCAATATCATCGTCAGAGCCTTTGACGGTTCCAAGAGGATGGTTCATGGAGAGGTTGACATTCCTATTCATGTGGGCTCTCAGGTGTTTGACTCTACCTTTTATGTGATGGATATCCGTCCATCGTATTCTTGTCTACTGGGTCGACCTTGGATCCACAAAGCTGGGGCAGTGACTTCTACCTTGCACCAGAAGCTGAAATACCCTGTCAGAGGGAAGATCGTCACTGTACAAGGAGAGGAGGAGTATATGGTGAGCCATTTGAATTCCTTCAGGTATATTGAGATGGACGGGGAGTTCATTGAAACCCCCTTTCAGCATTTCGAGGAGGTACTTCCAATTTCAGCAGCAGCAGAAACAGCGGTCGAAGAGGATGTTCCTTTGAAGATGGCTTCCTTGAAGGATGCTCGGGCGGTGGTTCAGAAAGGTGAATGTGCTAACTGGGGCAGGCTTCCCGACTTTACACAGAAAACTGACAAGTTTGGGCTGGGTTTTACTGCAGAGGGTCAGAAAGCTATGCGGAAGGCGAAGACTAGAAGACCTCCTGTGCTCATTACAAATCCAGGAGTGAATGCTGTTGGGGAGGATAATGAAGTGGATGAAGCAGAATTCAATAGCTGGATCTACCCGACAACTGATGGCGGATTGACCAATTGGATTGCCAAAGACCATACTCCCGTTACTTTTGTTACGCAGTAATAAACTTCTTTGTTTTGTTATTTGTAATAAACAATAAATTAAACTTTATGGCCCGGTGTCTTACCCGGGGCACCGTGGCTTCATTTGTGAGGGCATATAAATTGTCATTTCATATATCATGAATAAAGATCTTGGACGTTTTCTCGCATTTCAAATCTTATGCTCCTTTTCTGTCTTTCCTTCCTTTATATATATTTCAAAACAGCTGTATTTACACACACACTCACTCATACAGGTTTCAATCCACTCGGGATCTCACTGGTAACGACTCTGCTACTGCCAGTTATGACTTCGAAAATCCGATCAACTTAGCCGAAGACGAAGGTGAAGATGATTGCGAAGTGCCTGGCGAGCTTGCAAGACTGTTACTCCAGGAAGAAAGGGCAATTCAACCACATGAAGAGCCAGTGGAAATAATAAACTTGGGTACTGAGGCAGACAGGAAAGAGGTAAAGATTGGTGCCAACCTAGAGCTCAGCGTGAAGCAACGGTTGACTCAGATGCTACATGATTATATGGAGATATTTGCCTGGTCCTACGACGACATGCTCGGGTTGGATACCGATATTGTGGTCCATCATTTGCCTACTAAGGAAGACTGTCCTCCAGTCAAACAAAAGGTCCGCCGTATGCGTCCAGAGATGTCTGAGAAGATCAAAGCCGAGGTTATGAAGCAGTTTGATGCCGGTTTCCTTGCAGTGACTTCTTACCCTCAGTGGGTTGCCAACGTGGTACCGGTACCAAAGAAAGATGGAAAGGTCAGAATGTGTGTCGACTACAGGGATCTGAACAGGGCCATCCCCAAAGATGACTTCCCTTTACCTCACATTGATGTCCTTGTTGACAATACAGCTCAGCATAAGGTGTTCTATTTCATGGATGGTTTTTCAGGCTACAATCAGATCAAGATGGCACCTGAAGACATGGAAAAGACTACTTTTGTTACTCAGTGGGGTACCTTCTGCTACAAGGTCATGCCTTTCGGACTAAAGAACGCTGGGGCAACCTACCAACGTGCCATGGTTGCTTTATTTCATGATATGATCCATCATGAGATAGAAGTGTATGTTGACGACATGATTGCAAGGTCCCAGACCGAGGAAGAGCACCTAGATCATCTGCAGAAATTGTTTGACCGTCTGAAACTATACAAGCTGAGGTTGAACCCGAACAAGTGCACCTTCGGGGTAAGATCTGGGAAGTTGCTAGGCTTCGTTGTAAGTGATAAGGGTATTCAAGTGGATCCTGCTAAGGTCAAAGCTATTCAAGAGATGCCAGTCCCTAAGACAGAGAAAGAGGTTAGAGGCTTTTTAGGACGCCTGAACTACATTGCTCGGTTCATCTCACACCTGACTGCTACCTGTGAGCCAACCTTCAAGCTGCTGAAGAAAGATCAGGTAGTACGTTGGAATGATGAATGTCAGGCCGCGTTTGACAGAATCAAAGAGTATCTCCAAGAACCACCCATCCTTATGCCACCGGTTGAAGGGAGACCTCTAATATTATACCTAACAGTACTTGACAACTCAACGGGGTATGTGTTGGGGCAGCATGACGAGTCTGGCCGAAAAGAGCATGTCATTTATTACCTTAGCAAAAAGTTTACCGACTGTGAGACCCGATACTCACTGCTTGAGAAAACTTGCTGCGCTTTGGTATGGGCTGCTCGCCGGCTGAGACAGTATATGCTGACTCACACTACCTTGTTGATCTCAAAGATGGATCCTATAAAGTACATATTCGAAAAGCTTGCTCTGTCTGGGAGAATTGCAAGATGGCAAATGATCTTGACGGAATACGACATTCAGTACACGACCCAGAAAGCCATCAAGGGAAGTGTATTGGCAGACCACTTGGCACATCAAGCAGTAGATGACTATCAGTCAATGAACTTCGAGTTTCCAGACGAGAGTATCATGATTGTGACTGATTGTGAAGTACTTGGACCGGATGAAGGACCTGAGGAAGGATCCCAATGGTCTATGCACTTTGACGGAGCCTCCAATGCTTTGGGTAATGGTATCGGCGCCGTAATCATATCTCCTCAAGGCACTCATACTCCATTCACTGCCTGGCTATGTTTCAACTGTACCAACAACATGGCGGAGTATGAGGCATGCATCATGGGTCTTCAAGCTGCGATCGACTTAAGGATTAAGTTTCTGAGTGTCTTCGGAGATTCCGCTCTCGTGATCAATCAGATCAAAGGAGAGTGGGATACGAAACATCCGAACAGAGAATGTGTGTTGACCTTGATCCCTCACTTCACAGAGATAACCTTTGAACACTTCCCGAGAGAGGAGAATCAGTTGGCGGACGCGTTAGCTACGATGTCTTCTATGTTCAAGGTCAAATGGGACAATGAGGCTCCCCGGATCATCATTTGGAAACTGGACGAACCGGCATACTGTTGTGATCTCGAGACTGAGTTGGTGACTGAGAAGCCTTGGTACCATGAGGTGAAGAGATATTTGGAAGCTCAGGAATACCCTGAAGGTGCATCTGTCAACAACAAGAAGTTTCTAAGAAGGTTCGTAGCAAAGTTCTTCCTTAGCAACGGCATCTTGTACAAGCGAAACCATGATTCGACCTTACTGCGTTGTGTGGACAAAGCTGAAGCAGAAAAGATCATGGAAGAGCTACATGAAGGGACCTTTGGTACACATTCCAGTGGACACACTTTGGCGAAGAAAATCCTTCGGGCAGGGTATTACTGGTCCACAATGGAAGCCGACTGCTACCAACATTCTCGGACATGCCATAAGTGCCAGATTTATGCAGACAAGGTGCATGTTCCTCCAGTTCCTCTGAATGTTCTGACGGCGCCTTGGCCGTTTGCAATGTGGGGAATAGACATGATCGGCGAGATTAAACCTACGACATCTAACGGGCATCGCTTCATCCTGGTAGCGATTGATTACTTCACGAAGTGGGTCGAAGCAGCGTCCTATGCTACGGTAACCAAGACTGTTGTGGCACGGTTCATTCGGCATAATCTGATCTGTCGGTACGGCGTCCCAGAAAGGATTATTACAGACAATGGTACCAATCTCAATAACAAGATGATCACTGAGCTCTGCGAGCAGTTTAAGATACAACACCATAATTCTTCTCCTTACAGACCGAAGATGAATGGGGCTGTAGAAGCAGCAAATAAAAATATCAAGAAAATCGTGCAGAAGATGACAGTGACTTATAAAGATTGGCACGAGATGTTACCGTTCGCTCTACATGGGTACCGTACCTCGGCCAGGACATCAACCGGGGCAACTCCCTTCTCCTTGGTTTATGGTATGGAGGCAGTCTTACCGATCGAAGTGCAAATACCCTCTCTCCGGATAATGAAGGATGCAAATCTAAACGAAGATGATTGGATCCAGACACGACTTGATCAGTTAAACCTTATTGATGAAAAGAGACTTGCTGCTATCTGTCATGGTCAGACGTATCAGAAACGGATGATCAGGGCATTTAACAAAAAGGTCAGACCACAAGAGTATCAAGTTGGGGATCTGGTAATCAAGCGAATCATCCTTCCTCAGAGTGATCCAAGGGGCAAATGGACCCCTACGTACGAAGGGCCATTTGTGGTTAAGCATGTGTTCTCAGGAGGAGCCATGATTCTAACCAACATGGATGGTGACGACCTTCCTCACCCCGCCAATACAGACAT